>OX393581.1:11815769-12505769 GCA_947652605.1 Elmis aenea | reverse complement strand
TGAATGATCTCTCACCCACCTTTTAGTTCTTCCTCCACTACAATTCTGAAGAAAAAAGCATGGAATAAAGAAACTTTTTTCGAGTAATGTTAGCTACTTCTCAATTTGGGGTTCACGACACTTCCCATTTAGCGATCATTGACAAAATATGACTTTATATGAAATTTTTATTTTCCTATTGCAATACCTGTTAACTACTATTTCTGTTTAGCGTTAAGTCTTCGTTAAATAAGTTCAATATTCGTAAACAATTGTCATTTTTAAGTATTTTACGTTATGAAAACAATGCTGATTCTGGACTTTTGTCTGCACAAAATAAAGTTCATTAAAATTTGATTTTTAAATCATATTTTATTACTAGTGCCCGTTTAAGATTATTTTAAATAACAGTTTTTCCAATTTCTCCTAAATGTTATGTGACAAATAAAAATGTTCCCAATAAAATTTTATTAAAAAACTTCATGATGTTTTCATACAAAATTAAATGTTGTTATCTAAATAATTTGCAAAACCTTCATTCAACTTCCTTTATTCACAAAATTATAACAACTCTCATTGCGTAATATAACAAGCCCTAACTAACTCAAATAAACCAAAACGAAATATATTTGCGGGCTGTGCAATTGTACTACAGCATTCTGCATGTTTATTTTGCCGTATACACTGTTTAATTTGCGTAGTTTATCTTTTAGAACAATAGAATTCGTTATGGTACCATAAATTCCGATACTGATAATGAATTTATTGTGCTCACGTATTACATAGTCAAAAGTGCTTTACATAAAACGACTAAGACATTAACTAGTTGTGAAATACAACAATACCATGAAATATTGTTGAGTTGTTATGTAATATATTAAAGACCGATATTACGAAAGCCCGTGTTGTTTCAAGTGCCGTATAATACTTCCAAAGTTTTCATACAAATGCAAATACAAAACTAAACTCGTTAGACAAAGGCTACATTTAATGAAGTATGTTGGGCTTGTACAGAACTAACTCGAATACAGCCAATGGATAGCGAATATTGTAGGCGCACAAACATGAAATACGCAACAAGGATATTGTTATAACTATTAGATTTTCAGTGAAACACGGCTAGAGAATGGTTGTATTTGATTTATTCCGAGGAAAATTCATTGCGAGGTAATGCTTGTGTTTGATTTATTTCGAAGAAAATCAACACATTATTACTACTAAAATACAAAACTGACTGAAACTGGAAGTGAAGTTCTGGAAATTACATAGCAACTGATGTTTTTTTGCTATTTTCATGGAAAAGTGCAATACAGTAAAATAGGTTGTTTAATGTCGAAGAGCTATCAACGGCGTTCTGGGAAATAATAGATACGTATTTCAGACTATTATAATTTTGATCAAACAGATGTACGAGGTGGGTCAAAATTATAAGCAATTAGGAAGCAAAATGTTATTGACGATCCCCTTTCTGCATTCCCACCTAGACTTTTTCCACATAACTAGGTCAAAGAAAGTGATGAGCAAGAGGCAGTGGCGTACGCAAGGGGGGATTAGGGGGATAAATCCCTCCCGAAAGTTTGAAGAGAACTAAGATTATAATTACTGCATTTCAAAATTGCGCGACAGAATGCTTTTCCATACATATAAAATACATTATGTTTGTATATTTTACTCATAAATGCTATTTTTGAGTACTTTTGACTTTTAAAATTTAAAAAAAAATTGACTATGGGGCTGCTGCCTCCCTGGACCCCCACCAACTCTTTCTTACGACTGACTTTTTGTGTCTAGCTTCCATAGATCATTTTCTAATTACACCATTACCATGCACCCTTTAAATTTAGTCAGTATTATTTTTGCAAATTAAAACAATATGCTCCCTGAAATATTTTTCTGCGTACGCCACTGGCAAGAGGAGACGATTCATCAAAACATTCGAATTATGGAAGAAAACTACCAGGGAAGATGGTGGGTCAATTTTTGCCGATTCTTGCAGAAGGAAGAACATGACAAAAAATTTGCACGACACTAAAAATAAGTAATAGTGAAAAAGCAAAACTATTACATTTATTTAAACAAATTAGATAATTTTATTTACGAAACAGCATATTTTTTTATTTTTGAAATAACCTTCAATTTCTTGATGTTGAACTAGTAACAATTTGGGTTTTGTATTTAGCATTTATTGAAATATTATTTAACTTTGTTGATCCTAAAGGGTTATTGATTTTTCCTTGAAAAAACTGAAAAGAAGTTCAAGAAATTTTAAGCCCTTCTGAAATTTCCAAATCTTATCGAAAATCACTGAACATACGTATTGTATTAAGAATACTTGTATTGTGGTCTCTCCTTTACAATACGGTATACAAAACGTTCTATAAAACCAAATTTGCTTTGCCGCGTTTACTCTAAATTCGTCTTCATTATCAAACTTCGTTTCTCTAAACTATAACAATATACTACTTGTATAGCAAAAAGACTAAATACTCGAGACAAATTCAAAACCCACGTTCAAATTTACAGCTCAATAAATAACAAAGCGGAACAGACGACTATAAAATTTATATGTTCCATTTTGTCTCGAAGCTAGACGAATTCAAATGACAATATTCTTAAGATGCTCCCAAGCGTTTTCTCCGCTACATTCAAAACAAAACAGCAACACTTATAGATAATTTTCACACACGTACACTCAAAATTATGGCTTCAAAAAAGCACCTACGTCATCGTTTACATAATAATTTAGACGCTAAACTGCGCGATCAGCGCCGGCGTGGCATAAATTTAAAAATTTGTGTAGTAAGAGCTTACATAAAAAGGAGGATAGGCCTAAAATTCGAAAGAAGGGGAAACCCTAAAAGCTGATGACATATTTGCCTGAGAAAATAGAAAGTATTTCCCATATTTAGGATCTTAAAACGAGGTCTTTTTCGAGTTACTAAATTCATAGCCAGGATGACAAACGACATCATGTCGTCGAGTGATAAATGAATGTCGAAAACAAAAGCGCTTATTTTTACAAGAATATTTATTAGTGGGGGTTAGATAAAAAATTTAAGAGTTTAAAATAAGTGGGTGGCAATGGAGTTATTTGAGGACTAATTTACAGTTTTATCAAATGACCGGAAAAATAGATGTACCACTTTCGTTTCAAAATATACAGTGTGTCCCATATCCGACTACCCAACATGATAATCTCGTTTATCTTAACAGCTACAATATTAGTTAAAATAAAGCAAATTTGCGAAATTTGTTGCTAAATTCATGTGATTTAACCCTCCGCGAGTCGCGGTCTAAAAGTTACAGCGTAGGTCGCGTGTATCTGAGAGATACATGCAGTACCTACTACTAATACATGCTAAAATGCGATAAAAAAAATAAAAAAATATCTGTTAATGTAATGTATGATTATTTATATATTTATTTTCATTTACAGTCAAGAACTTATTAATAAAAAATATAAATAATAAAGTATTTTTAACAAAATAACGTAAAAATAAACATTGAAAAGAAATAACGCCAAACAAGTCTTTTTAACATTAATTAATCAGAATTTTTAATTGTTGGGGTTAAACAATATAATTATTTATTTATTTATTTATTTATTTATTTATTTCCGTTTATGATCTCGAACTAAAAAATATTATGTAATTAATAAAATCTTTGTAACAAAAGAACAGAAAATATAAATAATAAAATGTGTTTAACAAAATAACGTAAACCTAAATATTGAAAAGAAATAACGCCAAACAAGTCTCTTTAACGTTAATTAATCAGAATTTTCAATTGTTAGATTTCTTTTCTTGAAATACATATATTGTTCAGGGTCCGTATCTTCTAAACAAACCTCAACAGAATCATTATCTTCTAAATCACATCTAACATTCTCATTCTCATCATCGGATTCGAGTAACATTCGCTGAAGTTTTTTTAACATCAATGAATTATCTAACCGATATATTTTTTCGGCCATTTTCAACGGTAAATTAAATAAACAACCAACAATGACGTCGGAGCTCGCGGTCTCTCTCAGATACAATTTAGTATCGAATGTCACAAATCTTTATAAAACACAAACTGTTGTAAAACTGCTGACATAAACGGTACTACGGCATATCACTAGTAATATACCAATGCACAGCTAGTCAGGTGGGTAAAGGTATACACTCGATAGTTGTAAAAATATTCAAGAATAAACTTGCCATGTATCTGTCAGATCAGGCGCGACCTCCCAAGGGTTAAAAAAACTAAGTTAATCGAATTCTGTGCTTTTGCTTCGGTCTTTTGTTTAGTTTTTCCCTTTGTGTTCATATTAAAATAAATGTTTAAATAAAATCTTTATTTTTATTAGGTAACTACTGTGGCACTCCGCCTGGGATTCATTCATTCTGTATATCATTCTGTATATTGGAACATATTACTCGTACGCAAATGTGCTTATAAGAAAGACAGGGATACAACTACAATAAACAAAAGGATGACAACAGGGAACCAAAAATCTTGGGACAGTCGTATTAAATACATAAAATACCAAACATTTTTGTTTTTTATTATTATTTCCTTGTTGTCCGTAGAAATAACGTTCAATAAGACTCCAATAAATGTGTTTGATTACCAAATACGCGTCTCGTCCGATACTACTTTAAGAAAAGCTATAAACACAAAGCAGGGAAATCCGATTAAAGAAATAACAAACTGTAAATTAGACTACAACTAACTTAATCCTAGATAAATGGAACACAACTCTTAGAATGTTGTTCCAAGGTACGCCTCGAGTTTTAATAAATTGTGTTTACAGCAACAACCGTTCCATTTGGAATATAAATGTGTGCCATTGTTTAATAAATTACGTGGATGAAACTGGGGAGTTTTAATTTAGTTATTGCTCTCATACAATTGTAACAACAATCGAATTATAAGCGTACATTTGTTTTTGAACTTCCAACTTGACAAGGTTAAACAAATATTGAACGTTCTGTACGTTCTCGTTCTATGAAACTGGTAAATAAACGAAGGAATTGTGTAAATATTTTTGTGAAAAATTGATCAAGATAATGTGCTTTATAAGAACCCTTTTGGGAAATGTTTATGTAAACAATGTTTGCTTTTTAAGGGCATAGTGCTGGTCAAAATTTCAAACATTAAAAATTTGTAACAGAATAAGAACTCTCCTAATTTACCGCAAAATATTAACTTGAGCACCAAATTTAGCAACTTCGCCAAATTTAAACCTATCTTATGTTCCAGCTATGTTAATAAGCAAGATCCCCATGCGTAAACTCGAATTTCAAACACCCTGTATACCGGGTGATTCAGTTTAACTGTCGCACCCCTATAACTTTTTGATTATTAAAAATAACCCCCAACAAACTTTATATTTTTGGAAACGGCGACAAATTCTCTATTAAATGATGCGCATTTGTTATCTCTACGATGACGTATGTCAAATCCGCGATAGGCAATTGTTTTTTCTTAAATTACATAGTATACATTTTTTTGTTGATTCGGATAGAGAATTTAATTCTGAATCCGACTATGTATTAAAAAAATATGCATACATAAGAAAATTTCCAAGAAAACTCAGTTTAATGTTTATTCAAATTGTAGCAAACAGTCTATTCAACATAACAAAAAACGATCAAATCTTAAAAATTATTATTAAAAGTTAATTTTTAATAAAAATAAAACCAAATACTAAACGTCGACATAAAAAATTAGACTTTAATTTCAATCAAGCAGTTACAATTTACAAGTTACAAATAGAGGACGCGAAGGGCGGTCAATTTTTCATGTCGGAGTTTATTATTTGTTTTTATTTTGATTAAAAATTATTTTTTAATACATTTGCATTGATAGTTATAGTAAATTTTCAAGATTTGATCGTTTTTTGTTATGTTAAATAGACTGGTTGCTATAATTTAATAAATAAGCTTTGAATTGATTTTCTCGAAAAATTTCTTATCATTTAATAGAGAATTTGTCGCCATTTCCAAAAATATAAGGTTTGTTGGGGTTATTTTTAATAATTAAAAAGTTATAGGGGTGCGACAGTCAAACTGAATCACTTGGTATAGTATGCCGCGCAAATTAAGTGTTGTTAAAATTGTGTCGCTACATTGAAAAGGTTAAATAACACTGCTTAACTACTAACACGTATACAAGCTTATTAAAATAGCAAAAAATGCATAACTTCAAAAACTGGAAAACCTTTAATTATCTTTATGGGCCAATCTCAACAGATAAGCCTTCCTTAGATATAAACACATTTTACTGTGGTAACCTTTATTAATAACAATCATAATCTCTATGGCAACAATGGTAACCGTAATAAAATTTGTTTATACCCAAGCAACATTCAGTTGTTTGGAATGATCTATATTGTCAATAAAAAACAATGTACTTATACAGGGTGTGTATAAATTGGAGGAAGCGCTACACGTGACGATGTTCTTCGTAAAATTCTAAGTCGAAAATCTTAATACGAAAATGTTCTACTATGCTTCCTATGGCCTCAGGAACCATTTAAAGAAAAAAAAAATTGGCAACATTGCATACATTGATTTGCATTTGGACATTTTTTTATGAGCAATTTTTATTTAGGTATTTACAATTTTTGTTCGAACTGAAAGCCTTCAGTTCGTAAACATTGCTACAAACTTTTGGGTATCGTAAAACACAAACTAGAAATAATTACGAGAAAAACAGAGATGACAGCTAATGACAATGTTGCCATATGTATTATTTTCATTCAAATCAGTGATTTACATATTTTCAGCACCAATTTTCAAAAGGAAGAACACAATATCTAGGAAAAATTACTATTCGAAATTTATTTTTATTCCAAATTGCAGCTTTTTCATTTGCAAGTATTAAATAATAACGCTTATTAAAGGACTAAATGTCAAAACTTTGAGGACCTCTTGCAGACACAGCAAGCATGGTACAACATTTTCGTTTTAAGATTTTCGACTTGGAATTTTACGAAGAACATCGCCACGTGTAGCGCTTCCGCCAATTTTTACACACCCTGTATAATCCCACAGATTTCAGATCACCCTATACATTTACCGTTTTAACAATACCTTAAACTGTAAACTACAGCTTTCAAATTTGAGCGATTTTCATGTATAAGTGCATGATATACTAAATTGTTACATTGTTGAATTAATTTCACGGAAAACCACGCGCTGCGATTAATTTTCCTCTCCTAAAATTAATCGCTTGCATTTTAACAGAGAAGCGTCTGCATACAGAAACGTCGAACCACGTTTAAGGAAATTCATTAACTTCAATTGCGAATTGTTATTTATGGCATTTCTTAACTCGAATGCTCCAGGAGCTGGCATTTAAACAGTGCAAT
This sequence comes from Elmis aenea, assembly GCA_947652605.1. NCBI lineage: Eukaryota > Metazoa > Arthropoda > Insecta > Coleoptera > Elmidae > Elmis > Elmis aenea. The sequence continues at coordinate 12,498,430 of OX393581.1, read as the reverse complement.
ATTTACACAAACAAGAGGATAATACCGAAATCAATTAAACTTTTAATTAAAGTACACAACATCCAATTTTTTAAATGAACGTGGTGAAAGCAAATCATCGAATTGCGTTTTATAAATGCGAATATGTATTAACAAAACAACATTTTTATGGCTTTTAAAAGTTAAAAATTAACACGACTAAAAAAAAAGGTCAAATAAGTGTGTCAAAAACGTTTTATAAATATTGGATCTAAAATCGTATTTGTATAAAAATGTTGAATGTGCCTTAATACATTATGAAAATTCTTAGAATTAGCAAACATAAAAAAGGCCAATTGGTGCTAGAAGATACTAATTATAAGCCTTAGGTATTATAATCAAAGCTTTTTTTCAAATACAGGGTGTCCACCCAGTGCGTATTTCCTTCATATATGATGAATCCGTCAATAATTTAAGAAAAACCGGTAAATAGCTCGAAAACTAATGATTTAGGTACAATACTTTGTACATTTTCAAAAGAAAATTTAATTTGCAATCTAAAAAGTGCAAAGTATACATGCTGTTGCATTTAAAGTAAAAAAGTTACATATCGGTGCGCGGCAACTAAACACTTGGTATAGCTAAAAATAATTTTGGGTTATGAAACATAATCTCCAACAAAGTTTATCACAACTTTTGTTTTGTTTAGAACAATAAACCATAAACAGGGTGCGGCAACATAACTTCCTTTTTTCAAAACGCAATAAAACCCATTTTATGAATCAGATTTTTTAATTTTTTTTTAAATAATGTAGGTACATAACTAAAGTTTTGACAGTTTTGAAAATCATATCAGGTGGGTGACACCCCCCATTGCCCAAACACTGAATAAGCCGATTTCTGGCGTTTGTAATGACCCTTACCAGCATAGCAGGGGGTATGCTGGCAATTTCTGCCCGGATGTTGGCCTTCAGGTCTTGTAGGGTCCGTGGACGGTTGACATAAACGCGGGATTTCAAAAAACTCCACAAGAAAAATCGCAAGGGGGCAAATCGGCGAAGCGGGCTGGCCACTCCAAATCGCCCCTTATTGAGATGTGAAGTGTTCCCTCAAAACATTCATTGATGCCCTTGAAGTGTGAGCCGTTGCTCCGTCCTGTTCGAACCATTATGTCCCCTAAGTCCAATTCACCAAGTCGTGGAAAAAAAAATTCCTCCAACATGTTGCGATCACAGAACATCCGTTCGAAAAGTAGGTCTCGACGGCAAACGCACGCTCCTCACTGTTCCAGCGCATGATGGCGACGACCGACGTAGGGAACAAAACTTTAGAACCACGCCTTTCGAATGACACTACTACTGTCACGCTACGAATTCTACAGCCTGAATGGCGCGCATTTCAAAAAAGGAAGTTATGTTGCCGCACCCTGTATAAAAGAAATAGGCACTAGGTAGACATCCTAACAGTTTAATGGAAATCTGAGTTCCTACCTGAGGATCTCGCACATGAGAAACTAGAACCCCTAAAATACGAGTTTAGAAAATCGCCTCTTACTTTTTTATGGTACAAAATTTTTGATATGTGTTACAACATTTCTAAAGTAATTTTGTGAGACACATTAGATAGGGATCACCTACATTTTCTACATAAGTCTGCACTTAAATATATAGTTACCGTTTTCATTTTACAATTTTTTTAAAAACCAGTATTTATTAGAACTCAAACGAACGTCAAACGTCATTACCCAACCTACATAATGTAAGTATATTAAACAACCCTTGAGATAAATAATTCAAAACCAACTTTTATTTATCTGCTTTTGGGGATGCTAGGTTCTTCAACAAGAATGTTAAGACATGCGTTCAGTGTTTTTTTTTTTAATAATTCGCGATTGCAACATACACCATATTATTTAAAAAAGTTTCTTAAAATTATCGCGACATGCAGTTAACAAAACACAGAGCAGAAATTAGGCTTAAGTACAAGTTGATACCCCCTTTAGTTCTCCATTATTTTTGTTTGTTAATAAAAAATAGTTGAGTGAAAAGCAACTTTCATTTAATTATCGGTGGAAATAATGTAAAACTAATAAAAAGTCAAGACTGGATTAATTACGGTGATATGAAATATAACATTTAAAATAAACGACATAAAACTTGCAATAGGTTTTAATGTTTGATATAATTTATTAGATGCATGTTTATATTTGACAGTAAGCACTTTATCGTTAACTGAAAACAACGTAACATTTTCACTAAGGAATTCTTTTAATTTCCCTTAAAACAACAGTCATAACTTGTCTATTTATTTATACACATAATTACAAAACCTTTAGACCTTTTTTGTACAATGCAGCTGTCATTTAAATTAAATAATAACATGTATAAAAGTAGTATGTCAAAATACATATTTTGTACATATCAATGAACGATTGGTTTTTGCCTTCTTCTGGATTTTTAAGGCGTCTTGAAAAAAAGTTTTGAATATAACACCAATAATAAGGCAGAAGGCACACAACTTTGACGTACTGATGTCGAATTCGATTCTAGCCTGTACAGGGTGGACCAAATTCAAATGTTTATCTCGGCTACCGTAATAGTTAGCGAAAATCTGACATCGGTCTCATTGGCTATTTTTTTAAAGAAAAAAACGCCTATGAAATAATAGTATATTAGGAGTACATAACAAGAGTTGTAAGAAGCATATTACGCACGAGTGGAAAAGTTGCGTACGGAGCCGCGTAGCGGTGAGTGCGTATGTCCACGAGTTACAACTCGTGTTATGTAGCTTACTTTTTCTACAATCACATGATAACTACGATTTTAACGAAATAACATACACATGTAATTACGTTGTCTTGTCAATTTTGACGTAAGCCTACTTTGACATTTCTAGACAAGTGTGCGTTTTGCTTACCGTGCGCGTTATAACTCACTTACTAGGCATGCAGGAAGTGTTTGAGTCAACTTTGATCATTTCTTTTAAAAAAAACTGTGCGTTTTGCTTACCGTGCGTAAGGACCCACTTACTATGCATGCACGCTGTACGGTAACAGTCATTTACATTAGAGGTCGTAAAAAAAACTTTTTATATAACTTTCCGTTTTGGCACTACAAACGAAAACTGAAATTTCATCGTTTTTGAACATTTACTAAGTAATAAAATAAAACAAATTGTTATGAGGGTTTGTACAGATTTGTATGCTTAATTTAAAAACGAAAATAATTTGTAAGTGACAGACTGTTGAGATTTGAAAAAAACTTATATTTTTTTAAATGGAAACCTTAGTAAGCCAGGACTTTATATAAAAGAGCATTTTTTTAGCTATTCAAAAATACATAGCTTTATATATTTGTTGCAAATAATAACCAAGATATAGCTAATTTTGTAAAAATTTCCTTATCAAAGTTTGCCATGATTTTGTGAACAAGTGATGTTTACAATTATTAAACAACTAAACGTAATTTCCAAGTAAATTCTGCAGCAGCCGTTACGTTTTTACCAGTTACAATGTAAACTTCTAACATATTAAACTTTTCAAAACTTACAATGTAAATTTCCAACATATTAAACTTTTCAAAGAAAAACAATTAAAATGGTACGGACACGTGCAGAGGATGCCGCCAGAATCTATGACTAAAAAAATAACAGAGAGTAGGAGGTATGGGAAGAGGAGGGTAGGAAGGCCAACAACTAACATGAAAAACAGATTAGAACAAATAGCCCGTGAACGAGGGAAAACAGTTGGGGAGTTGAGAGCGATGACGACAGACAAAAAGGTCTGGAAAAATTGGGTGGAGAACCCCCAAAAGCCGACGCCGTGAGGCAAAAGGCCATCGCAAAAGAAGAAGAAGAAGTTTTTTTTGCCGTTAATTAAATAACAACTTGATTCTTGAGAAAAATCTAAAAATATATACTTTTTATTTTGCAGAAAATTCTTAGTAGATAAATCAGCTATCCAAGCATATGATAACTTAATTATATGTAAGTTACAAACGAATTAAGGAAGTCCAAACTATAATTCCGAGTGCATATATTCAGATAGCGAGTTACTCCGAACTTGGTCCAGTGTTGAGTATAGTAATGAAGCACGTAAAGATGATGCGTTTGTGAAAGTTTTGATAGTTTATGGTTTCGCGGTAGTCGTATTGTATTGTGAGCTGAAAGCCAAGTTTCGGGTCTTAGTCATAGTTTAGATAGACCAGTAGAAATATAGTTAACCAACATCGCGAAAACTGTAAACTATGCATCATGAAACGGGAAATTTTGTAAGTAAAATACTGGCTGATCAAAATTTATTCATGAGTTAAGTTACTTCGATAAACTCGCTTTGATGTTCCGAATAATTTTGGGCGTTAGTTACAGCTTAAGTCGACTTGATAATAAAGTAGTAATGGGCGCAAAAGTTATGAGTGTATACAGCGTCATTTAAAAAGTCTGCAACAAATGGAAAAACAGTTATTTATGTATCAAGGCCAAAAAGTACGTTTTGGCCAAGGTGCATATTACATTTTTTGTGCGATCGAATTAAAAACAATTTAAATTTTTAGTAATTTTCAAAATAATAGGTTAGAAACTACGTGACATTCTGTCACTGACAGATGACGGCGTATGTACTGCATTACCGGCCCTCTCCTTAGCAACGGCCGTAAAAGTTACTTTTTCGGCCGTTGCTAAGGGTAACGGCCTGAAAAGTAACTTTTACGGCCGTTGCTAAGGATTGGGCCGGTAATGCAGTACTTTATGGTTGCTAACGCGTCCGTCAAACAGCTTTTTCTAGTACGATCGCACAAAAAAAATATTATAGAGTTCTCAGAAAACGTTATTCTTGATAAAAGTTGGTGCATGGTCTAAACCTAATTTTAAGAGAGTAAAAAGTTTAATGAAAAGTCATGAAACACTAGATTTTAGCGATTTTTTGAAATATTCGCAAGAGTAAAGTGCCCTTATTTCAAGGGATACAAAATAGGCCTAAAGCAAAAACAAAACTGAATTCAATGTGCATCCTGTCAACCTAATTTGTAAGCAATAAAGCATATAATTGTTAATTATTGCAGATAAATTAACTAGTGGAAAAAGCTGAACTTGTTTTAATTTGTGGTGACTGTTACAAAACATTATTTTTAATGAAAGACATCCCAACGAAACTGTTTCATTTAGCACAGTTGCAAGATAATTGATACAGTTTAGGGACACAGGATTATTGGAAAACCAAAACAAAAAGGAACATACCAAATGGGTTATTAATAAAGATAATTCTTTAAATGTATTACGAACAGTGATAGAAAAACCAAAGGCATCTATTAAAAGAGAGTAGAGATAAACAACAATTTATCTTTATTCCCAGTTTAAAGAGTTTTAAAACGCAACAAATACCATCCTTATACAGCAAAATTCATTAACAAACTTCAAGACCGAGATTATGATTTACGATTTGAATTTTGTTGTTGGGTTCAAGGAGAAGTGGAAGATAATAGCCGATTTTTAAAACATATTTTATTCTAGGATGAAGCAACAGTTCACATGAATTTTCTTATACATTGTTTTTGTATCTCTTAGAATAAGGGCACTTTACTATTGCAAATATTTCAAAAATCGCTCAAATCTAGTGTCCTCTGACATTTTATTGAACTTTTTGTGATCTTAAAATTGGTTTTAGACCATGCACCAACTTTTATTAAGAATAAAATTTTCTGAGAAATTAATAATATGTTATGTACATTTGTTACAGACCTTTTGAATGTTAAAATTTCTTATCAATAAAAATTGGACTTCGACTTTCACAATTTAAATCTAGCCTTATTTTTGGATTCTTATTAACTTTTTTCTATACATTTTTTGTATCTCTTAAAATAAGAGCACTTTTCTTGAGAATATTTTAAAAATCTCTAAAATCTAGTGTTCCATGATTTTTCATGAAAATTTTTTTCATCTTAAAATTAGTTTTAGACCATACACCAACTTTTATCAGGAATATAATTTTCTGAGAAATCTATAATATTTTTTTTCATTTGTTGCAGACTTTTCGAGTGTTAAAATTTCTTAAAAAATAAAAATTGGAATTCGACTGTCATAATTTAAATCTAGCCTTATTTTTGAATTCTTAATAACTGTTTTCCATATTTTTTTTAGTATCTCTTAAAATAAGGGCACTTTACTCTTGCGAATATTCCAAAAATCACTCAAATCTAGTGTCTTACGACTTTTTATTAAGCTTTTTGTGATCTTAAAATTTGTTTTAGACCATGCACCAACTTTTATTAAAAGTAAAATTTTTTGAAAAATTAATAATATTTTTTTTCCATTTGTTGCACTTTTTGAATGTTAAAATTTCTTAAAAATTAAAAATTTTAAATCGACTGGCAAACTTTAAATCTAGCCTTATTATTTTAAACAACTTTTTTCAATTTTTTTTGTATCTCTTAAAATAAGGGTAGGTACTTTATTCCTGCGAATATTTTAAAAATCGCAAAAATCTAGTATTTCATGCTTTTTCATTAAACTTTTTATTCTCTTAAAAATTAGTTTTAGACCATGCACCAACTTTTATCAAGAATAAAATTTTCTGAGAATCTATAATAACTTCTTTCCATTTGTTACAGACTTTTTGAATGACGCTATATAATTAAGTAGGTATTTTTTAAATTTAATTAATTTAAACAGCAACATACTATGGTTTTGAACAGAGATGGGTAGTCGGCATAACCGACCCGACTCTTGAGTCTGTTTTTTAAACCGACTCCGACTCCCGACTTTTTATGTACGGGCAAACCGCTACTACTAGCTGTTCAAACGCAGCAAGTACGATAGAATAGCGGGCAGCTGCGCAAAATTTCCCGGACTCCGGATCAGAGGGGCCCGGGGCCCGGACATTATCACACAATTTGTTTTTTTACGCGCTAATTAACTGTAGATGGACGGCGCTCAAGAAAACTCCCCAGGGCCCGGCGACGTCCCTGCAGATATCAATCGATTTATTTAAAAATGTTATCTTGTGGGGGTCACAAAATGCAATTTTATAGGGTCTGGAATTAAATTCAAACCCAATCTTAGGCAAATTTACAAGAGTTTAAATTTTTGCGGTGGTAAAAAAAACCAATAACAGTTTATGACAATTTAAAATATGTTCAGATTAAAAAAAAAAAAAACACGTTTTTAACTCATGTATATGAAAGTTGTCATTTTCTCCCTGCCTATTCCACATGAAAGAAAATTAATTTTCGCCACTAGTGGCGAAAATAATGTCAACGTCAATATCAAATTGTAAAATTTGCGATTTTTTAAGCTGAAACTCACAATTAATTAAAATTAGGTTAATATTCTAATCAAATAATTAGATTTTAATGTAGCGTTTTATATAAAAGCCTAAGCATGGTACAAAAATTAATATTAAATACAGGGTGTGTATAAATTGGCGGAAGCGCTACACGTGACGATGATCTGCGCAAAATTCTATGTCGAAAATCTTGATACAAAAATGTTGTACCATGCTTCCTATGGCCTCAGGAACCATTTAAAGAAAACAAAATTGGCAACATTGCATACATTGATTTGCGTTTGGACATTTTTTATCAGCAATTTTTACTTAGGTATTTATAATTTATGTTCGAACTGAAAGCCTTCAGTTAGTAAACATAGCTGCAAACTTTTGGGTATCGTAAAACACAAACTAGAAATAATTACGAGAAAAACAAAGATGACAGCTAATGACAATGTTGCCATATGTATTATTTTTAATCAAATCAGTGATTTACATATTTTCAACACCAATTTTTAAAAAGAAGAACACAATATCTATGAAAAAATACTATTCCAAATTTATTTTTATTCCAAATTGCAGCTTTTTCATTTGCAAGTATTAAATAATAACGCTTATTAAAGGACTAAATGTCAAAACTTTGAGGACCTCTTGCAGACACAGCAAGCATGGTACAACATTTTCGTATTGAGATTTTCGACTTAGGAGTAGAATTTTACGAAGAACATCGCCACGTGTAGCGCTTCCGCCAATTTTTACACACCCTGTATATTTCGTTTGCAGGTTATAATTTTATTTATGTCAATGTCAGTGTGGTGGTGTCGCTATGGAAATGAAATGATTAATTAATTAATTAATACTTTATACATATTAATTGTCATTTGGTTCGTTTACATTAACGTTCGTACTATAATATAATTTTAATTTTGTAGAAAATATAACATTTACGACTCGAGATGAAATCAGTTTTTTTCGTTCGTGAGATTTTCTCACTCGCCGCTTTGCTGCTCGTGAACAAATCTCACCTTACGAAAAAAACTGGACTTTCATCTCTTGTTGTAAAATAGACTACTGTGTCAGTTTAAAAAATTGCAAATATCTTATTATTTTTTTTGGTATTGAGTACTTTTTAAAACGCAATACAATAAAAAAACAGAAACTGGAATTTTTAATCAATTAGCTACATTTTATACAAAACATAACAAAATTATAACTTGGCAGCGATTTTGAAAAGCTCCAGCTATCACAACATAAATATGTTAATAATCTCCGTGATTTGCTTAAAAAACAATTATGATGAGAATTTAAATCATTAAAGCGTAATTTCCAACATAAAGAAAACAATTTAACATAATAAAAACAAAATTAAATTATAATCAGTTACAGAGCCTTCGTTTTATTAAAATTTTTAGATAACAAGCTCACTACGGTTTAATATCAGATTCCGGAATTTACATTTTGGTATCAATATTATTTCACACTGCCGTATTTTTTTTTAGGCCGACGTATAAAATTCAATGAATATTTAAGCTTGCATAGGGCCCGCCGACTTCGTTACACATTTAAATTGAACGGAAATGCGAAATTGCGTTGTATTCTAAACTGTCGTTAAAAATTTATGGATAAAACAAAATTCGAAATTTAACGGGAAAAATATTGGTTTGTTTCATTATAACTTAAATATATATTGTTTGGAATGAGCAGTTTGTAAAATAAGCATGCGAAAGTTATTCAACTTCTTTCTGGTCGTGTGCAAAAATTACTAAGATTAACATAGTCAAAGGGATTATAATTAGCTACGAGGCGTTGTGTTTAAATTTTTTTTTTTCTGGTAGTTACACAGTGTGCCAAAGGAAATGAAATATATTAAATATCTCAGTAAATATCTTCTTTAGGGAAAAATGTTTTGAATAAAAGTTGTTTAGTACCTAGTTTTCCACCATAAGACCAAATTCTAATTCCATTTTTCTGAATAACAAAAGCACAATGAAACACAATTGATTTTTTTTTAAATAACAAGATACCTCTATATTATACTCATTTGATAGAGATTTTTTTTCTCTTTTCAATGATGGGGTCAACTTAAAAATAAAGTTTATGCTAAGAGGCCGAAGAATATCGAAAATTTAAAAGAACGTATTAGAGAAGAGATAAGGTCTATTACACCCGGAATGGTTGGGAATGTTATTAACGGGTTCATCATTGCCAAGCTGTAAATGGTTCACAGTTTAAACAGTTATTGTAGATTTCGTCAAAAAAATTTAGTTCTAATGATGTATTTGTTAAAAATAAATACTAAACAATTAAATAATTTGAGAGAATTTTTTCCGTTTTTCTCAAAAAGTTGCTGAAGTAAAAGTAGTAAAGTTTTGCATCATTGAAATCAAATGAGCATAATATAGGGGTATATTGTCCTTATAAAAAATTCAATTGCTTTTCATTGCGCTTTTGTTATTCGAAAAAAAGTTAATTTTGTGTTATGGTGAAAAACTAAGTAGGTACTAAACAACTTTTATTCAAACATTTTTCCCTAAAGGGGATATTTACTGAGATATATAGCATATTCCATACCTTTTGGACACACTGTTTAATTTAAAACAATGTTTGGAAAAATGGTAATTAAAAAAATAAAACAATGTTAGATTAGAACTTCTCAAATTCTATTGCGGCCACTTGTGATCATTAGCTAGGGGTTCCATTACCGGTAAACGGTTAACCGGTTAATCGATTAACCGGTTTTACCGGCCAATATGATTACCGAAATTACCGGTAAATGTTGACAACAAATACCGGTAATTTCGGTAATGTACAGGGTGGGCAAATTTCGATGTTTTCATAGCGAATCTCGGTAACTATAGGAGGTATCAAAACGGACCGCGCATCCTTGATCTTTGTTTTCGAGAAAAAGTGAATGGTGAAAACTAAAATTGGTTATCGTCTTTTGTTTTCGAGTTATCGCCGATAACTCGATTTTTCGACTTTTCGTATTATGACTACATCTTGCTTGTTTATTAAAATAAAGAAAAATAATTTTGACGTTCTGCAGGCACTTTTTTTGATAAAAATGCAGTGGCGAAGACAATTTTCCAAAAAAAAACGAAATTCGAGTTGTGACATTAAGTTGTATTTTTTTAAATAGAACTCATAGTTGGCTATGACTTTTTTAAATTCTTAATTTTGTTGTCATTCCAAATATATAAGGGTTGATGTATTTATTTTCAATAATACGCAAGTAACGAAGGTTTTTTAGTTTTTTTTTTAACAAAATTTTTGTAGGCGTGAACACAAAAACAAAACAAGGTGTAAAACCTTTCAAAACTTATTTGGTACAAGTTACGAAGGTTTTGTAATTTGTTGTTGTGATAAACATTATAAACATATTATAAAAATTAGGAAACAACGATAAAGTCCGAATCTGCAGTAATGTAGTTTATTGTAGTTTATCTTATGAATCGTTTTAATTGGAATATTTGAAAGTTCGTGTTAACTTATTTTATTTTTTACTCAAAAACTGTAGGTTTTCCGAGAAAAACTAAAGAATAAAAAAAAATTCTAAATAAATGAAGGTTTCCAAAAAGTAAATTGCAAAATTTTAACCCACCAAAAAGTTCTGATTAAAAAACCAACAGGGGGTCGCACTTTTCAGCCCCCTGTGAAGATGGGAGATGAATGAAAATATTACTATGGGAAACCTTTTAATAAGTACAAAACATCTACCAAATATCAATCTCCTCCAATTATCCAAAGTTGAAAAAATAAATAAAAACTTGATTTTACCGCTCCCCTTTAGGGGGTGTAACTCCGAAATGAGACGTTTAAGGAAAAAATTGTATATGAAAGACCCCTTTCATTTTCGATAAGGAATCACTACCCTATTTTTTGCAATATTTAAGAAACACCTTGTATAGTAAATTTAGATTTTTGTCACATGTTTCTTTGCGACAAAAGTTTATATTATTGTTGGAATGCCAGCTTGTTTACTTATACATATATACAGGGTGTGTAAAAATTGGCGGAAGCGCTACATTTTCGACTCAAGATTTTCGACTTAGAATTTTACGAAGAACATCGCCACGTGTAGCGCTTTCGCCAATTTTTACACACCCTGTATAATTGAAGGAAATTTCTTAAATATGTTAGGCATGCACAATTTTTTATACTTTAACATAAATTTTTTATGATTGAATAAGTTTCTCATCTATCAAATCTATAACATTTTTAAGTGCCTGAAAGAATTTTGGAAGACCGCATTACGGTAACCAGAAAGATTTATCATCACCGGCAAATGTATACGCGATGTGCCGTATATCTCAGTGGCTGAATAAATTTGATATTAGTTCGGGAACTATAAAAGTTTTGTGAATGTACGTGATAAAATATTCATGTAGCTAAAAATTTTAAACTGCTGATGATGTAGAGAATATAAATCAGTTTGCTGGAAAAGTTTCTTACCTCAAGAACCCACAGTTCGGCGAAGGTGTAATCTCCAAGCATACTAATCTTGTTATCACTTAGATCTAGCCGCTTTAAGTCGCTCAGTCCAGTGAAAGTGTAATTAGTGAGGACACTGATATAATTGTTATTCAGTTCCAGTTCAACGAGATGAGCGAGATGTTTAAAGACGCCTTCTTGAATGACGCTCAAGTTGTTATGGCAAATATAAAGCTCGTGCAGCTTCGGGAGGTCAATAAAAACATTCCTGTTTAGCTCGGATATTCGATTTTCGTCCAGATTTAATTTAGTCAGGTTTATTAGATGAGCAAAGGCGTGATGATTCAATGAAACGATTTGATTCCGCATAATCTGTATTTCTTCCAAGTTTGATAGATTGGCGAACGCGTACGGGTGCACCTCGTCGATATTAGCATACATAATTTTCAGTGTTTTCAGTTCTTTTAAATATTTTATGCCTTTCGTGGGCACGTAATCGAATTGCCCATAGGGCCTTACGAGTATTTGCAATTCCGAGATGTGCGGCTGCGTCGAGAACAGCGACCAAAAAGCATGTTCTTCCGTTAATCCGGCAAAAACGAAACACTCGACGGTTGTTACATTAGACGAATCGCTACCTCCTGGGTTCCCGCAAAAACAGTGGAACTCGGCGTCGTTCTCCTCCATCTTCTGACACAAAATATTCTCTTTGGGCTTAATTTTCTCCTTTTTTCTGTCTTTTTCTTTTCTTAGCCTTGCCGATGAATCCGTGCAAAGTATCGCTGTTATTAAGAGAATTGCCAGAAAGTGATGTCTCTTCATAATTAACCTGAAACAGATGATTAAATTAGTTCAAAGCACATCGTTTTTACTAACTGCTGTATATATTACAGCATAATTAAGAATCTACCTTTAAGGATAACTTAAAACGTTATTAAATTTATGATAAAGTATCTAGAAAAGTATTCGTTTGCACCAAGTTTTAGAGCGATGAGCTTTATACAGAACATTACACTCATAATTATAATGAAAAGTAGGGATGCATCGATAAGCAAATTGGCCGATTGACGATTAATCAGCCTTTGCTTATCGGCCGATTACCGATTGATCGGCCGATTTAACCTTTTACATATTATTCATTAGATTTATGAATAATGCACTCAAAATATGTGTTTATTACGACAACTTTACTTTTAGTTCGTGTCTTCGTTGTACGTGTAAACTCATAAAACAATATAACAAATTGTTTAAAGTCTAATATACAAACAAACAAACAAAATGCCTTTAGAATAGAAAATGTTTCCTACTTTATAATTTAAAAGCACTATATTTTAATTATATTTACTAAAAGTGTTTTTAGTTGCTTAATTTTTGTTTTAATATTTTAAGATGTTTCTTAACAACTAGAACTTCAAGAACTACTATATGTGCTTTTTAAATTAAATTATTATTTTGTAGCGTAACTAGAACTCTTGGTATCCTACGCGAAAAATTTTAGGGCCACCCCCTGATTTACAACGCCCCAAGAAAAAAGTGAAAATCGAATAAATTCAAGGATCCTAAGAGCTTCATTTTTAAATAATAATGGCTTTTGGTAACGCAGTGTTAATCATTAAGCAATATAAACACGTTCTTAGGGTACCTACTAGGGTTTCTCATATTTGACCATTTTGCTTGTCCCGGGATTCCGGGAAGAAATCGGCCTTTGTCCCGGGATTTCCCGGGATCCCGGGATGTAATAAATTATGTCATAATTTTTAAATAAATAACCCAAAAAATTAAGGGAGCGGTTTATTACTTAAAAACAACTCCAAGTCATATATGTAATACATTTTGCTCTATGATTATTACAAATAATTCAATAATATTGGTGAGAGAAACATACATTTGGGAATTATAACCTTTCTATTGCAATTTCATATTTATGAATACAATAATATAATTTTTACAATAAATTTTTGTAATGTGATTTAAGAAAACGAAGGTGATCTGTGCTTCAGTCAATTAGTCTTTTTCTTAATTTATTAACAAAAAGTTCTGCTGCATAAAATGCTCTCTGTCTCTATTGATGTAGGTGAATTGTCTTGAGCGCATCTAGCAGCAAAGAAACTTCGTTATTATCAACAAAATTTCATTTATAAGCTATTTTGCTTTGAATTATCAGGGTACACAAAAATAAAACTGTAAAAGTATTTTGAAGATATTAACTTTGTAATGGAGACCGGGCTTCTTTGCGCCATACTAAAAGAGAAAAATTATTTTGAAGTTTTTCCATAATTTACTGTTAGTAAAGACATTTTAAGCATAACATTCTGATCAGTTATAATAGTATTACAAAGATCTTAGCACAAAATAAACGAAAACAACACTTTTTAAAATCCCGGGAGTTCCCGGGACAAAAAGCATTTCCCGGGAAATATAAAATAGCTTAAAATGGACCGGGATCCCGGGATCCCGGGAAAGAAACCCTAGTACCTACCAAGGCAAAAGAGGACACAATAGAATTTTTGTGAAGCGGCGTTTCTTTAGGTCAATAAGGTTTAAGAAGGGTCAAATTTAGGGATTTATGGCCTCAGTACGGCCCTTTGCTTAGGGTATCAGGTATTTTTAATTCTTTACTGCTTTTTAATCTCAATTGTGTGCGTGTTCTTTTTTGCTGGGATATATCTAAGTGGGCAGAAGAATAAATAATTGTTGAATTTACAGACTGGAAGACCGACAGAGCCCATACGTAGACATACAATTTTTTTTAAATTTTATTTTTTAATAATTGCCTGTTATGCTTAGCTGTGTTGACAATTAATAATTAAGGAAATTCAGTTCCCTGTGGCGTATGGCGTTTAGCCTTCCTCACTAGAAGTTAGGTGTAGGTACGTCCTGCGGTAACCTGCGTTTTAGCCTTTTGGGTATTTTTCATTTTCCGATGTTATATAGAGCAGCATTTTCAAAATTCACTAAGTTTTTAAGGATTTTTTTGTTAGTTTTTTAACAAACTCGTGAATTGATTGTATTCCGAGTTCTTCTTGTAGTTGTATGTTGCGAACAAACCATGACGCCTTTACTGCTAGTTGGAGCACTGTGTTTTGGTAAGTTTGAGACATGCAAATAAAATATTACACTAATATTATATTCTGATTTACTCAGCTTACAGATTTGATTATTAAATTCTTTACAAAGAAATAAATAAAAGTTTTTTTTTTATAATACAGTATAAATAATATAGTCCTTCACACATAAACCTGATAGGAAACTTCATAAACAAAATTGATTAGAACAGTGTTTACCAAAGTGTGGGACACAAGGGGTACGCGGCAGAATTTTTAATTTTACTTTAGCATTTTTTGCTGTAGAAATGTAGCTATCATCAGCCGACAGGGGCACGCCGATAAGACTAAACTGACTGATTACCGATTTATCGATGCATCTAAAGTTGAATATTTTTTCCAGTCTTTACAAATACCATTTAATATATTGTGACGATCAAGGGTGTAGGGTGTAAATAAATATTGGGATGAAGGTGGCAATGAAAATAATAACAGAATGTATTATGATGATAAAAATAAAAATGTTGTTGACATTTTGGTGCTGAATAAATAGTTATTTTATTGTGTTGAACCTAGCAGACGTAACATTTGGGGGCTCGTCCGGGATTAAAAGGAAGAATGCTGAGGTAATTAGTGGATTAAAGGGAAGAATCCTGAGATAATTAGTGGATTAAAAGGAAGAATCCTGAGATAATTAGTGGATTAAAAGGAAGAATCCTGAGATAATTATTGGATTGAAAGGAAGAATCCTGAGATAATTATTGGATTAAAAGGAAGAATCCTGAGGTAATTAGTGGATTAAAAGGAAGAATCCTGAGGTAATTAGTGGATTAAAAGGAAGAATCCTGAGATAATTATTGGATTAAAAGGAAGAATCCTGAGATAATTATTGGATTAAAAGGAAGAATCCTGAGGTAAATATTGGATTAAAAGGAATAATCCTGAGATAATTAGTGGATTAAAAGGAAGAATCCTGAAGTAATTAGTGGATTAAAAAGAATAATCCTGAGGGAAGAATCAGTAATTAAGTAATTAATGGTGAAGACTAGGTCTGCAGAAATGGAGCAGCCAAATATAATAGATGTAATTATGCAGAAGATGGGAGAAATGGAAAAGAAGCGAGAAGAGCAACAAGCGCTATTGGAAAAGAAGCAAGAAGAGCAACAAGCGCTATTGGAAAAGAAGCGAGAAGAACAAGAGTTAATGGAAAAGAAGAGACAAGAAGAACTGAAGGATATATTAAATGTCAATAGGGAAGAGATGAAGGAAATTATGAACAGAAATAATAAGGAGATTGAAGATAGGATAAGTGCTATACAGGGAGATATAGGTAAAACTGTGGGAAGAATTGACAATTTGGAACAGCAAGTACTAGAGTTAAAAGCGAAAGATTCTATAAATGAAGTCCGTGAAAATATCAGTACTGAAAGTATCGAGAGAACAACCATAAATTTAGAAAAGGGTGACAAATCAAAGGCAAGAGGTTTTAAGATCCCGTATTATGATGGAAAGGTGCCATGGAGTGTGTATAAACTACAGTTTATGAGCATGGTAAAAGTTAATAAGATACGCCAAGAAGCATCGACAGTTGTAGAAGTTTTATTATCTACATGGATTTCAAGATATGGTTTACCTTTAGAAATACATAGTGATCAAGGTAGGAATTTTGAATCAAAGTTATTCCAGGGAATTTGTGAATGTTTTAAAATACATAAAACCAGAATAACCCCTCAACCTAAAGCAATAGTTGAATATGTTGACGAGTTCCGAGATAAGATGGAGTATATTCACAATGTTGCAAGAGAAAATTTGTTGAAATCGTCAAATAGCATGAAACTAAGGTACGATTTGAAGGCAAATGTCAAGAGATTTGAAGTTGGCGAACTGGTGTGGTTCTTCAATCCGCGGAGAAAGCAAGGGTATTCGGGGAAGCTACAGTGCGATTGGGAAGGTCCATGTGTGATTGTGAATCGGGTGAATGATATTGTATATAGGATCAGACAAGCGCCGAAGGTAAAAATGAAAATAGTGCATGTTAATCGGTTGGCGAAGTTTTATCGGATAGAGGACTGTGTAAGTTGATATTTGTTTGTTTTGTTGAGAATATCTGAGGACAGATATGATGAGGTCAGGATGGCAATGTGACGATCAAGGGTGTAGGGTGTAAATAAATATTGGGATGAAGGTGGCAATGAAAATAATAACAGAATGGATTATGATGATAAAAATAAAAATGTTGTTGACATTTTGGTGCTGAATAAATAGTTATTTTATTGTGTTGAACCTAGCAGACGTAACAATATTTTAACCCTTAAATGCATACAGTTGTAGAAATACAACAAACATGTTTGACTTTGTATTTAGGCTATTTTAATTCCTAGAACGATTAAATATATGCCGTTATGTATGTTGAACAGTTATCTTTCGCTAATGTACTCATTAGAACCGTTGTTGATTCTGGGAAGGGCGTCTCACCCTTTACCAGCTGACTATCAGTATCAGTCTCTTTCTACAAGTTTGCTGTTCAGTTTAAAGTGATTTTAGTGCAAATATTAGTTTAAAATAAATACCAGCCAATATTATAAGGTATGTAAATGACGTTTTGTTATATATTAGAAAAAAATAAATTATTATGTAGTCTTGATACCACCAAATATGTATGTTGTAGATATACAACATTATGCAGTTGGCTCATAGTTTTTGCTATATAATATTACATGAAGATATTTCTAAGAAATACTTCTAATATATTTTTAGCAAATTATTGTGGCAAGAAAATGTTATACCCAAGAGGAACTAGAAAATATTGTCAATCATCTTAGTGATATTAGTGAATTTGAATTTTCTGATTAAAAAAATGACATTCTTTGAGTTTCAAATGGGAGTTGCCCAATGCCTGTGCCGAGTTGGACAAAAAACTACTATTAAACGTAGATCTACATCCAGTCTTGATTTAGAAAAAATGCTTGCAAGTAAAAAAAGCAAAAGACAAATGCAGCATGTTCCTCCCAAAAATATACGCCTGGATCAAATGGGACACTGGATGGTTTGTTCAACAAGAAAAAGGTGCAAATTTCCAAATTGGACCGGATATTTACATACAAATTGTGAAAAATGCTGAAAGAACTTATGTTAAATAAAATAAATAATTTTTTTAAAAAGTTTCACACTCAAGTTTGATATTAAATTGGTGTAACCACTGCATAATGTTGTATATCTACAACATGACATTTTTGACCTTTTTAAATATGTTAGGATTGCAAATTATTTTTTTTGTCATTTTTCCTAAATAAATACAATCAAAATATACACGATATATTTTTTTAATTCATTTTAAAAAAATCATGCATTAAAGAGTTAAAGATATTCTCGGATAATAATTCAGCATTTTTGTCCAATTTTAACCCATTTTGTAGCTTATAAAAAACTATACCTCATTGCTGAAACTCGTAATTCAATCAGCATGCATTACTATAGCTGAAAAAATAGAGTCTAACTACTATGAATATTGAAATCCACAACTGTTTCGCGGTAATTTGTAATTTTTACTAAAATTTTACCGGTTCTGTTACCTAAAACTGTAGTTTAAACACACATTTAATAAGTGGAAAGTTTTAACAGTTTATGCCTTACATTTACAAATACCTAATATACAATAAAATATTGTATATATCAATTTTGAACGTTCGATTGGTATAGGTTCGAAAAAAGGCCAACTTGAGCCGATTTTTGGGTTCAAGTCCTGCTCCGATTCCAATTTTTAACGGATTTAGTTGTGATACAATTGAATATTGACACAATAATTGTCAAGTCTAAGACCCACGTAACTTTTTATACTTTGAAGGTAGTTATATCATAAAACAAGTGTTTTAAATCGACAGGACACGAAATATTGTAATAAATAATGCAGGATAAGATTTAGGACGTACATCAAAGCTAATATTCTTACTTTGAAATGTTATTAGAGGCTTTTTAATAACAATAAAAACTGAAAGCACATTTACAAATGAAACAAGAAATATGTCAGAACTAATGGAAAAATACGTTTCCTTTGACGAAGTTGCATGCATTGTTCTTTTAAACAGTTACGTTCTGAAATAAGCTGAACGTGTTTTTTTGGTTTCGTGCATTCATACCAAAGTGTTGAAATAAAATGAAAGACGAAATTCAACAATTAACTAATGCATTTGCAGACACTAGCGACGTAGCTTAAAAACTGTGACATGCATTAAAAACTACAAGATCAAGATCTAGTTCAACACGTCAACCGATGCTTTGTTAAGATTAATCCAGCATGAAGTCTGATAAAAAAGCGACCAATAAAGTTGCGTTGCGTTTAAAACGTGAAAACAGTTCGGTGTAGCGTCAACAAAAATGGTTTAATACAGCAACTTTATGGCACAAATAATATCCTGTACGGGAAAGAAAATCATGTTTGGAAAATACCTTCACATCCCACGTTCTAGATATTTTTACCTTTTAAGGGTGGTATGAGATAATTTTACGCCCACGTTAAGGTTATTATTCTGCGCAGAAAATGTACCTACTGTTGTCGTCAAAATAGAAAAAAAAAGTTAAAGTATTACTGCAAAAAGATATTTGCAAACTTTTGTATCGAAAAAAGTCAAATACGGTTTCTATTTAAAACTGTTACGTTTCAAATATTATGTAAACAGAAGATTACAATCATTCTACGTAAGTTATATTGTAGTTTACAGTGTATACATTACTTGTATTACATGAAATCTTAGGTCAGCATGATAACAATAGCTTAGGTAGACAAAACCGTAAACATATGTAGAATGCTAGTTGTAAGTTAGTTATGTTTGATACTTTGTAGAATTCGCTTGCTTCTAATAAAAATTGTTTTTTAAAAACTCTTTGAGTTTAATTTGAATTTAACTGGCGCAGTCGGTAGGATTCAGCCGTTTTAGTACAAAAATCGACAAAAACGTGTGTTTTAACACTTAAGCTGAATTCAACAATACTACCTTCGAGATCAATCAACTCCGTTGTGAAAATCAATTTTAACTCCAATTTGAAAACAAACATCGCGGATAATTGCGAGAAAAAATTGTGGACTAGCAATTGAACAACTACAAGAAGAAACCGTACTAGTAGTTGCACCTGGATCAACTTCATCCAGCCAACCAAACGTTTATGGTAATTCAAGTAGCCGTTTGGAGGAGGACAAACATCGCCCACCTTCCAGACATCCGACGGACTGAAGACAGCATCGCCGACGTCCCGAAGAACCCAGGTCCGAGGACAAACATTGCCAACACACCTGGTTTAAGTTAAGAAAACAACCGCACAGACGGACAATAATGAAAACAACAGCGCTCTTAATATTGTAAGTCGCTAACGAATTATTTTCAGAGCAAAATAAAATATTTTAGATTTAAGTTTGCTACTTAAAAACAAAAAGCAAAATATTAAACAATTAATAATAATTTAGTATTAACCTGAACTGAAGTAATTTATTAAGTACGCTAAAATTGTCGGAGTACGCAATGACTAGTTAGCTTATTAATAATATTACAACAGTTGCTAAAGGAACCCTTAAACAAAAATAATAATCATTATCCCCTAATTAAATAAAATAAAATAAACTGTAATAAACTACATGCAAGACAGCGAAAATTTACTGTCTTTACTACAAAATCTAAACTTAGAAGATATACCAGAAGAAACCGAAGACGAGCCAACAACAGCCATGTCTACTCCAACATTTCACCTAGAATACCTAAAAACAGTGCCAGAATTTGATGGTACCCCTCATAAACTTTCCGAATATGTGAGATCAGCCGAAGTTATAATCAATCAATACTTCGCCAATCCAACCCAAGATGTATTCCTCCACACCCTAGTTATCTCAGCTTTAAGAACAAAACTAAGTGGACGAGCACTTTTAGTAACTAGCGGACGAGAAATAACCAACTGGAACGAATTAAAAACAATATTACAAAGATCATTTGCCGATCAACGATCAGAAAGCTCACTTTTACGAGACTTGATGCTGCTAAAGCAACGAAATGAAACAGCACAAGAATATTTTGAAACATGTCAACAAACTAGAAGCCTTCTATTTTCAAATCTACAACTAAATGAACAAAGCCCAATGGTGAGACAGAGTAGAAATAATTACTAATCAACATGAAGGAAAAACAAACCATCGTGGAATAATTGCCACCTGTATGGCAATAAAAAGAAATTATTATTGGGAAAATTTAGATGACGACGTCACAGCCTTTGTAAATAAATGCATACTATGTAGAAAAACAAAGTACGAACGACACCCCACAAAAACACCTCTAAATATTACTGAAACACCCAGTAGACCACTTGAACACCTACACATGGATACATTCCAAATCGAAAAGAATTCATTTTTAACAATCATTGATTCATTCTCACGATTTAGTCAAGCTTATCACCTTACATCTAAAAATGGAACAGAAGTAGCAGCAAATTTAATAAATTTTATATCTCAACACGGATCACCAACGTCAATCACAATGGACGGAGGATCTGAATTAGTCAATGAAGTAGTTAAAGATCTATTAGAATTACACAAAATTAATATTCATATAACCACACCGAAAAACCCTAGATCAAATTCAATGATAGAAAGAATCCATTCGACGCTAATCGAGAACTACCGAATAATAAAAAACAAAAATTGTAAGGAAACACCGAAACAAATAATGACTTATGCAATTATTGGATACAACAACACCATTCATTCTGCAACTAAGTTCACGCCCCTCGAATTACTTTATGGACACACTTCTACTCGAGACCCATTTGACCTTCAACTAAGTAAGAAATTCTATGAAGAATATGTTACCACACACAAGAACAAATTAAATGCTATATATGATTCATTAAAAGAAACTATGCATAAAAACAAAGAAAACGTAATAAATAAAAGAAATAAGAGTGTTAAAGAACATGAATATCATATCGGAGATAAGGTAATGATAAAAACCGATAAAAGAAGTAAAGCAATCAATAAATATGAAGGACCCTATACAATCACTGAAATAACGGAC
Organism: Elmis aenea; assembly: GCA_947652605.1. Taxonomy (NCBI): domain Eukaryota; kingdom Metazoa; phylum Arthropoda; class Insecta; order Coleoptera; family Elmidae; genus Elmis; species Elmis aenea. Next base: position 12,476,684 of record OX393581.1, on the reverse strand, counting down.
AAAAACACTGTTACACTAGTGGACTCAAAAAATAAAGAAAAGAAACGACATATAGAAGCACTAAGCCGCCCTATCGTTTCAGATGTCTCAGCACCCACTACATAACAAGTATCGAAGAACCAAAAATAATTCAGATCACTGATAACCCTGGATTATTCCCTTATAAAATTGGAAGAGCAAAAAATCAAATAGATAAATGGACCCTAATTAAAAACATAGATTGTACCATTATACTAAACGAATATAACTCGTTGAGGGAACATTTACTAGAAACAAAATTAATATTTGACAAATATAATAACGGACCCGATTATAATAAAGAATTTGAAAATTACTACATGCTTATCAATGTTACACTTTACGAAATAAAAAGAAAGATAAATCAGCTAATACCAAATAGACAGAAAAGAGGAGTAATTGATGGATTAGGATCAATAATAAAAGTTATTACCGGAAATCTAGATGCAAACGACGGACAAAGATATGAAAATTCTATAAACGAACTTCAGAAAAATCAAGAAAGCCAAAAAGAGGTACTTATCAAGCAAATATCGCTCACTGACCAAATATTAGATAAGTTCAATACAAGTATAACCAGATTACAAACAAATCAAAAACTATTAAAATCCAGGATTCTACAAATTGAAGCAGAAGTAAAGGAGAATACATTACGAGAAGTAGCACTGTATTCATTTGTTAATATGCACACAATATTTCTACAAATAACCGCAATAGCAAATCTAATATTACACATTACCAATACTTTAGAAGAAGCTGTTACCTTCGCGAAGTTAGAAACATTTCACCCATCTATTATGGACCCCGAAGATCTAGAAATAAGTCTCAAACTTATCAAAAACAAAGTAAATGAATTACAATTACCTTTTGAACCGATAAAAGATAACTTACAATTATTCGAAGAAATAATAATTGTTAAAGCTTATCAAATAAATACTAGAGTAATATTTATAATTGAAGTACCATTGGCAGATTCAACAATGTATGATTATTACCATCTGTATCCATTACCAATGAAGATCAATAACCAATATCAAGCCATTTTACCACAAAACAAGTTTTTGTTACTGGCCGACTCTAATTATATTAGTACTAACAAACATTGTAAACAACTACGAAAAAGTGATTTCTTATGCAACATCCCAGAAAAAATGCAGTTCGAAAATTCACTATGTGAATCACAGTTAATTTCATATTCAAAAATTAACAATTGTAAACCAAATATATTCTCTTTAGAAAGTAATAAAATACAAAAAATAGATCATGACTTGTGGATTATTGTTACAACTCACGAGTTGATAGGAAATGTAAACTGTAATAAAAATAATAAAAAGATACCTTTATTAGGTACCTACACAATTCAGTTACCTGTTAATTGCCAAATGAAAGTTGATAATAAAATATTAAAAACCAATCAATATTCCAATAACATATTTCAAATTATTCAACTACCAACAATCAATGTAACTTTTATAAAACCATTAAATAATGATATTCAATATCCCAAGTTACCTTTAGAAAATATTGATCTAGATGATGTACAACAAATCAGAGAAAAATTAAGAGAATTGCCAACTCAATTAAAATCTGCTGACTATAATATTTATGCGCATGCAAGTAATCTTATGTTTAACATAATTTTAATCGTTATTATACTTATTGTATTTATATTGTACAGACACAATGTTTTACCTATATGTAAGAAAAATCAAATTTTAAAAGTTCATGAACCTATTGAAATATTACCTTAAAAAATTTAGACAAAATGTTATTTTCTCCGTATTTTTAATCTAAGCAGGGAGGAGTTATATTGTAGTTTACAGTGTATACATTACTTGTATTACATGAAATCTTAGGTCAGCATGATAACAATAGCTTAGGTAGACAAAACCGTAAACATATGTAGAATGCTAGTTGTAAGTTAGTTATGTTTGATACTTTGTAGAATTCGCTTGCTTCTAATAAAAATTGTTTTTTAAAAACTCTTTGAGTTTAATTTGAATTTAACTCGTACAAGCTGTCCCAAATTCTAAGTCCAAGACTAATAGTAGGTAGATATACTTAGTCTTGTGGATTCACTTAAAAGCAATAAATAAATTGGCAACCAAATCAAATTTATTATTGTTATGAACTTTACTAGTGTTTCTAAACCTTAAAGGGAGCACGAAGAAAAATGGAAAATGAAAGTCAAATTATTTGTTGAAACCACTAAAAAAACATTAAATAAATTCTGTAAATAAAATAATACAATATAAGAAAATCATTGCTACCTATATGAAATTGAATAAACTAGTTAGCCTGTAAGTGCACATTAATCAAAATGTGTTTAAATCCTTGCCGCCAGCAAAGGATTTCTTTCGCCTTCTCTCAAGCAATAAACCATATCAATTTGCTTTTGTAAAGTGAAATTAATTGTGGAAATGCTATAATCCAAGAAATAAATGACAAGTTTTTAACGTTAGTGAAGTGAACAGTCAGCTTTCTCGATTTCCACGGCATCCTATTTGCTTTAATAATGATTAGAAGAAAAAATGTCGAAAATCTCGAAAAGTATGAGTTTTGGGTATAGGACATACTTAACAAAAAATGAAGCTCTCTTAAAGACGAATTCGATGACATAAGAAAATACAGGGGTTTGCATTTGAAAAATTGAATTACGAGCTTTTGAAAATCAGGAAAGTCCACCTATTTATGAACACGTGATTCAAACTTTTTCGTATCGAGCTAATAGAGCAATGTTTTCTGCATGTCCTTACCAAATTACAATTCTGTGCTTCGAAAAATGACTTCAGGAGAATTTTTTAAATATAGACTTAAAATTTTGAAAATTATTTTTTTTTAGTGGCCGCATAAAAACCTGTACTATTTTATATCGATGTAAAGCTAAAATGAAGGTGGTCAAGAATATTAAATAAAAAATGGGGTGTTGTATTTGAAATATAAAAGTTGCTATTGGTTCCAGAGAGGTGACTCACCCTGCATATTTCAAAATATTTTTATCGTGTTCGGAAGAAAAAACTGTATGGAATACCGTTTGAATCAACTTTCTATCTCAAACCGTTTAGCCAAAATCGACCGATCCGCCACTAATGACTCACCCTGTATACACAAAAATTCCGTTGCCGTGGCGACGAAGTCATGGCTACGCAGATCAAAACGTGTTTTTATTACACAATTCTCGTAACATAAAAAGTTATTATAATAAATAAAACTACAGAAAACTTTTCTGCTTGAATAAGCTTACAAAAACAATTTTATATAAAAATAAGCTTTATAAAAATGTCAGTTTTAATTTCCTAGTACACCTGACTGAAGATACTTAAGATTTAATATTGTTCTTCCAGTGATAGCCTGGCAAAGCAAAACTAACAGAACATGTAATCCGTTGTTTATTTTCACGGTAGTTGGTTTCTTCGAGAAATAACAAGTGAGGTTGTTTTTGTAAATAAACTACTCTCTGCAGCATATTCCGCTCACAATGAATTTTAAGCTGCGGTACATCTTTTAAGTTCAAAGTCAACATCACATCGTCGGAATGTTGGCCTTTGCCACATCAACCTGCGGTAATGTATGCACTGTAGGAAGTACGCCAGAGTAAAACACCTCCAGGCTAGCAAGTTTCTTCCCAACTCAAAAGGTTTAAAATTGCATTAGAATAAGCGGGCTATGTACAAAGCAAACTATTGGAATTACCATAGGAGTAATTTATCTTGAGTAGTTACGGGCATACGCAAAATTATAAGTAGGTAGTGCAGGTAGACTTAACGTACACAGCACTATTTGTTTATCAAATAAGATGTGTTTTCAAGAAAAGAAGAAGAAAATTGAAATACGTAATTGTATTCCTTCTTTAAAATATGCTTCGCAAAATAAATTAGGGATTACCATAAATTACTTGTTTTCTCATTATACATGTTTTCGTTATATTTTTCTATTTGTTGCATACTTTTTGAATGCCACTGTATATGCAAAAAAAATGAAAAATAAGATTGGGTCCTTTTCTGCTAAACCGGTAATGCAAAATATCCCCAAAAAGTTTTTTTATTTTTGACCTTTATACAAGTCAAGTTTCAAATAAAAAGGATTCCAAATAACTAAGATAATATTATTCTGAAAATTCATCTCAAACTTGTATGTACTTTAAGTACAAACCAAAATTATGTATTTTCAGTACAAAGAAACTACTCTATTGATGTAAATTAAATATAAACCAATTCTTCCGGCTTTGCAAAAAGCATTTTTGAATTCACTGAATTTCAATTAATTGTTCCTAAGTTGTTATTTGTATACAAATGTTTGAAACAATAAAGCGACACATGTAGGACAATTTTGATCGTATATTGGTAGAAAATTATAAATAACACAAAATACTTTTTTAAAATCTGCAATGTTAGATTTATACAACGTAGAGCGTCGTTGTCTTTGGCGATTTTTTGAATTGAATTACCTTAAGTCCTTAATCTATGTCGCCTATCTATCCTCAAGGGGGTAAGGCATTGGGTGGGGTAGAGTTTTCATCTATCAAAGTCTTCCATATCTTCCTCCATTCTCTTCTGTTTTGAATCTTGTTCCCTACATCCTTCCACTTTATTCCTCTTCTGCCCAGTGCTTGTTTTACTTCTTCTTGCTACCTTTTCCTTGGCCTGTCTCTCGGTTTCTTTTTGAACTTCTCGCTTCAAACACTTTTCTTGTTAACCTTGTGTAGTCCATACGTTTAACATGTCCGAACCATCAAAGTATTCCTTCTTCTATTTATTTTCTTATTAATTTAACTTCTAAATTTCCTCTGTGTCTTTCTTGTATTTCTAATTTTGTCCAACTTGATTTAATTTTCTATTCTTCTCGGTTATCTCATCTCGGTTGCTTCCAAAGCCTTTTTGTGTTTTTCTGTTGTGGTCCAAGTCTCAAAGGCATATGTTAGCATAGGAGTGACTACTTTTTTATATATTTTTATTTTTACTCCTTTGGGGATTTATTTTTTCCCTAGCAATGTGTTTTTAATACTAAAGAACAATCTTCCTCCTTTTGTTCTTCTTTCTCTAATTTCGCCATCGATTTTTTCGTCTTCTGTTATCATCGATCCTAAATAATTTAATTTTGGAACTTGTTTTAGGTTTTATTTATTCGGCTCCATATTGTGTTTTGTGCATTATTTCCTATAATCATTGTTTGTCTTTTTTTGGTTTATTTTCATTCCAAACTTCTCAAGTGTTGTTCCGTATAAATCCAGAGTTTCTTTTAGTGTTATCCATCCTTCGCAAATATTACTATTTCATCCGCATAGCAAACTTTTGGAACAGTTATTCTTTCCATGTTCCAATATCCCACTTCGTATTTTTTGACTTATATCTTCGATTCTTTTATATCTTCATCTAGGACGTGTGAAAATAGTAGAAGGCCTAAAATGCAACCTTGCCTCGCTCCTTTTATACTTTCAATTATTTCCGATTCTTCATGCCTCGTTCTTACGTAGTTTGTCTCTTTGAATAAGCTTTTTATTCCTTTAATCAGATTTTTTGAGGCATCCCGTTTTTCTAATATTGTCTATATATATCTTTTCTTCTAACCTGATCTAAAGCTTTCTTTAGATCGACAACACACATAATTATGTATGTTCCTTTCCTCAATCATTGCTTTCTTCGTTACCTGCCGAACAATAGATAAACCATCATTTACTTCACGGCTTGGTCTAAAAGCCATTTCACTTTCTTTTAGTGTAATTTCATCTATTTTTTTAGTCTCTTTCCAGTACTCTTGCATATAATTTTGCTACTGTACTAGTTAGCGTGATACGTCTATAGTTTTTGCAATCTTACTGTCCCCATTTTTATATACCTGTGGGTATGGGTGTTATTTATTATCCAATACTAAATAAAACAAATTCCTTATACTTTTTAGTGAAGCTACTAAAAACAATAAAATTACACATTTTTCGTTTAATCTGAATATATTTCATATTTACACTTGGTCCATTATTACGTATTTCAAACGATCTACCCGCATCGACATCTGCTGCACATTAATGATCGTTCTACTGCACATAAAAAATTTGGCCGAAATTAGTTTTTGGGTGTTTTAATATCTTTACCGGCTTTTGTATGTTTTTCGGCAGTATTTTCTCCGAGCTGAAACATCTGTTCTTCGTGCGATGAAACTGACCAGAATGTAGACAAACAAAGCTTGCGAGAAGTATGTGAAATATATGTCTCAACATTATTTACAATTATTGGTTACTTAATGGAGGAAATGCGCCTGTTTTGTTGATTTGAGAACAAATAAAACATTCTACTTCAGTAAACACATAATAAATTACTGTTTATGAGAAATGTTACGTTGTTTCTTATGTTACAACATAAAAACCGTTTATTATGTAGGTAAGTGGTGTTTCGAGATATTTAAGGTTTTACAGTTCAGACGATTTAAAAATACTAATTTAGTCTACCAAGTTTCCCCACGTTTCAAAAATTTAAATATAAGTATGTAATTTCATTAGACAAATACGTTTTTTGAGAATTATCGGGCCATAAGTTTTTTTTTAAAATCTCAGTACATAGCAATCTGTTTAAAGACATCCAGCAAGTCGTTATAAAAAACTAAAGTAAGGACCTGCTGGAGTATGTCCAGTAACATATCTCACTACGATGTTCAATTATATTTAATTGTTTTTGGTCTTAGGTTTTTCCGCAATGCTACTTAGAATCTAGTAATGAGGTTTGAAGCCATCCCCACAATTGAACACCGTATGTCCAGATAGATTTTAAAATTAAATTATACACCAGGAGTTAAATTTCTAAAGATAATCATAATCTTTTTTCCATGATCCAGTACAGTACCAAGTTGCGTTCTCCTGGTAAATATAGGTTTCCTCCAAGTAAGTCTTCTGTTCAGGTGGATACCCAAATATTCTGCTTCTTCAAATTAAGTTAGTTGATAGTTGTTAGGTTAGACAGGGAAACAGATGCCTTTTTTGAGAATTCAGTAAACCACTTTCATAACATTCTGTGTCCATACAAGAAAGAACAGTAAAAATCATACCACCTAAGATGTTTCATGTTAGTATTTTTCATTTGGTCTTAGTTGGTAAGAAATAACTGGAAAATATGGTTAGCATTTTTTTACAGCTAACTTTTCCCAAAAAATAGGATTTGGAAAACAGTAAAACTTTTTCGTTTATTAAATATGGAGTTCCTAGAGAATTCTCATTTGTAATAAAAACGTTTTAATGGAAAAATAAGGTGGAACTGTGAAATGTTGGCGAATTTTAATATAAGGAAAGCAAAATAAGACGAGTTAGTTTTAATTAAGAATTAAAATAGAGATTAAACTTGAAAGGTTATGTCTTTATGTGTGAATTTTAATTACGAACGAGTCTTTTGAAGTTTAAACCAAACACGGTTGATTTTAAGAATAGAAGTCAACTCCATTATTATTTTTTTAACAAACTTAACACTTATTATATAATTGTAACGTGGCAAAATTCTGGTAATATTTTTCTCTTGATATACAGTTCTTACTACACACTTAATATTATGCAGATTATTCGAAGGCTCGTCGCTGCTAGAGCCGTAACATTTTCAATTCCAATAAACGTTATATTACGTTTTGTTGTGACTTAAATTTTATTACCTAGATAAAATTACCCCCTGAAGAGCAAGTTGGCTATGACACATAATTCGATGAAAGCCATAAAGCTAGCACAGAAAGTGGATTGCGAATATACTACTGAGCGAGCTTTCAACACATTGTGGATAAAACAAGAGGTTTAGACGTCCCGCCATGTATTAAATCAAATATAGGTACAAACAGCAGTTCAATTAGAGATGTATGGTCGACAATTACAGAGATATTAGCGTACGTGATGTGCATGTGTATTGCTTTGACACAATATCGTTGGATTGGAGTGCTCATTTAGGTACTAAACAAGTAGAAGTTGACACACGGCATGAATGCATGATGTCGCTATGTAATAGTTGGGTTTATACTGTTTTTAGTGCGACAAACACCGGCAAATTGGGCAGGCAAACCGAATGAGGACCGCTAATAAAACCTTACGTCATTCCAAACCAAGCATTTGAATAACCATTGTCACTTCCTAGGACCACTAAATATAAAATTTAACTACCAAAGCAAATCAAATATCATATTGCACAAATAACACCATTTGGAGAAATAAATAGTTGAACATTGAAACAAAAACACAAATAAACAAAACCGTTGCTAAGACCGACACTTACAAATGGAAACAAAACAAAACGTATTAAAAAAAAACGGGCTGAAAGCCTAACAAAAACAAATAAGAAGTTTATGTTATTAACAGGGACCCGAACCGAAACGGAACTAGAACAAAAACCGGAAAGAACCGGTGCTTTTTTCATAAACCGTAAACCGCAACTGAACCTTTTATTAAAAAAAAAATGGTGCCAACCGGTTTTTACCGTTTCAACCGGTTCACATAAAGGTTAGGACCTATTTCGTTATCTGATTACATTTTACCAAAAATGGAACAATTTCAGACAGTTCAATCTATAAACGTGCATTGTCATCATATTTTGCATTGAACCGGAACCGGAACTGAACCGTTGCCGCAGAAACCGGTTACCGAATCATTAAGAAATGAAAACCAAAAAGTTAAAATTTATCGAACCGGTTACCGGATATGAACCGTTATTTTTTGCGGTTCGGGTCCCTGATTATTAATCACCATGAAATTAGCAGCTTAGTCAAATTTAATAATGTTCTAGCCCAGTGTTCTTCGACCTATGTTCCGCGGCACACTAGTATACCACATGCATTCTCCGAGTAAGTCGCGGAAAATAAAATCAAAAATAAACGGTTTTTGCAAGAACGCTATTTTTGAGATTTAAGTTTAAACTTGGGGACCTTGCCTATTATAATTGCTAGACTATAGGTTTAAATTTGGAAAAACTGCTACATTTGGTGCTCATAAATAATTAAAAAGAATTTTCAAAATCACCTATAACACCTTTGGAGTATGAAATATTTCAAATGTGTTGAAACATTGCTTAAGCAACTTTTTAAGCCAAATCGGATGGTGGTCACAAATTTTTCCTGGATCGATTCGTTTTCGTTTTATGACAACCAACTTTATTTTTCTTTTGGGCGCAATTTTTGCTATTTATTAATGTAGAAGTAAAATACCATGTGTGATACATCAATGAATTAAAAAAAGATAATTTCTTTGATTATGTAAATTTAAAAAATGCGCCCGTAAGAAAAAACGAATTTGGTTGTCATGAAACAAAAATGAATCGATGTAAAAAAAATTGGTGATGACCACCCGATTCGGCTTAAAAAGTTTCTTGGGCGATGTTTTTACATATCGGAAATTTTTCATATTCGAAAGGAGTTAGGTATGGACGATTTTCAAAAATTTTCAGGTCTTTCTTAATTTTTTTTAATGCCGTTTGAGATAATTTCCATTTCTTTTCGAATTATTAATGAGCACCAAATTTAGCAACTTTGCCAAGTTCAAATCTATACTATCCGAGAGTATAGGGGTCGGCAACCTTTTTTGGATAGCGGGCCAACTTAAATAATAATATTTTCAGGCGGGCCGCACATACCAACCGACTCTGACAAATGACGTTCGTAAGGTGCTTTTTTACCGGGATACCAACATAAACTTGGTTATTTTATTTTCGGTCTGAAGTATGCGGGCATACTCATTTTCGATCACCAAATATTCACCAACACTAAATGAAATAAAAATATATAACAAAATTGAAAACGAAATTTTATTATGCATTTGATGTTTTAACTATTAAATATTGTTTTAAATATAGTACAGTGTATCTTAAATATTGCGAAAAAAATTGGAACGTGATTCCTTATCAAAAATTAAGGGGCGACTTTTATATTACATTTTTTCCTTTAATGGGGAGCGGCAAAATTAGGATTTTATTTTATTTCTCAAATTTGGATAAACGTAGAAGAATGATATTTGGTTAATGGTTTGTACTTATTAAATGGTTTCCCATAGTAATATTTTTAATCATCTTCCACCTCCACAGGGGGCTGAAAAGTGCGACCCCTGTTGGTTTTTGAATCAGAACTTTTTGGTGAGTTGAAATTTTGAAAATTTTAAATAATTTTTTTGATAGCTTGATTCATTTAGAAACTTTTTTTTTTAGTTTCTCCTAAAAAACCTACAGTTTTTGAGTAAAAAATAAAATTAGTAAACATGCACCATTACATATTCCAATATAAAACGATTCATTTTGGTGGTTACCTTGGTTTGTTTATTTTATTGCAAAATTTCAACCCACCAAAAAATTCTGATTCAAAAATCAACAGAGGTCGCACTTTTCAGCCCCCTGTGAAGGTGGGAGATGATCGAAAATATTACTTTGGGAAACCTTTCAATAAGTACAAAATATCTAGGTAACAAGTATCATTCTCCTACATTTATTCAAATTTGAGAAATAAAATGAAAACCTAATTTTACCGCTCCCCTTTAGAGGGTGTAACTCCGAAAGGAGACGTTCAAGGAATTTTTTTTATATAAAAGTCCTTTCTTAATTTTCGATAAGGAATTACCTCCTGAATTTTTTCGCAATATTTAAGAAACATCCTGTATATTTAGGTTTTACTTGGCGGGCCAGATCAAGACACATGACGGGCCGCATGCGGCCCGAGGGCCGCGGGTTGCCTACGCCTATTTTGCTCATTATAATAGCCGCTATTATAATGAGCAAAATTCCCATGCTTAAACTCGAATTTCAAACATCCTGTTTATAGTGTGCCGCGAAATGTTAGCGTTGTTGAAAGTGTGTCGCGACATTGAAAAGGTTGAAAAACACTGTTCTAGCCCTTACACTAAGCTAGCTACAAAACATATGAATCAGTCTGTTTAAAAATAGTAGTTACCAATATTTTAATTTTAATCAAACTTTTTCTTAACTGTTACTTTATGATTAAGAAATGTATTTTTTTTAATATCGAAGTTGAACCCGTAAAGTTTTTGAAAAGTACATTTATTTCTCTCGTACTACAAACTATTATTTTGACGTTTCCTGGCTCGCTTGAAATAAACTAAAAACTTAAAAGGCCGTGTGCACATGTATCCCTCTTTCTCGTACCACTGAAGTACTGCAAGACTAAAATTTATGAGAAGGCGTATGCCAGGCTAATTGCTGATTGCAACATGACGAATTTATGATGGCGTTTTATTTTCTAGTAGAGAAAAATTTGCTTAGATTTGCATGTATCTTAAGCTATAAATTCCCCACATTTTATTATTATGCATAAAACGCATTCTACGAAAAGCTATTTGAGGCAGTAAAAGTTAAATACGCGATGTTTTTTTATTCCTCAGTATGGCATTGCTGCTAAATATTCAACACGGTATTTTCTAACGAGTACACTAGTGCGCGGCAAACACAAAGAAAACGCAATTCCCTGCCCCATATTACAACAATAATTGCATTCTTTTGTTAAAATGTTCGGTTAGCACGCATTTCCTACACAATTTTAGTTGGTAGTATTAAATGCGACAGTGCAGGAGCGTATTGGCCACAAAGCTTATCGAACGAAGTCAGTAAAGGAGCTCCTATATTGAGGAAGCTTATTGACGCATATATTAAAAGTTAATATAACTTTTGGGCATCAATACGGTAACTTGTTGTTCGGCCTTTTCAATCCCTATACATTACTTTTTTCTTCTTCATACTACAGCTATATACCTATTGTCACCTATTTTTTTAAACCGCGTGAAGGCATGCCGGTATTTCGCTATTGGAGATGTCGAGCAGAATTGGACCTATAATAAACCTTCCAGAGTGCCAAGCTCGGTCGGTGGAGCTAAGAAGGAAGTGCGTGCTATTGTATTCAAAGTGTAAGAGGACTTTATTGGCAAATTTGGACTTTCCAGCTATTGTGTTGGGACTGTAAGAGAGCATTAGTGAAATCGGACTTTCCTACGCTTTGGGAGAAATGTACCACTTAAGTTTTGTAACAGTCGCGGGGAAATGTTAGCGTCTTGCCGATTCGTCGGAGGGTGGTTTTGCGATAACCTTAGATTGAACGTGGGCTTGCTGGGCAGACACCGCGGTCTTCGGGCGAGTTGGACGCTCTTCCAACGGCCCCCGTAAGACCTTTGATAGTGAGCTCGTAAGTGCGTTTTTTCAAGTGTTAAAGTAACCTCAAGTTGTTGTTGCATTTGGCAACTGTTTGGGTGGCGTTTGGCAACTGTTTGAGCTGCATTTGATAACCCTTTGAGTTGCGTTTGGCAACTGTTTGGGTTGCGCCCCGTGCTCTGTGAGCATTATTGTGAATACAAGTGTATAATCAGTGTTTGTTGTCAATAAATATAATTAATGCCAAGCGAGTGTCTCATTAATTGAGCAAGTGAGTGGTTGCTGGAGATTTGCCCCGTAGATTGAAGATCTTCATAATTAACCGTGACAATATTTTATTCAACAGCCTAATATATTGCATTTAATCAGCTCTTCAAGGCAATCTGATCCCATGGCTTTGTAAAATGTTTTTCTTCATTTTTTAATTCTTTGCCAGTTTTTTCCATTCTTTAAATCCTAGTTTCTTCAGGTCCTTTTCACCGCCTCTAAATATTTAGTTTTTCTTCTTCCCGTTACTCCTCCACAAGTACTTGTTTCGTTATTTTTTTCTCCGGCAATCGTGATATATATCCCAGCCACCTCATTCGTTGTGTCTTCATTACATTATTGATATTTACTTGACCATATAGTTTCTCCAAATTTTCATTTGTTCGTTTTCTCCATTGTTCTCTTTTTCCTTTTCCCTTAAATATATTCCGTAATACCTACTTTCCTTTCTCAGAAAAGCAAATCTTTTCCTTCATTTTGATTTATTTTCCACATCTCACCCCATACAGTAACAAAAATTTAATTTTTTTCTAGGATTCTATTTTAAATAATGTTTAAAATAATCTCCTTCTACAGCTTATTATAGGAGTAGGTACTATATTTTGCTTCTTAGACGCTGCCAATCAATCTTATTTTGGAATCCCTGCAAAATAATTGCAAGCGAGGGTATCAATCTCCTTTTCCGATAAAAACTTTCTACCCCGCCAATTTCCTTTAAGTAAAAAAAAAAACAAAAGTCGTCAAGTCAGGTAAGTTTGGAGTATCCTACATTACTTTTTTAAACAAAAAACTGGAGAGTTGGCGATGCCGTATGAGAACATGCATTATCGTGATGGGGCATAATTCCCTTCTCTAAATTCTACTAAAAACTATTTATACCAAACAAAACGGTCGCTACAAAACATTTGTAATATTACTTGATAATACATATTATAAAACCGGGGAATTAATTGAGGTAGAACTTTAACTGCAATTTTTTATAATTTGAGGATTGAACTGGATCCCTAGAGCATAAATGAGTCCCTCTCTGCACATTTCCTGCACATGTACTGAGTAATAAATACGGCGACATATCGTAATATACGCGCATAAATCAGACGTAATACTCCTATTTACCTTTAAAGAACTAATGCGATTATCGACGGACGTAAATCCTCACTAAACATGGAGATTTCATACTGCTTAGAGATTGCAGCGTATCCTAATGTCGATATTTCAAAAAATTTTGAATAATATTTTCATATTTTACGGATTTCCCTTCCCACACTATCAATATTCCCTGTTTATTGGAAGATTTTTATGTGTTTCTCAAGAACAGCATCTCAGTAAATGTTTGCCGAGAAATTATTACAAAGAGTTTACTGATTTTCTGGTTGCAAAAGCGCTCATAATTCACAATTTGTTTGCGCGGAAGAAATTAAACTGTTATTTATAGGCTCAAATTTTGCCAAAAACGCACGTTTAGCTAACGCATCTAATAGTTATAAGCCGACGTGAGGTAAAATTGATGCGCGATAAAATAAATTCCGAAAAATTTATTTACGTTTTTGCGAAATTGTTTAAGACCTTGTAAAATATAAAAATGTTATGCTCCAAAATATACAAGATATTGTTTGGTAGAAGTTATTTCTAAAATCCACAATATACTTGCATCTTTTTATGAACTACGAATAAAAATAAAATTTAATACTTTAGCAAGTTATGGAACCCAGGCTTCCACCCCCTTTTATGTTCACCTTCGGTACAATATTTTCCACTGTATTAATTTGTATTAATTGTAAATGTATTAATGCTTTTTTCTACTACCACTAATGTAAATGACTGCATGCATAGTAGCGAGTCCTAACGTACGGTAAGCAAAACGCACACTTGTCTAGAAACTTCAAAGTAGGCTTACGTCAAAACGTAATTACATGTGTATATTAGCCAAAAAGCCGTTACAATCGTAGGTATTATGTGATCGTAGAAAAAGTATGCCACATAACACGAGTTGTAAAGCAATTACGCACTCGTAGATATACGCAATCGCCGTTACGTGGCTTCGTGTGCAACTTTTCCACTCGTGCGTAATATGCTTCTTACAACTGGTTATGTAATATACTATTATTTCATACTTTAGCACTTTAAGGTATCAAATCGAATGTTATTACGATTTGATACATTTTACTTACACTGTTGTAGCTGACTCAATTTAAGATCACCTCTAACATAAACAGACTATGTGCCAACTCATTACCTCATAAGGCAATGCTTGCAATCCTTCTAAAAGATTCTACTGTTACAAAGCTTAAGTATAAAAACCAATTTCTTGTAATGTATCATCGAGTTACAATATATCTATTGCCAGTTTAAGTTGTTTTTCTAATGTAAAAATTGTAATTCCCGATTATTGAACAATTCGGTGGGATCTGCGACAATGAAATAACTAGCAAGTGACATTTACGTTTTAAATGCACCGTAAGGATAGACATAAAATACACTAGCACTAACGATAGCTGATAAGCAAAAAAGGGTAGAATATAAAATATGTAGTTATCACATTTAACTAATTAAACTTCATTAATTTTTAATGGTAATCTCATAAAGTTTGTAAGCTTACTATTAATTAGGTTTTACGAATAATCCACTCACAATACGTCCATATTTTGACTCAGTTTTCAATTAACTTACTTTTTTTGTTGATATAGGTGAAATTCGCTAATCCATTGAGAAAATAGTTATAAATTATCTGGAAAACATTCTTTTTGTTAATATTCTTACTGATCAAAGATTTAAGATAAAATTACAGAAGACAAGATAAACAAATAAGTATTCGAAGCTGTAAGAAACACAGATCTAATGGGCAAATTTACTAGAAATATTTCATGTTCATCCAGTTCTGGAGAAAATTAAAAAATCTTCGAAGTGAATGCACTGACCTGTTCAAAATTGCTTGATGAATTTAATTTTGCTTACACAGAGCAGAATAAAACATCAAAATCAGAGCATAAGGTATTTAAAAAAATCAAATAATAATCTTAGTTGCGTTAGAGAAATACATCAATATTTTAATATTCTTAATATAACTATTAGTAGACACTAAACGGTGACCCTTATTTGCAGTGGATTTGTAGTATATTAGATTAAAAATAATTTAGGGCACCAACTTTTTCAGTTAAAAATGAAAAACCATTCAGAACAGATGGAATTATACAGGGTGTTTCTTAAACATTACAAAAAACTTAAGGAGGTGACTCATTATCGAAAATGAAGAGGGGACTTTTATATAATTTTTCCTTGGGCGTCTCCTTTCGGAGTTACACCCCCCTAAAGAAGAGCGGTAAAATTAGGTTTTTATTTTGTTTCTTAAATTTGGATAAATGTTGAGGAATGATATTTGGTAGATGCTTTATACTTATTAAAAGGTTTCCCATAGTAATATTTTCAATCATCTCCCACTTTCACAGGGGGCTGAAAAGTGCGGCCCCTATTGGTTTTCTAAACAGAACGTTTTGATGGGTTGAAACTTTGCAATTTAATTAAATGTTATTAATTTTCAAGCTTATGAGGCGACAACACAAAACGCCCGTCAGTTCTACCCAATATGAACATAAAAAAACCATGGTAACCACCAAAATGAATCGTTTTATATTGGAATATTTCGTGGTACCTACATGTTTACTTACTTTATTATTTACTCAAAAACTATAGGTTTTTTGGGAATAACTAAAAATGGAAAATAGTGAGCATTTTTGTAACTAAATTAAAAAAAAAAAAAATTGTGAAAGTTGAATCAACATCCAACATGATTCAAACATATGTTGCTTGTTAAAAACTTACGATTATTTTAACATATTACTGTTTAAAAGTTGCTTGGCGCTTCCAACTCGCATTGAAATCAAACCCATTTTTCTTTATTTCTGATGTCTTTCGTCAAACAGAAATTGAAAACGTATAACAATCAGGTTAGTCCTTCTGAAAAATGACACGATTATAGTTTTCAGCGGGTTTCAGACTTCGCTGACCATTCGAATACAGAAAGCTCGATTACAATGGGATAAAAGAAGACGAATAAATCCATATAAAACTTCTCCCCCACAATGCTTACGCTGCTATTTGTCTGAATCAAATAACTCGGTGTGAAAAAGTTTGGATCTCTTGAAGGTGTGGAAAAACAACGAATATTATAATAAATCATGTCAGCCTGTCACCGTCCGTATTGAATATCGGCTTCAAGTTTTTTACAATGCAAACAATAATAAAAATTCAATTTAAACTTTTCGAGAATTTCTGTCATTATACGTTGCAGGATATTTTGTAATAATGGGCCGAGCTACAGCGTTCGATATGAAATTTTATATGCAATGATATGCAAAGTAGGCGATATCGCATAAAACAAAGTAATTTCAAAGAGTGCTTGATGGTAATACGTCAATTGTGGCTTGTGATATCGGCCAAAAACAAAGACATATGCCTGTGCGGGAAACCGATCCATCATCTTATGTCACAACGATTATTATATTGGACGTAATAGCTTTTTACTTATTTAATTATCGGTTAAGAGGAGAAAATTAGAAAAAGCTTTTAATGTAATATGTTTTGTTACAGTATGTCATAAAACATAAAATATAGGATGTCATAAGACAGGTGTGCTTGAGTCGACGTGAGATAAGAATAATTTTTTTCTATTTATAGCAGGGTTGGCAAAACCCCGGGTTTAATCAATAAAACCCAGTGGGCTGGGTTTTATTAGGTTTTATTGGGTCGAAAAACCGGGTTTTATTGGTTTTTTAAAGTGATAATCGTACAAACTAAATATACTATTATGTATGTAGGGTAATTAGATTGTTTCACCAGAAAGCGACCGAAATAAAACGTTTTTAAGGACAATCTTTTTTTAAATGTCTAGCTTCATATACAGGGTGTCCAGAATTCGACGCTCGCTATTGAGAACTTTTAACTTTTTTTAGATGAATTTTTCTCCGTGGCTATGAGATATAGCAGAAAAGTTATATTACAAAAGTTGTAAATATTTTTGATCCCAAACATTATTTTGTCATTTTGTACGAATCATATTGTAACAACCTTAAAGATTGTTGCCTGTGAAGCTCTACCTGGTATTAACTGTAAACGATTCTAGCAATAAGTAATTTAAAATTATATACAAAAGGTGACTTCTACCTAAATTAGGTAAGCCTATTATACTATTATGTGTGAACCTATATGACAGGTTTTGTTTTAAAGTAATTATAATTAGATCTGAACATTATTCCGAATGCGATAATAGCATTCATAAAATACTAAATAATGGTGGATTGTATTCGGATGCCTGCAATATTTTACAGATGTTTTCAATCTTATCAAAAGCTTTAGATGCATTACAAAATAATAATGTTTCTTTGTCTATTGCCGTTGAAATTTGGTACGGTTTAATAAATAATGAAATACTATCAAGGCCAAAAATCAAACCATTAATTAAAAAACGAATGCAGAGTGCATTAACACCGGCACATTACTTAGCAAATATTATGGACCCAAATTATTTGGGAAAATCACTAACCAGCGAAGATGAACTCATTGCAGAAGAATGGCTGATGAAAAAACATCCAAATTTCCTGAATTATTTTTTAGCGTTTAAAATTCAAGATACTGATTACTTCCCAAAATCGATGTTTCACCGCGATGTGATCGATAAATTTAGTGCTTCAAAATGGTGGAAGATATTTAAAGTTAAAAGTGCAAAAAACACCAAATTGCCCATGGATTTTTGCGATTTTTTTATTTCGCTGCACAATTGTCCTGCGAGTTCTGCATCAATTGAACGCATATTTTCCACATATGGCCTGAGCTGGAATAAACTAAGAAATAAATTATGGTTCGAAAAAGCCCTGAAATTAGTCCAGATATACAGATACTTAAGGTTAGAACCAGCAGATTGGTAACAATTAATAGTTGTAGTTGGTATTATTATAATTATGTTTTACTTTAAATATCAAATTTATTATTCTATTTGAACTATAGGTATGTTTAATAAATTATTTGTACATTAGTAGATATTATATAAATAAATAATATAATGTAAGTTAAATAAATAATTTACTAAAAATTACATAAATATTTATTTTTCACTGTTTTTAATTATATGTATAATGAATTACATATAATATAAAAGTATAAAATGATTAAATTATGGGTATCTACATCATATGCCTATTTAAAAAAAATATTTAAATTTAATATAATAAACATATAATCTAAAAAAACCCGGGCCCATTTGCATATACGTATATAAAGCGAGTCAAATTATTCCATTAATTAATAACATTTTTGACTAAAACCTTCAGTTGTTGTACGATAAAGCGCGTTACTAGACGTGCAACCACATTGGTTTTGCTTTTTGATTGTTTTTTTTTTTAAGATAAGCAAATACAAAATGACGGATGAAAATAAATTTAGATTGGTTAAAATTTAAATACAGGGCGAACACGATATACGTCGTCACAATTTACACCTGATTAAATAAGGACGATAAACACTACATACGTCGAATATATTCAGATTTAAGTCGATTTAACAGAATCGTGCCAACAAGTACACAGGGTGTGCCAGATAACATTTCCAGCACGGAGATCTCGCTTATTATAAGAGATACAGCTTTCCTTAAATTAGATGAATTATTCCTTAGAATGAGAGGAGCTAAAATCACTTTTTAAAAGAACAAAATTTCTCGTACTTCACATTTTATAGCAAAAAATATGAAAATGTTAAATCTCTTTTTTCTCTAATAACTTTTTTATTTTGTTCCTTAGATCAATTTTATTAGTACTTCCTGAAAGTACTTTTTATTGGAGAATGTAACTGTTATTTTAGATTTTTTTATCACTGACCATCTTCGAGATATTACCCCTAATTTCATTTTTTCTTATGGGTCGCGAAATTGGCTAGGGAATAATTAAATGTGCTTTTTTCTCTCTATTTAATGGGCTTTAACTTGTCTATTTTATAAATAAATCACAAAATCAAAAACATTTGTATTTGACCAGTCACTTATCAAGCCATAGATGACAAAGCAACAAAAAGCAACTAATTAAATGTCAAATTACAGTTACCATTTGTCTGAAGTATCATTTATTACAATTTTATAGCATTGTTGTATAATTCGATAGTTTTTGTAGAAAATTTGTTATCATATAATTATGGGCACATTTACAACATGAAAAATTTTACATGTTGAGATGCTACATTCCTTGCCGTAGAAGCTGTGTAAAAACAGATAATTCTAATTGATTTGTTTTGGATATTTGGTTGGTTTCTCGAAGAAACCATATTCTTTTAAATTTATTTCCAAATTACTGTAATTACCCTTCGTTGCCTTCTCTTGAGGTACAGTTCTAAGTATATTCGCTCAGCTTCTACACAGTTTTTATGGCAACGATTGTAGAGCATCTCAATATGTATTTTTTTTTTGTAATTTTTAAATGTAACCATAATGATAACAATTATTATTAAAGAGACTATCGAAATAGACAACAATAACATAAAATTCTAATAAATGATACCTCAGACAAATGGTAACTGTAATGTGACATTTAGTTAGTAGTTTTTACTTTCATGTATAGCTTAATAAATGATCAGTAAAATACGATTTTTTTTTGATTTTGTGACTTATTTATAAAAACAAATAAAGCAAGTAATATTTCATTAAAAAAAGTACATTTAACTGTTTTATAGAAAACTTCGCGGCTCATAAGAAAAAATGAAGTTAGGGATAATACCTCAAAAATGGTATATGACAAAAAAGAAATTATAACCAAAAAGTTAGGAGAAAAAAAAGAAATTCGACATTTTAATATTTTTTTGCTAAAACATCTGAAGTACGGGGAATGTTATACTTTTAAAAATTGATTATAGCTCCTCTCATACTTGGGAATAATTCATCCAATTTAAGCAAACCTGTATCTCTTATAATAAGCGAGATCCCCAATGCTGGAGATGTTATCTGGGACACCCTGTATACGAGGGGCGTTTAAATTTAACCAGGACTACTTTCATTAATATCAATTTTAAAGACACATTTAAAACCAACTAAAGTGTAGATTGACTGTGACCCTTAACTATACATCAATGACAACTAAATAAAAATAGCACCAAAAAAATTATCGATCTTTAAAAGGCCTTCGAACGAATTCAACTAAACAACGAAATTGACATATGAACAGCAACGACAATTACACTCTGCTTTAATAGACGCCATAAAGGATATATACACAGAAAACACAACAAAGATCTGTGTGAATGAAGAACTTACTGACCCAGTCGCGAAGGCAAGGGGGGTTAGGGAGTTCAGAACGCAATAAGTCGTTACAAAGCCAAAGAACTGTAAATGCTGTGCTAAAAAAAAAGTTCTTTGCCTCTTTTTACCGTTTATTAACCCCCATCCCGTGATAATACCATCAAACATCCTGCTGCTAAGAAACTTAAAAAGAGAGTGCTAACAAAATAATTGGTCCTCAGCTCTTCTTGCGTTTATTGACCCCCCCCCATGGAAGCATCCTGCCTACGCCAATGCACTGACCAAGTACCAGTAGGTACAGGTATTGGGCAAGGCGACTCCCCAAGCCGTCTTCGGTTCAACTTGATTAGGAACAGCATCATAGAAAGTATGAAGACCCGCAGAGGATTCAGGAAAAAAAACAAGTCAATAGCGTGTGTTATGCCCATGACGATTTAATAGCAGAAAATGAAGACGGTCTTCAAATTCTATTGATGCAATTTAAAACCACCTGCGACCGATATAATAAGAAGATCTCCACAGAAATAATAGCAACATCCAAAAAAAACTGTAAGGTGCAATTTACTAATAAATAAGAAGAATGTTGAGCAGATAATGCACATAATGGACTGATAACAGAAGGAGGGAATAGAATAAACATGAATCGAGAATGAGGGTTAATTGATTAGTGAAGATGGCAAGAGACAAATTACCATTGCCGATTTTTTATCTCCACTTCAGACCACTAAGAAGTCCAACTCGTCCAGTTTCTCTCTTACATAAATAAATTTTCGACTACACATGAGGAATCGTTTGTTTAACCCGGTGATTGTCGGCAGACAGGATAACGTTTCTCAAAGGTTGTATAATACAGCAGACATCAACGATGACTAGCGGCCATTCTCCCAACTGTGTGGTGAGGCGGTTAGGTAAAGTATAGGCTTTCAGAGTGTCATTACATAATGGGCCCTTGTGGCTACCATCATATGAGCCTTATTTATGTACATAACCACTTCAAATCTAATAAATTAGTTTTTGTGTGGGCCTTAATGCGCTTGTATAATTTTGGGGTATATGGTTCTTGCTGCTTCAGCGTTAAAAAGCAATTAGTCATCAATTTATTCAGTAAAGCTTTTAATAAATCGATATTACATAATGAATAGTGTTCTATTACCACAAAGTAAACAGATAAAAACATGGAAGGTTGCATTAATATATTTTTTACAAGTTTAAGGATTGCATTTTATGGCGTAAGTTCTTGTTTGCGAATAAAAAATAGCTTTCTGTACTGTTTATTCCAAGTAAAGAACTAAATTTTTATTTTTGCATTAAATCTTTACAATGAACTACTAAATAATAATTAAAATTACTTAAACACATATTATAAGATAACAAGTGTATTAACCTGTCTAGTTTCATAACAAAATAAGAACTAATTAAATAAACTTTGCACAGTTTTAACATTTTACGATAATAAACAGGTTTACAAACAATAGCCAACAAAAACAGTTCTTTTACAGCTTTTTTGTTAAAAAAATTGCTGTCAGGGGTATTATATTCTTGTCAGATATAAGCCAAAGAGATATTAGCCATTGATTTTACAAAGCGCCCTGTTTAAATTTCAAGTCAAAGTTTTCGTTAAATTCAGTTTCTGACACAAGCAGGCATTTGTTTATAAAATAGCGACAATAAAAGAAAAACAGTATATTTTATAAAATGAAATTTTCAGATACCTAATTCAGAATTATAATGCAAAGTCATTAAGTAACGAATTTGCAAGTGGCTAAACAATGTGGATATTTTAAAATATAAACTAAAAGTTGTCTACAAATACCGGGTGATTCAGTTTGACTGTCGCACCCCTATAACTTTTTAATTATTGAAAATAACCCCAACAAACCTTATATTTTTGGAAACGGCGACAAATTCTCTATTAAATGATGTGCATTTGTTATCTCTACGATAACGTATGTCAAATTCGCGATAGGCAACTGTTTTGTTTTAAATTACATAGTATACATTTTTTGGTTGATTCGAATAGAGAATTTAATTCTGAATCCGACCATGTATTAAAAAAGTATGCATACATAAGAAAGTTATCGAGAAAAATCTCTTCAAAGTTTATTCAAATTATAGCAAACAGTCTATTTAACATCACAAAAAACGATTAAACCTTAAAAATTATACTATAACTATAAATGGAAATGATTATAAAAATTAATTTTTAATTTAAAAAAAAATAATAATTAACGTTGACATAAAAAATTAGATTATAAATTTTAACTCATTTAACCTACTCTGTTTCCCTTACCGTTTACGATATTCCCATGCTGTTCACAATAACTGGGCCCCCTGTATTACAGTATTTAAAAAAAATCTGATATAACACAGGAATAATTTAGTTTTGCTGCTATTTTTAACGACGTAAGAGTTCAAGGTAAGACGTTAAAAGATGTTGGAAAATTCGTAGCAATAAATTCGTGCTATTGAGTAATAATTCCAATTTGATATTCCAAACATCTGTCAAACTGAAAATACCTGACACATATTGAGGGCAACAGAGTGTAACACGAGATTTAACATTCAGAATGGCTTTAAAAACAAAGTAATGCTGTACTTTATATGGCTGTGTAGCGAAAACTGCTGCCATACAAAAACAATTTGTTATGAAATCAATAAGTTCCAAGCCCGTTATTGCGAAAACTGACAAAAACGGATAATTTTATTAGATCGTTACAGCTCCCGCCCGCACACAAATCAGTACGTAAAACATTTTCACGACTACAACGGAAAAAACTTCTGGCTCTACGACGTATAAAATTGTCCATTCGATGTCCTTTTAGTAATAATGTCATCAACTCGCCGACTACGAGGACCAGGAAACCTCTTACATGATATCTTATTGATGTTCATTCAGTAGCCGTCCTTTTGCTGCGACGATCCTTTACCGACCCGACTTTGTCTTCTTTATGTACAACTTAATCACACAACTACAAGAGACAAGGATGAAACGGTTGATTTCACCTTATCGTCCTGCAGCTAGTAAAGCAATTTATTTAATGTGTGATGTTTTTGAGGTGGGATAATAACATTACACAAAAGTAGTATTCAATTTAAGGACCGCGCCCTTTTATGAGTAAGATACGCGTGAAGCAGGGCATGAAATTTAGAAATTAAACTGAAGCAATGACGCATTGTCACAAATTAATACTACTACAAATTTAGCATAAAATTAGCTGGTCTGCGCACCAAATAAATTGTATTATACAGGGCGATTCAAATTCGAGGGCGACCATGGGAATCTCGCTTATTATAATAGGTAGACAGGCGTTCCCAACCTGTGGTACGCGTACCGGTCCCGGTGCGCGAATGTCGAGCTACCGGTACGCGATAAGTAAATGGAATAATATTATTTTTTTATATAGCATCTATGTTATATGCAAGCTGCCTTAAGGCATTTAGCAACTTTTATGACATTGACATTGACTGAAATAATAATGAAAACAATATTTTGCGTAAAATATAGGTACGTTTTTTTTTTAATACAATACATCGCCAAACCCGAGCGTATTGTCTATCTTTTTTCAATCCGATTACTTTCTCTTTCTACGCTGGTAGGTAACAACGTGACATAAAATCAGTCATAAACACACGTAAAAACAGTCATAAAATCACGTGTCTAGAAGAAGAAGAACATGGTGATAGATTTGTAGACACATATGTACATTGTACATTTAAAATAATTATCGGCTCGGTGATCGAAAATGATTAATGCCCGCTAATTTCAGACCGAAAATAAAATAACCAAGTTTATGTTGGTACCCCAGGATTTTATTACAATTGTATATGCATTGCATTCTAAAAATCGTAAACTGTTCCGGAGAAAAACGCGAAAAACGATTCCCTTCTAAAAACGGTTTTCCCTATGTTGAACGCCTATGCACGTCGCATAGATATAGTTATAAAGTTATACCACAACTTCTCAAACATAGCGCTTATGAAGGGGTTTCGTTAATGACGTTTTTTCCGAAACGTTCAAAATTTTTTCAGAAACCTTCCACCATTTTACTTGCAAAGGATGCGCGCATTGGTAAATAAAAGAATTTCGATTTTATCTCTGACGGTTTCATGGCCAACGCGATCGCAAAAATGACCTTTTAATACCAATTTGTCAATTTTTCCCCTATTTTGCCAAAACAAAAATGGCCAGTGGCACGTATAACTCTGGAAATCTTTTAGTTTTGATGTCCTTAAAGCAATAAACACAACCTTAATCAAATTCTAGCGACAACGTATCGTGACCCTCTCTTGTAAGAAGAACGCCTGGCTCAGAACTAAATCACCCGGGCGTATTCAACATACCGTGCTCCTGTGGAAAAGTGTACGTAGAACAGACTTGCAGGAGCAACGAACGCGCCTCAAGGAGCATGAAGGGCAAACAAAAAGACAACAAGTAGAAAAAACGGCAGAACATGCCCAGGGCACGGGATATACACATACCGTACTGTTGAACAAAACAAAATTACAAATCTTTTTCTCCTTGCAAAAAGTTTTGACCATAAAAACATTCTTTAATTTGAATCAGCTCGTAGGTATATCGCAGTATTTTTTAGTCAAATTACAATTTTATTATTCAATCAAATTAGTGTACCTATATAGCAAAAAAACCTTTTTTTTTAAGGACCTTAAAATTAATAAATAAGTGGTTCTTAAAATGTATAAAGATTTTTTTTTTTATTAAGACAATTAAAAAATAAATTACCGGTTAGTTTAGTTATAGTAGTAAGTACTAGCCGTTTTCTTAAAATCCATTTGTACATGTTGGCATTTTCTACGAACCCAGCAGCAACAATTTATCCTCAACAATTTAATTGTCCTTATAAACGATATAAATCCTACTGTTTAAGATTCAGTCTTTTGCTTTGCTGATTACGACTCCCTCCGTGCATTACTTGTATCCTAAGCTCGACTACTGTATGGTCACAGAATTCTTAAGTGGCTATGACATCATTTCCACTTTAGATTTATTGCTTTACTACCGTTGTTGTAAGCACTTTTACGAGGACCGTCCTGTATGCAAGTTCATACTCGAGGTGATATAATGCCGTTTTAATTTTAGCACGTACCACAAAGCTTGAGAGTTAGTGAGAAATTAAAATCATTAACAACCTCATTTGGAGTTTTCATATTTTTAGCAACTGTTGGATTAATACGTTAATTTTGACGTAACAAATGTGCAAATTAGTTTTAATAAAGTATTGACGTACATAAATGGAGTTGTCTAACAATACTCAACACATGCTAAATTTTTTAGTGTAGTAAAACACTAATAAAAATTTAAGGGCTAACAAATTACCCTGAAAATTTCCTTCGCCTGTCAAATTTGCGTTTTCAACCAACCACTAATTTTAAATCTTGTAGAGACTACCAATAGGAGCATTACTACACAATAATAATTTTACATTCCCCTGTCATACGTTAATCCTTCTGTCAAATTTGCGTTTTCGACCAATAACAAACTCAGATTTCCTAGAAACGACCAACGAACATAATCATACACTGATTATATACTTCTTGCAATTAACAGATTTCCATGCGTTTATTGGTCGTTTTTTAGAATTCTAAATTTGTGATAGGTCGAAAATATAAATTTGGAGAGCGAATTTCATATTTTGGTCTTGATAATTTTTTGACGAATTTCGGCGACCAGTAGCGTTATTTTAATATAGATTAAACCACACCACTGACGCACCACTCTGACAGTACTAGTAAAATTTGACATAACATACATTTAATTTGACAGGTAGGTTAAGTGAAGGAGAATTTCTGACAAAATATAACTCGTGCATTGCAAATAATCTATAATTTATCATATTTATTCAATACATGTGTTTCTATTTGACACGCAAAAGTCAAACAGCTTAAGTGTTGCATTCATTAAATTAAAGTTTGTTTATATGTATAATTTTATTACAATCAGTTTTTTTTTTCATATTATTATAATATAAAATAATAAGCTACACAAAATTAAGAAAAAAATCTTAAAACAAAAAATGTTTGTCCTCATGGATTTCCATTGAATCCTAACACACTCAAATAAATAAAAATAGAGTGAACGAGGACCCTAATTGATTTCTGTCAAATAAGTATTACAAAATGTAGCTGGATTTGTAAAATTTAACACAAATAAGATAATTAAATTATATTTAAGATACACCCTTAAATTATAAATAATAATTTTAAAAAAAAACTATACCAATGTAAAATTATCAAACAAATCGCTTGTAGAGTATTAAATTGACAGCAAGTTATCACTGCAAGTTTTATATTAGATAAAAGCGCACATCGTAAATGTAACAGCGTAAAGAGCTTAAATCTGGTGTTTAGTACAGCTAGGTGGAAACATCAGTAAATTTTCTCCGACGCTAGTAGTTACAATTATTTTAAAATTCGTTCGAAGCTACGCCGTAAAAGCTAGTGTAAAAATTACTTCAGAGAAATAATTACGAGACAAAAGGATTTAATCTCGCTTATATTAGTTATTTATTTTATTAGTAATACAGCAAATGTTTAAATTCTTCAAGTGTTTTATTTCTAATTTACCTATACATATAAGATAGTTAAAGAATAATATAACTATAGGAGAAGAGCAAGAAATTGTTTAAGAATAAATTATAGAAGTTGTCAAAAATGGAACAATGGGAATACTGCAGGATATAACCTGTCTTTAAGGATGCCAAAAATTTAAAACAGCGTTAATTTTACGTTCCGCCTTTGTTAATCAATAAACCATCGCCAGACTGTAATATCGAAATGTTTATAGTGCACCACACGCACCAACTAGATTGGCTTCTATGAATAGCAATTCAAATCAATTACTGCAGCTCGACTACCGAGCTCTTCAATCGAAGATAAGCAAATAAAAGCGGTTCTCAAACGAACTGCTGGCGGAACCGGTTGCAAAGCAAACGTAAAGTAGTGCTGGGTACATACGGAATTAATGAAAACTTCCGCTGCAGTGCCCTCATCTTCATTATTGGAACGTACTTTGCATATTGCAAATTGCAAACTAAGAATTGCGGCTCGATGAGTAAGAAAAACCTCCCCAGAGCAGTTAATTTTCAAACGAATTTCGTTTAAGATTGGAAACTACAGCCCGATGGATATATCCAACTTTGAGCACACACAAGCACACTTAAACAAACTGAAATCTGAAAACCGAATACATTCCAATTAATTACAAAAGTTGATAAAGTGTGCAATAAAAGTAGGGACATGCTCACGAAATAATATTTAAAAGCAGTTTTAACAAGTGACGCAATACCAGATACAAATTTTTTTAAAAACACCATTCTTTCTTTTCTTGAAGCGGATTTTAAAAAGTTCAACGTTTTTAATGAATAGTTTTTCTTTATCGACACGGTTTTGGTGAAAATTGCTCGAATGACAGTTCCTCAAAAGGAAAATTGCTCAAAATAATTTAAAAAAATATTAAATTTATATAAATACACAATAATTAAATGTACCTACTAGAAAAGTTGTTTACATTTGCTTACACTTAGAAAAATGTATTTAAATTTATTAACAAATACATGTAGGTATGCTTACTCAATTTGTTGTTGAGATAAACATTATGAATATTTGAACATAAAATAATAACAATACCAGGTGATTCAGTTTGACTGTCGCACCCCTGTAACTTTTTAATTATCCAAAATAACCACAAGCAAACCTCATATTTTTGAAAACGACGACAAATTTTCTAATAAATGATGTGCATTTGTTATCTCTACGATGACGTATGTCAAATCCACGATAGGCAACTGTTTTTTTTTTTAATTACATAGTATAGGTACATGTTTTTGTCGATTCGGGTGGAGAATTTAATTTTGAATCCGACCATGTAATAAAAAGTATGCATACATAAGACATTTTGCGAGAAAAATCAGTTCAAAGTTTATTCAAATTATAGCAAATAGTTTATTTAACATAACAATAGACGATCAAATCTTAACAATTATACAACTATATCAATGGAAATGTATTAAAAATTATTTTTTAATAAAAATAAAAACAAATAATAAACGTCGACATCAAAAACCACACATATCTTTCATACTTGATAATTTTGAAAGAGCTACATTGCTCAGAATTTTCGAGAACAAAATTAATTACTCGAAAACGGTTAATTTTAGGCCTATATGGCCTTTTACATTTTACAAAGTACATTTAAAGAGGAATTCAAAAATGTAATAATATACAGGGTGTTCTATTTAAAATAACTAGGTTGGTTGCCATAGCAAATAAACCGTAAAAAAAACGAAACAAAATAGCGATTCATCTTATAAACACAACATTTTGTTGTTAAATCAATACTTTGGAAGTTAAAAGCGGTATTTCATGCTTTTTTAACTTAAAATTGGCCTTTTTTTATAAACCTTAAAGTTCTATAACTCGATAACCATCGAGTTTTGGACAATGGTTTATATAACATTTTTTTGCTTAAATTGACTCAAGGAACATGCTCCTTAAGTTTGGCTGTTTGGCCATGCAACACATAAGACTGCAACTATCGTTATAAGTTAAAGTTGAGAAAGAGTAACTTAACAATAAAGTTTCGTGCAGGACCCTGAGCTGCCAACTGCCTTAAGGCTTGTTCTGGTTCGATTTAGGATAATTCACGCCGACTACTTCGAAAATAAAAAAAAAAAAATCGTTTTGAATTTATATGAACCAGTATGGGCGACTGTTTGAACGGCAGCGACACATTTGCAATTGATTTATGGAGATTAACCGTCAAATTATTTACGACTGCACTGGCCACTAATAAATTGCCACAATGTAGATACTTTAAAACATGTAATTACACCTGGGAGTGTTTAATAAAGGTCAAGCGCGAATCAAATCAGGGTTTTTAATAACAAATCTATATTCCACCGGTTTACATACGCCGACGTAACAACGTGCGCCGAACGATACCTCGATGTCTATTGTCTTTAACGTCGTTCGATACAACCGAAATTAAGATGGATATCCTCATGTATAATTTAGGTTTACACAATATAGGAAAATACCCTTTCACGTCCAATATAATCTGCACAAACTAACTAACACTGCAAAGAGGTTACCAGCGTAAACCCAGAAAGTATTACACAATAGACTGTTTTAATGAATATACATCTAAAGCTTTCCCACAGACCTTTTACGAAATACTTCATGGAGCTTTCACAATATTGCCCACCCTTTTACGAAGGGTTAATTATAACTGCTAAATGATAAAGATACAATTGTGTTATTAAAGCATTCGTGGTAACATACGTTTGCTGAGTATGTGAGCAAATGTATCACAAACAGATTACACGCATTTGTAGTAATTATTAAACTTGTT
This sequence comes from Elmis aenea, assembly GCA_947652605.1. Lineage (NCBI taxonomy): Eukaryota > Metazoa > Arthropoda > Insecta > Coleoptera > Elmidae > Elmis > Elmis aenea. The sequence goes on along the minus strand of OX393581.1, from coordinate 12,446,665 downwards.
GAAAGCGGAGTTCGAGAACATTTCTCTTTTACACTAAATATTTAAAATTAAAAAATCTCAAGCAACCAACAATTTTTGGGGAAAAAAATACTTTCATTATTTAATTGTTGGGTAAAATTTATAGGATGAAAGAAGAAAGGTTAACCAGAAAACCTTATGAAACAAGATCACAAGAAAAAAACAAAAAGAGTGGCCCGAGAAAAACCTGGCAAGACGAAGTTAAAAAAGCAGCAATGGTTACGAACATCAAATGGAAAGACATAAAAAATCTGGATCTAGGAACATTCTTCGTCCACTATTTTTCGCCCACAATTCTTCGCCCACAATTCTTTGCCTCCACAATTCTTTGCCCACAATTCGGCGAAGAATTGTGGGCGAAGAATTGTGGAGGCGAAGAATTGTGGGCGAAGAATTGTGGGCGAAGAATTGTGGGCGAAGAATTGTGGGCGAAGAATTGTGGGCGAAGAATTGTGAGCGAAGAATTGTGGAGGCGAAGAATTGTGGGCGAAGAATTGTGGGCGAAGAATTGTGGGCGAAGAATTGTGGAGGCGAAAAATTGTGGGCGAAGAATTGTGGGCGAAGAATTGTGAGCGAAGAATTGTGGGTGAAGAATGTTTTGGACACGAAAAAATCTACCACAAGACAAAAAAACATAAAAAAAGTCATCCCAACACAACTCAACAGGTCTAACAGTAAAAGGACTGATGACTAAATTATAAAATAATCTAATAAAATATAAATTTTATTTTAATCTAGAAATTTTTCCATTACTGCTTTATCAAATTTTACTCCCTTTATCACAATGTTATATGTGATTCGATAAAATCAAAAGAAAATACGTATGGAGGGGTCTAAGAAGCAAGGGAATAGGAATAGAAACAATCGACATAATAAAAGCGATGTACGAAAAAACGGTAATTATTATAAAAACCGAGAATGAAGAATCGGCACAGTTTGAAACAAAAGAGGGTTTAAAACAAGGATGCGTGCTCAGTCCATTATTATTCACAGTTGTTATACATGGCGTAATTAAAGAAGTAAAACAACCGTTTCGCCCAGGTAGCTGGAAAATGGAAAAAATAAACATAACTGAGCTAATGTTTGCAGACAACATGGTCTTGGTCGGGAAAACAGAAAAAAAATCTGCAGCATAATCTAGATACCGTAGAATAGGGCAACTTGGGACAAAATGATATTCTCACCTAAAAATTTTGTTTACAACTGTCAACTTTTGAGATAATCAAAGTTGATTAGTAGAGTTTTAAAAGTATCATATAAGCTTAAAAAAACGAATCAGTTTTTGTAATTACTACAAGACGGTAAGTTGTTAAATCCATTTTTTTAAATTAATATAAAATGGCCGAATTAAGAGCTGTTTAAAATTTCTCTTGTACTTTTGTGCTGAAAATATACGTTTAATATTAAGTCTTGAATAACTTATCTCATTTTTTTATTTAATACTACCTATGTTCAAAAACGAATGATTGTCCGTTTTGGTGAACATTTTCGTTCAAAAATGATTGTCTCATTAGTTTTTAATTCAAATAATATATTGAATCCTGCTTTAAAAAACTTTTTTACAAATGAGACAATCATTTTTAAACAGAGGTAGTACAATTTTTTTAATTTTTCTAATCAAAATATCGTTTAGTTTAAAATTTTTGTAAGTTGCGAATTAAAGTTTTATTTTCTTTATTTTTGATTTTTTTTTTCATGTTGGATAATTGTGAAAGATCAATTTAATATAAAAAATATAATATAACTGTCCCAAGTAGGACTTTATAGGCTAAACTTGAGTCAAACTACTGAAATTCATATGTGTCCTAAGCTACCCGGTCTTAAGTATTACTTGGGACAGAAAGTTTTTTTTGTTGGTATCTTGTATATATACATATATATTTATTTTATATATAGAATATTGTTCATTGGCACCTCACCCAATTACATAAAAAAATTCAAAGTTTTTAATTAAAAAATGAACGTGGTACACAATTTTAAATGTTGAAACTGTCCCAAGTAGCCCCATTCTACCGGTACTCTAAACCAAGAATTGGAAAAATCAATATGAAAATAAATACAAATAAAACTAAAACTATGATCGTTATAACAGAACAAAGGGCATAACATTACTTTAAATGGGCTTAGATTGGAACACCGATAGAATCATTCGAATCTTGAATAGTTCAACGCTGGAATCACTCAACGCAGGTATCATGCAATGATGGAACCATGCAACACGGGAATCGTTCATCGCTGGAAAGCTCAAAAATGTGTAATCCAAAAATTAAGAATTTTTGCTGCCCTTTATATTACAACAGCCAAAATATAATATAATTACAGAACACTTCGTTTTATATTTTGTCTGTAACTATTGTACAGTGGAAGATAAAAACATTGTGTTAATGGTAACTCAAGAGTTACAAATTGGGGAAAAAATGTGTAATTATAATACTAAGTTAATTCCTTTACTTTATTTTTGAAATTGACTAAGCATTATAATTTAAATTCATAGAAGCGTGAAGAAACTTGGCAAACGTTACCAGCATTTTTAAATCGAACTAAATATCTCGACACAAAGAACATTGGACACCAGTTTCATAATAAATGGTCCATCTGTTCCATATTTTTAAGAGTAAAATTTTAATTATAATTAGTTAAAAAAAGACTTTTATTTTCAAGCAAATTACTTAATTTGTTCCTCGCAAAGGGGTTTTAAAGAGACAACGTTTTTCACAACAAAAAGCATCACTCAAACCGAAAGTACTTTCATGGAAAAATTTTACGCTGCGATAGACATTATCGTCCAGAACAGTTACTACCTTCACAAAACATAACAAGCACTTTACATTCTCAAATAATGGAAGGATTTTGTACTTTATAATTCTACCTCAATTTGAAATGCATTAGACTTGCTCTAGCATCAAGCAAGCGCTGAGTTGCTTATAGAAAATGACGGGAATTTCCTCATTCGAAAAGCTTTTAAACACAAAGTGCAAGAATTTACTGTAATGCATTATGTGGCTAACAAGCAGAAAATTTAAAATGCAGGTTTTTAAAACGAGGAAAGAAGAGTTAACTACAGGGGAGTAAATATAGATTATTTTGAATGGTACAAAAAAAAACAACGATTAAAGAATGAACCGCCGCAAACAGAAAATTAATAAACAGAATTAAACAACTTTAAAATTCGTAATTATTTTGTTGAAATAATTAAACAGAGTACGCTAAAAGCTTGGAAACACTGCCATAACCGCGTAAGTAAACGTTTTATGTAAAAAGCGCAATATAAAAAGTTTACAGTAAATTTTTAGTTACATTTTAAGCGACCACATTATTTCCCTATACCGGGCGTGCACTTGCAAGTTTAAAAATAGGAGTTAACATTGTTTTAAAGCTTTAAACGTTATCGTGGATTCCTACATGCCAATTTAACCCATCAGCGCCCAGCGTCCTCTTTTGAGGACAAGCGTATATTTGCTCCAAAACTTTTTTTTTTTCTTCGTAATTTCTATTACTTTTCATTTTATTCGTTAAATGAAGTACCAATGATGACAGGTAATCATATTAGATACATTTAGTTTAAATACTTGTTGAGTAGCACTGGTTCAAATCAGACGGATTTTAATTAGCCAGATACCGTTCGTTACGTTTTTCTTTTTCGAGTCTCAAAACTTTAAGTAAGTGACTATTTTTGTTATAGTTATAATCAAAAACGATACTAAATTATATTAAGACACATTTTGCATAGTCTGTTCATTTTGTTTTTAAATTATACACCCTCTAATCTCCCTGTCCTCAAATGAGGACGCTGGGCGTTTGTGATATCTTTTTAAATTAGAGCTTTATATTTTGAGGACACTTTTATTGCAGTGTACATGTTTGTGCTAAAATATTTGAATGACTTATAGTGCTTACATGTATATTTTGATCTTGCATCGTACTTTTCAACCCATAGAAAGCATTTGAATATCTTATCTCTGAAGAAATAGAATGTGACATTGTTGCTTTACCGCCAGAAGTAGATGAACTAACCGACGAATAAGGTATAGAATTATAGATGATGACCAACTCTATCTAAATATATCTAAGGGAGAAAAAAATTTGCGCAGCGGAACAATAAGGGATAATAGATTATAACACCTAAAGAAATGCAAAAACTAGCTAGAGGATTTATAGACTATCAATTTGCTAAAAAAAAAATGAAATTCTAATAATAAGATGGAATGATAACAATTCAGTAACACTAGCAACTAATTTTGATAAAGTAAAGCCAACGGTGAAAGTCCAGCGTTAGAGTCGCGAACAAAAAACAACTATAAACGTTCAGCATCCTGCGGCCATTCAAGCTTACAACAAATTCATGGGAGGGGTGGATCACCATGACTGGCTATTAGAAAAACATACCATTGCTATCAGAGGTTTAAAAAATGTTATTGGCCTTTGTTCACCCGTTTAATAAGCATGGCTGTTGTACAAACTAGTGCACGGCAGTATCTCAATATCCATCAAGGATTTTGGAAGACAAATAGCTGTGACATATTTGAAAAAAGGACATGGAGCACGGTTGGCACATGGTCGACCTATGTGCTTACCAGTTACTTCTGCAGCTAACACTTACTGGAACAGCGAACTCTCTAAAGCTCAATGTTGTTATATTTGTTATACATCGTTATCGGCTATCGCAAGTACTCTCAGCGGCCAGTGTCCTCATTTATGAGGACGGCCTATATCTCCGCAACTATTATTCTGACAAAAAAGTTTTTATTGTAATATGCTCATATAGACCATAGAAGTAAGTTACTAAAATATCTTTTAAAAAAAAACAAAAAAAAAATAATGTGGGCCTTAATGGGTTAACTTACAGGAAAGTAATGGTACCAATAGAAAGATGAAATGAATGCGCATCTAATAGTGCTAATGTTAAGACTAAATGTGCGATTTTTATATCAAAATATAAATCTTAAATTTGTTGAATTGCGGTTTTAGTATCTGGCGATAAAGGTAAGTCTGCGGTATAGTTGGTATAACTGCTGGCATAATTGCTATTGAAGTGTTTTTTCTTCATCTATTAGTTTCTTAATTGTTTTACGACCTTATTTAGGTTGGATTTTTGTGTGGTGATCTTGAGTCTTGCCATTTCTTTCTAAGTTTTCTCTTTTCTATGATTTTGATTTTTATGTTTCTTGAGCAGTCAGTGTGTTTTTCTGTACTATTTTTGTTTGGGGTAGCCTCCCATTCTGAGAATATAAAAATGCCCCTCGTATGATTTAATTAAATATTAAACTTTAGGTGGATAATGAAAATCTGAAAACGTTTCTTTGAATACTGAATCCTAATTTCTATTATTTCACAATTCCATTGATTTAACATTCGCGCAGCGTTAAAACTAACAACAATAAAAATGAATTGGTATATAAAGTGTACTCTTTTAAAAATAGAGTTTTATCTGCGGTCAGTCGGAAGTTTATAATCGGTTTATTCCAGTGCATATATAAAATCCATTAGTAGACGACTCCAGTGGGAGGCAGTTGCAACGTGACTTTATAGCCGACTTAATTTCACCAGTAGGGAACTATCAGATGCAGAAAGTTGCAAGCTGATTTAGGTTCTAAATAGTTAACCGCAACTACGAGATCATTAATATCGAATGGGGCCAACGTTAAAACAAATTAATGTTCTGTTGCAAGCACTAAATGGCTTCATCAAAATCAAACTACGTTATTACTATGATTAAAGGCGTCGTTAAGCCACAATAATTCACAAATTTAATTAATGAGCGACCTGATAAACTATTTCTGAATTGATTATAGTGATGGCTAATCTAGATAAATAAGAGAGAATCGTCTAAATAAGACTCGGCTCTTGAGACAATTTACAACCGGGACTATTAACCTCCATTTCACACTTAATTGAACAGTGGCGCTCCGAAACTAACTCGTTCTTGCTGGGTTGTGTGATAAAATATTCACTTACAGCTCCTAGATTATGGCTAGTACTTCTCCAATTTTTGGAATTGGGACCTCTCAAAACTAATACGCGAATCCTCAAACTGATTAAAGAAAATAAACGTAAAGTAATAATTAACAATTAATAATATTAATATACCTATTTAATCTTCTTCTTTATGAGTATTAGCTATTACTGCTGAGTTCGGATTTTAAACGAGTCGGACGTGTTATTGTTGGCTGAGATAGCGGCGATGAAAACCTCGTTTTACCGGGACTTATCACGTTTCGTCAATGCCAAACTCGAATAAAAACGGAGTCCGCTGACTTACGCAAAATGCGTTATTTTTACACTGTGTTCAGTTTTATTAATTTTATAAAAAGGCTTTATACTAAACATTGTCTTTTTTATCAATAAACATTGAAAAATACCCAAAAAACACTATTATTGATTTTTAGGACAAAATATATTCTTTTTCAATTTTATGCAATAGTAAAAACTGCGCGTCATTTCTAACGTAACTCATATTTCACCTCACTACTTAAGGGTTAAAGAAACAATGATAGATATGAAAGAAACGAAACATCTCGAGAGCGACGAGTATACGTCGGAGGATTCGAAAACAAAAAACGGGACATAGAAGACATATCAAAAGGGAGTTTAAAAAAACAAAAAGAATAACAGGACACCTCAAAAAGAAAAAGAAGATAAAACGGATACCCTTATGAACATGATCAAGGAAGTAATGAGAGATATAAAAGAAATAAAACATGACAAAGAGGAACTGAAGAAACTAAAACGAATTGCTGAAAAATGAAAACAAGATAATAAAAGAGAAGATGAAGATAGAGTTAGAAGACTGGAAAAAAATAGAACCAAAAATAATATCGTTGTGACGGGCTTGGAAATAAAAACTGATAACAAAACAGACCTTATTAATGAATTTGAACACCTCATTGAAAGAGGAACAGGTATAAAAGTTCTGATTAAAAACGCCATACAGATAGGTACAAAAGCATGTAAGTTAGAACTAGTCAAATCACTAGAAAAAAAAAGGTAAAGAAAAAGAAATATAAGCTTAAACAACTCCAAAAAATAATAAATATAAACAACGAAATGACAAAGGAGGAACTGGAAAATCAAAAGAAGCTAAAACAAATAGCGGAAGAAGAGAGACAGAAAGGAAGAACAACGAAAATAGGATATCAAAAGATCACAATTAATGGAAAATAATGGAGATGGGACAGGGAGCAGGAAAAGTTGAAAGAAAATAAAACAAGAACAAACCATCCACCTCCAACAACTGATAGTAAAGAATAACAGAAATATTAGGTCAACGATACAGACAATGAAAAAGGACACGAGAAAGAAAATAAATTTAGAAAAATAAGTAATAAGAAAAGATAACAAGAGGACATCGGAAATGACACAAGCAATAAAAAAGGACATGCGAAAGGAAGTAAATAGAAAAGAGGAAAACACAAAAAAAACGCAACTCTAGAAAAACACCAAAAAAAAAAACGCCAGAAAAAAAAAGATGCGTTACACCTGTGAGAATAGATAGGCCATGAATTAAGTAAGTTAAGTAAGTAAGCAGGTATTACTGTTATATTCTAAAGTTATCTATATCGTAAAATTTTTCGTTGCACAAAGGCTCAGACAAACGAGATTAAAGATCTCATTAATGATTATACGATTCTGATATACAACAATTGTAGTTCATACAAACTTCTGTATAATTTCATACAGTGAAAATTATTACCGTGCTTTTGTCTAATAAGGGTAAGACTATGATACAGAATCTCTTGGTGCCAGGGCCGTGTATAGGTGTTTTGGCGCCCGGGGCAAGAACGAAAAACTGCGCCCCATTTCTAAAAAAAAAAAAAAAGTTTCTCCGGGCCTACTTTGTTCGGGCTTGGAAAATGGGGCTCGTTTTAAAAAACACTTTATAAAACACACATATGTATGCACATATCATATTTTTAATAATAAATAAATAATTAGGTAACATTTAACTTAAGGAACATACAATTTGGTAAAAAATAACATAATATGCACATGTAATATTTTTAATAATAAATAAATAAATACTTCAATAGTTAAACATTTAACTTAAGGAACATTATTTTTTTTAGTCGTGAGTCTTTCTACTGTTTGTAGGACTGTTGAATTGTGTTGTGCTGACTTTTTTCCATGATCGCTTCTTCTTCTTTTCTTTTTATGCTTCTGGTATTCCAAGTACCTATTCTCATTTTGTCTTTCTTATCTCTATTTTTTTCATTTTTAGTATCTCATGCTTTGATTGCTATCTGTTTTTCCTTATTCAGGTCCGTTTTCGTGTAGTGATCGTGCCATTTTTTCCGTAACTTGTTTTCCGTCCTTAGTTTTTTGGGTCTGCTTTTTGCTGTAGCTCCTCTTTCTCTTTATTCCATAGCCAGATGTTATTATCTACAATGAGTTTTTGATAAGCTACTCTGACCTTTTTGCCCTTTTTTCTTTCTTTTTCTGCCTCTTCTCTGATTTTTCTTTGTATTTCTCTTTCTTTTACTGTTAGGTCATTGTCTATGTAAACGTTTTGACCTTTTAATTTGCTCTTATACTGCATCATCTTTATTTTATTTTACTCCTATTTACTTGTCATTGCTATTGTCATACTTTTGCCATATTTTCGACCCACCACATACATCTGTTTGATATTTACTTTGACTCCTAAATTTTGATCTAGAAATTCTTCGATACCTGCTGTACCGTTACTTTCATCAAATTTTGCCCCCTTTATCACAATTTTATATTTCTTTTCTTTTTTTTTTCTGGTTCTTCTATTCTGTTTTCTAAGCTAAGCATCTTTTTTCTAAGCTCTTCGTTTTCTTTTTTTGTTGCACTAAATTCCTCCCTAAATGCTTTTTGTTCTTCCCTTATCTTCTTAACTTCTTCCACCAATTGGTTAATTACTTTTACTAATGCCTCCATTTGTTTTTCTTCCGTTGAACCTTTGGTTTTTGCTTGATCTGGTGATCTGATTACTAGTTTGTACGTTCTGGATATTCCGCCTTCTTCTTTGTTTTTCTCTTCCTTGTCTCTTTTTCTTTTATAACTACTACCACTCGCTTTAAAAAATTTCTCCATGGATAATATTTTATTTTATTTAACTTTATTTATACGATTATATTTTAAAATTTAATTCACTACACAGTTATTAGTTTAATGTGCTTACTTACACTAACACTATTACTTGACGCGCTCTTGGGTTCATTATCACGCTACGTCAGCTGTCTATACCTCATACGCCGTACGTTATTTACTTGTTAATAACACTCTACAATTTAGATAAAAGGACTTAAGGAAGAAGGGACGCGCCAATAAACTTTGCCTAGGACACAAAATAATTTCGCGCTGGTACTGCGTAACGTAGATAACTCCAAAAAAAAATAAGACGTCAATGGCGATTTTGGCGCCCCCTGATTTCGGCGCCCGGGGCGAGCGCCCCCTTCGCCCCCCCCTAAACACGGCCCTGCTTGGTGCATGCTACAGATAATTATACATCCGACAGACCGTCCAGTTCTCACTGGAGAACACAATAGTATAACTCGATGTTGTAAGTTTCAACTTTGCCCGTACATACACATAACCAAGCACCAAATATATTTACTGAGAACACACCGCTTATTACATGTAGCACGTTGTAGCTCCGGAAAACTCAGCCAACTCTGATACTTTCACGTTGTTATTACAACAAAACAAATATAACTATATAAACACTTGTCACATGATACAGTGGAAACGTGTAAGCTTTAATTATATAATATCAACAACCATATTATAAGGGCATTAGGTTTATGTGTACAAAAGATATAAACAAAGCCCGCTTAGGACCTAATTTATATTTTAGAGAAGGTTAAATAATAAATTAGCGTCAACAAGGAGTAGGATAAACGAACTCCGACCGGACTCAAATCAGGCGTCGCATTGTTCGGTTTGGACCAACGAAATCCGAACTTGTTTATTTATTGCGCTATACATTTGGTCAAAATATAGGAAATTAGAGACTGAGGCATATAACTCTGGGACAGAAAATTAAAATTTCACTTTATATCTACACAAATCTGGTCACAAAACTAATTTAAAAATAGCAAGAGCCTTATCTATCCAGATATACATCATTTATTGATATTCTGTTACAGTTTTATGACATTTAGATCATTACAAAAAAGGTAGTTTAAGGCCCAAACAGAGTGCGAGTTTCGGGTTGGAGACCGAAAATGGTCTTTGAAACTCGTTGCAAACACAATGCGAGTTTTTCAAAACTTAAAACTCGTCTTGACATTTGACTCTAAAATGGAGACCGAGTCGATTCTGTTGCTAGTTTATTTAGCGTTTTTGTCATATCTGGATTTGATGGCAAAACTAGGAAGTGTGAATAGTAAATGGTGGTTGAGAGAAATATACAGAACGAGACAATTGCATGGATTATTTAAAAAAATTCAAAGTCTGCAAGTAAAGCGACCATGACGAGTTCTTCATAATGTGTCGAATGACACCAAACAACTTTGATAGTATTTGCGGCAGATAAATCATAAACTGGAAAAGAATTCGATACGGACCCCGATAAATACATTCAAGCCGCCGCAACATCTTTCCACGAATGTGCTCGTTTGTCTTTTTTGCAGTACTCCTCAGAATCAAGCCAGTAAATAGCTATATGACCAGCCACAGCCTCGATCAATCTTTCTTCGAAATCTTCCATTAAATCAAACACAACCAAAACACAAACAATTCAATGCCGAATTCCAACCGGAATTGTACAAGTGCTGCCCTCAGATCAATAGTTATCTTCTTAATCGGTTCCTATTGTACCTTTCGGTGTCAAGGTACGCTTTTCTATTTCTGTGTTATGTTTCTCCAATCCTGCCTGTGCCTATTGTTAGCTAATTGTGGCACATCCCTCCAGCTGACTCCTTTTTCTTCAAGTCTCTGCCTCACTTCTTTTTCCCATTTTATTCTTGGTCTTCCTTTATTTCTTTTTCCCTTCATCTGCATTTTTTATCCTATTTTTGCGTATCTACTTTCTGGCATGCGTAGTAAGTGTCCAATAAATCTTAATTGATTCGTTTCCATCTTTTTTTAATATCTGTTACTCCTAGGTTATTTCGATTTTTTTCGTTACTGATTTCATCGATCAGTCTACATCCCTCTATTCATCTCAGAAATCTAATTTCCTGTAACTGTATTCTTTGTTTTTGTTTTTGAGTTACATTGAAAACTCGCGTCTTCGTTTCTTTTGAGATAGTTGTTTATAAAATATATCCTTAACCGCTTCTACCGCATTCTCATTTAGGCCATATGCCACTACCACCCCTATCAACCCTTTTTTTGGTTATTAAGTATTAGGTATCTCCTTTGATAGCAAGTCTAAGATATATTGTAATGATAAAAAACTGAATCAGTAAAGTATTGCTTATACTTAAATGTAAAAACCGAAAACAATAATAATAAAAAATTCTTTAGGTTGCCGAGTACAAAGCGTTGCAAAATCTTTAAATTAAACAAAAGCATTTGGTAGGTATACCGTATATTTAATGGCGAAAAAATTTAAATAAGTAGAAAACATTTAAGTGCTTATAACTTGTCCATTAAATATACAGGATGTTTAAGACGGGTGGTCTGAAACACCCTGTAGGTTCATTTAAACGCTGTACTTACGATTAGTTTTTGTAGATCAGTCAAGCAGAATTAGAAGAAATCTGAAACAAAAATGAAAAATTAGTTGTAGAAAAGTTAAATTTGATGTTTAAAAAATTGATCAAATCATTAAACATGAAACAAACAAATGTAGTTATTGTTGTTAAGCATTGATGGCGCAATCAACTAGAAACGTTTTCCAAAAGATAATTTAAGATATGCAGCCCATTTTATTCCTAATTCCATTACGCATTTTTAGTAATCTACCTAGCTATGAAACAAGACGTAGGAGAGCAAAAAAAAACCTTTGTAAATAATTTCTTTCAACACATTGTCGAGTTGCCGCATCTCTTTAAAAAACAATTCTATCGAAAACGTTTAGAAAAAAATGTAGAGAACTCTCCAGACTCGATCAATTTTAAAGAGAGTTTTCTCCTTAGTCTCAAAATGTCACAGCTATTTAACGGACGGACACTTTTCATTTTTAAATTTTATTTTTACGGCTAGGTAGATTAAACAAAAATATCAGTATTTATATCAGATTTAGAGTTGCGAAAAGAAATTAATTACAGCGCTTGTACAAATAATTAAGACACATACCAGTCCGATTCACTATGTACGTTGCTAAGAAAATTGTTTGGGTAGCAATATCTTTAAGTCGTAATTTTTAACAAGGATACCAGCAAGAATGAGTATAATTCCTTATAAAAATTAAGAGGGTTTTTTCATATAAAATTTTTTCCTTAGACGTCTCCTTTCGGAGTTATACCCCCCTAAAGAGAAGCAGTAAAATTAGGTTTTTATTTTATTTTTCAAATTTGTATAAACGTAGGAGAATGATATTTGGTAGATGTTTAATACTAATTAAAAGGTTTCCCATAGTAATATTTTCAATCATCTCCCACCTTCACAGGGGGCTGAAAAGTGTGACCCCTGTAAGTTTTTTAATTATAACTTTTTATTGGGTTAAAATTTAACAATTAAAACATTCTTTTTATGTTTCTCGTAAAACCACACCATTAAATATTCCAATATAAATATTTTGGTGGTTACCATTGTAAGTTTATGGTTATATGGGGTAAAATTGACGGGTGTAATTCATTTTGACGTTTACGCGGTGACAACGCTAAAACGCCCGTCAATTCTACCAAATATGAACATAAACTAACCATTGCATTGTGCGCACTAAAATGAATCGTTTTATATTGGAATATTTAATGGTGCATGGTCACTTACATTATTTTTTACTTAAAAACGGTAGGTTTTACGAGAAACGTTAAGGGATAAAAAAATTGTTTCTAAACAAATCAAGCTTTAAAAAAAAAATTAAAATGAACAATTTTAACCCATTAAAAAATTCTGATTAAAAAAACAACTAAGGTTACACTTTCCAGCCCCCTGTGGAGGTGGGAGATGATTGAAAATATTACTGTGGGAAACTGTTTATTAAGTATAAATCATCTACCAAATATCATTCTGCTACATTTATCCAAATTTGAGAAATAAAATAAAAACCTAATTTACCGCTCCCCTTTACGGGGGAGTAAATCCGAAAGGAGAGGTCTAAGGAAAAAAATTTGTATAAAAGACCCCCTTAATTTTCGATAAGGAATCTTCTCCTGAATTTTTTCGCATTTTTTACGAAACACCCTGTATTTAGTGAAGGTCAAGCATAAGGAAATCAATTTCCTCCAGAAACGTAGTCTTGTTTCCTAAATACTTTCTCAGATTTAATGAGATAAAGTTTGCAGAATCTTTACAAACAAGTAAAGTAGGAGTTAGTAAACACAAACTTAAGTGTTTCAAAGGCTCATGTTAAAATGAAACAGTCATCATTGAAACTTTCGCGTCCACTGTTTATGTAGCTGGAAAACTAAAGAAACACGTAATACCAAATAATTACATGTATTTATCGCGATCAACAAAACGTGGGCTTTTCTCGAACTAGCACAATGTACTTTGCTGTACAAATTGTTAACTAAACCTTTGCAGTTTGTTTTGAAGTGTGCTGCACCGGAAGCAATCTTTTACGCTTAACGTTTGCAATGGGAATCTACGTGAGTATAGTTTTTCATTTTAGCAAAACTACCCGACGCGACGTTACGCGGTTTTTAAGTATGAGTTTAACTGCTGTACAGGTGTTCCAAATTCGATGGGATTGCACAACTATCTCGGTTAATATTTAAGATAGAGAAACGGTTAAATTAACAAAAATGTGCAGTTTTTTGAGACAAACTCAGAACCGTTTTTAAAAATATTCTATCATTTCCGGTTTTCGATTTATTGAATAAAAAGTGTTTTTTGTCATATTAAGGAGATGCTGGTAATATGGAACCCCAGTTTGTTTTTCTTTGGTAAATCGAAGAGTCGAAGGATTATCTATGAACTTTTTTGATTAATAGGCTCTAAATATATTAAATAATCATATATATGGACAAATTTAGAATAACATTGCCAGTTTGCATGTAACAAGTAGTTTTCGTAAAAAGGTCAAAATTGTATACTCAAGAAACTATGCTGGTAATATGGAACCACTAAAAAAAGTCAATATATTTGAATAAAAACACCTATATTAACATAACCATTAGAAAAATAAATTACTTTACGACAAACGTCACAAACATAAGCGTATTTTCACATGCCCATAAGCATAAATATGTGCCCATAAGTTGCACATAATTCATTGAAATCACAGTTCTCTTTTTTGGTCTTCGGAAAACCATTTATTGCTATACTTGCTGTTTGGCACTTCACATAGGCTTGGCCAAAAAGTTCAAAAATATTATAAGGGCGTAGAGGACATTGACTCCGACGCAGCCACATTCGAATTCGTAATATGGAACTCCTGAATTCCATATTACCAACGCTGAGTGTTTCCATATTAACAAAATCGGATGCTGTTTTATATCGCTTAGTTGCTCAGTATCATTTCTACCAGTTAATTAAATAGAAACTTACTTATCAGGTTTTCATGAAACGGCAGTATACTGCCTGGCAAAGCCGAAAAACCATTGAAAGTATTGCATATAATTATTGATCTTTGTTCTGGCAGAAATTGACAAAATAAACTTTTGTTTTGTGCTCATTCACATAAACTCAAAGTATTCGATTTTTACCACGTTTTTTGTGCTAAAGTTTTGTATATGGTTTTCGCCATTGGTGTTACATGATATTTATGTATTTGGTAATAGGTAATACCAGTTTATTAGATAACTGGGGGTTCCATATTACCACCTTCTCATCTAATATGTCATATTACCGTTATTGTTGTAAATATCGAAAATATTTATAAAGATTGTTTTTAGATATTTATGTTTAATTTGATTATACTAAAAAAAAAAATTACACTCGCCGTTAATATTTTCGATATTTACAACAATAACGGTGATATAGTATATCCCATATAAGACTTCTCATATCGGCTTAAGCAGTTGGAACAACCCACGTACATACACAATCTTGGATTATAAACCTTAAATGATTTGTATGGCACAACACCTAAAATCATAATCGCATACCACATCTTCCTAATTGCTTTTCTTTGAGCATAATGACCATAATGCTGCAGTTCTAAACAAGTTCTCGCTAAAAGCTTATTACCTTATATACGCTATAATAGATTTTAAATTATAATTGTTTACAAGCAAAAACTTTTGGGAAACACTGATACAGATATTAATTTTCTTTTACCTAAGAACCCAAATTAAACCTTATTGAACATATAATTAGGGATCAAATTTCGACTGCTTGCAATAATCTTCATGAATCCGCCTTCAATTAGATTACAACTTTCATTGGCGTAGACTGAATTGTAAACACAAATAATATTTAAAGAAAGAGACGGAGATTGTGCATTTGTTTCGTTTAGTTCTGCCTCTTCTTAATCCGCTGTGAGCAATTTTAAAAGGAATATAATATATGAAACATTATTAATATGACAACAACAAAAAAACACTTTTTATTCAGTAACTCGAAAACCGGAAATTATAGAATATTTTTGAGTTTGTCTCAAAAAACTACACATTTTTGGTAATTTAACCGTTTCTCTATCTTAAACATTAACCGAGATACTCATGCAATCCCATCGAATTTGGACCACCCTGTACATTATCGCTCCCAAATTTTCGATCAACATTCTTTTAATTGTATTTAGAGTGTCTGTAGTTACCGGTCAAAAATCAGAGGAGTAATTTTTTGTAGTCCTATAACCCGGGAATGAGAATCCGAGACTCTAGAGGTAATACAATTTTTATTATAATATTTAAAAAAAATTAAAACTGAAAAGTTGTGGTAAAAGTCTTTTCATAGATCCTAATTTGATTGATTCATTGCTTAAAAACATATTTTATTATTATAAAACACTGGAGAAAATCTTACACCACTAAAAAAGATAAAGCAACAAGTTACAAATGTCAAAATAATTTTTTTATTGAAAAAAATCGGAATTGAGAAATTAAAAAAAAAATGTAGATGAAATAATTATTCGTAAATTAAACTGTTTACATAAATACAGAAGTACAAAGAGATGACGATTTTTTCTATTGTTGTACCAAATCTACACTGGTTGTTTCTGTTACTTTTACCTAATAATGGGCGATTTTAATATAGACGTATCGAAAGATACATTCTATAGTAAAAAATTTAAAGAACTAGTAAAGAGTTTAGGATTAAAACAAAAAGTCACTACTCCGACGCGTATAACGGAAATCTCAAATACGATCATTGACTTGGTACTAACAGATAGAGATACATTTTCGGTGATAGTTTTAGACAACGAAAATGTAAGTGATCACAATACAATTAAACTTATTTTTAATGAAAATTGAAATGTTGGACCGCCAAGTGGGAACAATAATCAAAAATTATAACAGGGAAAAGTTAATGGTAGGATTACAAAATAATGACATGTGGAAAGAATTACATTTGCTAGCTATGGAAGATAGGGCTGAAAACTTTAGTACGATTTTAAAAACGGAACTAAATAAATTTGTTCAGAAAAAAACAATCACACCCAGAGAAAATAATAAATGGTATACTAGTGAATTACACCAAATGAAATTAGAGAGAGACCGACTATATAAAGCTGCAAAACTCACAAGATGCAATTCGGATTGGGCAAAGTATAAACAGCTAAGAAATAAATATGTGAAATTAATTCAAGTAAGAAAAAATGACTTTGTTTTAAATGAGATAGAGAGTAGCTCAAAAAACCCATACAAGTTATGGAAAACATTAAAAAAATTAATAAAATCAGAAAATAAACCTTCTGATAGAATAATATTTAATAACACCGAAACACAAGATGAAAGTGAGATTGCAGAAGAATTTAATAAATATTTCGTTAATAGTATAATTGATATACATGCTTCCATCGCAGCAGCAGCTATTCAAACAGAAGATATGCCCAAGTTTAATCACAGATTTAAATTCCAAGAAATTGCTCTACCTGATCTCTTTAAAATTAGCAATGATGTTAAAGGCAGTGGTAGCATCGATGGAATTTTAGCGAAAATCCTTAAAGATACCTTTCCGGAAGTAGGACCAGTGCTATTACAAATAATCAACGAATCGTTGCAAAATGGTACCTTTCCCAAGACATGGAAAACATCGCAGATCATACCAGTACCTAAAGTACCTAAAGAATGTAATTGTGAAAATTTTAGACCTATAAATATACTACCGATCTATGAACAAATTTTGGAGGTAGTCGTTAAACAACAACTTCAGAAATTTTTAGAAAATAATGGCATTTTAACAAATAGACAATCCGGATTTAGAGCAAGACATTCTTGCGAAAGTGCAATAAATCTTTTGCTAGCAGACTGGAAAGAGGAAATTGAAAACAACAACATCATCATAGCAGTATTTCTAGATCTAAAAAGAGCTTTTGAAACTATTGACAGACAACAGTTATTAATAAAACTTGAAAAGTACGGAGTCAGAGGCACAGAAAACAAATGGTTTGCAGATTATTTGAAATCTCGGTATCAAATTACAAAATTTAAAAATGAAACTTCAAATAGGATAATGAATAATTTAGGCGTTCCTCAAGGAAGTGTCTTTGGGCCTTTGTTATTTATACTGTACATGAATGACATTGTAGCAAATGTCGGAAACAGTATCATAAATTTATTTGCAAATGACACTTTAATATTTATTAGTGGCAATAACGTTGACAATATGGTAAGCAAATTAAATACTGACCTACATAGAGTCGCAGCGTGGTTAAAGGTGAACAAACTAAAAATAAATGTCGACAAAACAAACTACTGGGTGATAAACAATAAGAATGTGCGCAATCAGCAACTTATAGAATTGGATGGTGTAGTATTAAATAGAGTTAATGAAATTAAATACTTAGGTGTAATAATAGACGATAAGCTTGATTTTAAAAGTAATACTAATTATATAGTTAAAAAGGTTTCTAAAAAAATAGGTTTTCTTGGTAGATTAAGCAGTAAACTTCCAGTCCTTACTAAAATTTTAATATACAAAAGTATCATAGCACCCCATTTCGAATACTGCTCTAGTATTTTATTTCTGGCAAACACTAATGATTTAGACCGGCTTCAAAAATTGCAAAATAGGGCTATGAGAATTATTTTACACTGTTCTAGATACACCAAAATTACTCTGATGCTGGATACTATACAGTGGCTTAGTATTAAACAACGGATAATTTTTAATACGATTATTTTCATTTTTAACCCTGGAGTAGTCGCGCGATGTCGAAAAGACAGCGCGCTTTTTATTTTAACCCCGAAAACGTGTTTTCACACTTGCTACCACCCCGTGCTTCCGTGCAACCTAAGATAAATATGTGATAAAACGATTGAACCTATATTTGTCCCAATAAATCACGCCTACATTAAATAATTTTCTGATTACTACTACTCAACGCAGACGTCGAATCGACAGCGCGCGCCCGTATGTTGAATAGACATCGCGCGAGCAGTTTTGGTTATTGGTTTTTGACAGTATACGTCGAATCGACTTCGCGCGCCTACTTGTGTTTGTCAAAACTATTATAATTTTTTCCAAAAATGAGTGCTTTTAGATTAAATGACGCTAAAATAACTCTTGGCTGAAGTCGACGACACTCAAATAGATTTAGCACGAAATTATAAGCTGTCCATTGTTGGTACAATTCGACCAAATAAAGAAGAAATTCCCCTACCTTCATCACTACAAAAGGCAAGCCTGAATATTACATCATTTTTGGCATTTCCGATGTCGGAATATTAATTTCTTATGTACCAAAAAAAAATATATCCCAAAGTTGTTTCGCTTTCTACAGATCAGCTGAAATTGATGAAAGCTCAGATCCATCGATCATAACATTTTATAATCAAACGGGGTGTTGATGAAGTGGACAAAAAAGCATCCTTATACAGTATGTCAAGAAGTGTAACCATTGGCCGCTGAACGTATTCTTTCAGTTTCTGGAAATCTTTGCCATAAACGCCATAGTAATTTTGAAAACAAATAATGTTGACATAAAAAGTCGACGATTGTTCCAGAGAGAGTTTAGTAGGGAACTAATAAAAAAATATATGGAGAAAAGAACAAACAATTCCAGTTTGCCAAGAGGACTTAAAAGGAAACTAATCAAATACATTGGTAATGATGAAAATACGGTACCGAATACTTCAGCTGAAGATAACCCAAAGAGGTTCATGCAAGATATGCCCATTTTACAAAAAAATAAACTCAAAAACTCGTTGCGTATCCTGCGACAAAAATATTTGTTGAGACCACACAAAATTTATTTGCAGTGAGTGCTATGATGGGGTCAATACGTCAGACACAGAATGAATGAGTGAATTAATATTACAACGGTCGTTTTGATTAATTATTATGATAAAATTATTTTTTTAAGGATTGGAAATTGTTTAATTTATGTTGTTTAAAAATAAATGTCAATAGCTTTTGTATTTTTAATTTTTATATAGCTTTTAACATCAATATGTCTAAAAGACGTCGCGCGACTAGATTTGTTACAACAGGGTGCGCGCCTACTCCAAGGTTAAGATTATAAATAACCTGCTTTCAAATTCTTTGTTAAAATATGTAACCCAAAACTCTGATGTTCATAACTATCCGACTAGAAACTGTAAAGACTTTAAATTGCCATTCAGGACACGAAATTATACTCAAAATTCTCTTTTTTATAAAGGACTGAAATTTTACAATGATTTATCAAGTGAACTTAAAAGTGAAACTAATGTTGTAAGGTTTAGACGTAAGCTCAGTAGTCATAAGGAAAAGTTTTAAATTTTATATATTTATATTTATGTACATGTAATAAAATGTAAACATAATTAGCAAATCGCTAAAATAAATTACATTATTATTATTATTATTATTATTACCAGCTCAATGATGTTGTAACGGTAGCGGTATTATTTCTTCCGCTGATTTGTTTTCTTGTTCCTTCCACATTGTCCATGAACCAAAAATCTCATTACACAACGAATTTGTATCCAAATAGACTAAATTCATAATTTTTATCAAGAAAAACTACGCAAATAAGATTTTAAAAATACTACTGGGTATGCCAAAACTAACAGGCAGCAAAACACTGAGTTTTTCAGGAAGGAATAATGCGAATTAACTCACAGAGTACCTCTCTACACCAAATGAAATGCTTAATATTTGTTGAAGATATACTTATTTGGTTTAATATTTATGAATTTAATTAAATGTTGTAGCAAAATAAATCTAGGATTATATTCCAAGGTAATTCGTGAGAAAACCCAATATCGTGCTTTAAAACATGATAACGATATAAGTGTGTCGTTACTTACGGAAAGGAAGCTGTTTCGCAGCTATTACTGCTAGTTTTATCGAGCAGATGGTTTTACTCCTTCTGTTTTTATTTTATTTGCGAAATCTGCTAGAAGACGTGTTTACATCAACAAAGTTTAAATGATTAGCTGATTAAAATTAAGTGGAATAGTACGTCTATACAAAAAAAAAAACAAGTGCAATAAAAAATGATGATAAACAAAAATGTTTGCTGGTAAAATTTTACTTTCGCGATACGTATGAAGAAAGTGTCGCGTTCGCGAAAATTTACCATTGCGAGTTTTCACAGGATTTACACTGTTTGGAGCGCCCTTAAGATTTTTTCACCATACTCGTAATAACCATAACATAGAAATTGTCTTGACTGTATGTGAATAACAATCTCAATGAACATCCTAAGGGAATCCCTGCTAGTTTATTAAATGGGCCATAACCTCTTTCATTGTATGTAATTTGCATCGATTTTAATGACAATGTTTGTTTTTGTAAATATTAGCATAGACGTAATTTTATTAATATTTGATATAACTTGAATATTTTAGCCTGTAGGGGAAAGCGGGGCACAACGGAACCACGGGGCAGAACGGAACACCGCTTATTTTTTTAATTATACCGTGGCACTAACTAAGAAATTTTTTAGGAACTATTAGTGAAGCATAACAAACAGACTGACGATATTTTTGTCATTCTGGACAATTCTGGATAAGCGTATTCGCACGTGTCCCGTATTTGCTTGTGGTATCGTTCTGTGTTGTAATTGATTGTCATCATCATATGCAAATTAAGCAAAAACTTTAATTTTATTACATTTTTTCTTGATATATCCTTAAACTACGAGTCTTGGACTACGCTCCTGTGTATTTACTGTTGTATATTTCATAGATTATTCTAGAGGAATTTGAACTGTACCTAACTTCAACGGATGGGGCAGGACAGACCGGGGCACAACGGACCGAGGTTCCATTCCGCCCCATGTCCGATTTTTCTTTCTTATTTCTTTTCTGAATATGTTTCATTGTACTGTAACCTTCTGTTGACACTATCAATGATTTAACAGACACTGAATAATGAAAATATTTTTTTTAAATGTTTTTGTTTCATTTAATTAATTTTAAGTTTGTTAAGCATATATCTTTGAAAGATCTACATTATTATTATTACGTTGTTCGAATAATAGGCTCAATTACGTCTACTATGACTACTTTGATTTTTTTTTAACAAATTAAACGATTTTGCAAAGAAGGTTCCGTTCTGCCCCAACCCCGGGGCAGAATGGACCGTTTGTCATTTTTTTTTCTTGCTGAATTTGTACTTTATAGTTTGGGATTATTTTTTATTTTGTAATTAAATTTTAAAAAACAAATAAACAGAGAATACAAATACAAAGTTTCAGATTTTTCCTACCTTAAATTAATAAATTACAACTATTTATATATTAAAGTGTCCGTTCTGCCCCGCTTTCCCCTACAACTTTATTTAGGAATTTTGGTGGGGTGAAAACAGAAATCAGTTTCGTTTAGATAATCTAGTTTTGGAGGGGTACAGTCAGTAACAAACGAAAACATCTGGATTGCACCCCCCCTCTGTGCACACAACTAAATAACGAATTAACAAACGACTAAACTTTGTTTTACGATTTTCTTATTCAGTACTACGATTGTAATTAGTTCAGAGCGACTAATAGGCGTATTTTAGCTATTTTTCACCCCACACCGCCAAAAATATGTATAAAAAGATGTGTCTGTCAGAAATAAAGGGTTCAACACAGAACCACACGACACAATCATACACATTCCACCTGATATACAGAGCCAGCTTCTGCGGCGAGTTTTCGCTAGATTCTGAAGCTCCTGTTATCTTGTAACCCTTCGGGTTATTGCAGGTGCATTTTGGGCGAGTTTTCGCTACGAGAGCACGCGGCTCAATTCTTTTTATGGGCTTTAGAGTGAGATCTGCGAGCGAACTATCACTTATCGATCGACCCCATCAGGTCTTCCTACCAACTCCAACAAAAAGGTCTGTCTGATAGGCGAGCTTTCGCTATTCGACGGGCCTGGTTGGAGTTTAAAACAAATACACACATACACCAACATTCAGTTGTGCACACAAACACATGTAATTTCATACTTACGCATCCACAAACATATTCACAAGTCTAAGTTAAAAACTTCAACTACAAAATTTTGAACAAACCATCAATAAGAAACGCCGATCACAAAGAAAATATTGTTTAATTTCGCCAATTTATAGCTATTCTGGACCTGGTGAACTACGCTAAACGACGTGAAGGAGTCCTCCAGTGCATACGACGACACAAGCCACATCGCCGCCAGAGTTTTGAAGTTAAAGGGCTTAAGCAATTTCATTTAAAAGCAACAAAACTCTAAGTAAATAGCGATGTTGCATAAGCGCACGTCACCGTATACAGGGTGATTCATTAGTGCGTCGGGCTTTCATAGCGCCCCGCCCGTAGGAGATAGAAAAAAAACTAAAATACATAAAGTTATTGGTTTGAAAAGATCTACGTCGTAAAATTATTTTCATCTATACAGGGTGTCCCATTTTTGCGCTATAACAAAAACAAAGATTTTTTTAAATAGAACACCCTGTATATTTTTAGGTCATCGGATGCCATTTTTTAACCTCTACATGAATGTCTGTTTGTTTTTTGATTTAGTGCCAGTGTTGCCAACTTATTAATTTTTTTCCGAAAAATCTTACAGAAGCAGGCTAAACTTTAAAAAATCGTAGCCACCTCGTTTTTTAAAGTTAAGAAATAAGTTTTAGCAATAATGTTAGTCCAGTTGGGGAGCAACATTTTAAAAATAAAAAATTTAAATTTATTGACACAGGGTGTTCACAAAAAAATGCCAAACTTTCCAAATTTCAAAGTGACATAACTCATTTTCTTCAAATGTAAACACCCTTGTTTTATTATACTATTCGATAGCATTTTTTCTCCCCTTCAATTTTTATGAGGGGTGTCCTATGTCTAAACCCCGTAGTTGTTGAGATATTCAATACTTTTCAAAAAAGTTGCCATTTAATTACATTTTTATGCACCGAATTAGGCCGCGCTGATGCAAAAAGTGCCAAAATGTAAGCAAGTGTCAGCTTTTTTTCTCCGCTTCAATTTTTATGAGGGGTGTCCTATGTCTAAACCCCGTAGTTGTTGAGATATTCAATACTTTTCAAAAAAGTTGCCATTTAATTACATTTTTATGCACCGAATTAGGCCGCGCTGATGCAAAACAAGTGCCAAAATGTAAGCAAGTTTCAGCTTGACATTTGAATAAATTTAAAATTTAAGCGGATATTAACTATGTAATGAAATTAATCGTTTTTATTTATAAACTATGGAAAGTAGCAAATTGAAAATACATAAAAGATAAACGACTACAATAAATGTTCGAAATGTCTTCCATAACGCAATAACATATTTGTTAATAGTTAAGCCGATAGAAGTTATGTTTACATAAAGATACAAAATAGTCTGTGTAGACAATCGTCATAGGTTTTATAGAAATATGTGACTGTCAATTTAAAAAATATAGTTAATGATATACTTCACAGGGAGCGCCAGTTGACGTACTTTTTTGACGTTTACCTGGGAACGATGTTTATGCTTAATTGGGACGACCATAATATAAGTAGCGTAGCGGATTGAATGAAGTTATACATGCCTTACCATAGATAATTATTGTGCCTTACACATGGCCAACTTCATTCATAATCCGCTCAGCTGCTTGCTTCGCTACTTATATGGCCGTCCCAATTCCAAATTTTTCATTGTTGTGAGAATAAGCCGTCAAAATAGTACGGCAGGTGGCGCCCTCAGTGATGTATTTTAAATGTCATTTAAGTTAAAAAATGTCATGTTAATACATTTTTATGAATAGTTATAACAAATATTCTTCATGATTTAATTCGCAATTTTCACTGAATTTGGAAAAAGTATAAATATTTTTTAGCAAAGCAACAAACCCGTCAAAAAGTTGTGAGATTGGTAAAGCACATATTTCCCTCAGAAGATTTCCCATAAGTGAAGTTGATTGCTGTTGTTAATTTTACAGGTAAATAATTATTATTCAAGTCCAAAGATTTATAGAAATAGGATACTAACTATCAATTTAAAAAACATCGTTATTGATATACTTCACAGGGAGCGTCAGTTGACATACTTTCTTGACGTTTACCTGGAAACGACGTTTATGGTCAAATGGGACGGCCATATAAGTAGCGTAGCGGATTATGAATGAAGTTGGCCATGCCTTACAGTAGTACTAACGCCATATCTAGGCATATAAGACACTACAGTCTGAAGCACAGGAAAAATTTTAAGAACGTCCTAGCTTTTGTAAGTGCTAGATTGTGTATAAAATACCTGTCAAAGTAAAAATACTGCAAATTTTTGCGTCTAACAATAATACAACTTGAAAAGTATTACCACCATTATCGGTCCTAAAGTTGTGGATACTTACTTATTATCTATGATACTTACATAATGACAATCGATGTGTCATCTCTTATCTATGTCAGATATAAAGGCAAAATTTCTGTGGGCAAAACGACAACTTTATTTCATTTGATATAAAGCATGTGTACGTTCTGTGATATAAAGGCACGGATCAAGGAGCCCAAGAAAGTTTGTGTCAAAACGTTAAACAAATCGAGAAACATTTAAATACGTACATCAAATATTGTGTTGTCAAATTTTGTTATGGTATTTTACTAAACGTAAACTTATCCAAGACCTAATAAAAAACCTATTAAACAAAATATCATACTATTGTCGCAGACAATCAACGGCCAGTAAAAACAGTAGCTACTTTAATTAATCCTACAAATCATCAATAAGTGAAACTAAAGATGGCTCTTGTAAGGTACCAAGGATTTTCTACGGTAAGAGATATTGTTAAAACTGTTGCTTTATCCCCTCCGAGAACTTACTTCACATATACAAATGAAATAGCGCAACCCATTAAGGGAAAACAACCCATATTTGTTTGCAACCCAGAAGAAGCGTTTTGTATGCTCGAGTCTAATATGACCATTTACTCACAAGCTGCCGCAGCCACGCCCATCGCTATGCTTGATGCAATGACGGACGTTGGAGTAACAAAGTGCCTTAAAAACATCATGGTGTGCCACATGCATACTGAGGGACCAGCAAAATATACCAAGCCAGAATATAAAGACAACTTTCGATCATGGTCGTTTTTCATGGGTGGAAACGTCCGTAAAGCAGTGGCAGAGGGACGAGCAGATAACATGTCCATTTTTCTGAGCGAAATACCTCTACTATTTACAAGGAAAATTATAAAACCCGATATCGCTGTAGTACACTTATCACCTCCTGACAAACATGGATATTGCAGCCTCGGAACAAGCGTGGATTGTGCAAGAGCCGCCATTCAACATAGCAAGTATGTAGTCGCTCAAATAAATAAGCAAATGCCCAGAACCTTCGGTGACGCAGTTATTCACATCAGCCACGTAGACGTAGCTTTCAACAATGATGCAGAGTTACCATCACACGGTGGAAAACCAGCTACCCCCGTTGAAGCTAAAATTGGAAAACTTATTGCTGAAAATCTCATAGGGGATGGCGCTACATTACAGATGGGTATTGGAAGTATTCCCGATGCGGTATTGTCCGGTTTACATAACCATAAAGATTTGGGAATCCATTCGGAAATGTTTGCTGGTGGCGTCGTCGATTTAGTTGAAAACGGATGCGTTACAAACGCAAGGAAAAAAAGGCACAGAGGTCGGATTGTTGGGTCGTTTTTAATAGGAACCCAGAAACTGTACGACTTTGTCGATGATAACCCTTTTGTAGAGATGTTGGTTGTTGACTACGTAAATCACACAAAAGTAGTTGCAAGCCAGCCTCAAATGACAGCTATCAATTCTTGTATCGAAGTCGATCTGACTGGACAGGTCGTGTCAGACTCTATTGGTCCAAGGTTTTATTCCGGATTTGGAGGACAAGTCGATTTTATAAGAGGCGCTGCAGAATCAGTCGATGGTAAAGGTGTCCCTATAATAGCATTGCCTTCTACGACCAATAAAGGTGTATCCAAAATCGTTCCTTTTATAAAACAGGGAGCAGGAGTTGTAACAACCCGTGGTCATGTTCACTACATTGTGACGGAATATGGGATAGCCTTCTTGTTTGGCAAAAACATGAGACAGAGAGCGCATGCGCTTATTCAAATAGCTCATCCTGACCATCGAGAAGCACTTGAAAAAGCGGCTTATGAACGACTTAAAGTAAAACCATCTCCCTAACATTCAATCTTAAAGATGTAAATTAATAAGTTTACAATGTAATTGAGTGTATTATCTACATTAGATGAAGTATTAGGCGAATTGCAACTTGGAACAAATGTTATCTATACTGTTTAGTAAAGTTTCATTTTAATACAAAACTTAGCGTTTTAATTTTACTAATAATTAGTATTAGTAACTTTTTAATCAACCCAATAATAATAATTGAATTGTTTTTCGTATCCGGCCTGTTTATTTTTAAGTTACTATCTGTTTTCGTCCCTGGAGTATAAAGTGTAGTAGAGGTGGCTGCCCCAAGCAGCACCTTTTAGATTAGCGGTATACACTTATGCAGATGCTGTGCTCACCGAGGTACGAATGGAAGGAGTGAGAATACACAGATGCTGATAAAATGCACGCTGTGGGAGATATACAACACTAGCGTGTTATATAGTCTATAATACCGATAAGCGAATTCAATGCCTTTCAGATTGTACCTATATTTATATAAAATGCTTTGCATTAGTTATGTTATGTATGAGAATACCTTTTATGGCTGCAGACAGAATCGTACATATCCCTACAGAGTAAAAGTTAAAAATTAAGCAACTAAATGCAAATCACTCCCTAAGCAGCTTCTTTTATAACTGCGAAATAAACAATCAGCCCGATTCACTATACACATTGCTAGGAGTAGGAGATAAGCAAGAACCGTACTTGTTAAGGAAACAATTGTTGCTAAGCAACAACAAATTTCTACTTTCATATTCACTAAGTATTTTGTCAAGATTACTTGTTAAGATTCTTGCTTGCTTGGTAAAGTTTATGGTTACTTAGCAAGATCTCTGAAATTTGGCATTCAGGAGCTATTTTTGTAACATTCCTAAATGTTAAATAAGCTTATAATTGCTTATAACTATCTTTAAATTAATTAAAGTGTACGATTTTGTGGTTGCTAACAGTAGCAAGTAATAACGAAATGGATCCGATAGGTTTCGATTTTCATATAAACTTCATAAACGAATATGAAAATGCTGTAGCTCGGTAAATTAACAATTATTTATATTTTAATTACCCAAAATAATTAAATTAAATTAAAGTGAACGTTTCAGATTAGAGTTTAGGCAATTAAGAGACGCCAGCAACCCTTTCGAAATTTCAATGCTAGTTTTGAAAAATTATACCTATAGAATGTCGAATTGTTTAGTTGTAAATTTAATAAATGAGTTACATCTTTATATGGAAGAACCTGAACGCATAACTTCTCCAATTCATTGTTATTGCATTTAAGAAATATGTGGCCGTGGTTCCTACTAGGGATTCTGTCCCGGGAATTTCCCGAGACGTAAGTCCCGGGACTTCGCGAGACTTTCTTAGTCTTGAGTCCCGGGACATTTAGTTCGAGACTCGAGACGAGACTAAATGTTACAGAACACTGAAATTAATTTTTTATCCCTCTTTTTAAACAAATTTTACTGCCACGAGTTTAGCAAAAATATTTTGTTTCATAATTTTTTATGTTTATAGTTTATACTAACAATAAGTATTTACTTAACTTTATTTAAATTTTTTGTCTGCCATATTTAATAATTTATGTTTATTTCTTGTCTGCTTTAAAGCTAAAGGAGAATTGTTAAGTTTATTAGTAAAAATATATTTTACTTATGCTTGTTATGTTTTAAAGTGTCATGAAAATTGTTAAATTTATTTAAAATAGGCATTAACTTGGAAATATTTATGTACTTTATTTACTGTAGAATGTAGACTTAATTAAAAATAATAATAATACTACTACTACTATACTTTGTTTATAAAATAAATGCTTCAAAAACAAAATCCGTGAATTTGGTTTAATTTAAAAAAAAAATCTGTCAACTGTCACGACCGATTCACGATCACGATATGTGCAAAGAAGCAATTTTAAATATGTAGCGGGTGCTTTCAGATACAATGTCACGGTCAAGAAAACTTATTTTTTACGGTGAAAGTAGCCGATGAATTTTGAGTACATGAATGTATCATCATGTTTCTTGCACCTTGTAAAATCTTCCGTCATTTTTGACGGGTTAAACCAATAATTTTTAGTATGTAAATAAAATTCGCAAAATTCCCGGGACTTTGATAAAAAAAGTCTCGAGTCCCGGGACTTTAAAAATTGTCGAGACTCAGAATCCCTAGTTCCTACTAGGGTTTCTTTCTCGGAATCCCGGGAACCCGGGATCCCGGTCCATTTTAAGCTATTTATATTTCCCGGGAATGCTTTTTGTCCCGGGAATTCCAGGGATTTGAAAAATTTGTTATTTTCGTTTATTTTGAGCTAAGATCTTTGTAATACTATCATAACATCAGAATTTATTATAAATATCTTTACTTAATAATGAAAAAACTTTATTTTTATTTCAAAATAATTTTTCTCTTTTATATTTTTTGCTTTTAGTTTGGCGTAAAGAAGCCCGGTCTCCATGACAAATTTAATATCTTCAAAATACTTTAGACAGAGAAATTTTATACAGCAGGACTTTTTGTTAATAAATCAAGAAAAATACTAAGTGATCGAAGCACAGATCACCTTTGTTTTCTTAAATCACATTACAAAAGTTCATTGTAAAAATTATGTTATTGTGTTTATTAAAATTAAATTGCAATAGAAATGTTATATTTCCCAAATGTACTGTTTCTCACGCCAATATTATTTAATTATAATAATCATGAAGCAAAATGTATTACATATATGAATTGGAGTTGTTTTTAAATAATAAACTGCTCCATTCGCTTTTTGAATTACTTTTTTAAAAACATTGAAATAATTTATTACATCCCGGGATCCCGGGAAATCCCGCGACAAAGGCCGATTTCTTCCCGGAATCCCGAGACAAGCAAAATGGTCAAATATGAGAAACCCTAGTTCCTACCAAACAATCGTAGGACAAAATTTAAAATGTCCAATGAGCCAGCCATCAATTAGTAGAATTATTAACAAAATATCTAATATATTTACGATCCATTTTCTACCAAAATACGTTAAATTTCCTGTAAATAAAGGTGACACGATTAAAACTAAACAGGGGTAAGATAAAGATCGCCACCCAACCTACAAGTTTCATTACCCGTTTTTTTTTTTAGTCGTTTAAGTCAGTGTTGATATATCCACCCCCGGTTTGAATTACATTTTTCTTGTTTTGCCTTGCTTTTTTGTGAATTTTGGATTTCCATTTAGTAAAAAACAAAATAAACATTTTTTAAATAACAAAAAATGGGATGTTGAAATGTATTTTGTTGTACTATCTTCTTCCACTGCTCTTTGTCTTTATGGGAACCATTTTTAATGTTATTCAGGTTATTCGCACACTTTTCACCTAATTCCTTAGTTTTAAGAGCATGACATTTTTCATTATGGTATTAGAAGCAGGGTAGATAAAAATCATGATTTTTAAAAAAAAATCGATTTATTTGATTTAAATCAGATTTTTTTGATTTAAATCAGATTTTTTTGGTTTAAATCAAATGTACCATATTATCGAATATAGTGACATATTCACATGCTATTTCTGTTTTGTGCTAATATATTTAATAACCAATATATTTAATTCATTGGTGAATTTTTGTCAAAATGAAAAATTAAATATAATGATTAAGAATTTTTAAAAATCAGTGCTAAATGGTGATCTTTAATTAATTATATACAGGGTGAGTCATTAGTGCGGGATCGGTCGATTATGGCTTAACGGCTTAAGATATGAAGTTGAATCAAATACTATTTTATACAGTTTTTTCTAAACAACACAATAAAAATATTTTCAAATATACAGGGTAAGTCACCTTTCTGGAACTAATAGCAACTTTTATATTTCAAATACAACACCCAATTTTTTATTTAATATTTTTGACCGCCTTTATTTTAAATTTGCATCAATATAAAATACTAAAGGTTTTTATAAGGCGTTGTAAAAAAAAATTAATTTTCTAAATTATTCAAGGTTTTAAGTCTTTATTTAAAAAATTCTTTTGAAGTTATTTTGAAGTACAGAGTTTTAATTTTTCAAATGCGAACCCCTGTATTTTTTATGTCATCGAATTCGTCTTTAAAAGAGCTTCATATTTAGTTAAGTATGTCCTATACCCAAAACTCATACTTTTCGAGATATTCGACATTTTTCTTCAAATTGTTATTGAAGCAATAAAGTGCCGTGAAAATTGAAAAAACTGACTGTTCATTTCGCTAACGTCAAAAACTTTTTAATTTTTTTTGAATTATTGCATTTCCACAATGAATATTACTTTACAAGAGCAAATTGATATGGTTTATTCACCATTTCGTGTATTTAATTACTAATAGTAATACAATTTTGTTTTATTATAATTATTATATCGTATCTACTCATATAATCTGTGATTTAAATTGATAATTTTTTTTTAAAATCACTTGATTTAAATCAATGATTTTTTAAAAAAATCACTTGATTTAAATCATGATTTAAATCTTGATTTAAATCAATTGATTTAAATCTGCTCAACCCTGATTAGAAGTAATGTAATTAATCATTTGCTCTTGATTTGCCCGTTTTCCTCATTTTTTTTTGTTCTTAAAGGTCAATACACATTATAGGTACGCTCCCGCTCCAGTTGCGGTCCACTCTCGTTCCACTCCCGGTCCAGTGTATTCACACTGGCCGCGCTCTAGCCGCAAGCTAGGCGCAAGCTAGACGCAAGCCAGACGCATGTCAGCCGCGTTCCAGCCGCGTTCCAGTAGCGGTCAGTACTCATTCGCTACAGTGTATACATGAATACATGGCTGCAAATTTAAGCAATAAAGACCTTTTTATAGTGGCGTTATTGCTTGATGCAGATGAAAAGCATACCAAAAAGATAAGAAAATGGGTACATCCTTTGTTAAAGCGTCGAAAGTTGGAAGGAGAATTTTACACTTTCTTTCCGCATTTGGCAGCTGATGATACGAAATTCTCGCAATATTTTAGGATTTCTAGAGATAAATGCAAATTACAAAATCGTCGTTCGTGTTGATTCATATGGATTGACAGAAGCGGATTTATCACAAGACTTGATAGGCTATATATAGCCTACGTCGGCAAATTTTATGGGTCAGCAAATAAAGTTAAATCCGTCCAAATAATTAAAAAAATTAATAAGTTGATATTAAGAATTATCAAACACTCAGATATAGATATTTACTTATGAGGTACCGACCTATACGAAAATAGAAAGGTAAAATTCACCAACTCTCCGGTTTTTGGAGGCCCAAAAACACAGCAGGAAAAACCATTATAGTTTTATATGGAATAGAAAACTTTTTCAAACAAAAACGAGAACTTTTTTTTAAGTTTATATATAAAAAAATTATAGGGTGGCGAAAATGTATTAGCTAACAGGCGGAAAAATCATAAATCCGCCACTGTGGATGGAGTAGTGGTGGTGGTATAATTGTAATAATAATATGAACGTCCGTTATTGTATTAGTTTCGATATCGAAAAAATAAAAGCTCTGGATTTACTGGAACGGTTATCTTTATTTTTTTACGTTTTTAATCCGACGTTTCGAGGAAGAAGCTCATAAAATTATGAGCGAAACGTCAGATTAAAAACGTAAAAAATAAAGATACTGTTCCAGTTAATCCAGAGTTTTTATTTCTTTGATATCGAAACTAGGGGTATATTTGCTTCATCAAATCTTGAGGAACTTTTACAAAATGGTACTCTTAAAACTCTTGATGTACCTGAAGATAAACCTCTTACAGGAACTAAACAAATCAGCACCCTTTGTTATCGCTGATCCAGCTTTGCTATTGAAAAAATATATAATATGATAAGGCCATCCTACACTACAAATTAAAAATAAAATCGAAAGAAGAAATTTTAATTAAAGATTATCGCGTGCACGTAGAATGGTTAAAAATCCATTCGACATGTTAACACAAAAATTTACAATTTACAATTTATTGACCACAACCAACACAGAAATTTTAAGACATTTACCGAGAGAAGAAGGAAATTCTACAACTAACTGCAGCTTTTGAAGTAAGAGACACGTTTGCAAGATCCTTTAATTGCGATGCTGGTTCTGTTTCATGGCGAATAAATACGATTTGCAAAATTACGTTACCAATATCTTTTAATAGTGATGAATATTATATTATTAAAAAAATTTGTATGCATTTTCCAGACTTTTTTAACGCCTTTTCAGTTTTTTTTTTCTTCCTTCCATGTCGTACAAATCTGCTTTGTTAAAATCCATTTTAATTAAAAATTACTACTAAATAACAAAAATATATATAATGCCACAATCTGTTCGCACTGACGTAACGCTCACCAAATAGAATGCGTTGCATTTTGGAGCGGGAGTAGAGCGAGAGCGGACCGCGACTGGAGCGAGAGCGTACCTATAGTGTGAACGGCCACATTTAATTACATGCAATCGAATTTTTCGAGACCGGGAGTGGAGCGAGAGTGGACCGCGACTGGAGCGAGAGCGTACCTATAATGTGTATTGACCTTTATCCATTTTTTAAAACGACAGCAATGACTTTTACAGAATGACAGAAGAAAAAAAAATCGAAGTTACAAAATTCCTTTAAAGTTGACAGTTGTTAACGATTTTATTTAACATGAATTGCTAGACAAAACTTTAGCAATTCTTGTTAGCACGTTTTTTACAGAATACAAATTAGGTACACACATTCTTGCTGATATCCTTGTTAAAAATTACGACTTAAAGATATTGCTACCCAAACGATTTTCTTAGCAATCTTCTTTGAGAATATAATATCTTAATCATTTTAATTTTCAATTTTAACAATTTCAACCTTAACAATATTTTTCAACATTAACAAAATTTTAACTTATCAATTATTTCAACATTATCGAAAATAATTTTTCATCATCATTAAATCATGTAAGTATCATTAAGAAATAATTGTAAATTTTAGCTCACTGTAAATTACTTTGTAAACTAATTCTAAAAAATAATTTTGTATAATAAAAAAAACACACTTTTTAGCCATGAGGATGCTGAAAAAAACCTAGTTTCAGCGAAACGTGTGGTACGTTTTAATAGATAAAAATAAAAATAAACCTGTTTGAAACCAGCAAACCATAGTTTAATTTAACCTAATCAAGAAACAGGCGAAACAGGCCAAACCAATGTTATCAATGTTACAAGTGTACCTGTATAGGAATGCGCAAAAGTATGGAAACAGACAAATATCTAAAACATCATTAAAGATACTACAATAAAATTTTGTATCTATGCGTTATCGTATTTTTCGGATTCGATAAAATACTGAGGACTTCCGGTCAACCGGAAACGGAATTAAACATTAAAATTTTAATTTTAAATAGAACACCCTGTATATTCATATATTTTGGAATCCTCTTAAAATTTACTATAAAAATATATCAGGTTTTATAGGTCTAAGGTCAACCGTTTTCATAAATTTTACATTTTTATGAAAATTTTGAGCGATACAGCACTTTTTTTAAACATTTAATTTCTTTAAAAAAGCAGTAGAATTTCGTTTGCAAATTAGATTGACAATAGATTAATTAACACTTTGCGCTAGCTGCATTTAAAAAATAGTATACAGGGATTTTTTTTACGGTTGGTCAAACTTTTTAAACGTCGTTAACTTAATTTTTTTAAATATAACACCCTATATATTTTTACATAGTCTTGTAGAAAAGTTGATTGTGTTTTAAAAACATTTACTATGTTTCCTAACTACAACTGATATTTTTCGAGATATCGCGATTTTATTAAAAATTACCTACTAGGGCAACGTAATATTTTTGAGTAGGCTATGAAGGTAGGCAGCGGTAATTTTGAAACAACTGAAAGATAAAAACAAGAAAGTTATAATTTTATCTTTTCCGTACGAACTTTTGAATTCTAGATTTCGACGGATATACCTACACGTTTTGCGGTCCCCCAAACCCGTTTATTTTTCTTAATGAAATGCTGTTGGTCTAAAGTCACTTGAACTTCCGTAAAAAAATATAAAAAAAATTAAAAGAAGTAAATATGTTTTTTAAGAACTCTGGTTGTTTATATGTCATAAATATAAAAAGATTTTTTTAATTGCAAAATTTTAACCCACCAAAAAGTTCTGATACAAAAACCAACAGGGGTCGCACTTTTCAGCCCCCTGTGAAGGTGGGAGATGACTGAAATATTACTATGGGAAACCTTTTAATAAGTATAAAAGATATACCAAATATCATTTCCCTACATACAGGGTGTCCCCGTTATCACCGCGAATATTTATAAGGAAATCGAGAGAAATATAAAAAAGACAAGATGGAACAACAAGGATGACCAAAGATGATAAGACAGGATAAACCAAAAGGAAGCAGAGAAGTAGGAACAACCATAAATTGGTGGCAATAACCTACGATGCATCGATGAGTTCTGCCTTCAAAATTTATGAAAGTGCTGATAACTAGAAATATTTTCAAAAATGTAGATAACACGAAAACGTTTAAATTTAGACGCATCATAAGGTTCGTTTTAAAAGGCTAAAAACAATGTAATCATATACAGGGTGTCCCCGTTATCACCGCGAATATTTTAAGTGGTGATAGAGGACCTTTTTCTAAGAAAAAATTTCCAGTAAAATTTTTTCCTAAAATTAAATGCTAAGCTGATATCAACACTTACTTGATTTTTTTACACTTCTGCATTTATAAGACTCTGTAGCCGAAAATATCAATTTTATCGTAAAATACCTTTAAGCTTTTTAATAGAGCATATAATTCTCTACAAAATTTGTTTTATTTTTTTTTTCTACAGGCAATGGTTTGAGAGTTATAAAGCAGTTTGTACAAAAAAATGTAAAAAATTTACAAAATTTAATTGTTTCTTAGACTTTGCAACCGCTGTATCTTTAAAACGAAAGGTTGTACAAAAAAACCGACGGCTCATTCCGGATAGCAAATTTTATGGGCTACAACTTTGGTCAAGTGAAATTTTTTGAAAATCAAACCGATTTTCCTGAAAAGCTGAAAATAAGGAATAGAGTGCAAAAACAAAATTTCCTACAAATATTGTTTTGTATTTAAAAATGCTTTTAAAGAGAGTGCGATTAAGTGATTGAAAATGATGGAGGTCATTTTGAACACTTATTGAAGTAATTTTGTGTTACATGTTAATTTTATTGCGTCCAGATGGATTTGCATTGTTTTGCATGTTATCGTTTTTTTTCTCACCTTTTTCACTATTATAAACATTTCTATGATACGTTTAGTTTTATTGAACAACATATTTACCGAAGTTGTAGTCCGTTAAATGCCTTATCCGCAATAGGCATCCGTTTTGCTCTACGACGTTTCGTTAAAGAGATGCGGCGTTTTTAAAAATTTACATAACTTATTTATATGCAATTTTACAATTTTTTGTTAAATTTGTTCGTTAGCTCCTTAAAAAAAATGATATCTAAGGGGTGGTTTTCTGAAGAATTTCAAACTTCATAAAAAGCTTTGAAACTGATGAGATACATAATTTTATGAATGTTGCCAATGCTATGGCATTTTTAAATACAAAATATCATAATTACCGGGAGTTTTTGTTTATCGAAAACGATAAAATGCAAAACAATGCAAATCCATCTGGACGCAATAAAATTAACATGTAACCACAAAATTACTTCAATAAGTGTTCAAAATGACCTCCATCATTCAATTACGTAATCGCACTCTCTTTAAAAGCATTTTAAATACAAAACAATATTTGTAGGAAATTTTGTTTTTGCACTCTATTCCTTATTTTCAGCTTTTCCGGAAAATCGGTCTGATTTTCAAAACATTTCACTAAACCAAAGTTGTAGTCCATAAAATTTGCTATCCAGAATGGGCCGTCGGTTTTTTTGTACAACCTTTCGTTTTAAAGATACAGCGGTTGCAAAGTCTAAGAAACAATTAAATTTTTTACATTTTTTACATTTTTTTGTACCAACTGCTTTATAACTCTAAAACCATTGCCTGTAGACAAAAAATAAATAAAACTAATTTTGTAGAGAATTTCATGCTCTATTAAAAAGCCTCAAGGTATTTTACGATAAAATTGATATTTTCGGCTACAGAGTCTTATAAATACAGAAGTGTAAAAAAATCAAGTAAGTGTTGATATCAGCTTAACATTTGATTCTAGGAAAAAATTTTACTTGAAATTTTTTCTTAGAAAAAGGTCCTCTATCAACACTTAAAATATTCGCGGTGATAACGGGGACACCCTGTATATCCAAATTTAAGAAATTAAATAAAAACCTAATTTTACAGCTCCCCTTTAGGGGGGTGTAACTCCAAAAGATGACGTCTAAGAAAAAAATTTTATATAAAAGACTCCCCTTAATTTTCGATAAGGCATCACCTCCCGCATTTTTTGCAATATTTTAGAAACACTCCGTACATACATTTTAAATCCTAATCTACTTTCAGTACTTAAAATTGCTTGCAAGTTGACTTTAAATTGAAACGTTTAAAATATAAAAACCTTTAAAATTTAAGCATTGACAAAATAATTGCTTTAAATAATTTATTTGTGCATACAATTAATTTTGTTTAAACATAATATCACCTACTGCCTAAGACAATCAATCCGTTTGTTAACTTGTCGTCTTTTATCTCTTTAACATTAAAATTAAGGAGATGGTTTTACTTTAAGTCGTTCGTATGCCGCTTTTTCAAGTGCTTCTCGATGGTCAGGATGAGCTATTTGAATAAGAGCATGCGCTCTCTGTCTTATGTTTTTGCCAAACAAGTAGGCTATACCATATTCCGTCACAATGTAGTGAACATGAGCACGGGTTGTTACAACTCCTCCTCCAGGTTTTAAAACAGAAACGATTTTGCTTTTACCTTTCCTGGTCGCAGCAGGCAATGCTATTATAGGCTTTCCTTTACCATCTAGTGATTCTCCAGCGCCTCTTATAAAATCGACTTGTCCTCCAAATCCGGAATAAAACTTTGTACCAATAGAGTCTGACACGACCTGTCCAGTCAGATCAACTTCGATACAAGAATTGATAGCTGTCATTTTAGGCTGGCTTGCAACTACTTTTGTGTGATTTACGTAGTCAACAACCAACATCTCTACAAAAGGGTTATCATCGACAAAGTCGTACAGTTTCTGGGTTCCTATTAAAAACGACCCAACAATCCGACCTCTGTGCATTGTTTTCCTTGCGTTTGTAACGCATCCGCTTTCGACTAAATCGACGACACCACCAGCAAACATTTCCGAATGGATTCCCAAATCTTTATGGTTATGTAAACGGGCCAATACCGCATCGGGAATACTTCCAATACCCATCTGTAATGTAGCGCCATCCTCTACGAGATTTTCAGCAATAATTTTTCCAATTTGAATTTCAACAGGGGTAGGTGGTTTTCCACCGTGTGATGGTAACGCTTGATCAATGTTGTGAGCTACGTCTATGTGGCTGACGTGAATAATTGCGTCACCGAAGGTTCTGGGCATTCTCTTATTTATTTGAGCGACTACATACTTGCTATGTTGAACGCCGGCTCTTGCACAATCCACGCTTGTTCCGAGGCTGCAATATCCATGTTTGTCAGGAGGTGATAAGTGTACTAAAGCGATATCGGGTTTTATAATTTTTTTTGTAAATAGTAGAGGAATTTCACTCAGAAAAATGGGTATGTTATCTCCTCGTCCCTCTGCCACTGCTGAACGAACGTTTCCACCCATGAAAAACGAATTTGATCGAAAAATGTCTTTATATTCTGGCTTGGCATATTCTGCTGGTCCCTCAGTATGCATGTGACAGACCATGATGTTTTTAAGGCCCTTTTTTTTCCCAACTTCTGTCATTGCTTTGCACATTATCAGGGGCGTGGCAGCGGCGGCTTGTATGTAAATGGTCATATTAGATTGGAGCATATCAAACGCTTCTTGTGGGTTGTTAACCATTTTGGGAGTTTTTCCCTTAATGGGTTGCCCTATTTCCCTTGTATATGTAAAAAAAGTTCTCGGAGCGGATAAAACAACAGTTTTAACAATATCTCCTACCGTTGAAAATCCTAGATACCTTACAAGAGCCATCTTGTAGTTTCACTTATTGATGAATTGCCTGGTTTAATAAAAGTAGCTACTGCTTTTACTGGCCGTTGATTGTCTGCGACAATAGTATGATATTGCGTTTAATAGGTTTTTTATTAGGTCATTGGATAAGTTTATGTTCGTAAAATAACACAAAAAATTTTGACAACACAATATTTGATGAACGTTTGCAAATGTTTGATGTTTTTTTAATGTTTTGACACTATCTGTATTTGGCTACTTGATATCAAATGAAAAAAAGTTGTCATCTTGCCTTTATATCTGACATATCTGACGCTTCGATTGTCATTCTGTAAGTATCCACAACTTTAGGACCGATAATGGTGTAATACTCTTCAAGTTGTAACATTGTTAGACGCAAAAATTTGCAGTATTTTTACTTTTTACAGGTATTTTAAGCCGCGTCCAGATTAGCGAACAAAAGTGGGAACCGAACATAGCGCAGTCCAGCATTTCAGTGAGCCTGCCTCTTAATAGTTTAATACGACCAACGAACAAAAAAGCAGACTGAACGGCAAAGCCAACAAAGTTTTGCAATATTTTAGCGCGCCTGTAACGTAGGAGTGAAGCAAAACTGTGATCCGCCAATTGTCGGTATTTCGACGAACCATGCATGCGCGTGTGTAAATGTGGACATCTCGGACGGCTCAGCCGTATCACAGCTAGTTTTTGTACTCTCTTATCAAAAAGTCGTTTTGATAGATAGTGTTAAACTGTTAATTTGTTTCGTCATGAAGTGTAAACCGTTGTAAAATTGATCGACCCTTATCGCGACTATCACATAAGGAAAATTTTAATAAAATATGTATTGAAAAATAATGCTTGGAACACCAACCTACTAGCATATAACCTTAGATCATATAAACTACATGAATAACACAACACCATAGGAATATGGGTCAATCTAAACAGATGAATCTTCCTTAGGTGTAAGCACATTTTGCTGTGGTTACCATTGTTGCTCCTGAGATTATGATTGTTATTAACAAAGGTAACCAAAGTAAAATTTGTTTACACCTAAGGAAGATTCATCTGTTTAGATTGACCCATAGTTAAGACAATGTTGCCGACATGTACAACGTGCCTTTTTAAACCTATCTCTTTCTATATTATGTGGACCCAATATACGCTATCTTTGTTTTGGCCCCGCGCCCGCTGTCATCGTAGCGCAACCGTGATAATAACTGTAACGTACTTCCTACCTAGCCTATTCTAGCGACTGACGCGTGAATGACATTTAGAATTTTTTGCTATTAAAATCGTCGTTTAATTGAATCAATTGATTCTAATAGGCGGTGTTTACTGTACTTCAATAAAACTTACTAAGTCTGATCTAATGTTATTGTATCCTCCCATATTTGACACGGAAACATCCGAGTACATTGCATCTACTAGTAGTTCAAATAACGCTTTAGTTCAAATTTCGCGCGTGACCATAGTAACGCACACGATTTTACTCGGTGGGGCCGAAAAGCGAGATAGAAATATACTTTCATATGTGTTAGAAGGAGATGCAGTATAATTGTACGTCTGGGATATGTGTACAACATAGTTGCATTGTGGTAGTGTTATCCATGTAGTTTATATGATCTAAGCATTAACTTAGTTTGCTGCCATTGTCTTCGCGTATTTTTACATTTGTTTTGCTTCGATTTTTTAAGGCAAAGTGGATATAAATATATGAAGCAGCCGCTAGCAGGGACTTATTTGCACGGTGCACTCCAACTAATACAGGGTGTCTAACAAGAACAAGGTATGCCTTCGCTAAGTTTTACATAATTCGAATGTTTAGGACCGAAATAAAATGCTTTTACCGATTTAAAAAAAAATTATATAAGAAGTACAGAGTTGGTTAAATGGGTCAAAATGATCTATGATTTAAGGGCAATTATTCTATGAAAAATATTAATAGTTTCTGCGCTATAAAAAACAAAACACATCAGGTTTTTAATTTTTGCTTATAACTTGCTTATTTGAAATCGCACTCAAAATATTTTTAGACATTATTTGCGTAGATATGAAATTTGTTAATAAATTTTACCCATTTTGCTCTTGCATTATAGATCATTTTAACTCATTTAACCAAGTCTTTATCTCTAACCATTTACGAGATCCCCATGCTGTTCACGATATCTGGGACATCCTGTTTATGAAGGCAGACAATTTTTTTTAATAGGTAAAATTGTTTAATTTATGTCCTAAACATTCGATTTACGTAAAAATTATCGAAGGCATACCTTGTGAGACAAATTGTATGAAAAACGAGCAAACGGTTGCACGTACGTCATTTTTACCACTCCCTCAGGCAGGGCCGGATTTAGACTAGATAAGGCCCTAAGCTATTTGAGATATGGGGCCGTTTATAAGTCCAGATATTATATGTCAGTGCCAAATATGCCAAATATGTAGATAGACAATTTTTTTTTGGGGCCCCCAAGAAAGTGGGGGTTCTAAGTTATAGCTTGTGTAGCTTATATCATGCACTGCCCTCAGGTTCACTATTAAGACAGCCGATGGGGGCTGGCGATTATGTAAGCGTGTCAGCGATCAGATTGTCTGGTTCACCTTTTTTACGCTGGTGTGTGTGTAGTACCACAGGAGTGCAATAAAACCGCGACCCGCCAAGTGTTGGTATTTTTTAGCAGGCTCGCTAAAATGGTGGTCTGCTTTAAGTTGGGTTCCCAGTTTTGTTCACTAATCTGGACGCGGCTTTAAACTAAGGTGACCAATTATTTTTAGTGAAAAAGGAGTACGAATGGAATTCCATTGGATATGGTGATTGGTATTGCGACAAAACAAAAAAAATCTGGAGTGGTCTCCACTCGATTATCCCATATTAGAATTTAATCATAAATTTTGTAATTGGTATTAGTATTTATTTGCCATATATATCATAATGGAACTATTTATATGTGCACTAAGGAACACCAAAGTTCCAGCGCGTGCAAGCAAGTTATTTCATAAAAAATAAAAATAATGTAGACGAACCTAACAGCTAAATATTTTTTGAATAATATAAAAAATTAATACTGATTCTAATAACACAAAAAATATTTAAAAAAACTCTTAAATCTTAAAATCATATTTTTCCGTTGTATGAATCTTTTTGCATAATGCTGAATCTTCTTCCAATAGCGCACACATGTCAGAACAACTTACATCCCGCAAGTTTAACTTTACTGTTAAC
Organism: Elmis aenea; assembly: GCA_947652605.1. Lineage (NCBI taxonomy): Eukaryota > Metazoa > Arthropoda > Insecta > Coleoptera > Elmidae > Elmis > Elmis aenea. The sequence goes on along the minus strand of OX393581.1, from coordinate 12,404,684 downwards.
ACAGAGGCTAGTGTCTTTACTGATAATTGCGATTTTTCACTGCTCCAGTAATCATTAGCAATGGAGAATACCCTCTCCACAGCAGCATTAGTGCCGGGGCAACATAGGGCATATTCAACCACTAATTTTAGATTATCGTGGGGAATATGTTCTTGTTTAAAATGAGAAAAGATTTCTATCCACCTTCTGTCCACATTGACTTTTTCATCTACCCATTTCGTCAGTCTTTCGTCGTTTAAAAATAAATTTACCCTTCGTATTTCTTCGAAAAAAAATTGTCATCAATGACAGAATCCTTCAATTGTTTCATTAAAAATTTAACTGTAGAAGAAACATCTTCCCATTCTATTTTGCACTTCAAGAGAGTCCACTGGAAGCAATTTAATTCAGCGAAGTTGGTTGACCATTCCTCAACATATTGAAAGCAAATTTTATAAAAATTTCTAACTTCATTTAGAAATTTATCTGTAATCCCAGGATTGGATTCCTCCAAAATTGTTAATTTACTTTTTAAAACTAGAGGTACGAACCAATCGTCAAATCTCGCTTTATATTTCAAAATAAAATCATTTAAAATATTGCCAACTTCTGCAGCTGAAATATTATCAGACTCAATTTCTTGGGTAGTTTTGTGAAAAAATGATGCCTGGCTGTGAACAAAATAGAGCATAAGTTCAGACGATTCATTAAGAAAGAATGCTTTCAGAAGGGTAGGGCATTTCTCCAAACTCAAAAAATATGAGCGAAGTGGCTCATATAATTGTAGAATGCGCTCTATTGCTGGAGTCAGAGCAAGCCATCTCACTTTTGAATAACCAAGAAGCTTTTTATATTCAATATCAGCCTCTTGACAAAATTGTTTAAGACTTGCTACACGAACTGTGAAACGACTAAAATATAAATATATGTTTGTAATTATGACCTCCACATCAATTGACATAGAACTAGAAGCTGTGTTAATGGCATTTGATAAAATGTGTGCATTGCAACCGATTCCAAATATATTTTTCTTGGTTAAATTTTTGAGTCTTGTGTGTACATTATTGATACCTCTCCGGTTACGTCCACCAAAATTCGTATTCGTGTTATCTGCCGATAATGCTACAATTTTAGAATTCAAATTATTTTCAGTAATAACACGAAACAAGTGGTTTGATAAAATTTCCGCAGTTTCTCCTTCAATCGATTCTAAATTTAAAATTTTATGACAAATGCCATTTTTAATATTGAAATATCTTACTAATATTGGGTATAATTTTATTTCTTTGTGGTTCGATGCATCTGATAAAATGGTTACAAATGATACAGTTTCCAAATCTTGTAATAGTTTTTGGTCGCAATATTCTTTAAAAACTCCAGTTATTATTGACTCGCATTTAGTTCTTGCACATGAAAATTTGGAATTATGAAATTTCTTTAATAATTTGGTAGTGCAGTCCATGCTTCTGAAACTCTGGTTATGGACAATAGTATGAAAAGCAAAAGTGCCCTCCATAATTGCTAATGTTTTTTCACTTGATCCAAAATTTGGAGATTTAAAAAATGTGGTTAGTTTGGACGTTGATGCCGATGCATCGAGAGATTTTTTATGTTTATTGGTATCGATATGCTTTGTTATTGCAGATCGTCCACCAACCGCAATAGAAAATTCTCCTCTGCAGATTGTACATTTTACCATAGAATCATCATTTTTTTGGTTTTCTATAATAAATGGAAACTCTTTTTTCAAAATTTCATTAAAATGATTTTTTCGTCTTTTTGAACCCTCCATATTTTTTTCTAAAATAGGTCTATTGTATTCGCACTAGTAAAATTTTTAAAACCCTCCACTGGCGTATCCGTTACTCATAATAGTAGGAAACCTACAAAATCGAAAATAATTCAAAATGTTATAGTTATAGCTTTTGTGCATAAATCGCGATTTACCTGCAATATTTATTTAATTTCAAACACATTATTGTTAACTATTAAATAAGTTCGCAAAACGTAATATTGGTTTAAAATTTTCAAAAAATATCAATATTACATTTCACAAGCTCATTTGATATCTGAATTTGATCGGGTTTATAAAATTATACTTGCAACTTAAAAATGAAATAATAAATATCATTCAAAAATACGTACCGCCCGGAACCACTTTAACTTTAGTTAATTTAGACTATTTAGAGAGTAAACTGATTGACGGATACTACGTTTATGGTTTACAACTACAATATTTTCCGAGTGACATCTAGCGGATACTGTATTTTTATAGGCAGACTATTATTCCATTGAAAAAAACAACCTTGCACAGAATACTGTGTCTAAACCTAAACAATAATAGACGTGTAGGTGTCTGCTATACGTTAACTCGCAAAATGTTGACGTCTCGATAATTTAATATTAAGGGAGTACAAAGGAGTACAAAAGAATGCAAAGGAGTACTTTTGGAGTACGGTTTTTAGAAGGAGTACGGTGCATGAAAAAGCAGTACAAAACTCCCGAAAGGAGTACGGTTGGTCACACAATCTAGCACTTACAAAAGCTAGGACGTTCTTAAAATGTTTCCTGTGCTTCAGACTAAGTATTTTGTACTTTTATGTAAACATAACTTGTATGGGCTTAACTGTTAACAAATATAATTTTGCAGTTGGTTAATAAAGTAAAGTAGTAATTTAATTGTTTAAGAAAACTTTAAAACAAGGTTGTCTCGTTAATTGCGTTTTTTAGCGCTTGTAACTCAGACCTTCGCTAATGGTAAGCCGAATGTAGCATCGCACCCAGCTGTGTTAACTCGAAGTAGCTTCGAGCAAACCAACCATAAATCGTAATGCTTTCCAGTTGTAACGCAATTACGTTGTTACCTGCATAAACAATTTTGTTCTAATGCAAAGGCGGGTACCTAATCGTCTTTATTTACGAGGTAAACGGAATATGAAAAATGCTCACTTGTATTTTCCTTGAATGTTTTCAGTTCATTTTTAACGAAAAGCAAATATTATTAAATCTTTAGATGCTAAACTTAGAGCCGTTATGTTTTTTTTTCTGTTTCGCTGATGTGCGAAAAGATTTTTCCTTAAGGGGTCTGTTTCAAGCGACCTAGATAAATTGTATAAATTGAGTAAATTCCTTTTTTAAAAGAAATATAATATTTTAATTTTGACATTGGACCTTAACAAATAATATTTTTGATATACAGGGTGTCCCAGATTACATTTCCAGCATGGGGATCTCGCTTATTATAAGAGATACAGGTTTGTTTAAATTAGATGAATTATTCCTTAGTATGAGAGGAGCCACACTCACTTTTTAAAAGTACAACATTCCTCGTGCTTCAGATGTTATAGCAAAAAATATGAAAATGTTGAAGTTTCTTTTTTCTCTCATAACTTTTTTGTCTTAATCGTTAGAATAATTTTATTTGTACTTTCTTAAGGTACTTTTTAATGGAGAATGTAACAGGTATTTCAGATTTTTTTAAACACCTACCATTTACGAGATATTACCCCTAATTTCATTTTTTCTCATGAGCCGCGAAGTTGGCTATGGAATAGTTAGATGTGCTTTTTATTTCTCTTTTAAATGAGATGTTACTTGCTATATCTATTTTTATAAATAAGTCACAAAATTAAGAAAAATCCTATTTTACCCATCACTGATCAAGCTATGAAAATAAAAACAAAAAACAGCTAGTTAAATGTCAAATGATAGTTACTATTTGTGTGGTATCATTTATTAAAATTTTATATTATTGTTGTGTAATTCGATAGTCTTTTTAGCATAGCAAATTTGTTATCATATAATTATGGGCACATTTAGAACTAATTGAAAATTTTAAATGTTGAAATGCTACATTCTTTGTTATGGAAACTGTGTAAAATAGATAATCCTAATTAATTATTGATTTGTTTTCGATTTTTGGTTGGTTTCTCGAAAAAACAATATTCTTTTAAATTTATTTCCAAATTTCTGTAATTACGCACCCTTTTGTTGCCTTTTTTCGGGATATAGCTCCAAGTATATTCGCTCAGCTTCTACACAGTTTTTATGGTAAAGAATGAAACCTCTCAACATGTCAAATTTTTCGCTATTTTTAAAAGTAGCCATCATTATAACAATTACTACAAAGACTATCGAATTACACAACAATAATATGAAATTCTAATAAATGATACCGCAGAAAAATAGTTACTGTCATTTGACATTTAATTAGTGGTTTTTTGTTTTTATTTTCATAGACAGCTTGATAAGTGTTGGGTAAAATACGATTTTTCTTCATTTTGTGACTTATTCATAAAAATAGATATAGCAAGTAATATCTCATTTAAAAGAGAAATAAAAAGCACATTAAACTATTCCATAGCCAACTTCGCGGCCCATAAGAAAAAATTAAATTAGGGGTAATATCTCGAAAATGGTAGGTGTTAAAAAAATCTAAAATAACAGTTACATTTTCCATTAAAAAGTACCCTAAGAAAGTACAAATAAAATTGTTGTAACGATTAAGACAAAAAAGTTATGAAAAAAAAAAGAAATTCGACATTTTCATATTTTTTGCTATAACATCTGAAGCTCGAGGAATTTTGTACTTTTAAAAATTGATTGTGGCTCCTCTCATATTAAGGAATAATTCATCTAATTTAAACAAAGCTGTATCTCTTATAATAAGCGAGATCCCCATGCTGGAAATGTAATCTGGGACACCCTGTATACAGTATTAAATCGACTTTTTAAAATCAACAGCAATAATAGGTTGCTTCAACAATCCGGTTTTATATAACTCTTGTTATTTTTCAGTTAACCCTTGTGTGAACACCACCTCTGTACTTCATATATGGTACACCACTGGCCTGGCTGAACCAGTAATGTTATATGGGCTAAATGGTGTGATTCAGGTAGATAATTGCTGATAAAAAACATTTTCTTACTATTTTTATTGCACTTTATTGTTTTGGTTTAATAGAACATTACTTATCCTGAGTTTCCTCATTGATGCACGTAAAGTATTTATGTTGTTGGTGAAAAAGTCCGAGATGACGTGAAGTTACCCCGGAGTTCAGTTTTTTATTTATAATGGGAGAACGGTTAATCGAAATTAGATAATTCTTAAAGCACAAAGAGGCACTAACGAAGCAAAATATAGTAACATTTGGGCTAACTTAACGGACCTAGGAACGCCGCTTTAAGAAACACTTCGGTTTGCCTCTTTAAAAAGTATTACATGTTTGAAAGTTTTTAAAACAATTCGAAGTACCTACAGACTTTTGCAATTTGTTTTGGAAAAAGTTAGAAACTTTTGCGATTGGCTTAATAATTAATAAAAATGTTGTACACACGATAAGCAATATATCCACCTTCAGTTCGTTCAAAAACCTAATAATTTTTTTTTTTTTAGAGGTGTAAAAATCGAGAGGTTACTGTTATTTTTTTATCAAAGCAGCAACACAAATCAATCAGTAAGATAAAAGGCGGATGTGTTTTCTTTTAATTTACATATCCATGAAATGAGAATAAAGATAATAAAAATAATATGGTACAGTGTTCATTAAAATACAGTTCGTTAGAAGCTAAACTGGTACATATGTTTCACTAACGTATCGTAGATAGGCGTTTACAATTTTTTCACAGTAAATAACAATTTAAAAAAATTATTCGCATGCATATTACAAATACGAAAAATGAAGGAAATACTTACAAGGGAGGGTCACGATACGTTGTCGCTAGAATTTGATTAAGGCTGTGTTTATTGCATCAAGGACATCAAAACGAAATGTTTTCTAGAGTTATACGTGCCACTGACCTTCGGAAAAATAGAGGAAAACTGCAAAATTGGCATAAAAAGGCAATTTTTGCGATCGCGTTGGACATGAAACGGTGAGAGACAAAATCGAAATTTTCCTATTTACCTATGCGCGCATCCTTTGCAAGTAAAATGGTGCAAAGTTTTTGTAAAAATCTTGAACAGTTCTCGAGAAAAACGTCAAAAATGAAACCCCTAAATCCTGCAAACCGCTATGACCTGAGAAGTTGTAGTAGAAGTGGTTTTACTCAGAAGTGGACTGTGACGCAGAAACCAAAACTGGTCCAAAGGGTTTATTACTGCGCCACCTAAAAAAATCAGCCTGTCTCAGCAATGTGGTTATAACTTCTAAGATTAAGTCCACTAAAAGTCAACGTTTTTAGAAAAGTCTAAATATCAATCGCGATCCCCTCTCTTTGCGCATCTCGTGGTCCACTTTTGAGTACAACCACTCTACCTATATCTTTATAGCTTCAATTAAACAAAGGTTTGCTGGTATTCAATAATAGGTTTATTCCTTATAAAATTCTTTTTTAAGTAAGATCCTATATGTTTCGCTGCATCTATTTTATCGGCATTCTCAGGGATGTTTTTTTAAAAAATGATGAAAATTGTATTATAATATTGAGTTACAAGATGTTGAAATTTGTTGAAAAATTGAAAATTTGTTTAGTTCAAAATGATGAATAGAAACTTAAATTAATTTAGACGTTGTAATTGCAGAAGATTAACACATTAATGAATTTTTACATCTTAAAAATTGTTATATTGCAATATTTTTTAAAACAAACACAAAATTTTACGGCACAAGCATGTTAAAAATGTTACTGGGCAACAAGCATCGCATAAAGATCACTCTTATTCGTGTGATCAATCTCACCCCAAAAATGAAAATTCAACATAACTTTTTTTTTGAGCTAATGAACTTCAACAGGGGTTGGATTGTTCACAGTGTATATCATTTTTCAATGTTTCTGCACTAGAATTCAAGTACTGATCAAAGTGACCCCAAACTATGTATGTATAAAGTTGATCATGAGGTATATTGCGTTTTTTGTGACAAAAAAGCCCTATCTAATTTTGCAATATTAAAAATGTATTAACACACGTAAATACTTTATCATCAACACAAAAAACCGTTTATGCAATACTGTTTTACAAAGTTATACCGACTTGATAATTTTATATGATTAATTTCACCCCATTTCACAGCATTTAAAAAAAAGTCCACGGCTTTCACCTGACTGACAAGGGGTCCATGGAACAAAAAAGGTTAAGAACCCCTGAACTAGAAGAAGAAAAAGGAGATAGTTAGATGGCGTAAAAATAGCAATGGACAAAATTCCATATAGGTACTTTTAATCACTTTTGATTTGGTCTGTCTTTTCAATAGTTTCTCAAAAGCTGATTTGCCTGCAAAATTATTTATTGTTTTCGTAATTCTATTATTATCGCAAAAGAGAGTTGATTTATATCTGACAGCGAATTAAAGGATTTTTTTCTAAATGTAGTATCAAAATAAAAGAATGAAAAAAAATTAGAAACAAATTATAACAACTGAAAATCTTTAAAACAGTTGAGTTCAATAAATTCTATACTTATTTAAAACGCTTGCAATCCTTACAAATATTTTGAAATAAACACCAAACTTGATCTTTTGAAATAAAGAAGTGACACCGGTTTTAAAAACTTAAGACACCGTATACTCTCTAAGTTTTATAGTTCATAAACATTTATAATTAAGGCACGTCAGGGTTAATCGCATATATACCGATTTCAGCACCTACAGCGCCAAATTCCAAAAATAAATGATTAGGTACCATCAACACGTTATGAAAACAAATCGTTATTAAAATTTGTTTATACAATGTTTTAGCAACAACATCGATTTTATAGCTAGACTGTCATTTGTTACGCCTGAAAGCAGAATAATTATTACTTGATAATAAAATTTTCTGAATATTAATAGGTATGTTACGTGCCACACAATTCTGAATAAAATTTTATTGTTTTTACAAGCACAATTTACAACAATATTATTAAAAGGCTGCTTTTATTTTAAAGTTAATCGACTCGTTATTAAATGTAACCCGAGTCTATTTTGCTTAAATTGTTTTAATTTGCTTGTTTTGGCTCGGTGATATTTTAATTATTTTAAAAAGGGATCTCATGAATACTTTATTTCAAATTTAGTCCAGATTTAATTAGAGGTTCACTGAACTTTTGGCAACGGCAGTTATTAAATTGCTATTACTGCGAGTGATAAATAAAATCCGGTACGAATTTTATGGCAAAAATAATTGAAAATTTGCAGGCCCATTTTGCTAAAGCTTTTACTAAATATTTCAAGGGCTTCCTTATAGATGCTTATTTGTAAATTAAGTCGTTAATTGTAAATTAAACGTATATTTGCTACATTATAACCGTGTAGCAAGTCATAGTCTTCAATAAACTGGTGTGGCCACCAAATCACGTTCGGTAAATATATTGTGTGTATCTTCGAATGTGTTTGCGTATTTGTGGAAATTTAAAATGCCGCTTCAAGCTTTCTAATTAACCTCACTTTTACAAATGACGTCTGTCAACATGAAGCAAATGACGACTGTCCAAATGACGTTTCATACGTGTGTTTGTCATGCACGGTCTACTACACAGCTTGGGAAACTCCCATATAAAACCGACTGAGGCCGGTAAGTAGTTCCGTAAATTATCCCACAGATGGCGATAAGTCTAAGAACCGTCCATGGCCAATTTCATTTATAATCCGCTCCGCTACTTATAAGGCTGTCTCAATTCCAAGATTTTCATTGTTGTAAGCAGTCACAATCATCTGTCAAATAGTACGTCAGGTGGCGCTCTCAGTGATGTATTTTAAATGTCATGTTATTACTAAAAATTGCCGCTAAATGTTCAAATTAGAAAAAATTCAACAAATATTTTCATGAATAGTTGTAACAGTTAGCCTTCATCATTTAATTAGCAATTGTCACTGAGTTTAGGAAACGTATAAACATTTTTTAGCAAAGCAACAAACCCGTTAAAAAGCTGTGAGATTAGTAAAGCACATATTTACCGCAGGAATTTTTCTATAAGCGTAGCTGATTGCTTTTTGTTATTTTTACAGGTAACTGAGTGGATTATCAATGAAGTTGGCCATTAAAATACATCACTGAGGGCGCCATCTGAAGTACTATTTGACAGGTGAGTCTGACTGCTTACAAGAATGAAAAATTTGGAACTCGGACGGCCATCTAAAAGCGAAGCAAGTAGCTGAGCGGATCAATATCGAAAATTTACAATTTTACCGTCTGATCCATACACACACACACGAACGAAATCGCGAAAATAGTCAAATACGTATTCTGCAACGCTCTATAGTGTATACAAAGAGAATTTACAGGAAACACGCCAGATTTATGCACCAATTGTTTTAATGGTCAAACATTTCCATTTGCCTTAACTATAACACACAATGTTATTTTAGTTATTTCATATCTGTTATTCAATTTTTAATATTCTGGTTGTCATAATGTCTCGCGTCACGCTAAACTTCCATGAGACCATGACATTGTTATACTACTATGTATAACTATGTAACTGCTCCCAGTTCCATTAGACCGCTGTTGCCACATTTGTTCATTTTCTAATGCTCTTTAATTAGGACCCTCGTTACGACAACTAACGATATGCCTCTCGATTAGAACTTCTTGGACATGTAATTACAGAATAATAAATAAATCTTAATTGAAATAACCAATACCGATATAGCCGTGAGCTAAATATACACGAATGGCGAGCAATATTTTACTTGAAACACGAAACAGGTGGTATTTTTAAATTATATTTTTCATCAAGTTTTCAACAGGTTAGATAAAACAAAATAAAAACAGGCGACATATGCTTTTAAAGCGTGTACATGAGAGCTGCTTGAAATTGAACAATGAAAATTTTATTTACAAAGTGTAAACTTTTCTTTTTCGATTTTTGTTTTCACGTATTCCGTATAGTATGCAATTTTGAAACATGAAAAAATAATGCAAAATAGAGTTTGGAAAATCTACTAGCTTGAACATTTTCAGTAGTAATATAATAAGTGCATTGTAAATTATCGATAATTTTTGGTAAATATGCCCGAATGAAAGTTGAGCTGAAAAAACACGAGTGCACGAAGTGCACAAGTGATTTTTTCTGATTCAACTTGCATGAGTGAAGATTTGTCAAAAAATATAGATTATTTGCAATGCACGAGTTATATTTTGTCAGAAAATTTCCTTCACCTAACCTACCTGTCAAATTAAATGTACGTTATGTCAAATTTTACAAGTACTGTCAGAGTGGTGCGTCAGGCGTGTGGTTTAACTATGTTTAAGTAACGCTACTGGTCGCCGAAATTCGTCAAAAAATTGTCATTACCAAAATATTTAATTCTCACTCCAAATTTATATTTTCGACAATCACAAACTCAGATTTCTTAGAAACGACCAATAAACGCCAAAATCTGTTAATTGCGAAAAGGATATTATCAGTGTATGATTATGTTTATTGGTCGTTTCTAGGAAATCTGAGTTTGTCATTGGTCGAAAACGCTAATTTGATAGGAGGATTAACATTTGACAGGGGATTGTAAAATTATTGCCGTGTAATAATGCTCCTATTGGTAGTCTCTAGAAGATTTAAGATTAGTGATTGGTTGAAAACGCAAATATGACAGGTGAAGGAAATTTTCAGAGTAATTGTGTTTCAGTAAAGATTAAAATGAATGAAGGTGAACATTATTTCTCTTCTCCAACTTTATTTTTATACGTCTGGACCTTAATCTACTTTTCAACATAATTTCCTCCTATATTAACGGCACTTGTCGTTTCGTATGACCAGCTTCTGTATTCCATCCTCTTAGAAATCTGCCGCCAGATTTGTTAACCACTACAGCTCGGCCGTTTTGACGTCGTCATCGATGTCGTAGCGCTGACCGCCAAGGTGCTTCTTTAAGTGCAGAAACAAGTGTTAGTCAAAGGACGCAAGATCAGTGCTATACGGGGGGTGATCAAGTTGTTCCCAGCCACATGACGCGATCAGATCTTGGCTTCGATGAGCCACGTGCGGACGAGCATTGTCGTGAAGCAAAACCATTTGGCCGCTTTCACATCTCTTGCATTTAAGAAACGAATTACCGCGCGTATTTCACAATCCGCGGGATTTTCAATAGTCCGAGGCATTTTAAACACGCACAAACAAACGTAAACTCGGACGGACGCTTCGTAATGGCGTCTGTGGCTAGCCAATAGATGCAGGAACGGCGAACGCAACGCCGCAGAGATCATATTTCAAAGCGGTACTTACTTTTAAAAAAACGTGCCTCGTACTTATGGACCAAATAAGAAATCAAGATTCAAGAGAACGGCTAGAAATTAATGATCTGGAAGAACAAATAAGGAAATCGAGAGAAATATAAAAAAGACAAGATGGAACAACAAGGATGACCAAAGATGATAAGACAAGATAAACCAAAAGGAAGCAGAGAAGTAGGAACACCCATAAATTGATGGCAATAACCTACGATGCATCGAGGAGTTCTGCCTTCAAAATTTATGAAAGTGCTGATAACTAGAAATATTTTCAAAAATGTAGATAACACGAAAACGTTTAAATTTAGACGCATCATAAGGTTCGTTTTAAAAGGCTAAAAACAATGTAATCATATATATGGGGTATTTAAAAGAAGAAAATTGACACAGCAACAAAACGGTGAAAAACAAAACAAAATCGAGAATACCCAATAAGTGCGAAAAATGACGAAAATTCTTTTCTCTTTAGTATTTTTTCGTTCTTAACATCTTTTAAATCTTCTTCTTAATCGGTTCCTCTTGTACCTTTCGGTGTGGATTATGCTTTTCTATTTCTGTTATGTTTCTCCACTCCTGCCTATCGTTAGCTAATTGTGGCACATCTCTCCAGCTGACTCCTTATTCTTCTAGTCTCTGCATCACTTCTTTTTCCCATTTTAATCTTGGTCTTTCTCTATTTCTTTTTCTCTCTATCTTCATTTCCCATCCTATTTTCGCGTATCTTCTTTCTGGCATGCGTAGTAGATGTCCAAGCCATCTTAATTGGTTCGTCTCCATCGTTTTATTAATATCTGTTACTCCTGGGTCATTTCGACTTTTTTACTGATTTTATCAATCTGTTTACATCTCTCTATTCTTCTCATTTCCTGTGCCTGTATTCTTTGTTTTTGTGTGCAAATTTCTGAACTGTACGTGAGAATGCATTAAAAAATTCGCGTCTTCGTTTGTTTTGATATCTCCTTCTTGCTTATCAAACCTTTCAGAAGATATAAGAAATATATGCATTAGGTTATTGACATTGCCTTCACATTGCAAATTGCGTGAAAGGCAGTGGCGTACGCAAGGGGGAATTAAAAGGATAAATTCCCCCCGAAAGTTTGAAAAGAACTGAAATTATAATTACCGCATTTCAAAATTGCGCGACAGACTGCTTTTCCATACATATAAAATATATTATGTTTGTATATTTTGCTCATAACTGCTATTTTTGGGTACGTTTGACCTTAAAAATTAAAATTGTCTATGGCGCTGTTACCAGGGAGGCTGCTGCCCCCCTGGACCCCCCGCAACTTTTTCTTACGACTCACTATTTGTGTCTAGCCCCCGCAGATCATTTTCTAATTGCACCATTACCATGCCCCGTTTGAAAATAGTCGGTATTATTTTTGTAAATTACAACAATATCCCCCCTGAAATATTTTTCTGCGTACGCCACTGGTGATAGGAACTGCTTTAATTTTTCATCGTTTTTTATTTAAAATTATATGCACATAAGGTTTTCTTATACCCTTTTTAAACCAGGTAGCGAGGGAAAAGGGAATCCAAAACAGCTGTACTGGGATGTGGAAAATTTAATGTATAAACTAGGGACAAGAAGGTTTACCATCAAAGATGAACGTAGTCACCCTCATCTGTCAGTCGAACCCTAAGTACCCTTTGGGAAAGAGATTAACAAATGGCATAATATTTTGCGGGGAAAAAAAAACGCTGTCATAAAAAATAGCGACTCCTAGAGGAAGGTACACGCAGTTCTAAGTTTGGAAAAATAAAAACATTTCTTTGGATAATAACCTATATATACTGTTACAATGTTTTAGGTTTAAATAGTTTGATGCTATATCTTTTTTTTTAAACAAATAGTCCAAAAAAGTTTCTTAAAAATAGCTTTCTTAGAACAAGACACGTCCAAAAAAAGATTTTAATTGCACTTTTGGCTGCAGATAGACGTCCTAACACTTGAAAACGACCTTAATGTGATCCTTAAATAAACATTTTTAAGGAAATGAATCGTTGAAATTTAATGGGATACAAGAACTTTTATTTTTCTGACGTTCTTTAAGAAAAGTTAGGCTGAATGATAAAGAGTGATCAATGTAAAATACATGATATTCGATATTCATGATATACTTTACGAGATTGTTGACCAACTGCATCAAATATTTAGCACAACTCTGTATCGTTGGAGGGCAAAGTTGCTGCGTTTGCATATATTTGGAAACGACGCTAATTGATGGACGTATGTCAGAAGACCACTCCGATCTTTTTTCGAGTGTTTTCACTGCATTTGCAATATTTATACGTCATTTCTTATTCGATCCCTTCAATATTTTTATGGCAGTTGTATACGATCAAAAATAGCTATAAAAATGGGGTAACATAAAGAAAAACTTAAGGAAAGGAGACTAAAAAGTTGTGAAAAATGTCTGTGTACTTTTTTTGAACTAAGAAAGATTTTTTTAGGAAGTAATCGTCACCAAAATTTTTGGTGCCAATTTCATCTTAAATTTTGTTGTCATTTGATATTGTCGCTATTACCATAAGGACAAACTTGTGGAGTTTAAATTTATAAACATTAAATAGATTGCAAATGACAAAAGGCGCAGACTATTTATTAGTAAAAAAAAAAGTAACTAAAATAAAGACATTTGTGTGTGTGTTATTTAATAACTTACGCAATTTATGTAGGTAATTTTATAAAAATGGGTTAATAACTAGATTCTGTGAATTTTAAACATAACCATTCCCAATGTAACGCAATTATTGTACAGATTATTATTAACAACCGAAGGTGCTTAGTTAATAAAAATTATTGAAATTGGATAAATATTATTCGAAATGTCGTTTCAAAAAATTTTAAATTGGACGCACGATTTGAGGCAAATATTATTTAATTTTCCTTTGGACAAATTAACACCATTTTAAGTGGACAGAGTGTCCCAGATAACATTTCCAGCATGGGGATCTCGTTGATTATAAAAGATACAACATTGCTTAAATTAGATAAATTATACCCAAGCATGAGAGAATCTACAATCAATTTTTAAAAGCACAAAATTTCTTGTACGTCAGATGTTATAGCAAAAATATAAAAAAGTTGAATTTCTGTTTTTTTTTCCAACTTTTTCGTCTTAAGGGGGGACTAAAGGTACACATTAAAAGAGCTTTCGTAATTCAAGTTTTTTTCTCACACTAATTATCAAAAGTACTTAAAAATTTGTAAGTAAACAGATTATTGGTTTAAGAATGGCGGTACAGAATCGATTTTTAAAAAAGTTAATACTGTTAAACATAAAAAAATATTAAAAATTGACGTCTGTTTACACCATCAATGTTTGTAAACTATTAGCTAAAATTAAAATATCGTCCTGTACCGCCGTTAAGGAACATGTTTTTAATAATTGTTGTTAATTTGAAATAAATTTATTCACAATCTTTTTCTAAAAACTTGAACTAAGAAACCCATTTTTAAGGAAATTTCACTTGTACTTTCCGAAGCGAAGGCGCTGCAATACCCCACCATTTTATCGCCGTATGTCTGCTCTACAACATACAACACAAAACATGAGAGGAAAATCTAAATGTCAATTTATTGTTATAGAATCTATAGAATAAATCATGGGGCGAACATTTTTAAAAGTAAAAGCAACTACTATAGCCGAAAAATATCGGCAAGACGTAGATGTGCAAGAGCAAGAGAGTATGTTTAATTTTTTATTATTACTTTTACTTGTTCTTATTTTTGGTTATCATAATTTCTATTGATTTTAGATATACAGGGACAAGCGCTTTTGGGATACCAAAATGAAATCAAAATGAATAACTTTTTATGAAAATTGTCTGTTACCGGAAATTATAGATCCACGACGTGCTAGAAACTTGAACGTTAGAAACCCGAAGGCCGTTTTCACACACGACGGCAATACCGCTGCAGTTGCCGCCAGCGGTAGCGGCACCGCAAGTTCGAGTCTTTCACACACGACGGCATTACCGCTGCCGCTGAATAGTTTGTTTTTAGTTGTGACGATAAAAGGATGTGTGCTGCTGTCAACAAACGTTATCTCCTTGGGCTAATTTACCTTAGGAAGTACAGATGTAATAAAAATAAAAGAAAATACTGGGTTCATCCCCTTTTAAGCGTGCGATATTTGGATAATCTTAGGATAAACAAACAGTTCTTGTAAAGGGGGTTTTAAAAGTATTTCGTAATTTTTAATTTTACCAAAACTATTTATGAGAATTTTTAATAGACCCCCAACATATATGTACTTATACAGGGTGCGCCATTAGTGCGATAAAGTCCATTATTGCCCTTATTGTCAACTTAATAAAAAAAAGTTTTTATTGAAACTTATAGTATTTCTAGACGTGCA
This sequence comes from Elmis aenea, assembly GCA_947652605.1. Taxonomy (NCBI): domain Eukaryota; kingdom Metazoa; phylum Arthropoda; class Insecta; order Coleoptera; family Elmidae; genus Elmis; species Elmis aenea. Next base: position 12,389,190 of record OX393581.1, on the reverse strand, counting down.
TGTTTTAAAATTAGTTTCAAGTATACAGGGTGTTTCATAAAAGTGGGGCGTCACTAAAGGTATTTTTTTTTAATTGAACACCCAGTATATTTTTACATAATCGAATTCAGCAAGAAAATCTCCATATGACAGTATTTTGTTTTTTTTATTTTTTTGCGACGTTGCCAATTTATCTCAAAAAATCTTTGAATTTCCAGAAAAACAGGGTACAATACTTGTCAAGAGCGCAACGTTATGAATAATAATTGGCAAATGATATTTTGCACATACAAAGTCAAAAGATGTAGTCATAGTCTAAATACATCAAAATTAATTTATATTATACAGGGTGTTTCTTAGAGATGTGCCAACTTCCCAATTTTCAAACATCAATACCTTAATATTTTCAAATGGAACACCCTGTATATTATTACGTAATTTTGTTGCATTTTTGTTTTTCTTCAACTTTTCTTAATACTTACCTATACCTAAAATGAATATTTTCGGAGATATTTACATTTAACTTATTCTTATAAGCGTTGTGTAGGAATTTCCTAGTTTTCTCGGAGTAGGCCCCGACTTTGACAATAGAAACAATAATTTCTGTAGTAACAAATGTCAGAGTAAATTGCTGTCAATTGTTAAAACATAAATAAATGAGTATAACATATTCAATATGAATTTTCCAAAAAAAGAATTGATTGATACGGTCTATGTTCAGGGTGGCGTATTTTCGATGCCCATACAGGGGGATAATCTCGGTAATTATCAGAGATTAAAAAAAACTAAGAGGTATTTATTGTCGTAAACAATTTTTTTACTTACATAAATATCGATTCATTACACCTAATAATGGACTTTATCGCACTAATGGCGCACCCTGTATATTAAATAACATACATGTGAGACTACAATTTTACATAAACAAATTATTTTGATCTATTACAGTTTTTTATATTTGTCATTTAAAACGTATAACTCCCTAGATTAGTTTTTATTTGAAAAAAACAGTTCTTATATGGAAACTCTGAAGAACAAGACCGGCGGCATCCGAAATTGTCGAGATCACCGACGGCTGCACAAACCGCTGCCGTCGACGGCGACGGCAATTTGCCGTCCCGCGCCTGTGTGTGAAAGCACCCATTTGATTACAGCGGTTTTGCCGTCGTGTGTGAAAACGGCCGAACAGTAACTAAAACAATATTTTACAGTATTATTCAAAATTTTCAATATTTTTGGCTACCTACATGTTTAGATATTAATTATAGATTATTTTGTTAATAAAAATATGTAAATATGTTAATATTATTTCTTCTTTTTATAATAGGAAATATGAAAAATAATTAAAAGTATTTATACATTAAAGTTATATTGTTTATTACAGTAAAAACACTTTAACTTTGTTATATTTTATTTTTCTTAAAGTAATATTTACTATAAAATATACGCCTTTAGCTGCTAAGATCTTAATAGGCTGCTAGGAAAACGCTCTCAGGGTTGAAAATAGACAATGATAGACTGCCATGATAAGCGGTGTAAATTATTTTGCCATTACAACTTACCCCGATCATTGTTACTTTTAGCCCCAACGTTGAGGTTGGAAGTAACAGCTGTCTTAACACAGAAAAAAACAAATTTTTCACATATGCTTTACCAAACATATGAAATAAATAGCTGGGAAGAAAGACAAATGTCCAATCTATCATTAAATCAATTTGGATGTAAAAAACTTGTTATACTCTATGATAAAATAAAAAGAAACAAAAAATGTTACTTTCATCCCCGGTCTCCCCTACTTTAAGGAAGTACTAATAAAATTGATCTTACGATTAAGACAAAAAATATATTCAACATTTTTATATTTTTTGCTGTAACATCTGAAGTAAGAGGAGCTTTGTACTTAAATATTGTAGCTTGTCTCATACTTAGGTAGGGTTACCATATCCTGGTGACTTGAAAAGAGGACACCATAGATAGGTGATTAAAAAAAAGGTGGTGTGAATTCCATTCCGCAACTAACACCAAAATACTTCTTTTTTAAGCTTTCTTATACTTCTCTGAAGACTGGATTTTTTAAATCAAAGTTTTGTTGCTTTTTAAATAACACAACAAATTCTGACAAGACATGTCCTTAAAATTATATTGTACAAAAAGAAGACCACTAACAGAGTCCATAGTTAACCTATTTCTCTCCTTTGTCCATTGAGCCTGCATCAGGGAGAAAAGTCGCTCTACATTTCCATTATGAGGGGAGATAGCAAAGAAAAATTGAGCAATTTTTAGCAATTCTGAATGACATTCAATACTTTTAGAGTTTACACTTTCGTTTTGGCATGATTAATTCAAAACACAACGATATTTAATTAGTATGCATTAAATAATAAAAGTAAAAGGTAACAAATTTCTGCACCACGCACGCAACCTGTCAATTCTCTCGCGGTAGACGTCTATGACCACTGTTTCTGAATGCAGTTGTGTCTGAACGTAGCCCAGCTGCAATTTTAGTAAGCAAATTTCAAATAAATGAGCGGGAAGTAAAAAACCCGGACATTTTTACATATTTTTAAAACCCGGCCGGACACAAATTTAAGGTCTTAAAAAGAGGACATGTCCGGGGAAAAGAGGACGTATGGTAACCCTAACTTAGGAATAATTGATCTAAATTAAGCAAACCTGTATCTCTTATAATAAACGAGATACCCATACTGAAAATGTTATCTGGGACACGATTTCGTGTCATTTCAGTGTCAAAATTCACATCGTACCTTTAGCTGCGTGTGTTTAGTAATAGTTGTCAAAATGTCGTTCGTTCTTTCTAATTTAACAAAACTATTTACAAGAATTCCATGTCTTATGCGCAGCAAACTGAAGAAATGTCAAGAGAATTACGCTCACTTAAATCCAGTGATCATACACAGTCTTGCCATAAGTTCTGTCCCTACTTTTCAAAGACCTCTACATAATTTTCAATTGACGTTTTTGTATTTATTTGTAAATCATAACTGAAGTTGGCCCTAAACCATTTTAAACAAAACATTTTATCTTGATATGTCAAACAGTAAACATGGAGTGGGGTGTCAAAGAGGACCGTATTACGGTAATCGCGTTGCAGAAGTGTAATAAAACACCACGGGAGATTTTTAACTTGCTGAAACTTTTGAAAATAACAACAAAAATTATTTATCGAACCATAAATCGATTCAATGAGATGTCTTCTGTCGATGACAGACCAAGAAGCGGTCGGCCACGTGAGACAAGGACTAGAGCGGTTGTCAAAGCTGTCGCCGAAAGAATTCGCAGAAATCCGCTCCGAAAGCAAAAAATCATGGCAAGGGAAATGAAAATCCCTTCAAGAACCATTTCACGAATTATTAAGGAAGACCCTGGACTTGGTGCTTCTCGAAGAAGGATAGGTCAGCTGTTGACTGCAACTTTACGTCAAACAAGAGCCACAAGAGCAAAGAGATTACATCAGCGACACGCGAAAGGGAATCATCGAAAAATTATTTTTACAGATGAAAAATTTTTCACTGTCGAAGAAAAGTTTAACCGGCAAAACGATAGAATTTATGCTCACAGCTCTCGGGAAGCCGCCGAAAAAAATCCGAAGGTGGAAAAAGGGCATCACCCGGCTTCCTTGATGGTTTGGTGGGGAGTCTTACGAGAGCGGCACAGAATTGCATTTCTGTGAACAGGGAGTAAAAACACGCGCAGTCAACTACCAAAGCGACATTTTGGAGCGGGTGGTGAAGCCCTTAAGCGATACTTTGTTTGCAGGAAAGCACTGGATATTCCAACAAGATTCAGCACCGGCACACAAAGCCAGGACGACACAACGCTGGTTAGAAGTCAATTTGCCAGAATTTATCGCCGCTGAAGATTGGCCTTCTGGAAGTCCAGACCTCAATCCTTTGGACTACCGATTGTGGAATATCTTAGAGGAAAAGGCTTGCTCTAAAGTCCATCGAAATATCGAGGCGCTAAAAGCAGATTTGGTGAAAGCAGCAGCTTCGATATAGGGTTTGGGAAGATTCGGTCTTTTTGGATTCGACGAATCCGAATCGAATCCACGATTATTTTACGAATCCGAATCCGGATCCGAATCCAGTTCTAAAATTAAATGAATTGTAGTGCCATAAAAATTATTGTACAATATTTACAATATTTGTCAGCGGTTGTCAGTTTTGTCAGTAGCGCATCAATGGGTTTTACTAACACGGCCTTCAATTAGTTAAAATGGCACTGTATTTCATTGTTAAAGTCTTAAAGTATGAAGTAAAATAACAAGTATATTAGTATACAGGGTGTTTCACTTTTCCATGGGACACTATTACTATCTCCGTAAATAATGAAAATACAAGGTTGATCAAATGGGACAAAAGTTAGCTATTTAGGGGTGTATAACCAGATCTTGTTTTGTTTAAAAAATCCATGGCTTGCGTGATATAACGAAAAAACCGAAATCGATCAAAATTTTTAAACTTAAATATCTCGGCTATTGTTGCGAATACACAAAAACGCCAAAGGAAAAAAGTTTTGTAGATTTGGTTTGCTATAAGATGGCAACAGTCAGATTTTTTTTAATGAATTACCGTGCGAGATATTTGACAAAACAACTTTTTTTTGAATGGCAATCGTAGTAGGTGATGACTGATTTAAAGATTATTTTTTTCTCTTTACAATGATATAATATTTTGTATGTCTATTTTCAAAAATAAGCGAAATAACCTAAAAAAATGCAAAATCTTAAGATAAAAATCAGGGTTATTTTTTTGCTTCATCTTCAGAGAAGTTCTCTCTGAATTGGTTGACCTTGGTTTAATTGTTATGATTGCTCGATATACTTTTTCTAAATAGTTCGTTCTAATTTTGGCATTTGAAAATAATGCATTTTTTTTTTAAGTAGGTAAATTTATCTTGAGACTTTGGTAATATAAGGCATTTTACCGTTTCCAATATATGATTAAGCTCTTCTTCCATCGTTAACAACTGAACGTCATCTGCAATATTCCGCAATCACCCTCTGTTGAATGCTCAGTTTCTTCATTTTTGTCTTCTCCGTCAAACAATCGTTTCGTAATATTTGTTGCAAAATTAAGTATTTTCTCTGAAGTTGTGTTAGCATTAATGAGACCTAATACGAGATTCGTCGAATCTTAGACCGAATATCGAATCCGAATATTTGCTGTAGGATTCGGCGAATCCGAATCCGGGTACCCGGATCCGAAAAACCCTACTTCGATACCGGTTGAAGTCATTCGTGCTGCGATAGATGGTGGCCGGAACGTTTGAAGAAGTGTGTGAGAGCAAAAGGTGGACATTTTGAGTAGTTTTAATATTTTTTATATAGTTTGGTAACTAAAGAATAAATTATATAATATTTGTTGCATTTGTTTTATTTCCTCTATAAATTAGGCGTCTTTGAATAAGGGACAGAACTTATGGCAAGACTATGTATAGTTCCTTATTGCATTGCATTTTATTGTAATTATCTACCCTGAAATGCAGTTATCTTCGAGGTATGTTGTAGCAATGTACGATGTCTCTTTAATCCCTGAGGGATGCACTAACGGCACTGCGATGTAATCGATCTTACGCCTGTCAATTATATCTAATCGAATTACTGTAATTGTTTGTTGAAAGGTCGCTTAGTTTCTCCAGTCAGTAACATAAACAACTGTTTGCTCTATACGATCCGTTTGTTTCAGTACCTGAGAATAGAGCAAGTCGCGCACAGATACCTTAATTAATTATCTTTAAACAATGGAACCCCGTAAATTAGAGAGAAATATAATACCCAAAGAATATGCTTCCAAACACTGGCTTAAATTTCGATTCGCAGTGAAAGTGTATAAATTTGATGGCGTGTGTTTCAAAATCTATCCAATGTAATCGTGGTTATTTCCGAAATTGTTTCAAGTTCGTCAAATTTTTAACACATTTAGACAACAACTACAATATTCAAAGTAAAATTCTTGGTCAAAAGCACTAAGAAAATGTGTATCAACGCACAATATCATATTTATTAAAAGTGTATAGTGTGTTTTTTTTTGCTGCTGAGACACAATAGATCCGATATAAAAATTATGTCGTTTTGATTGAATAATTATAACTGAAAACTTTGTATAAATGACAAGAAAGTTTTGTGGTTTGCGACTAACCACAAACAAAAAACAGATCTACACGGTGTCCAAATAGGTGGGATCTCGTAAGTGACACAAAATCGGTTAAATTAGACAAAAAACCTTTTTTTTTTTGGAGAGCCACTCATAGATCCATGGCAAGCAAGATGTAGATAAAATACCAAAATTAGCTTTTTTTTAATGTTAAGGTTCTCCGTTGCAGTTGCTCTTAAAAAAATACTTGCAGAGGAAATAGTTGTGAACACTTTGTGTGAAACCATTAATTAGCAACATTAATTTATATTAACATAGGCAGATTCTGAGCTATGTAAATGCAATGTTTAAAAAAAAAGAAAAGAAAAAAAAGAAAAGAAACAAAAATTGGCTGATATAGGACATAGGACAAAGCCCCAAACGTTCGATTATCTTTGTGATTTTTAAACCTTTTTTTTAGTTTTGGGTTGAATATACCGGGTGTAAGTGAAGTGTGGTACACCCCCTTTTTTTTCTTCAGTTTTGATTTTAGATAAATGAAATTTTAGACATATGATAAGTGCAAAAAACGGGCTTTTCGAGCATATGCGTACATTTGTTTCACTTCCGGTTTCGCCGAAAATGACCCCAAAGTTTGTTATTTTAAATGGAACACTATGTATATTTTTACATTTTTTGAAAGAGAAAGCGATTTTGGATACAACTGCACTATTTTGGTTAATTTTTATAACCTAAAAATTTGTTTGAAACAAAATTTAGTTTTTTATTAACTTTTATGACCTGCATAAATTGATTTTTATTATGTCAACAATTGTCCAAAAAACGTTTGTGTAAATTTTAAATGACATTTAGGTTACTTTAATCAGCTTTGAAGGTTGCGGAATGGGTTTTTTTGAAAAAAAGTCAATTTTTTTAAATGGTACCATGGTGGTACAAGCGGTTATTTTAATGGACCGTCTTCCAACGAATCCATCGATACCAATAACTTGTATTTCTATTAAGAGTTTGCTTTAAAAATTCAAATTATTGTGAAGATTTATTAAGAGATCCTGTTAATCGCAGTACACTGTGCATAACTGCAACAAAACAAATCATCGTTGTTTTTTGTTTAATTACTACAGTCATTTAATTAAAAAGTCTAAAAATTTTGGTAATCATTTTTACATAATTAGATTACTGCGATTAAAAGGATCTCTTAATAAATCTTCACAATAATTTAAAGTTTTTGAAGCAGACGCTTAATAAAAATACAAGTTATTGGTATGGATGGATTCCTTAGAAGATGCTCCATTAAAAAAAATTGACTTTTTGTCAAAAAACCGATTCCGCAACCTTCAAAGTCGATGAAAGTAACCTAAATGTCATTTAAAATTTACAAAAACGTTTTTTGGACAATTTTTAACATAAAAATTAATGTATGCAGGTCACCGAACCCTTAATAAAAAACTAAATATTGTTTAAAAATTTTTTTGAAGTTATAAAAATTAACCAAAATAGTGCAGTTGTATCCAAAATCGCTTCCTCTTTCCAAAAATGTAGAAATATACAGGGTGTTCCATTTAAAATAACAAAGTTGGGGTCACTTCCGGCGAAACCGAATGTGATACAAATGTGTGCATTAGGGTGGATCGCTCTTATATGGGAGAATTTTTTTTTTTCGAATTTCGATTTCGGGGGGTGCGCGATAGATGCCCTGGTATCTTTTGATTAATCACGCAAAATATTTAAAAAAAATAATAATTGGAAGTACTGCCCCAAAGTCGTCAAAGTTTACGAGAATTTAAAAAAAGTTACTTTAAATTAAAATATCTTTGTTCTATTTTTAACAACGACTTTTTGGAACATTATCACAGTTTATGCTTTTAATTATTAAAATAACAATGAAACATACCGTTTTTTTTACTTTCCCGGGTAATTTTATTGTCACGTGCGCGTGGTGTGCGCGAGTAGTGTAGCGGATATGTCATTTAGCATCCCTTAGCTTTTTAGCTTTATAGTTTCAATTTTTTTTCAGAAAGAGATCACGTTTCGTTCTGATTTCGAATATTTGAGATTTGATAGTGTGATTTTTTTGTAATAAAAGTACAAACGTTTACGTAGCAGTGATACAAACTGTCCTATATTTGGTGTTGGCAAAGAATTCCCGAATAGTTTGTTACCGACGCATGAAGGCATGAAGGCATGATATAATATTTTATTTACGTCTCGCAAACCTTAGAAAACTATTTCAGGATTTGGTAAGAGACACTAGTAAAATAGTTACTACTGACATAGAACAAATCTGGAGAAGAGCGTCCTTACCTACAGTAGAGCATCGAACAATCTTAGCGAGAATAAAAACATATCAAGACAAATACTGTGCATCCTAAAGCCCTATCAATGTAGAAAGAATAGTGACAACTACAGAAACAAATTGGAGAAGTTCAAAATGGACGCCAGGACTCTGTTTGACATTGCCACGCAAATGTAGTTCGTTCCAGACTAGTTCTTGTGACAAATCGCGGAAGATACTCATTAAAGAAAGAGAATTCTTGTTAGACCAGCGAGGTCAAAGAAAAATGATGATGTGTTTCTTAGATAGAGAGACTACAAGGAAAAACGAAACCAATATTTTCAAAAAATTGCAACGAAACTTTTATGAAGAAGTTTCCCAAACATCAAAGTCCCAAAGATCCACGTCTCAAACTAAGGGTTCAAATTCTAAGCCCTTAAAAGCAAATTCTGATATGCAGGAAAAGCAATGAGGACTATCGCAGAAAAGTTGTGTTCGAAGAGCACATTAGTTTATTGAAGAAACCTGGCTCACAATGTCACAATACATTGACATTGACCACATTTCTATGAAATCTAGTGACGCAAAAACAATTGTCAATTGACTGTTCGCATCATTTCCAAACTGATATTTTACCTAAATTTTGTTTGATGCCTTGCCACACACAAATCACTGAAAGATGTGTCAAATTGGTGACTGATCAGAAATAAATTAGAATCTTGTCGTATCAAACCAAGAAAGACTACAAAACCAAGTTATTAGCTTAATTTTGGAGTGATCTTAATTTTTTTTTTAAATTGTTTTTGTGTGATTTTACATTCTGTTCTATTTTCTTATTCTTTTAATTGTCCAAAAAAGTTATAAACATTTTGTAGCCTAACCTTGAATACTTTTATTGGGCATAAACTATAACATACATTCAGCAAAGTTTTTTCAAAATTCAGCAGGCTTGGGGCAGTACTTGCACTAATAATATCAAAATATTGTCTTCATGACTTCTGATTGTATTCCCCTAGAGCATCTTTTCCGCACCCCGCCAGAAAAAAAAAAAAAATAAAATTCGATCCACCCTAGTGTGCATGTGCTCAAAAAGCCCGGTTTTTTGCACAAATCGTATGTCTAAAACTTCATTTATCTAAAATCAAAACTAAAGAAAAAAAAGGGGGTGTACCACACTTCATTTACACCCGGTATACCAAAATTATTTGAGATTTATCGTTGCAGAGGAAATAAATGTTATTGTCCATACCGTAACTGCTAAAATCCGACCGCTTTTCATAGAAAATATCGCAGCCGTTCATGTCATTGCAACTTCCCTTCGTCACAGATCAAAGACCAACGCCTTATCGCGGGATTTAAAGGAAAGCGGTCGACTGCACTTCAGATAAGGGGTTAGCTTATGTTAGGTATTGTAAAGAAGCAGGATTAATATGCCACTTCAGAACAGTAGGCTCCCATATGTTTTAACCGTATGCTACTGGCGCGTTGAAGCGCCGGGGGCCAATCGACGGGTGCATCAAGGTAAACACATCGTGTTTATTTTAAATATTAGTTTAATCAACGCTCGAAAACGTTTCGGTCTGTATTAAAGAAGAACAAATTATTTGCTTCATAGAAAAATCCGATTGCTATATAGAACTGCTATTTTTCTAAACGTTTAAATTAGCAAATTTGTGCAGAATTTACAGGATAATCCGATGTTATTTTCAAATTTGACCTACGTCATCAACTTTTTGAACTATTATGTAAAAATTAAAAAAGGTCGATGTTTTTAAACTTGAATAATTCCGTAAGCATATGAGCTAAAACAAAAATAAAAATTGGCTTTTATAGATGTTTTTACGTAGATTTCAAATAGGTAAGTTAACGAAATTTTCATAGCACTCGACTTTCGGGTTATAACACAAACTTGCATTTTTTTAAATGGAAGTCATAGTTGGCTGTTGCCTTATTAAAAAGGTTATTTTTTTCTCGTTTCAATGATATAAGGTTTGTTATATTTTTCTTTTGTAGTTTTTTTTTAAATAACCAAAAATCATTTAACATGTTCACTACCTACTAATAGATGGAAGTTGATGTTTTTTTTTTCGATTTGACATTTAAGAGTTGTCGCTTATTGTAGTAGTAGTCTTTATTTGTTCTAAAAAATCCAAAAAGGCATAGAACATGTCACAATAATCATAATAATAATAATACACATATATACACAACACAAAATTATATTTACTTACAAGAGTTTTTAAAGTAAGGGTCATTAAGTTATTCACTAACTTCATAGTAAGTTTTAGAGATTAGGACATTTCTTAATCTTTTCTTTAAGTCAGGGGTGGGTAGATTTTTTATACTCTCAGGTGATGTATTAAATTTGTTATATATTGCAATAATTATAGAGGCAACATTTTTTTGAAGATAAGTATATTTGAAGCAATCGGGCTTTAGATTTTTTTTATGTCGGGTATTGACTGCATGGTTTCTTATATTCACTTCGAACAGATCAAAATTATTTCTTACGAAAAGGATAGCTTCGAAAATGAACAGGCCATAAAAAGTTAATATTTGTTTGTCACGAAAAGTATCTTTGCAGTGATCTCGGTAGTTTAGACCAAAAATAGTTCTTATACAACGCTTTTGTATAATAAATAGGCGTTCCGAGTCACTAGCGTTACCCCAAAAAATTATAGCATAGCGTAACCTAGATTCAACATACGCATGATATGCAATTTTGGCCGCGTTTGTACTGACCAATTTTTTTAGGTTTTTTAGTGAAAAAGGATACCGTGACAGGCTTTGTGACAGGCGTTCGATGTGGTATGACCAGTCCAGTCTAGAGTCAATACCTAAACCAAGAAATGATATTTTATTGACAACATTTATAGTTGTGGAATTGTTTTTAAGTTTTAAGTCTGAGGTTAATTTGTTTTGTGAAAATTTTATTACTTGAGTTTTATTGACATTTAACGTTAGATTGTTTAATGAGAACCAATGTTGGAGTTGGCCTAAGCAGTCAAAGAGTTTTTGTTCGGAATTTTTGGAATCCGAGTCACTAATAATAGCAGATGTGTCATCGGCAAATTGTATAAGGGAAGTTGTGGCAAAATCTGGAAGATCATTAGTGTACAGTATGTATAACAGAGGGCCTAAAATTGATCCTTGCGGGACTCCTTTTTTGATTTTTTTTTTGTTGGATTTTAGAAATCTACCTGACGAGTCTTTTCCGGCAACATATTGGTTTCTTTCCGAAAGATAAGATTTTATAAGGTTATGGGCGGTTCCTCGTATACCATAGTGTTCTAATTTCGTTAGCAGTATCTCGTGGTCAACACTATCGAAAGCTTTTGAGAGATCAACACACATGACCATGGTGTGTTCGTCTTTATTGAGGGATTGAAGTACATTTCGGATTGCCATATAAATAGCGCGGGTAGTTGGTTTTGCCTTTTCTGAATCCATTTTGAGAGTTGTTTATTAAGCCAAAGTGTTCTACGTAATTTTCAATTCTGTTGTAGATTATTTTTTCAAATACCTTACTAATGTTTGTGAGGATGGCTATGAGCCTTTAGTTTCCTATGTCATTTAAATCCCCTTTTTTGTGGATTGGTTTAATTTTTGCACATTTAAGTTTGTTAGGAAATATGCCATTTTTTAATGAGAGATTTATAATGTGACTTAGAGGTCCAGATATTAAGTCGGCAGTATATTTTAAGAGGTTTGTTGGGATTTCATCTTCTCCTGTTGACTTTGTGTTTTTAAGTGACATTATGGTTTTATAGACTTCTTCGTAAGAAGTTGGACGTAGATAAATAGACATATTGTTAGTGGTAGCAGTTATTAGCCAGTTACAAATTTGAAAAAAAAAACTCAGGCAATAATGGCCCTATGAGATGGCCGGCAAGATCACTGGATTTAACCACTTGGTTTTTATTTTGTGGGGTATACCAAAAAGCGTGATAATATTGAAGATTTGAAAAATAATATAATCATGGCCATACAAGGCTTTTCGCAACACTCTCTTGTAAAAGTGCATAACAAATAATCAAAAGTTACAGAATGTGTTCGCAAGCCAAGAGTGTGAGAAAAATGACAAAAACCAAAATGAATAATATAAAGTATAGGTAACCCTATACGGGGCTGAACTATGGGTAACTAATAAACGAGAAGAAAGTAAAATTACAGCTCTGGAAATGCAGAACTGGAGGAAGTGCTGCGGTCTTACTAGACTTGACAGCGTACGTAACACGGACATGGGGAAAAATGAACGTATGTACTACTATAATTGATACAGTCACATCAAAAAGATTAAAATGGTATGGCCATAAGACAGATGCCAGAAGATCGATTACCAGCACAAGTATGGAAGTGGCAACCACGTGTAAGTCGAAAAAAAGGACCAGCCAAGACAAAACCGGAAAAAAGGAGTGGATGAGGCCATGGAGGACAGAGGCCTCCAAGAACAAGATCAGCTCGACAGAGGAAGATTGAGATTAGGATGCGACAAACGGTTTTGAACTGTAAAAAAATCGCAAAAGCAGTTACAGCCTACTATATTGTATTTTGTTACTACAAGTTTCATGTACCTATGTAGGTACTAAAATTGTGAAGTATTAAAATTTAAAAATCCATTTCAACTAAAGTATTTTATAAATGTTACCTATTTGAAATCTTTCATTAGACAAAAATTTGACTCGCAACGAATTTTTAAACGTATTTTCATCGTTATTTACAATTTGTTTTTTAAATTTAGGAATTTAAGCCCCAAGGATAGCTAGATCGCGATACATATCCATTACATCATTAACTGTAAGTAAGGAGTTTTAGATATTTAACACCAAAACAAACCAAAACGACATTGTTCAGAGTGAGCAGACAAATCCCTGACTCAGAAAACACTTAATCAACAAAAACGAAGCCTAAATAATCGCCCAAGGCTAATTGCATCGCGAAATCCGCCCTTTGGCGTGCGATATAAGATCGAAAATGGCTCAACAAAACGGAACAAAAGTATACCTTCTAGAGGGTCGACCTGTCACTCATAATAACCGTCATTAAGAATGAGATTATTTGAATTTGATAAAACCCCTGGACTCCTGTTCCCCCATCCATTAGCGACCCCCTCTTTAGACGCACAAAATGTATAATAAGCACATATGCCTCTGGTGGCGTCTTTGTGTTTAGGCAGTCACCTCTGAATTGCATAAAAAATGCAACAGTAGAGAATTTATTTAGTTTTCCGGACCGTCTATTTATTTTCTGTTTAATTGGATTGCTTTTCAATTACCCCACCCTAACGTTTGACCTATTCCCACCCTTTGATTGTCGATCTCTGTCTGCTGCAGGGTTGGTTATCAACGTGCACACGATCTCTGATGCAGATGAGCTATAAACTAGCACTACTACGGTTTACAAATGCATACCATCAGTGGAAGTGATTTGACAGCAATAATTGGCTAGCTGATTAATAATTAGACTTAAAACACACTGTATTTCATAGCATATTCACTCGCACCATGTACTATAATTGTCATTTATTAGCTGTTAAAGTGCACTCCAAGTGATTTCCAACCCGCACGATACATGTTTAACCTCTTTAGATAGGCAATTGATTGTCATTTTCAATCACGATAAACAATTACAGACGTTTATCAGTCAACATTGCTATGAGCTTAATTTTAACGCAATTTTAACTCGTTATTACAACTGTGAACCAAAACTTGAAAAATTGATTTTTGCAAACTTTAAATTAACAAAAGGAGGGACGATTGCAAGAAACCAAAAGCGCAGAAACAAAAGATTTATTTGAAAAAAGAACATTAAGGACAAAAAACTCAGAATTCAATGTGTCTAAAATCAAAAGCTCACCTTAAGAACTTCTTAAACGTAACGTTTAAAAGGCTCGAATTTCAAAAATTAGCAACTTCAACAAAATAATTTCTTATGTGCCACACACCCAACCAACATAAGCGTATACAGGGTGATTGATTGGAATCGTGCGTATACAGGGTGTGTATAAATTGGCGGAAGCGCTACACGTGACGATGTTCTTCGTAAAATTCTAAGTCGAAAATCTTGATACAAAAATGTTGTACCATGCTTCCTATGGCCTCAGGAACCATTTAAAGAAAAAAAAAATTGCAACATTGCATACATGGATTTGCGTTTGGACATTTTTTTATCAGCAATTTTTACTTAGGTATTTAAAATTTTTGTTCGAACTGAAAGCCTTCAGTTCGTAAACATAGCTGCAAACTTTTGGGTATCGTAAAACACAAACTAGAAATAATTACGAGAAAAACAGAGATGACAGCTAATGACAATGTTGCCATTTGTATTATTTTGATTCAAATAAGTGATTTACATATTTTCAACACCAATTTTTGAAAGGAAAAACACAATATCTAGGAAAAATACTATTCGAAATTTATTTTTATTCCAAATTGCAGCTTTTTCATTTGCAAGTATTAAATAATAACGCTTATTAAAGGACTAAATGTCAAAACTTTGAGGAGCTCTAGCAGACACAGCAAGCATGGTACAACATTTTCGTATTAAGATTTTCGACTTAGAATTTTACTAAGAACATCGCTTCCGCCAATTTTTACACACCCTGTTTAGTGTATATGTATATAGGGTCCTGCATCAGTACGTCGGGCTTTCATAGCGACCCGCCCGTTGGAGATAGAAAAAAAACTTAAATGCATAAAATTTTTGGTTTAAAAAGATCTACGTCGTAAAATTATTTTCAACTATACAGGATGTTCCATTTTCGCGCGATAGCAAAAACAAAGATTTTTAAATGGAACACCCTGTATATTTTTACGTCTTCGAATGTCATTTTTTAACCTCTACATTAATGTCTTTTCATTTTTTGATTTTGTGACAATGTTGCAAACTTATTAATTTTTTTCCGAAAAATCTGACATAAGCAGGCTTAACTTTAAAAAATCGTAGCGACCTCGTTTCTTGAAGTTAAGAAATAAGTTTTAACAATAATGTTAGTCCGGTTAGGGAGCAACATTTTAAAAATTAAAAATTTAAATTTAATGGTACAGGGTGTCCACAAAAAAATGCCAAACTTTCCAAACTTCAAAGTGACATAACTCATTTTTTTCTAATGTAAACACCCTTGTTTTATTATGCTATTCGATAGCATTTTTTCTCCCCTTCAATTTTTATGAAGGGTGTCCTATGTCTAAACCCCGTAGTTGTTGAGATATTCATTATTTTTCAAAAAAGTAGCCATTATGCCCATAACCAAAATTTAAGATCGTTGACCTTTTTCATTCTTCATTTCTATTTCTAATGCACGGTCCCAATCAATCACCCTGTATAATTAACAAGTATCGCATATTTGGGACATCATGTTTTTTTGTAATTGAGTCACAAACCGTTTACCACATTGCAGTCTTGTCAAATTCAACGGCTTTAAATACTGTAAATACTGTGATCAATTTTGGTTTTTTTAAACGCAGTTTTCTTTTTTAACCAATTTTTAATTAATCAAACTTAAGCGTTTAAAGTTTAAAATATGGTAAAAAGCATTGCAAAAGCATTAAAAAATGAGGAGGTACTTTCTAGATTTGAATCCTAAATGGTAAAATTATCTAACGCAGGTAAACAGACTTTTTTTGCTACATTCAAAAGTTAAAAGTTTAAATAAATGTATTTTTCTGTTTTTGCTGCAATACAATGTGTTACAAATAAATAAAACACAAAAAACTACATTGTTCACCTGCAAAACAACTTAACAAGAAAATGGCTTTATTTCTCTGTCTAGTACAAAACCCTAAGTTAATTTTTTCACTGACCATGAAATTAGACATACACTACATTAACTTGTAATGCTAATTAATTAATTTTAGGGTGCTATGCCCTCTGTTTTGTCGATAAAGCACCCGGATGTTGCTTGTAATTATGCTAGGCGCCAGTCTGGTGTTATTTTTTTGTCTAATTTAAACACATTATTAATCAATTTATTAATTACATTAATAAATATTTGATTAACATCAGAGAAATTTGTATATCACGAAACATAAAGTTATGAAGATATATACAGTTCGGGGCTTAAAAAGAATTATGTAAGATAGCATATGCCAACATTTTACGTTAAAAGTTACTAAACTCACTAATGTAAGCTGTAAAAATGAATCATAATAGTATACTACATAACAAGAGTTGTAAGAAACATACCTATTACGCACCGAGCCGCGTAGCGGCGAGCGTATTTCCACGAGTGCGTAATTGCTTTACAACTCGTGTTATGTAGCGTACTTTTTCTACGGACATAACACCTACGATTTTAACGGTTTTTTTGGCCAATATACACATGTAATTACGTTGTCTTGTGAATTTTGACGTAAGCCTACTTTGACATTTCTAGACAAGTGTGCGTTTTGCTTACCGTGCGTTATGTCGCTTACTATATGCATGCAGGCAGTGTTTGAAGGCTACTTCGATTTTTCTAGCCAAGTGCGTTTTGCTTACCGTGCGTTAGGACTCTCTATGCATGCAGACTGTACGGTAAGAGTCATTTACATTAGTGGTAGCAGAAATATGAATTTATGGTTTAGATAGTTAATTAATTATGTTCTCTTCGTACAAACAAAAATTAAGCATTTACCAAGGTTAAAGCGATTTACAAATAAAGTCGCAATATTAGTTCACAGGTTAAGCAGCTTGGGCTGTGTGACAAAAAATCACAAACTAAAGTCTGGTTACTCTGATCAGTTCCCAACAAAATTGCAGAGTATCGTGTTACGATAAAATTGATTCTTTTCCTGATAAATCTCTTCTATAATGATCAGGAATAATGACTCGTTATATCTGACTTTAAGCAAAAGAATTTCATTTGCACAGTGTACTTAAATTCCCACTGAAGTATAAGCTTATTAAAATTTGTAAAGAAAATAAACAGTGCTTAATTTAAAAACTCTTAATACCATTAATAGAAATTTGAAGTTTAAGGAAATTTTGTTTACTTTATCATGATCATTCGGCTTATGAGACGAATGGCCGTATAAATACTCCATGGTTAGAGAAAGAACAATTTTAATGCATATGTAAATACGTTTATTAAAAAATATTTTAATAGATTTTTAGGGATTTGATCTGTAAAAGTGTATTGTGGACGAAGACATCTATAGTACAGCACATTCAGTGACTTAGCAAACATGGGCGAGGGGGGTCGGTACGCCCCAAGCGGCACTTTTTTTGGAGCAGCATTTTATAGTCCACCCAAATACACAAATGGGGTAAAAATTAAAATCTGGCGGTAATAAAGGAACAGTAGATATAATAATCAGTGCTGGCACTAGCGCGCTACTCCCAATGAAAAATGTATATTTAAAAAATCTTATCGAAGTTAGAGGGTAAAACGGGCTAGTCGACCTGGCTACACTGAAAACCCGCCCCCTTGTAACGACAGAAATTCCAAGTAATAAAATTTATGATAGGGTAACAGCCATTCAATAAAATTATGAAATTTCATTTATTTTAGGTATTAAATTTCATGCAGTTTTAAACTCAATTCTAAAAGGGATTTTTCACTTTAGTTCTATTGCAAACATTTGGTTTGGGTATATATTCCTTTTTATACAGGGTGTTCCAATTATACACCGCCAAAAAGTAGGTGCATATTCCTGAGTGAAAATGATGACCATTTGTCAAATATTTTGTTATCCAAAAATGCTTCCTTTCAAAGTTAGAGACCTCCAAATTTGCAAGAAAAAAAAACAAAAAATCGATTACGTCCTAGCCGTTTAAAACTTGGCCGAAATCATTTTCACTCAGAAATATGCACCTACTTTTTGGCGGTGTATAATTGGGACACCCTGTATTAACCAACCGTCGCATAGCGATAACATTCGTCTAATTATTTGTAAATTGAGATGTACAAAAGTTTCGAACAATGGTAAGAGAACTTCCAAATCAAAGGGCACCAAAAACAGTGTGTAATGACAATTGTTTATTACCCGTATGTACTTAACTACAATTATTGTTGTGAGATTTTTAAGTAGGTACGTGATAAAAATATTGGTCGTGCGCGACAGGCCTAAATGGGTGATAATTAGTGCAATTTGACCTGCATAAAAAATCCTTTATACTTTATATTTATTATATTTGTAGACGTGTCTTGGCAACGCAACGTGCCTTTAAGAAAATTCTCAGTAATGTACGCTTTTTGTTCATGAAATATGAAATATGGTGTTACTTTTTTGGAATTTATGTGAATTTTATATTTATGTTTGTATTATTATTTTTTTGTAAATTTGCTAAATATATTATGTATGTGTTCTTTTACCTAAATGGAAACCATAAGTGAAAGTTTGGCCCTTATTGAAAATAATTTCGTGAAGGTGGGGGTGATTATTTTTTTTTAAATCCCTGTATTTTGCAATCTGTCCAGGGACATTCAGCAATTTATTGTGGCAAAGTACTGACGTGCTGGAGTATGTCCAGTGACATATCTCCTCACAATTAACTTAGATTTTTATGGTCTCTGGGGTTTTTACTAAGCTACTTAAAATCTGTTAATAAAGTCTTCAGGATTATAACGCTTTAGTCTACGGTGCTGGTTGTTTTTTGAGAAAAGTGGTTTTGCTAGTCTGTTGGGATGGCCATCGAGTCTCTGTTGGTATTTGGCACTGTAATTCAGCACTTCATGTTTAACCGATAACACCTGAAGATCGCGTTGGATTACTTCATTCGGCACGTACCACGGCGCGTTCACAATCAGCCGCAACACTTTTGACTGAAATCTTTTAAGTATTTCAATATTCGAATTTGAAGCCGATCCCCACAATTGAACACCGCAAGTCCAGATAGGTTTTAATATAGATTTGTAAATCAGGAGTTTGTTTTCAATAGATAGTCTTGATTTCTTTCCCATAATCCAATACATTTTTTGTAGTTTAAGTCCGAGTTGCTTTCTTTTTGTGAATATATGTTTTCTCCAGGTTAGTCTTCTGTCCAGGTGGATACCTAGATATTTCGCTTCTTCAGCTTGAGTAAGTTGATGATTGTTTAGCTGTACAGGGGGACAGTTGCCCTTTTTCAGAGTGAAAGTGATCTGAACTGACTTTGCTTCGTTGGTTTTAATGTGCCACCTTTTTAGCCATGTCTGAACTTCATTTAGGTTATTTTGCAATATATACGTTGCTACTATTTGATCTCTGTGCCTAACTAGGACAGCAGTGTCATCCGCATAGGTAGCGGTCATGCTGTTTGCTGTAGTTGGTAAGTCAGCTGTATATAGTAAATATAGCACTGGTCCCAATATGCTGCCCTGTGGTACACCTGATTTTACTGGGCACAACGATGAGTATTCTACCTTGTGTTTTACCTGAAAATATCTATTTTCCAGGTACGATTTCAGAATAATGTATATGTTGTCTGGCAGTATTTTTCTAATTTTGTACAGTAGTCCTACATGCCAGACTTTATCAAAGGCTTGACCGATATCTAAAAATACTGCTGTACAATAATCCTTCTCTTCGAATGCTTGCGTTATCGTGTTCTGCCATAAAACTGTAATTTTGGATGATGGTAAAGTACTCTTCATTATCCAACTTTGCATTAAAACACGTTTGAACGTCTAAGATTCAGAAAACAATCGCCCGCGGCGCATTTTGTCTTTCCCCCGCTTTTTTGTGTCGATCTCTGTTTACTTTTGAAAAAAATCAAGAGTTGGCAGCCCTTATTGAGAGAGGCGGCAAACTCATCGATCGCCCCGGGCAGCACAAACCCTAACTACGCCACTGAGCACATTTAAATGCTCAATTGTTGATCATTTTATACTTGAAATAAATAAAAAGTGTATACTATATCCGTTTAACTCACAAACGAGTAAAAATGTATGACTAATAAATATTTATGTACTTTGATTAAACTTTGATTTCCAAATAATGTTATTTTCGATAGATTAATCATTTTAAAGGAAAAAAAGCTTGATAATATTGTAATATAATAAATCTCCGATGCTTTTATAAAGGAACGTGTCCATCAATAAATGTACTCAATTAAATTAGCCGCTCCCGTGTAATTAAAGTTTTCATCCCAGCGCAATATCAAAAATTAATTAATTAATCAATCCTTTTTAATTGCCTCGATTAACTATTGAATTTTGCATTAGTCTTAAAATTAGCTATGCGTTGGCATTTGTTTATTAATTAAAATGCGAACGGGCTTCGAAATTTATATCAATAATAATTGTGGCTGAAAACTAAGTGAAAATATTCCAAATCACGTACATTAAAATTGATATTAAATAATTAAATATCAAAACATGACTGAAAATTAATTGAAATGTTAATAAATGATATCGGAATATTTCGTTTTAGAGTTACAATGTTCTTCAAGTTCCATTCTATGCAATGAAAAGTTTTTGAAAATGTATGATTTGGACTGTTTATTATGAAAATGGTGTAAACAATTTAAAATATCCACATAATTTGGCTAATAAATGACATTATATAATCAATTGTAATAAAAATGGTTCATGTCAGTGGCGCGCCGTTGGTATTATTCGCCGGGGTGCGAACTCATTTTTTGCGCCCTAAATCCATATTGTTAATGTCACTGATAAAAAATTTACAATTGGCAACATTCTATAGAGAGTAGAGAGAAGTTGGTGTTATTCGCTTCGCAAGCGTAAGCGTATTATAAATGAAAATTGACATTGTCATTTTACTTTTACGTAGTAGTAAACGTAAGTTCGGAGTTCAGAAGCCTGTTGAAATATCGGGAAATTTTCGACATAAATTTCCGCTGGATGGCGATAAGTCTACGAATAAAATTTAGATTGACAATAAATTAATTAACACTTTTTTATACTTTTAAAATATTATATAGAGCGCTTTTTACGCTTGGTCAAAATAGTGAAACTTTAAACATATAAAAACTCATTTTTCTTTAAACACAACACCCTATATTTTTTTAGTTGCATAGAAAATTTAATTGTCTTCAAAAACAATAAGCCTGTTTTATAACTAAAATTGATATTCGAGATATCTCGATTTTTCATCAAATCTGGAACATACGATAACGGTCAGATACCAAATTTTATTGTAATATCTTCAATAATATCTGTCTGTTTCCATACTTTTGCGCAGCACTGTATGTTATGTTTACATGTAATTCTGATTTTGTTGAATTTATGTGAATTATGTTTGTTTTTGGTCTTTAATATTTTTTTAACCCTTTATCAAATATTTTTCCCGTTCCAATTTCAACAACAAAGAAATTGAGTTGGCGATTTAAGCAACAATTCACCTGGTCACCCTGAGTGCAAGTGCTATTCCTTTTGTTCAGCTCGTATCGTATCGAAGCTAATTATTTTTAAGGAAAACCCCGCTGCATTTCTTCGGCCTCCTTTCGCTTTTGCATAAAAACATATAAAGGCAAAATTTTGTCTCGTTGCATGCGCCGCCTGATTGACCGCGCCCGGGTGCAAAGCACCCCTTACACCCCCGGTGCGACGCGCCCCTGGTTCATGTCCACATTATGTAGTCAAATTAAACACTGAATAAATTGAGGAGTAAAAACTGTGCCATTTTATTATTTTCGCCATTAAAGCCGAAAATGTACAAGTTTATAAAAAAAGTTTATAAACAAAGTAATTGCAAAAAGTAAATACCGTGATATTAAAAATTATCTTGCTCTAAGGTGCTCATGTATTTTAAAATAATTGTCGAAGCTAGTATCGCAAAAATTACCTTTATTATTCAACTTTTCCCCTATTTTTCCGAAGGAAATTGCCAGTGGCACGCATAATTCTGCAGAACATTTCGTTTTGATGTTTTTAAAGCAATAAACACAGTCTTGATTAGATTCTATCGACAACATATCTTGGCCCTTCCTTGTTAGTAAGCAAGTCAAAACACATTCCTTTGTTAATTTAACCATCCTTCTATCTCTGACGGTTTTCGAGATTCCCATGTCCTTCAAGTTGAAATATACACCTTGTTAGATGTTTATATTCTTATTTTTATACACTATAAGGGCGAATCAAATCAATGAAGACCTTAAAATGCAGTGGTTTCCAACCTGTGGGGCGCGCCCCCCTAGGGGGGCGCGAGACTATTGTAAGGGGGGCACGCAGCTGTTACCAAACTATCATTTTTGAATACAAACAAACAAAAAAACTTTATTTTTACAAAATATGGTACCTATATTGTTTTGAAGCCCATTAAATAATTATCATGAAATTAGATTGTTACGAAAAGTAAGGGGGGCGCAAAATTTTTTTTTTATGAAAAAGGTGGGCTGAGTTACAAAAAGGTTGGAAACCACTGCCTTAATGAATGTTTTGCAAAATGGCTGAATATTATAGTTTTTAAGTTATTTTAGAGGGCATTAAAGAACTACCGCACAACGTTTCATAGGCGACTTTGCAGATATTTCACATTTTTCGTTATATTTTGAAAGAGAAACACAATATGACTTTCGTAATATAAATTTTCCTCACGACTTGTAGCACTTACATGTGATAAAGTTTACTCGTCGAGCAAACCATGCCCTGTAGAGCAATCTATTCTAAATTAGGTTCGTTCACAAAAAGTTTTCCACTCTTCCGACATTATAACAGTTTAACAAATGCGCATCGTCAGCTTTTTTTTGACAGTGCGTCCGGGTGCATAAATTAATCTCGACTAAAATCGCGCCAAATTCTATGAAACTTGAATATTTTTAAAACATGTTTCGTTTATAATAGTAAATATTTTCCTTACATTTAAAAACCAACGAATTCTTTTGTTTTGTTTAACGCAAGCATTTGTCGTAAACATAACAAAGGCTTGTCTTAAGCGAATTCTGTGCCCCGAGGTTGAAGTCACGTAAATATTAAAGACAAGTCGTAGAAAGAACACAAAAGATTAAGCGAAGTTTTTTTTTGGTAGAGTTTCGAAAATTTTGCAACGCTAGATTTTGATTTCATTGTGTTTTAATTTTGACTATAAATGCAACAAACAGTAGCAGAAAATTATAAAATTTCATCCAATACTTAAAAGAAAATTAAAAGAATTAAGAAGCTAACAAGGGAAGGTCACGATACGTTGTCGCTAGAATTTAATTCCGGCTGTGTTAATTACATCAAGGGCATCAAAACTAAATGTTTTCCAGAGTTATACGTGCCACTGGCCATTAACTTCGGAAAAATAGGGGAAAAACTGAAAAATTAGTACAAAAAGGTCATTTCTGCGATCGCGTTGGCCATGAAACCGTCAGAGATAAAATCGAAATTCTTCTATTTACCAATAGGCGCATCCTTTGCAAGTAAAATAGTGCAAAGTTTTTGAAAAAATCTTGAATGGTTCCGGAGAAAAACGTCAAAAACGAAACCCCTGTATAAGCGCTATGTATTGAGTACTTGGGAAGCATAATAACAGAGGATGGGAAAATAGATGCCGAATCAACAAATAGAGCAAACACATCAACAAAAATATATTACTCTTTAAACAAAACAATACTAGGACACAAAGACATCGACATAAAGGTTAAAATGAAAATACATTATATGGTAACATTACCAACAATAACATACGCATCCGAAAACTGGACACTAAGGAAAAAAGACGAGGCTAAAATTAACACCATGGAAATGAAACACCTCAGAAAAATTGCGGAGAAAACTAAATGGGACGGAATAAGAAATGAAAACATTCGAGAAATAACAGAACAAGAACCAATAATAGACAAAATTAAAAAGAAACAACTAAACTGGTATGACCCTATAGTAAGAATGAAACCGAACAGAATAACGAGAAAAATAATGGAACTTGGAAAACCAGCCAAAAAAGAAAGAGGGAGACCAGGAAGAAAATGGATGGATCAAATAAGGGAATTGGGGCCAGAAAAAGGAAAAACACAAGAAGAAATGAAAACACTAGCAAAAGATAGAAGAGCATGGTAGAAATGGACCCAGAGCATGAAACCACCCTCCGGCCCCTGAAAGGGCGCAAAAGGAGTCGAGAAGAAGAAAATAAATATTGATGAAATCAAATAGACAGATTTGCAGTTTCTTCACTATGACCCCTTCGTCGGGCAATGTATTTGTGAGTTACGTAGCACTAAACTTTTTAAATATATCATTAGCCGATTCGCGTTACAACTTAGGCGTCCAGCTAATCCCTCTCTGTACCATAACTGACTCATCAGATTAGTTTCGACTGTTAGCTTGCGCATCTTATGCTGCAGCAATGAAAATATAATATAGCAGATATTATATTCTTGTCGACTTTGTAATGGATATTTTTGCTTGGCACATGCATTTATAATCTGCAAAACCTACTTCGATGGTAAAATGGATGTTTATAAAGCTGAATAGTATTGATGTCAATAGCTTCTAATTTTTAAATATTTTTTTGACTAAGTTTTGTTATTTAACTGATTTTGTTTGATGTTTTGTTAGGAGTTTTTAAAAGATTAGTTAAACACATCCCTCAAAAACACCAAAACCATTTACATGGTTAAGTAAGTTTTTTTGTAATGTTATAAATCATTTATGTAATACCACATAATACAACAACGTATTTACCAGATGCATTGCACACAAACTTTTGCGCCTGACAGAGGATTAATACTTATTTATTGTTACGTTATTTATAATGATTATTGAGCTAGTAATATTATAAATGTGTTGTTTTGGCCGTTAAGTCCACCCTTCAAAAAAGACAAATTCAGTGTTGTAATAAATATATTAAAGGAAAGTCGCCTAATATGAGAATGGTTCCTAATATGGGATACCTCTATTTCTCCGCTTGCTTTAACTCTTCAACTGTGGTCAATATTATTAAGAAATGTACACAAATTATGAAGATTTCTGACGTAGTTTGAATTCGATAGGTAACTTCACTATCAAGAAATAGAACCATCAATTATTCCCCCGCTGTTAAATATTTCTGGCGATTCCACAGAAATTGTTATTGAATGTTCTAACGGTAAGTTATAAAGTTTATTTTTGCATCAAACACGGCCCTAGGGTCCATTTTAAGCATAGTACTTATTAATTTCTTGTGTAATTGTTTATTTACAAAGACTCAAATAATCTGTTAAAACCCTATCATAGTAGTTCAAATTGGATTTCTAACCCACTCGTATGTTGATTTAATGTTTTCTTCGGTTATAAAATAGGTCCTTAAATTTTTGGTCAACATTGTTGAATGATTTTCAATGGTGGTAAATAAAACTTCTATGTCGTGCTCTTCTGTCCTGTAGACCTTGACAAATAGTTTATACAGAATGAACCAAAGTGACTGAAATAGTTGGGAACAATTTTTTAGTGTTTGCGATAATGTACACCGTGCTGAAAATGTAAACCTGACACTAGAAAATGATATGACATTGCCAATTTGAATAATAATTGCGTTTTAAAAGTTAAATACGTTTTTTTTTAAGGTTATGTAAGTAATATTGGCTTTATTCAATTATTATTTTCGAGTTGACGCAAAACCACGTCCATAATAACCCTTTTAAATTCATAATACCATTTATATAACAAGCAACATTACAATTAAAACTAGCGTTGCCAACTTTCATTTTGACTCACACTTTAAATATCAAATAGGGTGTTTAGCAGGATCCCAAAAAAATTGGAAGGGGGCCCAAAAAACCTTTATATAGAAAAAGGGGGCGCAAAGAATAAGGTTGAAAAACACAATTAAATTATTTATTCTTTTAATTTAAATTTGTCAAAGTGTTTTGCAATAGCCCATATTTTTTTATGCCTTCTTTATTAAGCTTATTGGATTTTTTTTACTTGTTGGTTTAAGGACGCTTCAGCTACTTAGGTCATTAGCGTCCGTGGGGTGGATGGGGTGGGGAACAAGGATAGTTTGGGTAAGGTAAAGGCAGGTGGAAGTGCTGTCACAGCATGTCTGGAGTAGGTAGGGGAAACCACCTGAAACCCCTACGATGACAGACGGCCGCGGGATTCGAACCCATGACCTCCCGATTAGTTGCTAGCCTTTTTTATTTTTAAAATTGACAACAAGCAATAATTTCACGAAAACAAAAATTAAAAGCTTATTGATTATGTCGAAGGTTTATAAACGAATTAAATAAAATCTAATACCTAGCTAAAAGTAATTCAATTAACTTTTTGGCTCGGAGTACCTTACAGTAGTGCGCATTTTAAAGTATTTAAAAGGCAAAAAATGTTAGTACTATTTTCTTTTTTCCTTTAAAAGAGTTATATTAACATTTTAGTCCTTAATAAAAAAATTGTTTTGACCAACTTTCAAAAAAAATTTAATGTTTTTATTTTTGTAAGACTTGAAAGAGAGCAGAAAAACACGTAACTATTTTTTCTGCCATCAAAAATAATCGACAGCCTGAATTCTCTTCAAAAAGAAAGACTACTTAATTAAAACTACTTACATATAAAGGCTCATGTTAGATTTCGTTTGATATAACCGAGGTTCAGTGTAAGCAAAATATACATACAATGTAATTTACAATTCATGCCACAGCGTTACATACGTTTGTGTTATAATGCTGAAAGCAATAAACGTGAATGCGAATAAGTATGCGGCAATAAAGTTTAATTAAACCTACAACCAGGAAAACGACTTAATTTTACTTTTCTTTATCGCTAAATTAATTAAGTAAAAACATAATAACGCCACATGAATGATTTTTGCAGACATAACGATGTAAATCATTGCTGATCTGACGTTTATTAATGTATATAAAAGCAAAGTTTCGAAGTGTAATGATCTATTAAACTTGCTAACTCGTAATGATTTGAACTTTGTTCCTAAGCACCAAAACGACTGCAATTGGAAACAAATTGGGGCAATTATTAAAGTTTTGGAACTTTTTTAAGACGAAAAGAAGCTAAAATTTACTTAATAATTATGTACAAGTTTGTTAAAGCATAAAATAGTCGCTGGCCTGCACCAGCTAGATAAACATAGTATAAATTGTGGATATTGGAACACTACATTAATAGCAACACAATGCACATTATATCAAAATTAGCTTAGAATTAAGAAATATTGAATTAAGTAGACACGATTTCTTATTTATGATGTAAGTATACCAACTAATCCAAATAAGAAAACTTTTTTTTCTTTTTTAACAATTTTTTTATTGCACCTAACTACTTTAGCCAATCAGCAGTATTTCTTTATGATAGCAAGTTTTGCTATTTACATTATCAAATAGCATTTATTTTTCTAAATCCATTGATGTATCACACATGGTATTTTACTTTTTCTTTTATTGTCAAATTTCAAAAAATACGTTTTAAACAATAACCATTATAAATCAGGTTGACCGGTCATGGTAGTTTATGTTGTTTCCATGACAACCGATCAACAATCTAAAAGTTTTAAAGGCCTGTTAGTCCTAAAAATGAACTTTAATAACGAAGAAAAACGCGATATGCTGCCCATCACAAAAAACAAAGTTGGTTGTCTAAAACAAAAACGAATCGACCTAGGAAAAATTTGTGACCACCATCCGATTCGGCTTAAAAAGTTGCTTGGGCAACTTTTTTACACATTTAAAATATTTCAAACTCCAAAGGAGTTATAAACGATTTTTAAAAATCGTATTTTCCAGTTTTTCCTAATTTTCTCGGATACTGTTTGAGATATTTCCAATTTCTCTTTGGATTATTAATGAGCACCAAATTTAGCAACTTTGCCAAATTTAAACCTATACTCTAGCTATTATAATACGCGAGATCCCCATGCTTAAACTCGAATTTCAAACACCCTGTATACTCCAATTGAGGCTCAATTTGATCTAAGATCACACACAATCTGTCTCTTTTGTGAGGCGAAAACGCATAAAAAAACGATCGTATTCGAAATCCGTAAATGGATTTGCGCGAACAAATCGCCTTCGAGGAATTACAGGGTCGTACAAGTCATCATCTGCATCATCTATCATATTTATAAAGTCAATGTCCATATTTAAACTTAAACCACAATTTAAACAAACACTTAACTACAAACAAAGCAAATACAAGATACTTTTAGGTTATGTACTCCAGCTCAAGTTCTAGTAAACAGCGACTCAAGATGTGAGCTCAGCTCAAGTCGAATATGTTCATAAAATTGCTTGGTGCAACACTTTATACCGTTAAGGCGAACTTAAGATTCAGCTAGATCTTAAGATGTGTCGGAGAAACCGGGCATTATATACTTAAGTTAAGAGTTCACCCGTTGGTGTCGTCTATTCTTTTCTGTATTCTTATTTTTAAGAACGACACTTTTCACAACCGCACAGTACCTACTCTGCTTTACACTAAACTCAAACGGTTTGGTCCGTTTAAGTATTCTCATTAGGGTTTAAGAAACATGAAAAATTATACAATTTTGTGCCAATAAAAATAAAACTTGTAAAACTCTATTCGTCAGAAGTTACTATAATTCTATAAATTTTTGTAAATAATTATGCCTACAGACGAAGAACGAAAGGCTAACAATAGCGCATGAAACTTAACAAAACGATTATTCTTACATTCTTAGAAACAGGGACTAAAAATGAAAAATATTTTGTTCGTTTTTGATCGGAACGAACATGATATATTTCGTTTTCGTTCTTTACGTTCCCACCCATAAAATTTCGTCTTTGTGAACCGAAATTTAATAACGGTAAAAACTGGTTTTGCAGTTGTTTTTTTTATAGTCACCAAGTAGAGGACCTTTTTGTTCTTTGTCACCACCCTCTTTTTCAAAACTTAGAGCAGAAAACTTACTAAAAAACGATCGCCAAATGTCAAAACTCTATTAATACGATGAAACCCAAATTATTCGAGTATTCGCTTATAGAGATTATAAATGCTTTGTATGTATTAATATGTAGATCAGCATAGTTCGCCTTTAAACAAAAACAAATTTGGGGTGATTATTTTGTACTTTTGGTAATAACTGTGAGATATAAAATGTTTGTGATGAATTTTAAAGTGCATTTACATTTTAGCTTTTGTTTCTTAGCAATCGTTGGGCCCCCGCTAAATTGTAAACGGCGATATGTTCGGTTTTGATCCTTATGGACGGCATATTTAACTAGCGAATTGCCATATGAGATTTACCAAATTGTTAAACACATTTAACATATAACCAAATAAATTTTGTTTGGTATAAAGGGGGTTTCAGACGATCAATATACAGGGTGGCTGATTTTTCATTGTCCAGCTTATATCTGTTGAAATATCAAAGTTACCAAAAAAAGTTAATTGAGAAACTTATTAAACAAAAGCTGGTCTACAAAATTGTGCTAAAAATTTTGTTCCATAGCCTACCAGTTTTTCGGAAAAATATCCAACTTTGGTTTTTTAAATATAACACCCGGTATATTTTTACAGAATCACATTCTAAATCAATTTCTCTTTACAATGATATATCATAAGTACCATTTTGCTTTTAAATTATGCACAATATTTCAAAAAAAGGATGATTAAAGTCGGCTGTGATATTGTTTTGTTTATTGCAAATACCTGTCAAATTTGTTTACATTAGCAAACACTTGTCAAATCAGACAAAAATAAGTGTAATTATAATTAAGAAAAATGTACCATACAAATAATGAAAAAGTTGATATGCTGTGCCGTTTCCACAGCCGGCTATAATAATTCTCTTTTTTTTTAATATTGAGCATAATTTAAAAGCAAAATGGTACTTATGATAGTATCATTGTGAAGAGAAATTGATTTAGAATATGATTCTATAAAAATATACAGGGTGTTCTATTTAAAAAACAAAAGTTGGATATTTTTCCGAAAAACTGGTAGGCTATGGAACAAAATTTTTAGCACAATTTTGTAGACCAGCTTTTGTTTAATAAGTTTCTCATTTAACTTTTTTTGGTAACATTAATATTTCAGCAGATATAAGCTGGACAATGAAAAACCAGCCACACTGTATATTGTCAATACCGTCAATAAATATTGACAAACTGCATTTGCCTCACACAATCAATATTTATTGACAATACATTTAGTTTAAGTTTGGCAGTCAAGGATTTCGTGTCAAAAAAAAAAAACTTGTGTTGCTATTATGGTGGTTATCGGCAAAAACCGAAACAAAATTATGAGCAAAGGAATGGTTAAATGAAGTTCGTACTACCACGCCAAAAGATTTTCGAAATTATTTTCGTATGACTAGCACGTCTCTCAAGTAACTATTCATTTAGTAGAACCAGCGATCGTGGAACAAGATTAGATGGAAAAGATGATTTTGATACGTTTAAAAACGATTAGCATACTTGTTGACTGTAGCTCTTCTCGATGCAAAGTGAGGTACTGTCAATAATCACTGTCAGAAGGTCTTTAGATTTAAAAATATTTTTACAGCCTATTTTTTCCTAATTAATTAATTGCGACAATAAAAACTTATAAAAGGTAAAAAAAATTGGGTGTTGCTCATATTTACAAACTTATCAAACTTCTTGCGTCAACAAACTTACAAGAGAACGTAAAAACACGTGCTAGTCTATTTTACATCGCAATCAGGATATACATATGTACTTAACATTTTCATCGAATATAAAATAGACATCCTATACAGCTTAAATTTAAAAATACAACTTTTGAAAAACGGTTTTTCATCACATTAACGAAAAGCTTTTTAAAAGGGTTTATTCACATTTAAAAATGCCGTAAGCGGAAATGAAAATGAACTTATTTACCTCGAAAAGTTGGTAAATAAAATCGTTTAATTACTTTCATATTTGTCGAAACGGAACTTCATGATTACAAGAGCCCGGATTTCTAAGCATTAAACCTGCGGTTTTCAAAGAACTTTTATTGCTTTAATAACGAGAAAAATAGTTTAAACTGTATTACAAATACAATCCTTTTTTGTCTGTCCATTCCCCCACTTCTTCGGCATGATAACTGTTTAAAATTGTAAATGATCATGCTTACTTGAAAAAAAAAGCTTATAGACGTTCAACTGTATAGAAGTCCTTCGACAATAAAGCTAAAAAGCTCAAAATTACAGCAACGTCGTGTTTCTACTGTTTACTGTAAACAATAAAAATTTTGAATCTCGTAAAATATTACTTAGCTGACTTTAATTTTAACCTAAAAATCAGGCTTAGGTATACGGTATACTTAATACCCATGTGTTTAAAAATTAAAATGTTAATAAATTCGAAATATACAAGTTTACTTGGTACTTATTATTTTAAATTCATGAAAAATAACGCTTCAACAAATTTGTTAAAATTAATGAATTAATAATCCTACATACCTCAATACGAAAATCAAAAGTTATCCAAAAAAAAATTCGCTTGTACTAATTCACTTTTACTAAACGTATAAATCTCTCACTCAACTTCACAGTCAATGTAATTTTCGTTTAATTTGTTTAAAAAGCTAATGTACCGTGTGCTAATAATTAA
Organism: Elmis aenea; assembly: GCA_947652605.1. Lineage (NCBI taxonomy): Eukaryota > Metazoa > Arthropoda > Insecta > Coleoptera > Elmidae > Elmis > Elmis aenea. Next base: position 12,357,477 of record OX393581.1, on the reverse strand, counting down.
GCACGTAAAACAATTGAACTTCGTAAAAAACACACACACGTACGCAGTGTAATTTATTTAATGTTATCAGTCGCTACCTACGTATCGCGCACGCATGTGCTCGTTCGGTAATATCGTGGCGGCCCGTTCTGCTGCTGTCACAGCATTATCAAAACTGTTGTGATATTGAAATAAATGTATTATAAGGGTGACTGTGTTTGGTGGGGGATGTGAAGGGAGGAGCTTCACTGAAGGGTGTATTGAGGCAATAATTGGATCGGATTACAAAACTATTATCTATTAGACACGTAACGAAGTTTTCATGTTATTACAAAACAAACAGGTACATTTTGGTAATTTTATTTTCAGATTGGAGCTTACGCATGTATAGTATATCTCAAATAAAATTGCTCATATCGGCTTAAGCAGTTAGGACATCCCAGGTACATGCACAATCTTGGATTATAAACCTTAAATGATTTGTATGGCACAACACCTTAAATCATAATCGTATACCACATCTTCTTAATTGCTTTTCTTTGAGCATAATGACCATAAGCAATTAAGAAGATGTGGTATACGATTATGATTTAAGGTGTTGTGCCATACAAATCATTTAAGGTTTATAATCCAAGATTGTGCATGTACCTGGGATGTCCTAACTGCTTAAGCCGATATGAGCAATTTTATTTGAGATATACTATACCAGGTTGAGCCTTGAAGCGAATCGAAGCTTATAATAATTCGCAAAACGAAACTTTGGTGACGCTGAAATTTCGCAGACTACTAACTTCATTGCCGTTGAATGTTTAAATATTTCTTCGATAATAAATATCATATGATTCTTAATTATATTTTTACAACAAAATTAACAGCTGTTAATTTTGTTGTAAAAATGTGCACATTGTTTTCTGTAATCGTCTTTTTAAAAAATTGTTAGTTATAACTTAAAAATACCAAATAATTCAAAAAAAAAATAATTTTTATATCTGTTGTTTAATGTTATATTTTACTTTGAGTAAGTTTGTGCCTGCGGATTTTTATCACATTTTAAAAGGAAAAAAATTGTTTGACCACGTTGTTTTCTAATACAAATGTTTATTTTAACCAAGAAATTATGTGGATAACTAACTCTGATGAAGATTAGGAAGTCCTAATCGAAACATGTAAGTTTACCAATAAATACTTAGCTAAAGAATACGTCCTGTAAAAACCAGAGTTTTATTGTATACATCCCTTCAATCATCATTAACAGACGCAATTCCAATATTTATTAATTCAAATTCATAGATTTTTAGTACTAAAACACATTTAAAACAGCACTTGCTATATTTTTAAATAAAAATTGTTTGTACAATTTAAACTAATCAAGTTGTATTTTTGCACCTTACCTTAAAATGTGCTGTCCGTAAACATCAAAACCCATCGTCATCGTTTATATTTTAGTGGAGACGCAAATATTATTATCGTATTTATAGTGGGTTGTAGTGACTTGAAAAAAAAAAAATTAAAGTCCTCGATTTTTTGACGACAAAAAAATATGTAAAACCGGTTTTAACCTTTATTATTTCGGTTCACGAAAACGAAAACGGAATTTTTTCGGTTAGAACGAAAAGAACGAAAACGATATATTTCGTTTTCGTTCCGAACAGAAACGAACGAAATTTTTTTCGTTTTAAGTCCCTGCTACTACATCCATTTTCAAGTTTGAACAAATGCGTTTTAAACACGAACCACTATAAATCAGGTAGGTAGGCTGGTCGTTGTAGTTTATATCCTTACCATGACAACCAATCAACAAACTAAAACTAACGTCTTTAAAGAATCGCATTTTTTACAGTGATGGGGCACGTTAATACACTGGTATAGCAAATATTTGTCTGAACATATTTTTTTGACAAATTATAGACATGTTTTCGGCCGAAAAGGTGCAACCGATCCTTTACTGTTGGAAATTTTGCCATAATTAACGGCAACGTATCTCGGTCGTCTATAGATTATTGAAATTTCTAATCGAAATGGCACTTCCTCGTACCTTCTGTTAAAATTATGCGTGTGATGATGTTTAACAGTGCGTGAGTATTCCAGGCGAGCGTCGATGTGTAAACGGGTAACGAAGTGTGAATGTGCCATGCCAAGTTTATGTATTTGGTAATATTAAATAGTGTTTTAATAGGCAACCCCAAGTTCTCTCGGGGATTTGTCATTTTAATAACTTACTACCGGTGCTCATAATTCCATGTAACCTGAAATTATTAGCACAGAAACATACGCGACGATTTATCCTGCCTAATTAAAATCGACTGCTACAAAGAACGACGAACTGCGGCCTCTCGAAAGCAGATTATAATACTAATATGCTTATTTAAAAAGGACTTGGAATATAATAAGCCATGTAGATCTCTGAACTGGTTTTCGATTGTTGAAAGAAAATCTCTATTTATGAAAAGGGCTTTGCGACGCTGTGGTGAATACCAGACCATTTCGGTGGAGAGGAAATAAAATTCAAGAAGTTATTGGTTAGAATGGGCTCTAACAAAACCTTTTTTGTAGTTGAGTCGGAATCTCGGTAAGCACAATCACATCAGGTTATAAAGTTAGATTAGATCAATATGCTTCGGTTATCACAATGCTTACTCTTAGCACGTGAATTTTGCCATGCCAATTTTAAGCTAGGCAAGACGAAAACGGACTATATGTACAATACAAAGAAACCTTGATGTATCGTTTTCCCGGAGTACTTTTTTTATTAACAACAAAAAGTTTTTCTCTTTGCTTTGAAAATTTTTGCTGGATAGAAAATTGGCAAAATATGTGACATAAATTAATATCACAAAATGTAGAGTAGGGTACCTTTATTTGCAATAAATTAATTGGAAAAATATTTCATAAAATACCGACCTTAAAGGTAATATATACAGAGTGGTCCACATAGAAGGGACTATTAGGATGATCTCGTTCACTTTAAGAGCTACAAAGAAGCTTAAATTAGACAAATTGGTCCCCTTCCTGAGACCTATTCAGTGATACTTTAATGTTTAAAAAAAAGTTCCATAACAAACACACAAATTCAAAAAGTTTTTTTTTAATCGTTAATAACTCGGTTATACTTGATGGTACAAAAATATTTTTGGGGAAAAAGTTGTAGATTTTTCACGGACTGTAAAATTGAACATTCATTTGTTTGAATATTGTTTAAATTCATGGCACTCTTTAGCTTCATAAGGACTTTTTGATGAATTTTATTTGTTTTGAGTCTAAATATCAAAATAAATACATTAAGCTTTATATTATTAAAAAGAGGGAAAAATGCTTGTACATGAGGTCCTAGCCATCCATGGTTTCCATTTAAAAAATGCAACTTTGTAACTTACCTAAGAATTTAAACATATTGGCATTTTACAGTGCGTAAAAATCTACAAGTTTTTCCCCAAAAATATTTTTGTACCTTCAAGTATAACTGAGTTACAAACGATTTAAAAAAATGCCCATTTTAATTTTTGTTTATTATCTAGCGTGCCATGGAACTTTTTTTAAACATTAAAGCCTCACTGAGTAGGTCTCAAAGAGTGGAACAATTTTGTCTAATGTGTGCTTATTAAGACTAAATTTGTATTTAAGTTAGTTTCTTCGTGATTTGCGTTCCTATGTTACAATTGGAAAATAATAGATCCTTATTATACTTATCAAATATGTTTTTAGTTATTTGATGAACATTCCAAGGTGTTTTTTCTTATTTTCAGTTTGTACAATTTTATTTAACATGAACCGATTAATCGGCCAAAAGGCCGGTATGGCCGATCATTGATTATTACTGAATCATCAGTAGACTAATAGATTTTAGGTCTGATAAATTAAACCAAGGTACAACAAAAACAGTTTACTGTTAAGTTAACTGCACATTTTTTTAAGGATTCGAGATTTTAAAATTACTTAAACAATTACATAATATATTGAACACAATACTTTGACTCATGTATACCAAAAAATTATTTTTGTAAACTATAACATAAAAAAACATTTTAAAAAAAGTTGGTTTTACGTTTTAACCTCTTTTGTAGTTAAGAATACAACATTTGTAGAAAACCAAAACAAATCAACATGTACATGTACCTAAATTCAGATCATGCACCATCTCAAAAACCACTCTATTAATGCGCTTATTGTTCCGGGCTATGAAATATGTAACGACAATTTTATGAAAAACGAAATTGTTTAGGTTTCTTTCTGATTGGAAATGGTTACACATCGAAATACATGAATAAAGTATCAAACACGGATCACACCAAAATGTAAGAAAAGTTAAAAATATTTTCCAGCTTAAATTTAAAAATACATACAGGGTGAGGCATCACTTATGACACCCCCACTTATTTTGTTATTGGAAAGAATTATCAAAAAAAGTTTCAAATAAAAGTTGTTTGATACAGTATTTCCCAAAATATTGTCATGTCAATTTTTTGTTTTCTTTTGTGTTTTTAGGAGTTACGGCACCATATTTGTTTTTTTTTAATGGCACCATCCATATTTTTTTATAAGGTTTGAAAGACATTTTCTTTCTCTTTTCAACGGACTAAAACTTTTATACCCTTACATAACAAAATTTTTAAGAAAATTGCAAAAGAACATTATTGTTTTAAAAGCGTACTTTATTAATTAATTTACATAAGTAAGCTTAGAAAATGATACAAAACGGTAAAAGATCTTTAAAAAAGTTAATTAGGTTACAACGGTAATCAGAAAACTATTGTAATAAATTTTTTACCGTTTTGTATAATTTTCAAAGCCTACTAATACAGTATGAGGCATCACTTATGACACCCCCACTTATTTAATTATTGGAAAGAATTATCAAAAAAAGTTTTAAATAAAAGTTGTTTGTTACAATATTTCCCAAAATATTGTCATGTCAATTATTTGTTTTCTTTTGTTTTTCAGGAGTTACGGCACCATATTTGCTTTTTTTTAATGGCTCGATACATATTTTTTTATACGGTTTAAGAGACATTTTCTTTCTCTTTTCAAAGCACTAAAACTTTTATAATCTTACATAACAAAATTTTTAAGAAAATCGCAAAAGAACAATTTTGTTTTAAAAGCGTACGTTATTAACTAATTTATATTAGTAGGCGTTGAAAATGATACAGAACGGTAAAAAATGTATTACAGTAGTTTTGTGTTAACCGTTGTAACCTTATTAACTCTTTCAAAATCTTTTGCCATTTGGTATCATTTTCAAAGCCTTCTAATGTAAATTAATTTATACCGTACGCTTTTAGAACAAAAATGTTCTTTTGCGATTTTCTTAAAACTTTTGTTATGTAAGGGTATAAAAGTTGTAGTGCGTTGAAAAGAGAAAGAAAATGTATTTCAAACCGTATGAAAAAATATGTATCGTGCCATTTAAAAAAACAAATAGGGTGCCGTAACTCCTAAAAAAACAAAAGAAAACAAAAAATTGACATGACAATATTTTGGGAAATACTGTATCAAACAACTTTTATTTGAAACTTTTTTTGATAGTTCTTTCCAATAACAAAATAAGTGGGGGTGTCATAAGTGATGCCTCACCCTGTATAATATTTCAACCAAACACCAAAAACTTAAGTTCAAAAAATTGCACAAGCACACAATTTTTAAAATCGCTGGCTAACTCCAATGGAAACAAGTTAAATTTGCATTCCATTGATTGCATATCGACCACATGTGTTATCACCAAACGTTTTACCTAGGTTTAAAGAATTTGACAGTTGATGAATTAAAACATACAGAATACTAGAAGATAAGTAGTCAAAAAACTATTTAAACTAAATACCTTTGATTATCAGCTTGTTGTAGTCTTCTAATTGTTTCACAAAACACAGAACCTTCATAATTTTGAGTTTTAATGGACACTTTAAACAAATTAATCTCGCGAACGATTCAACAACGTAATCGGAAAAGATCGACGTGTCCACGGGCCAAAGAAATGTAGATGTAAGTGGGGTATGCGCACTATGAACAATCTAGAGGTTAGTCTAAAACTGGTAGGACAATTTTCCAAACACTTTAGCAGGCCCTGTAGCAATTTTCAAAAGCAACTGGTATTATAGGTACTAGCTGACATCGACAAATATTTAATTGGAGAATTCAGTCTCAACGTAGAGTCGCTTCAGTGGCGTAGTTAAAGTCCCTGAGTTTGCCGCTCCTTTCAAACTTTTGATTTTTCCAAAAGCAAACAGAGATCGACACAAAAAAGTGGAGAAAAGACAAAATAGAAAAGATACATACCTACATAACATACAAAATTACAAAAAAAAAAAGTAATATAAATACAGACATAAAATGCACATAAATTCCAAAAAAGTAACACCATGTAAGCGTGCGTCCAGACGTATGTAATATGTAATGTAATGTAACGTGTAATGTAAGGCAAATTCGTCGTTTTACGTCACTGCGAGCGTTACATGTAATACAAAAACAACAGGATTCGCATCGTGCTCCTGTACCGTCCAAACAATTCGCATTACATTACACGTTATATTACATTACATATTACATACGTCTGGACGCACGCTTACAGCTTAAGATTTAGAAAAAAAAAACGTAAAAACGTTGTTGTTGCTTTAAATTTATGTTTTTGTGGCTTGTTTTCATAAACAAAAAACATACATTACGGTGCATATCCTAAAGGGCACCTTGATTGCCTAGCTAGACACGACTCCAAATATAATACAAATGATAATAGTTATTTATGTATCAAGGCCAAAAAGTACGTTTTGGCCGAGGTGCATATTACATTTTTTGTGCGATCAAATGAAAAACAATTTAAATTTTTAGTAATTTTCAAAATTATAGGTTAGAAACTACGTGACATTCTGTCACTGACAGATGACGGCGTATGTACTGCATTACTGGCCCTCTCCTTAGCAACGGCCGTAAAAGTTACTTTTTCGGCCGTTGCTAAGGGTAACGGCCTGAAAAGTAACTTTTACGGCCGTTGCTAAGGATAGGGCCGGTAATGCAGTACTTTATGGTTGCTAACGCGTCCGTCAAACTGCTGTTTCTAGTACGATCGCACAAAAAGGATTTTATGTACCTGTCAAATTGCACTAATTATCACCCACTTAGGGCAGTCGCGCACGACCAATAGTTTTATCACGTACTTAAAAACTTCCCAGTGTAATGAAAAATCGTCATTACACACTGTTTGTGGAAGTTCTCTTACCATTGTTGGCAACTTTTGTCCATCTAAATTAACAAATAATTGGACGAATGTTATCGCTATGCGTCGATTGGCTAATATAGAAAGAGTTTTATACCTCAAACTAAATGTTCGCAATAGAACGGAAGTGAAAAATCCCTTTTGCAATAGAGTTTAAAACTGCATGGAATTTAATGCCTAAAATAAATGAAATGTAAATTTTATTGAATGGTTGGTACTCTATCATAAACTTTATTACATGGAATTTCTGTCGTTACTAGGGGGCGGGTTTTCAGTGAAGTCAGGTCGACTAGCCCAATTTACCCTATGACTTCGATAAGAATTCATTTTTTATGTGCATTTTTCATTGGGAGTAGCGCTAGTGCCAACACTGATTATTATATCTACTGTTCCTTTATTACCCCGAGATTTTAATTTCAACCCCATTTGGGTATTTGGGTACCGCCCTTACCAACCCCTAGCTATGCCACTGAGTCGCTTTTGTAAATTACGAATCATTTGTGTTTTATTTAAAATTATAAAGCTTTCGTTTATTATTTAAGACGCTAAACCGGTGCTTTATGCGAAACATTTGCGGGACCATTGTTTATTACACCACTTAATGTAATGTCTACGTGTGCAATTAATAATTCCCTACGTGCTCTAGGACTAGCTTAAACCAGCGATAAATAAGAATGACATACTGATATCGTCGAGCCACTTTCAATTTCCAACACAACCGATAAAATTCCAATTTCGGAACCATTCAGAGAGCGTGCCCAATTCAATTTATATGTAAGTTGATTGCAGTCTTTCTGCATTTTCCGATGCAGTACGTAAAAACCGCGTAAAGTCCCACTTATCCATTCCATTGCACCCCTAGGAGTTGGTAACTTGATATTCCCCGAGTGTTTCTAGCATAACACACGCGCGCGCCAACATTATTAACATATAGACTTGCGAAATATTTGTCACTGAGGCCCAACGTTTGCACTAGGTCCTCAAATTTATTACCAAGAAATATGTTGTAGTTGTGCAGAAACAGAACACGGCGAAAACTGAAATATTCATGGAGAGGTACTAAAATGTTAAGAACAAACTCGGAATATAATATTAGACTATGCGCTTTACAAATAAGAAAATCTGAAGTACTTAAATCCTAAGAATAACTAGATGCACGCTAGCAGATTTGTCCAGACATAAACTATAACAATACCTGAAAGAACTTACAAAAAGATAAATTTCGCTTTTCTATTTCGACATAATTAAATTTTTAAATTTTTAAAATAAAAAAATGTGTATAGAATTTCTCGAAAAGCTTCACCAGTTTCGAGACTCTTCGTCTCTTAGTCAAAGTAGCAATCTTGTATTTATTTACTTACTTACATGCAACTATGGTAACAACGATTAATGTTAGCTATAACATTCATCTAAAAGTAAATTAATTTAGTTTAATGAAATGTTATCAGTAGTAATATAACAAGTGCATTAAAAATTATCGATAATTTTTGGTTAATATGCCCGAATGCAAGTTAAGCTGAAAGACACACGAGTACACGAAGTGGACGAGTGATTTTTTCTGATTCAACTTGTATGAGTGAAGATTTGTCAAAAATTATAGATTATTTGCAATGCACGAGTCATATTTTGTCAGAAAATTTTCTTCACCTAACCCACCTTTCAAATCAATGTATGTTATGTCAAATTTTACAAGTACTGTCAGAGTGGTGCGTCAGGGGTGTGGTTTTAATCTATATTAAAGTAACGCTACTGGTCGCCGAAATTCGTCAAAAAATTATCAAGACTAAAATTTTTAATTCCCTCTCCAAATTTATATTTTCGACCAATCACAAACGCAGATTTCTTAGAAACGACCATTAACGCATGAAAATATGTTAATTGCGAAAAGCATATTATTAGTGTATGATTATGTTTATTGTTCGTTTTTAGGAAATCTGTGTTTGTTATTGGTCGTAAACGCAAATTTTACAGGAGGATCAACATCTGACAGGGGAATGTAAAATTATTACCGTGTAATAATGCTCTTATTGGTAGTCTCTAGAAGATTTAAAATTAGTGATTGGTTGAAAACGCAAATTTGACAGGTGAAGGAAATTTTCATTGGAATTACAGTTTTTTTCAACATATAAACCTTCCTTCATTATTTGTCTCTTTTCTTTACTTAATAATTTTACTTTTTCAAAATTTACTGAAAATTTATGCGTTCATGTTTACAAAAAAATGTCATTGTAAAAATTTAAATTTTATAACTTCTTTAACAATAGTAACAGGATCCGCCTTCAGCGATATTAAGCACTTTTATTTCATCGTCAAGAAATAAACGGAACGATGTTGAAGTAAAGTTTCAATTGATGTACAAAGGCTTATTTTTAAAAGTCGAAGACAGCTTTGAAATTGCCAATAACAAGTTGATCAATTGCTCCTTTGGCTATATGTCTCTTTGCCTTTTTTAATTAAAACAATACGAACAAGTTGTAATCGCCGAGTTGCTAGGAGTCTTTTGTTTAATTTTAACTTAAAAGGCGCCCAGAAAATGAAAGGAACAAGTGTACTTTTTATATCCTGAATTTATATTTTTGAGAAATCGATTTAAGTTTTATGAGATTAGGGAAACGAATAACTCAGGTTTTTCTTTTTATTTTACTACTGTTACTTCGAATCGGAGTTTTGTTATTGGTTGAATCACTGACTTTCGTAGACAAGCTTACGTACCTAAGAGATTTAACAAAATTTTATTTTTATTTGATTATGAAAGAGCTTAGTAGTATGTGCTTTACAGCAACAACACTCCTGCGTAGTATCTAAATGTATACAGGGTGTTCCAGACAACAATTCCAGCATGGGGATCTCCCTTATTATAGGAGATACAGGTTGTACAAAATTCTTGTTATTTCAGATTTTATAACAGAAAATAGGAAACTGTTCAATTTCTTTTTTTTTTCTCGTAACTTTTTCGTCTTGATAAGTGATTGGTAAAATACGACTTTTATTGATTTTGTGACTTATTTAAAAATATATATAGCAAGTACCTAATATCTCATTAAAAAGAGAAAAATAGAGCACATTTAACTGTTCAATACCCAACTTCGCAGCCCTTAAGAAAAAATGAAGTTAGGGGTAATATTTCAGAAATGGCAAGTGATAGAAAAAATTTAGAATAACAAACGCATTCTTCACTAAAAAGTACCTTCAGAAGGTATTACATTTTACACCTACCTATCCGACTGTTGCAATAAAAAATTGAAATTACGATCGACAAAAAAAAAATACAGCAGGTTTTTTCTCTGCCATTATCGATTGTAGCGCCCCCTATGGTGGGATTTCGCTCAAACTTATGCATAAGAACACGCTTGCCTATTGTAGAATACGTGCCAAATATAAATGTTGTAGGTCAAAGCGTTCTTGATTTATCAATAAAACAACAATTTTTCATCCCCTCTTCATGGGGCTGTAACTTAGCAACGATGCAACTTTCTATAATGCATAATGGGCTAAATCGTCCTATTTTTCAATGTAGAAATGTTATAAAGGGAGCTAGAGTCTTTCAGACAAGGTCTGTGCGTAAAACAAGGACATAATCTTGAACAATTTATACAATAAATGTCGGTAAAATGGGGTACATTTTTAGCCTAAAATTAAAGTTGCAGCTCTTTTTATTCTTTTGTTTAAAAATTCTTTGAAAAATTACGACTTACGTCCATGGCCCACTTTAAAATATTTTAATTGCCTTAGTAATACTAATAAAAATCGAGATAGCTCGAAAAATATTAACTTTAGGTATAGGATATGCTTAATAATTTCAAAAGACAATTAAATTCTCTACAAGAAAATGTAAAAATATACAGGGTGTTGCATTTAAGAAAAATTACTTATCGATGTTTAAAGTTTCACAAGTTTGACCAAGCGTAAAAAACACCCTGTATAATATTTTTAAAATGTAGCTAACGCAAAGTGTTAATTAATCTATTGTCAATATACTTATATTTTAAACGAAGTTTTACCGCTTTTTTAAATAACTTTAATGTAAAAAAAAATTGAAAGTGCTGTATCGCTCAAAATTTTCACAAAAATGTAAATTTTACGAAAACGTTAGACTTAAGACCCATATAACCTTTTACATTTTTTAAAGTAAATTTTAAGTGGAATCCAAGAATGTAAAAATATACGGGGTGTTCTATTTGAAAAATTAAATTTTTTTATGTGCCGATCAAACGAAACACCCTGTATATTTGAAAATAATTTTAGGGTATGTAGAAAATAGGTTCGCACAATATTTGTATTAAACATTTTTTGATATTTTCATTAATAAAGGAGCTATTGAAGAATCTCAGGGTCGTGGTGCACCCTGTATAACAAGCATTGACAATTCTTACTAAATTATACTTGTACTTTTGCTTTTTTATTACCAAAATAAAAATGCCTTTTGTGCTACAGTTACTTTGACTTCGTTTCTTCTCGCTAGAGTGCGCTCTCTTAATATTTAATTTTATGCTTTTACATTTTATTCTTGCAGAGAACTAGTTATTATGAAAATGTAGTAATTACAAGCGAATGTCTGGCGTAAAAGACTTTCTTATGCATGTATTTTATTAAGAACGTTTCACTTATTCTTTTATAAAACATTAATTAAAGCGACTGAAAATAATCAGAGCTTTTACAGTTTGTTACTTAGTACTTTACAGGATTTACAAACAAGTTTTTTTGTTAATTAAAAACTTATATTTGCTTTGGTTATGCTTGGGTTTCTTACGATTTAATTAATTTTTTTAAATGTATCTTTAACAAACATTTTAAGAGCCTGACAAAGGTATTTGATAACCGTGATAGTTAAACAACACAATTTCGTTCGCTTTATTTAATATTAAATCGCTGTTACATAAACTGTTTTATTTATTTAAGCAAATTTATGCATAGGTCATAGATCGTGGTAGGAGAGCTTTAATATTGGCTATGTCATTTACATATTTTTAATTTATTATATAGGGTAACCGCCACTTAGGAGTTTAGAATTAGTGGCTGGGTGCGCCTATATATTCACAAGAAAATAGGAAAAATTTGAAACATATTTTTTTTACTGAACTATTATACAGGGTCTCCCAGCCAAGACGAATTATTCGATAGCTCTGTTATTAGTAATGATATTTAAAAAAGTTAAATATAAAAGTTGTTTGTAATCATTTACTACATAACCTAAAATTATTTTCAACTATACACAGCGTTTTGTTTTTGCGCTCTGATACCAAACATAATTTTTTTATATGGAACACCCTGTATAGATACACAGCATAAATGGCAGCAAATAACACCAGAACTACAACTCTTAAAAAATATGGATTTTTAGTGGCATAATAGTGAAAAGTGTGCCGATTAAGTGTTTTGGTTGACAGTTCATATAAATTGTTTTGAATTTTCAAAGGCTACTACCGATATTTTAAGTAAACTACTCGCAAATAAACATAAGAAACGAAATAACTTCAAAAATATTATATTTAGACATAAAACATCCTTCACAACTTTAAAAGATAATTAAATTTTCTACAAGAAAATGTAAAAATATATAGGGTGTTCCATTTAAAAAAAATGACTTACATGCGTTTAAAGTTTAGCGAAATGGACCGAGTAAAACGAACACCTTGTATATTATTTAAAAAGTTTAACCAATCAACAATCACTATGACACTATTGTCTAATAAATTACCAGAGCAATTTGATCTGGTGTTGTTATGTTAATAAATATAAATATTTTTATAAAGGTCTGCATCTGTCAAAATTTTCAAAAAAACGTTAATAACTCAAAAACTGTTCATTTTAGACGTGAACAACCTATAATATTTTTGAAAGAAAATTTAATTTTACATCAAAAAATTACAAAATATACAGGATGTTCCATATAAAAAAAACAATGTTTGGTATCAGAGCGCAAAAACAAAACACTGTGTATAGTTGAAAATAATTGTAGGTTATGTAGTAAGTGACTACAAACAACTTTTATATTTACCTTTTTTAAATATTATTACTAATAACAGAGCTATCGAATAATTCGTCTTGGCTTGGACACCCTGTATAAGTAATCATTGTTTTTAGCTGTTTATTGTCAAAAATTTGTAGCGAAAAAATTAAATTACAACTTTCCTGTTTTTCTTCTCCTTTCAATTGCTCAAACATTTTTGCTGTCCACTTTCATAGCCTACTTTAAAAAAAATATTACCTTGCTCTAATAGTACCCAATAAAATCGTGATATGTCAGAATATATCGATTTTAGGTATAAAACAGGCTTCATATTTTTAAAGGACAGTTAAATTGTATCCATATAAGGTTGTGTTAACAAAAATAGGGTACATTTTTAAAATGTAGCTAGTGCAAAGTGTAAATTAACCTATTGTCAGTCTAAATTGCAAACAAATTTCTAGTGCATTTTCAAAGTTTTTAAACGTTGAGCATTTTTGAAAATGCTGTATCGTCAAATTTTTATAATAGTGTGAATATCACAAAAACGGTTGACTTTAAACTCATATAACTCATTCATTTTTTGAAGTAAATACGATTATGGTCAAATACCAAATTTCATTATAATACGTTTAACAGTGTTCTAGATATTTGTCTGTTTTGATACTTTTGCGAAGCACGGTATGATGCTATATAATTTTCTTATTTGCAGAAAGAGTTTATGCTCACAAAAATCTGGACTATTTTAAAGCGTGTCGTCTATTCATCGGCACTTTTTTTTTAACAGACATGTAAAAATTATCTACTAACGAAGAAACAAAAGTCTCGAAACTGTTCTGGATATTCCTCAGGAAAAGATGCTTACATATAGTTACGATGACCACTCACCATACGTCTTTTATTGTAAAGGACAGCCCTTTATTTGAAATCGATGTCTTTTAGACAATTTAATTTTGAAAAAAAAACAATTTTTTTAATTATTATTTTTTTTTTAAATATGTGGACAATATTTTACCTATTTGGTGATTATTGTGCCGGCCACATATGAAACAGTTGCATTAGTATTGGTGTAAATACCTTCCAGTTAAGTTAATATCGAAGTAAACATTTGTTCATACTTTTATATCTATTCGGTGCGAGTTGAAAATTGTAAAGAAGTTTGTGATGATTTAGATTTTTAATTATTAAAACTACTAGGGTGCAGTAAAGCTAGGTGGTTAACTCTACTATAACCGGCTTTAGAAAAGATTTTAAATCTGCAGCCCTCAAAAATTATATTATTTTTTAGGGGAAGAAATGTCCTACAATTCTCAAAACCTTTTACAATGATCCCTTTGCTGAAGCATGGTTTCTTTCTCATTGTCGAGCTTCAACTTTTATAAACACATTCTGAAAATTGTATCTCAGAATATTTCAATGTGCGAAACTTTTGTGGCTTTAAAAGAATTTAAATTATCTGAACGTAAAACACAAAATGTTTTACGCATTAATATCAAAATTATTGGAAGTATATTTAAACTGATGGACCATTTAAGACTGCAGTAGAATATCTACATTCTCTTTTCCCATTTAAACAACTACAAGCAAGGCATCTTCTCAACTATTATTATTTTATTCAGTTTCAGTTTAAAGTTGATTTTAAAAATGCAAACAATTGTATAAAAGATAAATAAACCTTCTTCAAGTGGTTAAAAAAAACAAACTGTAGCTATATGTATTAATAGTATACTTTTTTCATTCAATTTATTACCGAAATATTTTTTCTGAAATTTCTTAATAGAATTCCTATCACTCGGATCTCTAAACAAAAATCAATAAGCCCCTGTTATTGGATCTGACATTAAGCTGCCATAAAGAAAAAACAGTAGGATTACAAGAAGAAAAACGCGAAAAAGTCTACAGAATGTCTTTGGAAGCCTAGTGCGTACCGTTTTCCTAGTCGTGGCGGATATTTATCTCAAGAAAGACGGCCGTGTAACGTCAGCAAGCTAGTTTGCCAGTCAGTAAATACCCTGTACCCCAACACTACCCCTCGACTGTGGGGACAACACTGACCACAAGCTGATCCACCCTCTGCTGAGCGGTCTTTGTGGAGTATAGCGTGATTACTTTACGTTGTTTTTGTTACCAAACGTCCTGCAATACTACAATAAGAAGCCGAAAGAAGCCAAATTAAATAGAATCTCATCTTAATCAAGGTGATGAGAGGCGAAACAAAAATGTAATACAAAGGATGCAGTTTTTTGATTCGCACTTTGTTCACATTTTCATTAAAAAAGATGAACGTCCGCTTAAAAAAATACGAGAATAAGTCAGCAAGTTAGTTATAATAAAAAAATACGTTGGTTACTCGACATACTCCTTTCTGAAATAATACTTTATTATATATTTGTCTAATCGCCTTTTTAGCACCTCAAAACCCTCTAAGTACAGTTATTTTGTCTGTTGTCACAGTCTACTTTACTGCTCATTTTAAAATATTAGAAAATCGTGTGCTAAAGAGGTGACGCATTGATGGGCAGACTGGTTAAAGAAGCTTAGGGTGTAAGATTGATTTTCTTACTACTTTAGTTTCAAAATTATTTTTTCCTTTGCTTTTTGTTACCGAACAACTTAAAAATAAAAGCTAAATTACTTGAAATAAGAGATAAAAAAATATATGCCGCTGTTTGTAGGTAGATACTAAAGTATATACCTACATACCAGTGACTATTTTACAACTTTGGTCACATCCTAATCGCCACTTTCTTATGTTTTGCCAGGAATCTTCTTCGAGGTCTTTTTTTTCCATCGCCGTCTCTATTTCATCTTTCCAGTGCGTTCTTAGTCTTTCTCTTTTCCTTCTTCTCGTTGGGATCCGCACTCATATATTTGTTTGGGTATTCTATCTTTTTCTATTCTTTTAATGTGGTCGTACCATACTATCTGTTTCATTTCCACGGTATCTGTTACAATTCTTCGCCCACAATTCTTCGCCTCCACAATTCTTCGCCAACAATTCTTCACCCACAATTCTTCGCCCACAATTCTTCGCCTACACAATTCTTCGCCGCATACAAGCACAATTGTGTAGGCGAAGAATTGTGGGCGAAGAATTGTGGGCGAAGAATTGTGGGCGAAGAATTGTGGGCGAAGAATTGTGGGCGAAGAATTGTGGGCGAAGAATTGTGGGCGAAGAATTGTGGGCGAAGAATGTTCCTAGACCCGTTACATCGCAACATCTTCGCCAAAAACTGGTCTCTAGTAATCTCACTCTCTTTTTTATTGAATTGTTCATTGTCCAAACTTCCGGCCCATAGGTAACGCAACTATCAATTAACGATTTGAATAAATGTATTTATGTTTATTCTAAAGAAGCAAATTGATTTTAGAGGTAATGGTTCGATCTTTTCCTATTTTTTTAAAGATATCTTTCTCGTCTCTCGTTAAAATGTAACCTGAATATTTGTAGACTTTTGTAGTAGTGATATTTGTATCATCCAGAGTCAGATCTTCTTCTTCACATCCCACTGCCGTATGTTGTGCTTTTCTGTGTTTATTTCTAAACCTCAGCTTTATATTCCTCTATAAGTTTCTTTAGCATGTACGAAGCATCCACTGTGACGTCTGCAAAAACGACATGGTCGTCTGCGAATAACAGGGTATAAATATTTCTCTCTTCAATTTGGACTCCCATCCTATTACAATTTCTAATCCAATTTTCCAAAGCAGAATTCAAATACAATTTAAACAGTGTTGGAGCGACACATCAGCTCTATATTGGAACTTTGTTGACAGGAAACGAATCTGTCACTCCCGTTCTAGTTTTACAAAGCTGACATTGTTTTCATAAAATTTCTTCACAGCATTATCAATATCTAGGATGAATTTTCTTTTCTTTCGTGCACTCCATAGGTTACATACGGGGACGCTGTGATATGCCTTTTTCAGATCCATAAAGGCTAAATGTAATATACTTCCGTGCGCAATCGTTTTTTCCACTAGACGTTTTAAGCAAAAGAGTTTATCGATACATGATCTTCTAGGTCAAAACCGCTTTGTTTCTCTAACTGTTTTATTTGGCTCTCTATTCTATTTTCAGCACCCTTTCCTAGTGTTCCTATGGTAGCTGTCACGCTTAGACCTCGATAGTTGGAACATTCCTTTTTATTTGCTTTTTAAACAGTAAACTGATATGAGCTATTTTCCATTCTGACGGCACAGAGTTACCGTATAAGCATTTATTAAATTTTTTTGTTAAAGTCTCTATGACTACTTCCGGAGCGTGCTCTAGCAGCTCCACAGAAATACCTCCTAGACCAGGTGAGTTTTTATTTTTTATGCTTGTTAGTACATTTTTTATTTCTTCCAATTCGAACCTTTCACTATAAAAGTGATGAGACAATTACAAAATTTTTGGAAGAAAAAATATTTTTCCTCTTCCGTATCTCACACTCGCTTCACTTTTTATAGCCATTTTGTAATTTACTTGCTGACTTTACCTCGCATTGTATTTAGTGCATACAAATATCAGAGGCTGTACGCTTTAACATAAGTGGCACAGTATAAAATCCACAAAGTAATATTACAACTTCACTTTCTAGTATCTTATTTAAAATTAAATGCATCAAAGTTGTTTATTGTGGCTGCTAACCGACATGTGCTCTATTGTGGCGTTTGACAACGCCATACTAGTGATATCTAAGACGTTTTGCAATGTGTGACAATGCAGATAACATCGTTTATTAATTAGCGCTGCTCATCAGCTTATAAATGGAGATGTTTGCTGCTGTTTGCTTGCCATAGCACATTTTAATCATATTATACATTCATTGTTGAAAAATTAAGCTGCTTTTAATTCCCTCGATTAAAATCCTTGCCAAGCACTAGACTCTCGGTCGGATGCAGTTTTGTTGTTTCATGATTTATTCTAAGTAATGCCAGAACAAATTTATAAAATGGGTAAATATTTTTTGTTGGTAATGAAAATAAATGTGTTAGTTGTGAACTCTTTTCGACTTTAGGTCTACATGACATAAAAAATGACAGTATGGCATAATTAATTTTATTTGTCCAGAGGGTATATTTGTGATGCTGGTTTTATAAGTTATGCAAAAAAATTATTTATTACCAAGGTCTTATTAATTATAGAATGCATCACAAACTTGACAACACACAGAATATCCCAAAGTCGGAGCCGAATATAGAGATATTGCTTTTCTGAAGCGTTTCAATTCGATTGTTAAACTAGGACAGTCAAATCAAAAAATAGTTGCAAGAGCCTTCTCGGTTCAAAAACTTTTTAGCAAATACTAAAAAATGTATTGTCGGCCTTTTGCTTTGCTTCCATACTTTTTTGAAATATGGTATAAAAAATAAACACACCTTTCTAAAGCAATTTTTAATTATTATGTTTTCCTAATTATATTTTGAGCTTTGAATTTAGCACCAAATTATCCAACTTTGGCCTAATTTAAATCTGTGTTTATCTATACCTTGTTCAAGTTTTCCAGTTTGTTAATAACAAATTCTTTTAATTAAAAAATGCGACTTTATTCAGGTGCTGAAGAAAGACTGAAATTTTCTTTCGCAAGTACGGTCTAAGTAACGTAGGTTTTAGCTAAGACATTAATGTTTCTACTTCTAAGACAAATTGCTTTAATTTATGTATGAATAAATATTTCAAGAACATATTATTTAATTTTGTACGAAAAGCTGTTTTCAGCATCCCAAATTTATAGACCAAAGTTTTTTCATTTTATTCCTTCTGAAGACGCACGAGATAGATAATGCTAATCAAGAAACTAATCAAAAAACTAACATAAATAAAGGAGTCTGCCTTATGTTAGAGCTTTCAAGTACATGATTTTTTTGATTGGTCGTCAAGAAACTTGTTTTGATAGGCGCTGTGGACAAAAACGTTTACGCGAACCAATTTTTTTGTAACTATTTGGAAAATGTGGTGTAATATCACACAAATTCAATATCAACGTTTATTCACGGTCCTACGCACTCTCCTGCGTTGTCCTTGAGAATGCGCGGCTGTTCAAAGACTTTTTTTCGGTGTATGAGGGTACGGTGCTTCTTGAGGGTCATCTGTTAATAGCGGAAAATCTTTTGATGTCTCTTTGAGCGTGAGTGATTGAAATCAAACATTAAGTACAGCTTAACATTTCTTTATCTACATTTTTCCACCCCGAGAGATTCAATGAAGATTTTCTATTTAATAGAAAACCGGTTTTTGGCAGATGGATTTTTGGAAAACGATATTAAACTCATACAAGTCATTTCAATTGGACACATTAATACATAGTAATTTTTCAGTATTTTTCGTGCAAATGAAAGCTTTAAAATAGTAGTGGGAAAACTGGGGCTAAAATGGGATAGTCAGATAAAATGAAATACTTTAACCATACTTTCTTTCATAAACAGTTAAACACCATTTATTTACTTACATAAAACACCTTATAGGTTGTCGTGATTTAGCGGGAAAGTTTATAAAGCTGTGTTGCAAGCATAAACATTGACAACCTTACAAAGTGCATTTTATTCATTATTTGTGTAAAAATGACACTCAAAAAGGTAGGTACTGTGCCTGTGTTTATTGATTGATCGTAAATATTTTCTTATTTTACACTAGCAAATGTATAGACAATTCATGCACTGTCAGCAATTTTGCGATACTTTCAACGGTTACCTTTATTTTAGTTTATTTCCAAGACTTTGTTGTTGGGGGTAAAATGGGATTCACGGTACACGCTAAAATGGGATAGGTACTCATTTAAAGCGGATTTTAGAACCTATTATTAGATTAGTTTATTTTTGTTTTAAGGCAGCATAGGATGGGAAATAAATACAGGGTGGCACATGGAAACGGGAAATTTTGAAGTTACTCTCACAAAGGTAAGAACAATAAATTTAAAAGTTTTGTTGTTGAAAACAAAAAGTAAATTACATGCCATTAAGTGTTCTAACAAAAAAAAAATTATATGGGAAAAACTAATTGTCAGTCAAGGAGTGAGGAAGCAATAAGAAAAGCTATTGAAGCAGTTCGCGATTAAATTTGGTTACTTAAAAGCTGCAAAATTATTTGGAGTACCAAAGAGCACCCTAAAAAACTTATGAGAAAGGCGATAATTTCATTTGTGACTTGTGTTTGCAGATTTAATGTGTTGTCAAGTTTCCAATTTAACCTATACAGTGTATCCCATTTTACCAACACATCAAAGTAAAATGAGAAATTTTGATATAAACTAAATAATTTTTTTTCGTTGACTTTTAATTTTTAATTAATAATTCTTCATTTTACAGAATGATAAACATTGAGTTCAAATATTTCACATGCATCTTATAATAATAGCTTAAAACGTTAAGTATCCAGTTTTAACCAAACTTTCTCCTAATGGACATAATATACGTATCCTAAAAAATTTGATATTACCGATTATTTGTTAGTTGTAAAGACGTAAAAAATATTTCTGAATATTTACCATGATAATCACTGGCATTATTGAGCCATTGAAAATCATGGTAAATTTCCAGTTTGAAATATATATTTACAGAAGTGATGTAAAGTGACTTGACACGTATAAAGTAGTTTTACATAAAAATATTGCTAATCTACATCCAATTTCTATATTCTGGGAGACAATTTTATTTATTGCTTCCATATTATTTCAGATAATGTTACACTAAAATAGTAAAATTAATGTAATTTAGTAACGTACATAATAAAATCTACAAATTTACACCAATATTTGGGTAGTTGATTAGTATTATAACTTCTAACTAAAAAGTTCGAGTATATCGACGAAATGGGCGCTTTTTCACGTCGTTTCGAAAATTTCTAACCGACGGAATAGTAAACAAATTGACTCACCAAAAATGAACAAATAATCCTAGCTTTGCTTTCCTCACACCTACCTAAAACAAAAAGTAGTTTTTAAACACAAAAACACACAGTTATAGGTGTAATCTACAATACACCCTTTCTTCAAAAATAACATCCTTTTAAGTGCAGATGATCCGTATTTTTATATAGATTTAAACTAATAACTTGACTAAATTGATCTTTTTACACTTAAAGACCATAAATTTCTTTATTAACACATAAAATTTCATAGAGAACAAGTTAGCGAAATAAAAAGCATACTATTCCATTTACTTACATTGACTTAACCATCAAAAATTATATTTTTTGGTGACCAACACTAACACAACAGTACAATAATTGTAAAATTATTTAAACAGTCGTTTTGTAATATACACTACACAACTACACTGTATGACGACAAATTTTGAAAGAAATTTTGAACGGCTTCAATGCTCATCAAACACATGTTACCTAAAATTTTATAAAAACTCCTAAAATTTATTTTGAAATTTAGCAAAAAAGTGTGCATAGCAGTTGTGTGTCGAGTTACAAGGCCGTGCTATTAGACAGAGGAGTACTCAGGAATTTCTAATAAACCAGAGTTGTATCTGGCATTTTCTGGACCATTCGATTTACATACAGATATTTAAGATTGCTACTGACAAAGTAACAGCTTACATTTAAGGGAAAAATGTAGCTTTTGTAGCATTTTGATGTGCTAAGACTTCACCTAAAGTCAAATATTTATTTCTTTAAGTGCCAGTACACTATAAGACTGTAAACATCGAGTGATTTAACAGTACTTTTTGTAATTTTATTGTAATATTACTTTCACCCTGTAAAATGCATGTTAAGTTTATGAAAACTTTGTATTTATACCATTAATCGAATGGAATAAACCATTTACATTGTCATTGCTTTTGTGGTAATTCTTATGTAAATTTACATATTGGAAATTGTAACTTAGGGGTATTTTTACATACATATTTTACTGTGCATGGTTTTGTAATTACCGGGTACAATAATTTTGTATATAATCCAAATATAATCTGTAATAAAATCTGATACTGCTCTTTTTGCAAATTTTTTAAACAAAGTGTATAATTTTATAGCCAAGGATTATTTTATAAAGGGACTTTAATTTTCAAGACATAAATAAAACCCTATAGTTTGCCCCAAAACCAAATTGAAATCTACACTTTGTAAATAATAATGTTTTTCTAAGCATATTACTTTTACTTTAATGAAATATTTTTATTAATGAATTAAGATTAGCCGTTTTAAGAATATTTCATTAAAAAAAAGGCAAGCTTAGAAAAAATTATTATCTATTAAGTGCAGATCTCAAATTTGTATTGCCCAGGGAGAGTGGGCTACACTTTGAACGTATGTTATAATTTAAAATTAATAGTAATATAAACTGAAAAATCATAAATTATTATTAAATGTAAAAAAATATTAAATTAAATAAGTTTTTTGTGTTTGATAAAGTACATCTGGTTTATTTATGTGACGTTTTGTTTTGTTTTTCAATGGCAACTTTGATTTTAAAGATAAACCCAACAACCTGTGACACTCTGAGATCAATTATTTTATGTTACTTCAATGTTATTTCATTTACTTTTAAATTAATAACATTGCAACAAATGCTGATGCATCAGTTACTAAAAAAGCATGTAACACTTCAAAAGGGCCAAGTTATTAGGATTTCAACTTTAGTAAAATACATTAACGTTAAAATATTACCGTCATAACTTGGGTCCTACCACGCCAGCATTTGGGTTTCGTCAATCAACAAACGATTTGTTGTTGAATTTTTACATCATAAGTAGAACAAACTACTCGCACAAATATGTGTTTATAGAAAAGAATGACAAAGATGCAACTACAATAAAAAAGGGATAGCAAAGGGATAAAATCTAGGGACAGTCGCACTGATAGTTACGAATCAACCCCCGAGAAATGTACAGCCAGTCGAAAAATAAAGGAGTTTTTTGTTAAAATTGTTGTGTTTTATTTGTTTGTTACTGTGTACTAATTGCTCTAGACCTGTGTACTACGTGAAACAACGTTTGAGGGTCCAACCACATTATAAAGACGACCACGAGCCATAATTAACAACAATAAATATAAGAGTAATAAGTACTCTTTCACAACAGTGCGGCCTATGTACAGTACGGTCCGTCACAAACTCATACATCAATGGATGAGAAAAAATTCTCTTTTTAAAGGTTTCACAGCTAACTAAAATAAGAAAGTCGATGATAAAATAACAAAAACCAATGAAAATAATATGTAAAACTTATTAAAAAATGTTAAATCTACGCAATGATAATGTTGAAAAATATTTTGAGTAGGATTTTAATTAAGCAAGTTATAAAAAAAATCGTAATTTTTAGTTTTTTATGAATAGAGCAAAAACTATTAAGCTGTTTAAAGATTTATTTCATAAAATATTTGCTCCTAAATCATAGATTATTTTGACTCATTTAACCAACTCTTTATCTCTTATCGTTTACGAGATTCCCATGCTGTTCACGATAAGTAAGTGAGACCGTTTAAATAAAAATGGCATGTTTTTCCAAATAACAGTTAAAAAACCGCCCATATAGTGATAAATTTAGTGAAGAAAGTTTGTTGGGTCATTTTATTGCAATCCGCACTAGATACAAAACTTTATTACGTATTTACAATTGTAGAAGTTGAATATTTACGGCAATATCATATATATTAATATGAAATTTACAGCGAAAACTGGCCATAAATAACATTCACATATTCAGCAAATAAAATGTTGTACGTGGGGCGATATTGGGAATCTAAAATGCCTTTTTTCAAATATTAGAAGCGAGCGTGCACTGGGATTATGAACCCTTGCAATAAATTCTTAAAATCAAACATTCATTTTTGGCCGTCAATAAAGCTAGCCCGGATTCCACCAAATCGCTGAGGCGACAGCTCGTAGCTCTAAGGCTCAGCCACCCGGACTTAATGCGAATATCACACACTGTGGTTGCTATTCACTCGCTTGAAAATTTATGAAATTATTATTTTAAATTAAAATTGGCTCACTTATTACTTTTATTAGCCTTTTACGTGTGTGAAAATTGCCTTGAAAATTGCAACATATTTTTATCAAGCACCAAATTAAAGTTTAAATTTGTTAGGAGTGAAATTTCGATTAATAATTAAACATGTTTCATTGTAGATTATCTTCAAAGCAATTTTAAAATGACTATTATAATATATTTCCAGAAATAAAGAACTTTTATTGATGATAAACTATTAAAGTGATACATTTTAAAATGTAAATAAACTTAAACAGGGTGTCTTAAAGTTGATGCTGGAAATTTAACTGAATTTTTTGTTTCACACAAAACAAAAGTTTCAAAATTTTTTTAAATCAAAAAAAAAGAATTAATTATAGGTTCTATCTTAATAATACAATATTAATAAAAGGAACCAAACGTCTAGTATAAACTAACTTTGTTCGAAAGATGTTAAAAAGAATTGCGAAAGGATTTCGACAAACATTAATTTATAAATTGTTTTCTTATTAGAGTGAATCAATATTATTACAAATGAGCTTCATTAAAAATTATTTACCTTTCTTCAACGTTTTATATGACTAATAATAAACTGCAACTGATGAAGAGACCGAAGTCTGAAAATTGGTTTTGCATGTAGACAAAATATATTTCGTAAAAAGATAGGTAGTTTTTAATTACACCTATTTATATTGATCATTAATTTTTTTATTTATCTTTCAGACACATAGGTATCATTAATAAAAAATGTGCAACAACGGGTTTATGTAGTAAATTTGTAAATTTTGGCATAAAAACACGAAGAACAATAAAACTAGAGAAAATAAACAAAAAAAAAATATAAAAATTGCACTTTTTTGAAAACAGAAATTTTAATAGTAATGAACACACAATTGTCCAGATTATTATTTTTTAAATAGGCTTAAATTCATCAAAATAGACAGTCGCTCTTGGAAAACCGTGTATATTGTGTTGGCCGCAGCGTTGGGCAAAATTTGATTTTTATTTAAAAAAAAAACATTGATTTAAATTTAAAAAAATCACGAATTTTTGTTTTTTTTTAACTTGAAATTATTTTTTTAACCACTAATTTATATTATTCTCACTACATTATATCTTCTATACAGACTTATTCAAAAAGTATTAACAAATGAAAAAGTTTTTTACTAAAAATTTCTCTGAAACTTTTTTTCTTGATAAAAGTTGATGCATGACTTAAAACTAATTTTAAGATGGAAAAAATTTTACAAAAACTCACGATACTAGAATTTAATGATTTCAGAAATATTCACAAGAGTAAAATGACTTTATTTTAAATTACAAAAAAAAATAAACAGGGAAAGATTGTTTAGACTTCAAAAATACGACTGAAGGTAAAATTCCACGTTAAAATTTTAATTTTTATTTTTGAAATACTTTTAACATCCAAAAAGTCTGCAACAAATGGAAAAGTTTTTTATTATTCGTTTCTCAAATAATTTTATTCTTGAGAAAAAAAGGGCATGTTAATTGTGCGATTATTATTTGTAAAATCGCTAAAAGCTAGTGTCGCATGGAGTTTTATTTAACTTTTTGTAACTTAAAATTAGTTTTACACCATGCACCAACTTTTCTCAAGAATAAAATTTTCCAAGAAAACCATATTTTTTTTTCTTTTAGTTGCAAATTTGTTAAATGTTGCTCTACTATAAAATTCGAAATTTTAACGTCACATTGTGTATTGTCATGTTTTTGATTTCTCTACAATTTTCCCATGTCGTTTTTTTTTGGAACTCTTAAAATAAGGGCACTTCACTTTTACGAATTTTTTTAAAACTTTAAAATCTAGTCTCATGATTTTTCTTTTCATCTTAAAATTAGTTTTAGATCATGCGTCAATTTTATCAAGAATAAATATTTTCTGAGAAATGGATAATAAAAAACTTCCCATTATTGCACACTTTTTGTATGACACGTTAAAATATTTTGACCCTAAAATTAAAAATAATTTTTATAATTTACAAAACAAATCTACCGGATTGCGTCTCTAACAAGAAAATTCCTGTAGAGACTTTATTTCTCCCCGATCTATAATTAGCCAAAAGGCAATATTTTCAGCCTATTTTACTAGCGTTTGTTTAAGCGGGTGGAAGTAAAACGTGCATTTATTTAATTTACATGTGACTTGTGACGTTAAATCGTGAAAATAAACTAAGTTTGATTGAAATCATGATTTTAATTTAAAAAATAAGCTGATTTAAATCAGGCAAACCCTAAGCCAGTGGTTCTCAACCTGTGGAGCGCGCCCCCTAGAGGGGGCTAAAGTATCTGAATGGAGGCGCGATGAAAGGGCAAACTATTAAAACAACAAGACACTAAAATGAAATGGAACGGGTTTTTTAGTGACCAAGACGTAGGAAGATTAAAAGAGGGGCGCACTTAAAATTTATAAGGAAAAGGGGGGCGCAAGTTTTAATAGATTGAGAAACACTACCGCAAGCGTATGATTACACAATTTTCACGTTTGTACTGCGTCAACTTAATCAACTTTTATGTGATAAAACGTACTTGAATACCTCTAAATATTATT
This sequence comes from Elmis aenea, assembly GCA_947652605.1. Lineage (NCBI taxonomy): Eukaryota > Metazoa > Arthropoda > Insecta > Coleoptera > Elmidae > Elmis > Elmis aenea. The sequence goes on along the minus strand of OX393581.1, from coordinate 12,330,879 downwards.
TAAAAATTATTTCTTTCAGCTACTTTATTTGTTTTTATACCACTAAGCCTTTATCGTAATTAGCACCCATTATAAAGTTCAAATTATCTATATTTTTGATGATTTCGCCCATTACGTGCAATTTATTTAAAGTTATAAAACATAATTTTCTATTGCGAAGCGTTACATACTTTTAAAAAGAAAATCAAAGCACATACCGTACTTATCTACTGCAGAACTACAGGCTTACTGATAAATCTGTTGCAATATTTAATATAAGAGCATTAAAGTTGCAATCGCCTTACCGGATGCAGTAGTGTTTCATATTCCTGGATAACTACGTTAGTACCATTTTCATTTCGACCTTTTTATCACTCATAAAATAACAAAATGAAAGTTTAAAAGCGGCAGCGCCAACCCGTGAAAGTTGTTACCGTTAAATAGTAGTTCGAAATTTTAAATTGAATTACGAAAACTTTTGCCAGACTTCAAAGGAACTCGGCTAAATGTTTTATATAGAGAATCCATTTTAATAAATTAAATTGCATAAATAATTAATTGTGTTAGCCGAACTTGCAGGATAACATAATTTAAAGTAATTGCAGATTAAATGTAAATGTAATAAGCGAGCTTAACTTTATGGAAAGTCGGAATAAGAATTTTTTGACTCTTTTTACAGCTAAAATTCTTAATAAAACTAAACGCTGCGCTGATATGTAACAGTATATTAAATAACAAGAGTTGTAAGAAGCATAATACGCACGAGTGCGTATTTCCACGAGTGCGTAATTGCTTTACAACTCGTGTTATGTAGCTTACTTTTTCTACGATCACAATACCTACGATTTTAACGGCTTTTTGGCTAATATACACATGTAATTACGTTATCAATTTTGACGTAAGCCTACTTTGACAGTTCTAGACAAGTGTGTGTTTTTCTTACCGTGCGTTATAACTCACTTATTAGGCATGCAGGAAGCGTTTGACGTAAGGCTACTTCTCTTTTAAAAAACTGCTTTTGGCTTACCGTGCGTAAAGACCCACTTACTATGCATGCAGGCTGTACGGCAGCGGTTTCCAAACTTTATGATGCTACGCCCCCTTAAAAAAAAAAACTTATTTTGGCGCGCCTCCCAGTTTGGAAATCGCTGCTGTACGGTAAGAGTCATTTACATCAGTGGTAGAAGAAAAAAACTATTAAGGCAGATTTGACCATGCCGAAGATTGATGTGTGTAAATTTTACTGTTTCATTACATAATTTATGCTTACTTTAAGTTTGATATACACCGACCCTGAAGGGATGCTCCTCCACCTGGAAGAATTTTGACAATCTTATTTTTTATATTATTTTTGTGGCTAATATTATTTTTTTAAACATCTGTTTGCTTTCATTCTTTGTATGTGCCCAAACTATCTTAGTCTTTTGAGTTCTATTGACACTATAATGTCTACACCTAACATACACCTGGTTTATCACGTTTATATTTGTTTCCCTTCTCATCTGTTCTTGTATGTTCTTGTATAGCTACAGTATCGTCGCCAGTAGACCATCTCCATCGCCTTGATCCTTGAATTAAAAACCGCAAATGAAACAAAATTGCCAAAAGGATTACTTCGGATGAGTATTGTGACACCCCGCCTGAGATTAATTCTTTTATGTTGCGTCAATGTTATTTCATTTACTTTTAAATAAATATAATTGCAACAAATGCTGATGCATCAGTTACTAAAACATGTAACACTTCAAAAGGGCTAAGTTATGAGGATTTCAACTTTAGTAAAACACATTAAAGTTAAAATATTACGGTCATAACTTGGGTCCTCCTACAACCCCAGCATTTGGGTTTCGTCAATCAACAAACGATTTGTTGATAAAGTTGTACATCATAAGTAGAACATACTACTCGCATAAATATGTGTTTATAGGAAAGTATGACAAGGATGCAACTACAATAAAGAGGAGACAGCAACAGGGAACCTAAAATCTTGAGACAGTCGCACAGAGAGAGTTACGAATCAACCCCCGAAAAATGTATAGCCAGTCGAAAAATAAAGGAGGTTGTTGTTAAAATTGTTGCGTTTTATTTGTTTCTTACTGTGTACTAATTGCTCTAGACCTGTGTACTACGTAAAACAACGTCTGAGGGTCCAACCATCATACAAAGACGATCACGAGCCATAATTAACAACAATAAATATAAGAGTAATAGGTACTCTTCCACAAAAGTGCGGCCTATGTACAGTACGGTCCGTCACAGTATGCATTTGTTCTAAAACGTAAATATATATTTTTTTACTTTCCTAACAAGCGAAATATCTTCTCTATAATTTGTATTACCCTCTAATTATTTTTTGTTGCGAAACACATGCGGTATTAAAATGCAAATTGCGCATTGAAACACAAACTTATATTATCATATACAAATATGAGCATGCAAATTCGCTGCAGTATAAATTTCGTAAACTCGGTGAACTATTCGTCGAGCAGGAAGTTGCAACCAATTCTATCCTCGAAAGCTTGAACTAACCCCGCCATTGTATTGGCCCCTTTTCAAATCATCTCTGAAGGGGATAAGCCGCGAATAATAGTCTAATTTTTACAACTACCAATCTGAATACACAGCTTGGCGTGGGCTGAATTAATCTCGGAGAATTTAGTTTTTATATTCTCCCAAAAAAAATATTCTTTTGCTTCGAAAAAAGCCGCTTCAAATCTAAAATCTTTATAGCAGTTTTATGATTCTTTGTTGCTACCAAAAGCATACAAAAAGTCTAATAAAAAAAACTTGTTAACTTGAAAGAAATCTAAATCTTCATATCCGATAAATTCAGATTTAATATTTGCTGCTCCTAATAATAAGTACAACTTTTATTATTGGCGGGTATTTAGGAATTCTGTTTTTAAAGAACTACCAACAACATTAACCATTATAATCGTGAAGCAAACCGAAATTGGAACAAAAAACGAAATGGCCGATCTTTTATATTTATCTTTCTTAAACCCATAAAGCAAATACATACATAATACATACATTCTCGTTTTATTGTTTAATTTTGTATAGTGTTTCAAAAATTTAAAGAAAAAATTGAACCCGAACTGAAAGTTGAACCGTTTCCGCTGAACCGGTTACCGAATCGATATAAAATTAACAAAACCCGAAAATTTCTCAAAGCTAAAGCCGCGTACAGACCAGCTCGTGAGCTGTTTTGGGAGTGTTCGCGTACAGCTCGCGAAGAATTCGCGAGCAGCTATAGCCAGTTCAAACCAAGTTCGTTCTTTAAACGCTACAACCAAGGGTTAAGATAATTGATAATAAATTAGTATAATTATAATAGCAGTAAAAGTACTTTAAACGAGGTAAAATTATGTAGGTTGCAGTTCGAATTATAATATTAGATTTGCATCGTCTAAAATCACTCACGGGATGTTTTATGGCATAAAGAGGACGTGAAGGTTCCAGACAACCTGACAAAAATTTATATTGTGCCTAGCTGTTGAAGGAATTATTACCAGATCAGGTTTAGTGGTATTAATATTCTTTTGGATACTTCATTCTGCAAGATCAACGACTCAATTTTTTTTGTTAATGATATTAAACCTCTACTTAAAAATTGATAATTGCTTCTACTATGAAACTATCATTTAAAATCTTTTTAATTTAAAAACGAATCTTTCAAACTATTAACACCAATTCCATTCGCTTTACAAACATTATTTTCATAGTTTATTTATTTGTCTACACCAGCTGCGTTAAACAAGATCTCATTCTTGCGTTTGGACCAATTTTTTTCTTGCATTACATAACTGCATCGCGTTATTCCGGACAATAAGCATTTTGTGTTGCCAGTGATGCGAAGATAGGTACAAATGTCAAGTAGTAAATACAGCAACATTTTTATTAGTAGTGGAGCAAAATTTTCTGATATATGATTTAGAATTGTTTAGCTAGAGGGCTAGAGAGCTACTAGTTACTTTGTAAGTTGTAACAAAACTTGAAAATTCTCCTGTCTACTTCATAAAACTTACATAATTACTCACTACTTGTTAAACTTGGTAAAAGCATGGTGCTTTTACACCGAACTTAGTAGCATATTAAGAAGTCATTAACTTATCACACGAGAAATACTTAGATTGAAATTTCCATTAGTTTCCAGAAAAATTCCCAGAATTAATAAAGTTCATAAATAATTTTCATATTTTACACACATTTTCTGAAATCAATTATGTATTAATGTTAAACAGCATTATTTGTAATAACTGCGGAAACAATTCTTATACCAAAAATGTTAACTAAATCGGCGTAAATGGAAAGGTCAACTAGGTAGGGCAAGAGTTACGATTCAGAAGCTCAGCAGACCGCAAGGAGGCCCGGAATTCGACTATTGCATACTCCTTTTTTAAAGTAAGATCGTAATTTGGTTCTAGGACAATCACCCCCTGGACAATCACCCCCCGGACAATAACCCCCAGACAATAACCCACCGTACAAATAACCCCCGGACAAATAACCCCCGCACACGGGGGGTTATTTGTGCGGGGGTTACTTGTCCGGGGGTTATTTGTACAGGGGGGTTATTGTCCTGGGGTTATTGTCCGGGGGGTGATTGTCCTGTTACCCGTTATTTGTAGACAGCTACTAACAATAAGTTTAAAGTCAGTAAAGTTATATTTTAATTTGTTTATTTATTCATGAGTTCTTTTACTGTTATAGGTGTTGGACTGTTAAGTTGTGCTGACTTTTTTTCATGTGTTTCTGTCTTATGCTAGCTTTTTTATGTCTATCCATTTGATGTATCTATCCGCTGCTGCTTTTTTAACTTCGTCTTGTCAGATTTTTCTCGGTCTACCTCTTTTGTTTTTTCCCTGTGACCCTGCTTCATAGGCTTTTCTGGTTAACCTTTCTTCTTTTATCCTATAAATATGACCCAACCATCCAGCTGTCTTTCTTGTATTTTTGTTTCAACTGATTTTATCTTTCATTGTTCTCTATATGTTTCATTTCTGATTCTATCTTTTTTGATTTTTTCTTGGATTTTTCTTCAAATTCGTGGGTAAGAGTTTTTGGATTATGTTGCAGATTCTTTTCTGTTTCCGCGACTAAGACCATGTCGTCTGAGAACATTAGCAGAGCTATGTTTTAATTTTCCATTTTCCAATTGCCTAGGTGAAACGGTTTGATTTTTTGTTTTACTTCTTTAATTACCCCCCATCTATGACTTCTGAAGATAATAATGGGCCAAGCACGCATCCTTGTTTTAAGCTCTCTTTTGTTTCAAACCCTTTCGATTCTTCATTTTGGGTTCTTACAATATTTACCGTTTTTTTCGTACATAGCATTTATTATGTCGATTGTTTCTGTTTCTATTTCCTTCCTTCTTAGGCCCCTCCATACGCCCTTCGTTTTGATTTTATCAAATGCTTTTTCCAAGTCTATAAAACATTATTGTATTGCTTTGTTTTTTGTTAAGCTATTTTCGATTGTTTGTCTTGATATAAAGACTGGGTCTTGTGTACTCCTTCCTCCTCTGAAACCGTATTGGGATTCTTCTAGAGTGTTTCCTATTTTTTCTTTTACTCTGCTTTCCATTACTCTTGCCAGTATTTTCCCTTGTACACTCATTAATGTTATTTAGAAGTTAAAACAATCCCTTTTGTCCCCTTTCTTGTATAATGGTAGAATTATTCCAATGTTCCAATCCCTTGGTATTTTTCTTAATTCTATTACTTCGTTCAATAGAGCCCTTTAGTGTTTCTTTCCCTAATTCTGCCATGTATAAAATAATTTCCCGGTGTAATGCCATCTGTACCTACGGCTTTTCCTATCTTTAATTTAGCCATGGTTTTTCAAATTCTTCCATTGTAATCTTCGTTATCTCTTGATATCCTCCGTCGCTTCGTATATATGTTACTTCGTATCTACTGTTTATTTCATGTCTCCGCTAGCTCTTTAAAGTATTGTCTTTATCTTTTTGTAATTTTTTCCTCGTCCGTAATTATGTTCCCATTTAATTTTAGTTATATTTTTACCGGAGCCTAACCCATTTTGCGCAGATTAAAATTCATCTCCGAAAGTTTGGTTCTTCAGTCGACTGATGAAGTAGCAAAAAATGGCACGTTGTGATTAAACTTTTAATCACACATGCCTGTCATAAAAAATCTCGGCCCCAGACGTTTAATAATAGTCAAGTTTTAAATTTATACCGTTTACGGCTTATTTTGTTGCATTTTTTATAAACGACGACCGTATTTAGACAAAGAAGTGAATTAATGCATTTCAAGGGACTACTTTCAAAAACTGAGTATGCCATTTACGGCGTTGTTATAGCAGCAATTTACGATTATTAAGCCTAATTTTTAAAAGCCATATTAGTTTTTAGCGTCCATACACAGGCTTAGATACTTTAACTTTTTTGCTTTTGAGACTGTAAAGCGAAAACGGTGCAGTAAATATTGAAAATATAACTGAACGTATGCGTTCCGATTAAAAACGAACGAAATATTTTTCGTTTTTAGTTCCTGATAATTATCAGCGATTTTTGATTTTTTTTAATGGCATCAATGATTAATTTACAAACTATTGTTTATGAACAATAAGTAAATTGTTGTGGCCGTAATTTAACGTGAAGGATAAGATTGCCCAGTGGCAACTTCTTCTTCTTCTTCTTCTTTTACGATGGCCTTTTGCCTCACGGCGTCGGCTTTTGGGGGTTCTCCACCCAACTTTTCCAGACCTTTTTGTCTGCCGTCATCGCTCTCAACTCCCCAACTGTTTTCCCTCGTTCACGGGCTATTTGTTCTATTCTGTATTCCATGTTAATTATTCGCCTTCCTACCCGCCTCTTCCCATACCTCCAACTTTCTGTTAATTTTTAGGCATAGATTCTGGCAGCATCCTTTGCACGTGTCCGTACCATTTTAATTGTTTTTCTTCGATACTTTGGGTTATTTGTTTTTGTTGTAGGTTATTCTGGATGTCTTTATTTTTGCACTTATTTCTTTTTGTTTTTCCCGCTATTTTTCTTAAGAATCTCATTTCTGCTGCCGTTATTCTTTTCTCATGTTCAGATGTTAGTGGCCATGTTTCACTACCATACAGCATAGTTGGAATTACGACCGTGTTGTATATTCTGGTTTTTGTTTGTGCACTAATTTCTTTTTTCCCAAGGATAGTTTTGTTTAGTTGGTAGTAAATTCTCGTGCATTTTCTGGTTCTGTTTAGGATTTCTGCGTCAATTTTCCCATTTTCGCTAATTTTCGTTCCTAAGTACTCTATTGTCGAGACTTGCTCCAGTACGTCGTCTCCGCATTTGATGTTTTGCTGGTCTTCATCATCGTTTACTTTTATTATTTTTGTTTTCCCTGTGTTTATTTCCATTCCCATTTGTTGTATCGTTTCGTTCCACTGGTTCAAGGACTTTTGTATGTCTTCTCTGTTTTCCCCCACTATTATTATATCGTCTGCATATAATAGGCACTGTATCTGGACGTTTAAATTTACTTAAATTATTTTATTATTGGCAACATAGATTAAATTTTTACTTAAAACGATTAGGCAAGTCTAGAGGTTTATGCCTCTTTAGTCTTTTAGTTTGTCCAGTGTTCACTAATAACTTTTCTGCTTAAAGGTTGGGACGATGAGACATAAATGAAGATCTTGCTGTTTACCTTCATTGGAAACATATTATGGTGCGTTGATTATTGTTCTTAAAGTTTTGGCCTGAAATCGTTGTAAGATTTCTATGTTAGAGTTACTGCTTGAACCTCACAGTTGTAATTCGAACGTCCATATTGGCTTTAATATCGTTTTGTAGATTAGCAGTTTGTTATCGATCGACAGTTGTAAGTTTCTGCCAATAAGTCAGTACAACTTTCTAAATTGCACCCAGCTGTTTACGTTTCATCCATATGTGTTTCCGCCACGTCAGTCTGCGACCTAAACGCATTCCCAGATAGTTTGTCTTCTGCTTGCGGAAAAATAGTACGGTTTAGTGAGAAGAGGGGCAGGTGTCTACGCATAGTAAAAGTTAGGGGTGTTGACTTTGCCTCATTAACTTTTATTCTCCAAACTTTTAGCCATTTTAAGATCTTGTCGAGGTTTCTTTGCAGCATTTGCGTTGCGATCGTTGGATCTGTGTGTGAGGCCAAGACCGCTGTATCGTCGGCAAAGATAGCTACCATGTTATGTTTCACGTTGGATGGTCAGCGGTATAAAGCAAGTAGAGGACAGGTCCGAGGACACTTCCCTGCGGCACACCAAGTCCTTGATTATAACAGGCAAAAATATGTGAGGTTGTAGGTAATACTGTCAATATTTTTATACTCCTATCATTTGCGTGTCTATAATGGTATATGCTCAAATGGGGTATCTTTGGCCCTTAATTTAAATTGCCTTATTTTTATGTATCTGCACATATTAACAGGTGCAACACTGATCCAAAAATTAATACATAAAAGACTCCGATCCACCAAACTATTGTATTAAAATTAATTTGATGAGACTTTTCTTAATAAAAGCGGAATGTCGTGTAATAATAATAATAATAATAATAATAATACATATAATGTCTTTATTGCCATGAGAAAGAAAAACATGTACACATATATATTTCTATGGGTAACCGCAAGGTGATTATGGTAATGCAATGACTAATAAGCAGAATAATTTTTTCTTCTTTTCCACACTTTGGTTAACACTGGTTTAAATAATTTAATTAGACGAATACATCCTTAAATAAATTAAGTCTTAAAAAACTAAATTAAAATAAACGATTGAACACGCAAGCAATAAAAACTACAAAAATGCCAATATCAAAAAAAAATTGGATAGTGAATGTTTGTAAACTACCTCTATAAAAAAAATCGGCCATGGATACATCTTTATAGAATCATACAACTTTAATAAAGTTCTTTACTGCGCTTATAAAACTCTGTATTAAACTGCAGCTTATTTAATTTTTCATAATCTCTGGCAACAAAGAAGATTACTCGTGACGTTTTCTATTTTGTATAGATGTAGCAGAATTTGAATGCGAATTGTTATGTTTTGTTAATAAACATGCTGTAGCAGTTTATGTAGAGTGCTCTCTAAAATATTGCCAAGAGCACTCTTTGCAGTAAATATCTATCTATACGTGTTTCCTTGCTGTGTGAAAAAGTTTTTAACTAAATGTACATATTAACGTCTGCGCAAGGAAGTTTTAAATATTTTAATTTAGTTTCGTGCTTTGGTCGATGAAGTTTATCGATTGCATTGCCTTCGGAGATCCCTGGACTAGTTTCCAACAAGAAAACTTTGTCGCTTAGTCTTTGAATAGTGGGAGACAAAGGACACCTGCTTTGTCTATTTCCTCAAGAGTGTTCATTAAAAGAAATCTTTTAGTTGGCTACGGAAATCTAACAATAGTTTAAACTTAATCAACGTAGAAGGGCTGAAAAATGAAGGAACTACAAAATGAAAAGTATTTTCAGTGCACAATATGTTTTTTTTTAATATCTTCATTGGATAGCAATCAGAATATGATTCCTATGAGCTTTCTTTTAACGATTTGACAATATTTTGCGTTGTACTTAATACAATTTATGCATTCTTTAAGTTGATGACAGTTTGTATACAATAAACTTTTATACCTAGAAAAAATTCTCAGGGTGATAGCAGATTATACGGGAAAATTCAATTTTATGGGATAGACATGTTACAAAAAATACTAAAACAAGGATATATAACACCATAGTACGCAGTTTAATGACATATGGAACTGAAAACTAAGTAATAAATAAAAAAAACAAGTAAAATTACTGCAACGGAAATGGAATATTGGACAAGAAGCTGTGGAGTTACAGGGATGGAAAGACTTAGTAACGGAAAGATCAAATGTACAAAAAGACGTACTCAGTTACATGAAAGAAAAGAAACTGGCCCAGTTTGGACATATTAGAAGAACATATAGAAATAGATGGATAGTACGTGTCACTGAATGGAGTTCTATAGGCAAAAGTAAAAGAGGTATACTCCGAAGATTATGGAGGAACGAAGTAGACGAAGCGATGAAAAGAAGTGGCATACAAGACGGAAAATAGTAAGATGGACACACATTGTGACAGTGGTTGAGAGAAGAAACACAGCGACAGGTGTAGAATCCTAATTATATATATACTTACGAATTCCCGCCCGTTTTCGTTTTTTTTTACGTTTTTTCGTTCCTGAATGCTGAAAAAATAAAGAAATCCGAGAAATCGGGATAATTTCGTTTAAACCCATCAGTAATAACGATTGGAAATAGACGTTCTAATGGCAAAATATTTCTTAGAACATTTCATAGTTATCGCGATCCAACACCTACATTGCCAGCTAGGTCATGTGCAACGAATGTGCACCCAGGAAGGCATATGACGTGTGAACTAAAAAAACCGTCGCAAGGAAAGACCGAGGAAAACCTAGAATGAGAAGCTGCCACGAACAGAGAAAACAGTTGGAGGAACGGTAAAAATCTGGCAACTAAGAGTAGCAAAAAAAGGAGGTAGACCTACGGAGTCCACATACATAAAAAGACAAAAATCTTACGATAGAGAGAAGTAAGATTGGGAAGAAGAACAAAAATAAGAACAACAACAAGAATAAGTAGAAGAACAAGAAGACGAAGAGTGTTGAATAGGATTTTCGTTGAAAAATTTACATCTTTTTCTTCTTCTCGACTCACTCCTTATGTCTTTTTAGGTGTCGGAGGGTGGTCGTGTCCTTTTCCATCACACCTACGCTTCTATGTTTTGCTAGCGTTTTAATTTCTTCTACTGTTTTTCCTTTTTCTAATCCTATTTTCCTTATTTGATCTATCTATTTTCTTCTTGATCTCCCTCTTTGTGTTTTGGATGGTTTTCCATTTGCATTATTTTTCTCGTGATTCTGTCAGGTTTCATTTTTACTATATGGCCATACCAGTTAGGTTGTTCTTTTATTTTTTTTTATTATTGGTTCTTTTTCTGTTATTTCTCTAATGTTTTCTTTTTTATTCTGTCCCATTAAGTTCTCTTCGCAATTTTTTTGAGGTGTTTCATTTTGATGGGGTTAATTTTAGCCTCGTCTTTTTTTCTTAGTGTCCAGTTTTCGGATGCGTAGGTTATTTTTGGTAATGTTACCATATTATATATTTTCATTTTCACCTTTTTGTCGATGTCTTTGTGTCCTGGTATTGTTTTGTTCAATGAGTAATATATTTTTGTTGATTTGTTCGCTCTATTTGTAAATGCAGCATCTATTTTCTCATCCTCTGTTATTATGCTTTCCAAGTATTCGTATGCTGTTACTCTTCCCAGTATATCTTTTTTTTACATTTAAGTTTGTTGTTCTGTTTTTCGTTTACGATCATAGTTTTTGTTTTATTTATGTTCACTTCCATTTTCATGTCCTCGATTTCTTCGGTCCATGCGTTCACTAACTTTTGCATTCTGCTTTTAGTATTTTCTTTAGCATCACGTCATCTGCGTACAATAGGCTATACAATTTAATTAGTTCTGGATTTTTGTATTCAATTCAGTTGTTTATGTTTTTCTTTAATTCGTTTACCTATCTTGTCCTTAAAAATAATAAATAATGATGGATTGAAACCAGCCACTTCAAACATAATAATATGTCTATCTATCTACGTCCCACTTCTTACGAGGAAATCTATAAAACTATTATGTCACTAAAAAACACAAAATCAACAGGAGAAGACAAAATACCAACAAACCTCTTAAAATATACTGCCGACTTAATATCTGGACCTTTAAGTCACATTATAAACCTCTCATTAAAAAATGGCATATTTCCTAACAAACTTAAATGTGCAAAAATCAAACCCATTCACAAAAAAGGGGATTTAAGTGACATAGGAAACTATAGACCCATAGCCATCCTCACAAACATTAGTAAGATATTTGAAAAAATAATCTACAACTGAATTGAAAATTACGTAGAACACTTTGGCTTAATAAACAACGCTCAAAATGGATTCAGGAAAGGCAAAACAACTACCCGCGCTATTTACATGGCAATCCGAAATGTACTTCAGTCCCTCAATAAAGACGAACACACCATGGTCATGTGTGTTGATCTCTCAAAAGCTTTCGTTAGTGTTGACCACGAGATACTGCTAACAAAATTAGAACACTATGGTATACGAGGGACTGCTCATAACCTTATAAAATCTTATCTTTCGGAAAGAAACCAATATGTTGCCGGAAAAGACTCGTCAGGTAAAATGCTAAATTCTAACAAAAAGAAAACCAAAAAAGGAGTCCCGCAAGGATCAATCTTAGGTCCCCTGTTATACATACTGTACACAAATGATCTTCCAGATTTTGCCAAAACTTCCCTTATACAATTTGCCGATGACACATCTTCTATTATTAAGTGACTCGGATTCCAAATATTCTGAACAAAAACTCTTTGACTGCTTAGGCCAACTCCAACATTGGTTCACATTGAACAATCTAACATTAAATGTCAATAAAACTCAAGTAATAAAATTTTCACAAAGTAAATTAACCTCCGACTTAAAACTTAAAAACAATTCCACAACTATAAATGTTGTCAATAAAATATCATTTCTTGGTTTAGGTATTGACTCTAGATTGGACTGGTCATACCACATCAAACGCCTGTCACAAAGCCTGTCACGGTATCCTTTCGCACTAAAAAACCTAAAAAAATTGGTCAGCACAAACGCGGCCAAAACTGCATATCATGCATAATGTTGAATCTAGGTTACGCTATGCTGTGATTTTTTGGGGTAACGCTAGTGACTCTGAACGCCTCTTTATTATACAAAAGCGATGTATAAGAACTATTTTTGGTCTAAACTACCGAGATCACTGTAAAGACACTTTTCGTGACAAAGAAATATTAACTTTTTACGGTCTATTCATTCTCGATGCCATCCTTTTCGTAAGAAATAATGTTGATCTGTTTGAAGTGAATATAAGAAACCATGCAGCCAATACACGACATAAAAAAAATCTAAAGCCCGATTGCTTCAAATATACTTATCTTCAAAAAAATGTTGCCTTTATAATTATTGCAATATATAACAAATTTAATACATCACCTGAGAGTATAAAAAATCTACCCACCCCCGACTTGAAGAAAATATTAAGAAATGTCCTAATCTCTAAAGCTTACTATGGAGTTAGTGAATATCTTAATGACGCTTACTTTAAAAACTCTTTTAAGTAAATATAATTTTGTGTTGTATAATATTCGTATGTATGTGTATTATTATTATCATTACTATGACATGTTCCACGCCTTTTTGGACTCTTCAGAACAAATAAAGACTGCTACTACTACTACTACTTAGGCTGTCTTCTTGAACAAGGAGACGAAGAGTGTTGAATTGTATTTTAGTTAAAAAATTGACATAGAAGCTGGTTCCTTTAATATTGGTAAGAAACCATTGCATTGTGGGTGTTATAAGTTGATATTGTCATTCATACCGCTAACAGATATTAGTGACGGTTTATGGTTTTCGGACTGCCCGAAAAATACTTTTCCAGCAAATAAGCTGTTATCTAGAAGCGAGAATGCACAACTACAAAGAAGAACTTTGCTAATAGACGTGAAACCTACGTTCAGTTCACGTCCAAGGTAAAAAAAAACGCGTTTTGTATTTTAGCGGATTGATGATTATAAATTAGCCGTTGGTGAATTATTAATCATTTTAAATGTACATCTAAAGTAAAAAAGTATTAAAAGCGATTTAATTGAAAAATGGTTCTGGTTATCAATTATGTATCGCGCATTTCATGGGTACATAAATCTTAAATCCGTCGGGATATAAATTAAAGCAAAGAAGACGTGGAGAAGGAAAACAACTTGGGTTCGTTTTCACTGACAAAGTGTAATATCGTACAACGGTTAAAGTTTTCAATCAATGTCGATGAAACATTTTATGGATAAGACATCCACTTCAAAAGAAAATTTGCTAATTTATTTTAATTATCCTTTTTTTGTTGAGATTATAACGAGCCTAGAATTAGGTCAAGTGTAGCTTGTTTAAAAACAAGTCTTTTGTTTTAACTTTGTATAGAGTTGCTTTTATTTTGTTAACAAAATTGTAAAGGCTTAGCTTAAATTTTGCAAAAATTCCGATGTATTTTTCTTTAGCCGACGTCAATCATAAATTAAAACAATGGAAAAGAAAATTAAAATTAGCTATTGTTTACTTTTCCTGCTAAAAAGCTTTAATATAACCCCAGACATGTAAATTTTCAATACCGTCTAGGTCTAGAGCTTTTAAGCTTATTGATATATAAAATTGCTATTATTATGAAGGACGAAAAATCGAAAATATTGTAACCTATTGTAAAAAAAATAATCCCTAAATAATTTTACAATTTACTGGAAAATAATCGAAATTTTTATCATACAGTAAGTGAAAATATTGACATGGGGTTGTGTGATATATTCTGGCAAATATTTTTTTTGGTTACGGCCTGATTATTCACCCCTCAGAAGCGGGAACAAAAAGCAAACATCTCTTTATCCTAAATAAACATTTTCGTTCTGAAGGGCTTACTACATTTTTTAGAACGCAATTTTATTTTAAACAAGTCTTTGTACATCCAATTAATTTGGTGCGAAGGTTTTTTTAAATTAAACTAAAGCTTAATTATTCACATCTTTATATATTCCTGTTTTATTGATTTTTGACACCACTCGACCATTTGAGGATGTTAGGACCTTGGCTTGGTCAAGGTTTTATATTGCAAAAAAAAATGTTTTTTGATATTTATGTGTTTTATATGGGTTGCTATGTGTATCGTTAAAAGCTCTTGATAAAGAGGCGTAAATATGTAAATCTCAATTAAAAAATTATTGGCTTTGGTAAATATTTATAATTGGATGTATGTATTTACTAAATTAAATTTCTAACTTATCTTATTAGTATAAGTATTGAGTACAAAAAAATTAAAAAGATTATATAACGAGAAAATTACATACTAATGTGCTGCTATAGGTTTATTTAATAGAAATACATATGAAGCTTTACCCTGTTTTTCAAAATGTTCTGGAAAACTGTTAAACAATTTAAATGATCATGAAGTTATCTTTATTTCAAAGTTTTCATATTTTTGCCCCATTTTACTGGTTTAATCAACTACTGCTGATATTATATGTAACCAATTTCACGTCAATAAAATCAGGAAATCAGATGTTTTATAAAGTTACAGCTAACGAACGTTGTAATTAAAAAAAATTAAAGTTTGGTGTATATTTCAAAACTCTCTCCTCTCAAAAGTATAGCTTTAATCAAAATCTATGTAAAATTATCTAAACACTACCTGTTTACAACTTTTTTAACCTGTCGTTGTCACAAAAATATTTTTGTTTAACGCTACGTTGGGCGCAATGTATCTAATTTTTACACACTTAACTTGACTTGAAATAACGGAAAAGGTATTGGGGTTTTTGTCAAGGATGTAGAGTCGGAGTCGAGAGTCGGAGTCGAGAGTCGGGAGTCGAGAAGTCGGAGCATTTTTAAGACTACCGACTCCCGACTCTTACATAATTTAGTTTTTTTTTCCTGAATGAAAACAGAATGAAAAATATAAAACAAGAAAACGATGTGAACTTTGTTTTTAAACAGAAACGAGAACGATTAAAGTAACACAGACTAGTTTTGTCTGTGAACGTTCAATTTTTATCTGGAAAAAGTACTTGACTGGATAAGGTTTATAGACAGCCCAAGAATACAAAACACATGATTCGTGTGATACGCAACAAGGTTAGTTCTGTACAGTGGCGCAGCGACGGGGGGCAAGGGGGGTATCGATGCCCCGGGCGCCAGTCTTGGGGGGCGCCGCGAAAACAACATATTTTGCCCCGGGCGCCACTGATTCTGTAGTCAACCAAAACCTACCCCGTGTTGACATTTGACCATTTGAGGCTTTTTAAAAGCCGATAGTGCATTTATTCTAAAGTTTTTAAGGTCAAGGTATGTAGAAAGATGGTTCTAATCTTAAAATAAAAAATGTATTGACAGTTACAAAGTCGATGTCTAATGAGGAGTGTTTTCCAGATAAGTTTTCAAAATTGGCACGCATTGGCGCAGTAAAAAGACCATCTTGTCCAGAATATTTTAATATTATTTCCGTTTTATAAGGTTACCGAAAATTTCCCGTTATTAAGCCGTTATTGAGTCCAAATCTACAGTTATAACAAAAAAATTCAATAATTGGGAGCAAAATCCTATTACAAGAGGGCGCTGATTGTTACAATAAACGAAAATATAACATCTGACTACATTTGTTTCGTTTGTTAATTCACAGTAAATTAGTATTTGTTAAATACTTGCAATAAATTTCAGAGTAATATAGAGTTTTTCTCCAAAACGATGGTTCCTATCAAAAAACTTTAAGTTCTAAAAATGTTCATTTTAGACCTACCTATCCGACTGTTACAATAAAAAATTGAAATTACAATCGACAAAAAAAATACAGCAGGTTATTTCTCTGCTATTATCGATTGTAGCGCCCCCTATGGTGTGATTTCACTCAAACTTATGCATAAGAAGATGCTTGCCTATTGTAGAATACGTGCCAAATATAAATGTTGTCGGTCAAAGCGTTCTTGATTATTCAATAAAAAAACAATTTTTCATCTCCTCTTCATGGAGCTTTAACTTAGCAACGATGCAACTTTCTATAAGACATGATGGGCTAAATCGTCCTATTTTTCTATGTAGATTCACCAGAAGCAATTATGCTACATCGTTCAGAAACACCCTGTAGAGGGCAGCAAAAATTGTTAATTTCTGCATTTCAGATTTAAGCTTTTCGGCGATGAACGATTCCCGTGTGGCATCGTTGCATGATTCCTGCGTCGAGTGATTCCAGCGTTGAACGATTAGATATTCGAATGATTCTATCGGTGCATTTTCTAGATTTAAACATTTCGTATTTAAATTTTTCAGATATGAATGGATTACCCAAAAAATGAAACTAATTTTAAACCTTTGTGCTTTCTACTTACTAATTGTACGAAAAATGGAAAAATTGAAAGATAAACTCATTTTTTAACCCTCCTTGCGGCGCATCGTTAAGAATGGTACTCGCACAATAATTGTTTTTGGCGCTATTACCGCACGCGAGAGTTGTAAGGTTTTACCTGTACGGTAACCCATTCATATCTGGAACATTCAAATATGAAATGTTCAAATCTGGATAATGCACCGATAGAATCATTCAAACCTTGAATCGTTCAACGCTGGAATCACTCAACGCAGGAATCATGTAACAGTTTAATTTTTTTTGTAAATTAATCAACAGCGGATTTTTAATTATTTTATATGTTAAACCTTGACAACTCATATTTTAAGTATCTTCAGTAACGCTATACATATTTAAAACGGTTGCCATAGAAATAAAAATCTTACTATTGGTGTTTAGTTTCCAACTGCAAATTAGTACATTTTTGTTCATTTTGGAGCGCTGATAGTTATCCAATAGGGAGAAAATCCAATGAAACATAGATTGGTTCAACAGTACCTACTAGATATTAAGAACACATTTTAAACTTGTATGAAGAACTTAATTACCCAAAACAAAAATTTAAAAAGTCTGCGAGTGCACGTGCAATGAGTTTACAATTAACTGTATTATTTTGTTTTGTTAAAAACTAACTATTGTTTCGTTAGGTTTTAATTCCGGGCAGTTAATGATGTCCAATTTTATTTTTCCAATAGCGTTGCTCGATTCGAGCTAAAATTCGTTTAATATGCAAAAACGATTGTTTTGTATTTATTTTTCGATAAAAACCCGACTAAATTTTGCCCCCAAAATAAAAGGATTTTTGTTTCAAATATCAATAATTCCAGTTACTCGATATTCGAAAACGCAAAAAGCCACAAATGCCTAATGAATGGCAATTGTTTCAATTGATCCTAAAACACGAACGCAAAATCACAGCGCTCATGTGTAAACCGCATTAACAAATAAAATCGGTGTTTACAGATTTTTGGTATTCAAAGACCGTTATTCATCAAATGTTTTACATAAATATTTCATAATGCGACATACAGCGCGATTTTAACATTCCTTTCCAATATATGTGAAAGCTTCCGCGTGTTTTTATGATAAACACACGCCAGTGGATTTGCGGATACAGGAACAAAAGTCGACTAACGGTTAAAAACCGCAAGAAATCGTTTTCCTTTGTGGAACTGTGACACCGTTAAACGTGAATACATTTTCTTGCCGATAGAGGGATGTTAAGCACGTTCAAAGTACGTAATATTTCTAAGCATAAGCGTCTAGATCGCAAACGTGGCACTATTACTACATTCTTTATGTTATGTATGCTGCATGGGGCAACCTTAGAATGTTAAAATAAAGTAAATCTACATAAAAACAGTAGTCACGGAGCGCTGATATTAGCGGTGCGAACCGCAAGGGGTGCAGATGTACGTGAAAAATAACCTCATAACGTGAGCTGCATATGCAGGTCTGTGCTTTACCAGCCAACTACAGCTATATTTATTTACCGCAATATATTGTAACAGATTAGGTATGTGCAAGTCCGCAAATCCCTCACGGAAGAAAAACACCTACATCCATTCTGAACGTAATAAAATAAAATAAAACTTCTTAGACACATTTAAAATGACCTCGCTCATCCGAGAATAACAAAGCAGGATAAACCACCACCGCACTCCATACGTATCAACTGAAACGGAAAAGCGTAAGGATCACAAAAAGTATTAATCCTTAGTAGGCTTGCTTACAATACAGATTATAAAAACGGGAAGTTTGTGAAAAAAAAAATTGGCGAAGGGAAAATTTTTTCTTTGAAACGTTTCGTAGCATTCTTAAAGGTCTTTGAAATGTGTTTGATCTTAGATCTGAGCAAGAAATAATCTGCTACTGCAGACGTTTTCAATATTTAGTTACCAAAGGACTACCCTTTAATAAAAAAAAATAGTTCCACAGAACCATGTAACTTGTAACATCAACAACATAAATGTGTGCTGACTTTGAGTAAATGTATTAAAAACGCTAACAGTAGGTTTGTTCCAACAAGGCTATGTACTAGCCAATGTACTATCAGGATTCTGCGCAGTAGTATTAGCATTATAATTATGTTAAAATAACTATTATCGCTCTTAAAAAATACTTATTGTATATTGTAATATACAGGAGTCTTGACTGAGAGTATAGCACATAGTAGTACTTTACCATGCAAAATTAAATAGTTGCAAATATTGGCTCCCCTAATTATTTTATTACAAAAGTGTCACTTGCATTTTCAATTTGGTTAGGTTTCCGCTCATTTGGGAAAACTTAAATAATATCGCGATAATCTAGTTTCTTACAGTTTTATCTGGATTTTATGCAACTTAACAATATGCAACTTAACAATATGCAACTTAACAATATGGAACTAACTAAGGGTTGCTTCGGTAGATCATCCTCCGGATCGAAATTTCTGGTGCCCGAAGTAGTGCGCAGTGTTGCCAAAGCAAAGAAAAACGTAATTTGAACATTATGCGTTTTAAATTTTTTTCATGCGTAGAACTTCCGGATGTTCAAGTTCTCTAAGTTTTGGATGTATGGTTTCAACAGGATGGAGCTACGGCTCATACGGCAAGAAGGACAATGGACGTTTTAAGGGAAATGTTTCCAGGACACGTATCTCGTTATGTGGAGACGTTGGGTGGCCTGCGCGTTCACCCGATCTTGCCCCATGCGACTTTTTCCTTTGGGGCTACCTGAAAGCGAAGGTTTTTCAACACCATCCCCGAACCATTGACGAATTGAAAGCAGCAATACGCCAAGAAATTACAGGAATGTCGCCTCAAATTACTGCTCGAGTGATGGAAACTTTCAGAAATCAGCTTCGAATGTGTATCGAAAAAAATGGTCACCATTTGGATTCTGTAATTTTTAAAACTTAATATAAACAAATGGCATAGCAAACATTTTCAGTTAATAAAAATAAAATCTAAATAGCATTTACAATGGCGTTTTTATTAAAGATTAAAATGTGGGAGATCATTTTGCCGGACCCTGTATTAAATATTAATTTAACAAAGATATTCGCTTGACTAATTATCATTACACTTCTTAGCATTTCAAACGTTCTTTCGTTAAATACATTTCTAACGCTTCCAATACTCCAAAGAGTAAATAGAAGTGAATAAATTATTACGTTGAAATAATTAAAACATTGAAACTTAGACTGTTAATTTGATCTTAAAAGTTAACGATAGCGCTCTCTGCTGGATAATTCAGGCTATTCATAAAAAAGCCAGACCTATCATCTTACTGAGGAAGTGGAAAACTGCACGAGTTTGCTTAACACCATTACATGAGCCGTATAAAGTTCTATAACTTTACTAATAAGGTCGTCGAATACTGTTTTAATACAAACTGTTACTGCTATATCCAGTTTACCGCTTTGTACATAAACACTTTCCAAAGTGTTTAATAAAAACACTTAAGTGCGGCAAAGGCAATTTCATTGGTAATACTTTGTTCGATTTTGAGTGTACTTGTTTTAAGGAAAATTGCAGATTGAATCTTAAGCTAATAAGCCTGCAGTTCTACAAAGACAATTCAATAAAATTCTTAATTCGAAAGTGTTTAACCCAAATCTTAGAAGGCGTAATTTGGTCAGATCAAATATTTTTAAAATTAAATTTTTAAATATAAAAGAAACATCTCACGACTCTTAAAATTTTTGCATTTTAAAGTTATATGACAAAATTAAGAAGTGAACATAAACTTTTTTTTGTAAAGGTGTGAATCTTAAATATTTTGCAGTGTACGTTCAATATTTTCAATTATACAGGGTGAGTCACCTCTCTGGAACTAATAGCAACTTTTATATTTCAAATACAACACCCCATTGTTTATTTAATATTTTTGACCGCCTTTATTTTAGTTTTGCATCAATGTAAAATTCTACAGGCTTTTATGCGGCCTTGTCACTAAAAAAAATAATTTTCAATTTTTTTTACGGTTTAAGTCGTCTTTATTTAAAAATTTCACCTAAAGCTATTTTTCGAAGTACATACAGAGTTGTATTTTGTTAAGGACATGCAGAAAACATTGCTATATTCGCTCGATATGAAAAATTTAGAATCACGCATACAGGGTGTTCATAAATAGGTGGCAACTTCCATGATTTTCAAAAGCTCGTAACTCAATTGTTTCAAAGGCAAACCCCTGTATTTTCTTATGTCATCGTATTCGTCTTTAAAAGAGCTTCATGTTTTGTTAAATATGTCCTATACCCAAAACTTATATTTTTCGAGATATTCGACATTTTTTCTTCTAATCGTTATTGAAGCAAATAGAGTACCATGGAAATCGAAAAAACTGTTCACTAATGTCAAAAACTTGTCATTTATTTTCTGGATTATTGCATTTCCACAATGAATTTCACTTTACAAGAGAAAATTGATATGGTTTATTCACCATTTCGTGTATTTAATTACTAATAGTATGTAGATTTTTTTTAAGTTCTTTAAAAGTGCAGTAGAATTTTATTGGAAAGTTAGATTGACAATAGATTAATTAGCACTTTGCTCTAGCTACATTTAAAAAATATTATACAGGGTGTTTTTTACTCAATTTACCTAAATACAACACTTTATATGTTTTGTAGAAAATTTGATTGTGTTTCAAAAACATTAACCATGTTTTATACTTAAAACTGATACTTTTCGAGATATCACGATTTTATTGTAAATTATTAGGGCAACGTATTTTTTCGAGTATGCTATGAAGGTTTATGATTAATAAAAAAAAAACTTTTCGTGTCCCGGTTTGACTTAACGAAAATATGGTATATATATATATATATAGAAAGATTAAATGAATAAATGAAACATTAAAAAAAACTTCCATTAAAGTTAAGTTGATGTTATTTATTAATCCAAATTTAAAATATATTTTTTTGCAATAATTGTCTTTAATGAGTATTTAAAAGTTAAAATAGTCTAAATTCTTATTGATTGTTTTGCAATAGGCTATATAGAATCCGCTTACCTACAATTTTTAATTAACATCTACAGAGTTGCTTCGATAAGTTTTTTTTTAATAGTTATTAATGTGTATTTTAATTATTTTCTGACGAATGAACAAGAATTGCTAAGTATATATAAGTCCAATTGCAATATTTCCGCTACATTTTACCTCCTTTCAATTGTTTTTTTACATCCTGTTCTTCTGTTGTAGCTGTCGCTTGCTTGATTTGTCTACACGCATAGAGACTTCGGTCTCACTGAACCGAATGACTGATGAATGTATTTCTTAAACGAACTCTTCCGATTACGGTTTTCCACACAGGAAGCCGCATTTAATACCGAAAGTATTTGGCAAAAAGTATTTGATTAAATGGAATAAAAAAAATATAAATTAACAATATTTTTTAGCAAGAAAAAATCGAACAAAATTTTAGGAATCAAAGCAGTATTTCGTTACTGCATACTGCAACAGAGAATAATAAAATAAAATTAGGTAATTCTTTGCAGAATGTAACGTCAATCATATAGAACAACGCAACCTGTTCAAATTTCATTTTAAAATTCTACATCAAGTGATATTGCTCATGTTCAGCGACAGATTTTGAATTTTTTAAAAATAACAAATGGGAATAAGTGTAACAAATGCCATTAATGCGGTCCCCACAGGCGATGCATACAAAAAACTTATCAAATTACAAAAGCCTAGAGTCAGTTCGAATAACACGCGTGTATGAAATTGTGTTTTCAGCATTAATTCCTGGAAAAACTGTTCATTGTTTTGTACACATGAACGAATCCAATAACTAGTCATTTTTTTGTTGCAAAATGGGCAAATATATCAATAATTTGTAGAACATTAAAAACGTTTGAGACGAAATAAAATTAACAAGATTAATTTAGATTTAGATAATTAATCGAAAAACTTTAATAGATGGTATTGTGTTTATTATATGGACGGATAAAATATTACAAAAAATAAGTGCATTGGTTTTGTTTAGTATTATTTTGCACAAAATATGTTTGATTTTTTGAAGCCATGCAAAGTAGGTATAAATCGCAAGCAACGTCCACACTTCTATAACATTTCATGCAAATTGTAATCAAGTCAAACTTTTCGAAGTTTTCAAATTCATTCATGTTCATGAAATAGCAAAAAATCATAAAAAATACACACAAAATATAATTATGGAAATCCCAAATATATACAGGGTGTGTAAAAATTGGCGGAAGGGCTACACAGGGCGATGTTCTTCGTAAAATTCCAAGTCGAAAATCTTAATACGAAAATGTTGTACCATGCTTGCTGTGTCTGCAAGAGGTCCTCAAAGTTTTGACATTCAGCCCTTTAAAAAGCGTTATTATTTAATATTTTTTAATGAAAAAGCTGCGATTTGGAATAAAAATAGATTTCGAATAGTATTTTTTCCTAAATATTGTGTTCTTCCTTTAAAAATTGGTGTTGAAAATATGTAAATCACTGATTTTAATGACAGTAATACATATGGCAACATTGTCCTTAGCTGTCATCTCTGTTTTTCTCGTAATTATTTCTTGTTTGTGTTTTACGATACCCAAAAGTTTGCAGCTATGTTTACGAACTGAAGGCTTTCAGTTCGAACAAAAAATGTAAATACCTAAGTAAAAATTGCTGATAAAAAAATGTCCAAACGCAAATCAATGTATGCAATGTTGCCAATTTTTTTTTTCTTTAAATGGTTCCTGAGGCCATAGGAAGCATGGTACAACATTTTCGTATTAAGATTTTCGACTTAGAATTTTACGAAGAACATCGCTCCGTGTAGCCCTTCCGCCAATTTTTACACACCCTGTATATAATATGTTGGCCACGCCAGCTTTAACAAACAGTCGTCTTCTGTGTTTTTCACAGAAGGCTATGACAAAAGAATTGCAACAAAAGTACAATATCTTCGTTTTTTATTTGCAATAGACATATAAAAGTATACATTTTTATAAAGCTAAGCCATTTTTCTTTTTAAAAAAGGCATGTTCCAAATAAAAATTTAAATTTGCCTAATATCTCAAAAATTACGATCGTCACGTCAACACGATGTTAATTATATTTGAATTGTACTTTGGGAAATTCGATCAGCAAATGTAGCAGTGTGTAAATCTAAATTGAAGAGAAAAATATATAAATTTTATTAATCGCAGACGACCATGTTGTTTTTGCCAATGACATGCAGTGTGCTTTTTTTATACTGAGAAAACTTATTCAGGAATTTTAAAGCTGGAATTTAAAAATGAGCACAAAGAAAAATATTTTCAAATAGGATATGAAAAAGAAGATCCGACTTACGCAGGTGGTGCAACTATTTAAACTACAAATGATTATAACCACTTAGAAAACATTTCAACGAGTGACGGCATGGACAAAAAATATACCTACTTATCTTGAAATAAATAGGAAAAGAGCGTCCTTTACATTTTAAAACCAATTCGCTTCCTTGCAATAAATATATTAGGAAACAAAGAAACGTATCTTCAAATTCTTAACTGCATCACTTATGGCTCGTAAGTTTAGACACTAAATAATTCAATAAAAATTGAGAAAAAGCTGTAGAAAATAGCTTTTAGCAAAGATATTAAGGTTTAACAATACACGATTATGTAAGAAGCGAAATTATTAGACAAAGGTTGGAAATAAAACACAAATTAACAAAAAATATCGAAAAGAGACAATTATCCTGGTATTTCCACAGAAAAAATATAGAAAAATCAGAGAGTAGGTAACAATTTAGTTATTTTATTAAGGAGTTCGTTGTTTTTATTAAAGTTTAAACTTAAAAAATAGGTAAGTCAAAATTAAAACTTAGTTTTTGAGGCACACTGTAGGTACATGGTGGATGAAATTCGTTGTTGTTTTTTTATATTTTTGAAAGGCTAAATAATGCTCTTTCATATGGCCAACTAAGGTTTTCTTTAAAAATATATAAGTTTACTTCATATCTCAGAAGTCAAGGTGGCTAAAAAAAATAATTTTGTTTTTAAATTAGGCATAACAATTTGTAAAAAAAAACCTTTATAACATTTTGTTCTATTATCATACTAATATTTTATAAATATTTAATAATGTAAATTTCCTATGCAAACCCATTTCGTAAACTCCGTTTATTAGGTTACATGTTGTAGCTGTATTACACTTTACACAATGCAGAGTCAGCTCTATTTGCAATCATATGTTATAACTGTGTCACAGCAAGCAATTAGAGCTGAAGTCATCAAGTACGGCCTTATGTGTTTCCTTGTTATACGTCATAGTCTTTTAGCTGACTCAGGGTAAATATTGGTAGAAATAGTCTTTCCAAATTATAGAAAGACGGTAGACAGTAGAGTCAAGAGTAGACAGTAGAACGTGGACAGTCAACGGTAGAGTCGGTCGTAGAGCAACCGGCCGAGATGGCCGTAATTACCCCGGGATAGGGATTGCAATCACGGGATTCGGGATCCCGGGATCCCGGGATCCCGGTCGCTTTTTGGTCTCGAAAATCCCGGGATTTTAAATGTAGAATCCCGGGATTTTCGGGATTTAAAAAATTTTACTATAAGTACATTATTTTGTAAAAAAAATGCTCATAGTTGGTATCTACTCAACGTGAATAAGTTGAACGATGCAATTTTGCAAGTTTAAGCTTGTTTACGTCGCCGCTCGACGTCTTATGTATGATAACAAAATTTAAAAAAATTCTTGTACTAAGATAATAATCATCCTAATTTCTTTTATTATTGTTACTTATAAAACAGTCTATTTTTTAAATTTTTAGTGAATTAAAGTTGTGCTTTGTTTGTGTTTTTAACAGTTTCAGCAAATTAATGTTTATGTAATTAAGTATTCTAATGTATAATAAGTTTAATTTCATTTATTTAAATGTTATATCTGATAATTCAATTATTTCTATAATAATAAAACATAATAGGTACGGTAGCTATATATATATTTTTCAATTATTATTAACATCTTTGCACCTATGATATAATTAAAACAAATTAACAGAAATTATAGAGAAAACAAATTAAATAAAAAGTTAATAAAAATAATTGGTAATTACTAAATTATTCAATAATTATGTAAATCATTTGTAATCAAAAAATATATATACACAGCATTAACTTCTGTTTTTAAGCAAATACTTCACATTATATATAATCCCGGGATCCCGGGATCCCGGGATTAAAACATCTTCAATCCCGAAATCCCGGGATCGTAAAATTTGATAGGGATTGCAATCCCTACCCCGGGACCAATAACTCACTGTTCTATAAGATTTCTGTTCGTCAATGAGTTCATCTAGTTTTTCTAATAAATCTGGTCCATTTCCCAATTATTAATTAGCTTCGTTATGAATTTCGAGCTACCCCCCAAGCGCACATTGTCTTTAAGGTTTAGGCATTAAAGCCTTAGCGAAACTTTTTTAATAAATAAGAAAGTTATGGTAAATTTTCAAAAATGATGAAATTTCGTTTTTCGTCTGTAGTGCCAACATGAAAAGCGATATAAAAATCTGATTACATCGGCGTTCTTTTCTCGAAAAAACAGACCAAGAGACGGATAGCAGATTTTTGTCACCTATTAAGGTAACCGAGATACCCCGTAAAACGATCGTATTTGGTCCACCCTGTATATGTAACTCTACTCACTTCAAAATATCATACCAAGAAATCTAGTACAGATTTTCGTAAACACGTTTATCAATACATAAATCATTGCACAGCATACATCACTCTATTGATAAGTACACATCGCTAATTCATGATTTGATAGAGTTATGGATACATTGAAATATTTTAATATCTATCTGCAACCGATGATGAATAGTTGGATGCGCGGTGCAATCTGCAACATCACTTATAATGTATAAAGCACGATATATTTTAAATTTCTTGTTGCAAGATATTTCGAGATGGCTGTAAAACTTTAAACTCGACGACTGTATCCGTTTATTGAGGCGTGCCGGTGACCCATACGATTTCTCTTATGATATACTCGGTCGGTTTATTGTGCAGGTTCAATTTCAAATGATCGATCTGAAGAAGTCGTTTAAAATGAAACACTGTAAGAAATCTTAAGTGCTTATTGAATTGTTTAGTGTTGGAGGTTTTTTGTAATACCTTACGCGAAGGATTATTAACGCGGGAATGACTCATACACCGAGATTTTCAATTCTAACATTCTCAATAAGCGTCGTTGTATAAAGCAGAATCGAATGCCTGAAAGGCGTTCAATTCAAAAATAAATTGGTTAAATAACAAGATTTGACATACAATTCATTTATTACTTTTTAAACTTGACGTAATGATTACTTTTTAATAATGAATTCCTAGTGTGATTAAAATGTCACGATTTAAAAACAAAAATTACCTGCTAGTTTTCCTTCTTTGAAAATTTTTAGTTTGTTGATTGGTTGCCATCGCTGGTTCACATGTGTATGTTCCGCTTGCGCTGCAGACTGCTATAGGGGGATTGACACCCTCTTCAGCTGTTAGAGGTGCAATGATAATGGACAAGGATGTGGATAGTGAAGGATAGGTGGAAGTACTGCCACAGCATTTGCCTTAAATGTAGAGGAAACCACCTGAAACCTCTACAATAACAGCCGGCAGTGGGACTCGAATCCATGACTTCCCAATTGCAAGGTAGGTTGTTAACACGATTGCCATGGCAACGACATAAGCTACAACGACCGGCTTACCTGATTTTTAGTGATTGTTGCTCAAAACGCATTTTTCAAATTTGACAATGAATTTGTGATCACCATCCGATTCGGCTTAAAAAGTTGCTTCGCCAAATATCTGAAATATTTTATAAACCAGAAAAGTTTAAAAATCGTATTTTTCGGTTTTGCCTAATTTTTTAGGATACCATTTAAGATTATTTCATATTTGTTTGGATTATTGATGAGCACCGAATTTAGCAACTTTGCTAACTACCTATACTCTAACAGCTATAATAAGGGAGATCTTCACTCGAATTTCAAACACCCGTAACGGATGTCCAGTGTCCACTTGCAAGCTCGAGTTTTAAACGTTTTCCAATAATTTAACTTACACGAAAGGTTATGGTACAAATAGAAAGATAAAATTATTGCGCATCTAATGGTACTAGTTTTAAGACTAATGGTACGATTTTTTATGACTTTTTAAATCTGAATAGCCGTGACTTTCAAGAAACGACAATTTTGACAGTATTTGTCACATCAAGCAAATATTCTTTTTAAATACATCAAAATGAATAATTACTCCAAAGGAGAAAGAATGTACATGGTAAAATCTTTCCACGGCGGCCGTAGTCTGCGAAGAGTGAGAGATTTGTTTGCTTTTCAACCCAATAACACGTCAGAAATAAAAAAAATTGTAAAAAAATATTTTTATTTAAAACGTTTTTAACAATAATTCAATAATAAAGAAATCTTTCATTGAAATTTTTTATAGTGGCCATAGTCTGTGAGAAGAAACAGATTTGTTTGCTGTTCAATTTAATAAAAGACCTGAACCTTTCTGCCAGTATAATTAAAAAATATTTATAGAATTTTAAATTTAATACTGTCTTTCATTAACTAATTCGAATTCTATTACTATCGCGTATCGCTGTATTCAGAGAATTAATATTTAGTTAACGTCTTTTTGTAAATTTTACTTTTGATGTGACCCCATAGAAAAAAGTAACGAAGGGTTAAGGCCGGAGATCTGGCTGGACAATTTGATGGCTACCAATCCAACGATTTGGAAAGAAATAATTTTAAAAATTTCCTACATCTAAGCGAAATCCGCTGGACAGCCGTCTTGCTGGAATCACATCTCCTGATTTTATCTTGAAACCCCGTTCTTCACTGGAATAATTAATTAATTATTCTTTTTGATGCATTTAAAAAAATATATTTACTTGATTTGACGTTAATAATTAATTTAATTGACAGACAAATACTGTCAAAATTGACGTTTAAGAACATCGCGGCCTTTCAGATAAAAAATAATAATTAAATTTTAGATTGACATTTTAAACTAAAAATTGTAGCTTTAGTATTAACACCAGTAGCATTAGATGCGCAATAATTTTATCTTTCTTTTGGCACTGTTACTTTTCGTATAAAAGCTGTTTTACACTACACAATTTCTTGTACAATTTCTTGTACAATTTGCTGTCAAAAATTTTTATACTAGATTGTACAGCTGTTGCCAAGCTACAATGTCGTAAATTGACATACATGAAGTGTCAGTTTACGTGTTGTAACTTGGCAACCGCTGTACAATCTAGTATAAAAATTTTTGACGGCAAATTGTACAAGAAATTGTACAAGAAATTGTGTAGTGTAATAGCTGTATTAGTTGAATAGGCGAACAGGAATTCATGAAAACGTTCAAAATAATGTTACACTCTTATGTTCGAGCTTGCAAGTGGACACTTGGTATAACGTAAACCATAAATTTTTTTGAAAAAACACATACATTAGATTTTCCCTCGTTTAATCCAACTTGCATGTCCATTATTAACGGGAATATTTCTGAAACAGCCTGTGTATAGTCGATTGAACCTTAAAACATCGAAAATACCAATAATTCAAACAGTCCCCAACAGCGTTCTGTGGAATTTTCAGACCAAATAATGTCCACAATGGCTCGATTCCTCTTTGAATGGAACCTCATATTCGTTGTTACCCTCCTTTTGACCTTCTGTGCCCATATATCAAGGGGTGTGCGGGTCGTCCAGCATTTCCCGACCAGAGTATGCTAAATAATGCTGTCATTGCTATGTCCATTTGCCGAACAAACTACCGATTTTGTGTAATGAATTGTTTACATTTTGTAATTTACTAATTTGTTGCTGATGTAGATAAATTTGTTGTTTCTGTTGCTGTGCCGCGGTCTCTGCGGTTACCTTTTGTGGTAAACTATTTGTTACACTGGACCTAGAAAAGCGAACGGAATTTGGAATGGAAATTTCAGTTTGGGTTTCCCACTAATGAAGTCCGTATTTTTAGATACTCCATTATACAACAGGGTTTTAATTGAATTCGGCGATGTTTTATGTCGGTTTGTATATACGATTGTCGTTATCAAAAGTTTGCGCGGATGCAAAACGACGTATTTAAAACGAAATTGTTTTTGGGCATATCAAACGCATTTTATTATCGCACGGAAATATAATCAAAGCTTCACAAAATACTGGCTACGGTCAGGTTATTAGATAGCCAATTTGATTGATTAATTGCGGTCGTAGGCAGGATTACAATTTGTTTTAGGACGCTTCAGGTCCTGAGGGTATTCATTCCTTTCGTAGAAAATTGGTTTTGTTTGTTAGAAATTTAAGGGTTGTTGTCAATGATTAATTCAATTCTATTCAGTAAAAGAAAGCAATTGATTTCGTTAAGTTTCGGGCAGATCCTAAATTAATATTTTATTTTGTTCTTATTTAAGGCATTTATAAATAGGTTCATACTTGCAATAAAAAAACAGTTCAACTTCTGTTTAAATCTTCGTTCTGTAAACTGGGTGTTTAAAATAATATTTGGGAAAACTTTCGCTGTTAATATTTCAACAAAATGTTTTTAAATACAATTTAAAAGATTCTTCACTCTAATCAGTATCTACAGCCTTAGAAGCATAAGAAAGATGGGATTGATAAAACGGTCTTAAATATGTTTACTTTATTAATTCTTAAGTTACTTACGACTGGCTTTATGAAGATCTAGTTTTCACACAGAATTGGACTTTTACAGTCCTTTGATAGGGCCGAAACATTTTAAAGAAATGTAAGATATTTAAATGAATTTAACATGCCAAAATGTATTGCTGAACTGTGCAATTTCTATCCGAAAAAAGTTATTAATTCATCTCAAGCTTTTGACCAAACTAACAAAATCAAACTGGAATGCGTACTTTATTTTTAGTGATCAGATAAAATCAGGTGTAAAAATCATTCGGTTTCTTAGTTATCATATTTTTAAACTTCTACGTCCTGCAATGGATAGGGTTATTCTGCTCTAAAGACAGACCTTTTTAGTCCAATGACCTATTACTCCGAAGGTTAGATTTGCAAGAAATGCTTAACATGGAAAAAGAAATTGTTAATATCCTCCATGTTCTGTAAAAACCCCTTCCTATCCACAAAGACCTCATAAGCCCTAACAAAACTCCACTTTAGAAGAAAAATACACTAAACTTGCGAAAAATTCTGGATGAGCAAACAATTAGCTTATTGAATCACTTATTTGCTTCTATAATATACCATCCACCTTAAACACAGTATTTCTGACTATAAATACTTAGCACTGAAAGAGGACGCACTTTCCTAACCCAGGTTGTTGGCTGATTCTCTAAAGACACCATAATATACTCCTTGTGCTAAAAATGTACTTCCCTCATCAGAGAGAGAGAGAGAGACATGCAGGCTTGGTCATTATCCATTTAAGAGGAAAGACTTTTTATTTTTGAAACTTAGGAGGAACAAACAATGTCGCATTAGGGGCGGAGCTATAAGCAAAAATAAGCAGTCTGCAAAGAACTGGGGTGCCCTTCGGACCAATTACTTTTTTTTTTTAATTTATCCAAAGAAAGAATAAAAATGTATTATTTTAATTTAATTAAAATGGTTTAAACAGGTAGTGAAATAATTGTTTGTATATTATAAAGAAATGATTAAAGTTCCAGATGCAAATTTTTTAATTAGCAAAAAATCATTTACAACAAATCCTGACAAGTATTTTCTTTTTGATTATTTCATTAATAAACTAGTAACTTCATTCACGTTTTAAAAAAATATAACCTTAGTTAACAAAGTATAACCTTATAAACAGCTATTTTTCAAAAAAATTGACTGTTTTCTATATTTCTAACTCTTCATATTACTGTACTTGGTTTTAAATAGTGTTTTTCAAAGTGAGGTCCGAGGACGCATAGGGGTTCCTAAATCATTCTAAAGGGGTCTCTGAGCCTTTACTTAATTTTCAATTATTATCCAAATTTATTTGCCAGTCCAGAAGAAAACAAAAATATTGTCTACAAAACAATTCATTGGGGGTCCTGTATAAGCATTTAAGTTTTTAAGGGGTCCTCGGAGTTAACAGTTTGAGAAACGCTGGTTTAAAAGATCATTCAGTAAATTTAAAATTATTTTAGACAAATTTATTCCGAAAAATGCACTCGGTTTTATATGCGTTATTATATTATAATAGGTTTTAACTGAACTTTGTATAATGAAGTCAAGTTGGCTTTGGAATAGTCAAATGTGCTTTTTTTCCTCTTTCTAATGATATATCTTTTGTTGAATCTATTGAAATAAATAACTCTGAAAATCAAGATAAACCGTATTTTACTATTATTCTATGTTAGCCATGAAACATGTCAAACAGGCAAGTTAGCTTTGTAGTAGTGAAATAAGCCTTTTTCTTCTCTTTCTAATGATATATCAGTTGTCATATCTATTTAACCCCTAAATGCATGAATTTTTAAAAATTAGATATAAAATTTTAGGTATATTTTATTGTAGAGAATGTGGGAAAAATAGTTGAAAAAATCATTCACAATTTTTTAACTGTTTTAATTGAAAAACTAAAATTTTTGCCGAAGAGCAACATTGCGCCAAACAATAACTAAAAATATTGCCGAAGAGCAACATTTGTGCACAACGATCAATAAAATGTGTTGTTGATGGGCAACTTTGTACAAAACAATAAATAAAATATGTTACTGAAGAGTAACATTTGTGCAAAACAATAAACAAAGTATGTTGCCGAAGTGCAACACTGTGCAAAACGGCAACTTTTATTTTAGGTGCAAATTATTTTGTTATAACATAGAGCCGCACCACATTTTTCACAATTTATTGTTAATTCCATTTTATTTTGTAATTACATGTCACTATAAAATGGTTTTTTATGTAAATAACAAGAAAATTATACAACGCCAAATTTGTAAAAAATGCAATATGGTGCTAATTGGCAACACAATTTTTATACTACTGCTATGAACGGAGGTACAATAGTGCATTATAATTCGATTAACTTAACTTTGATCTGTTAGAAACTTTTTTCTATGTTAAAATATTCTTTAATTTAAAAACAAAAACTCTAAATCTTAAAAATTATAAAAAATCAAAAAAATTGGGTTATGTTTTGATGATAAATTTTCAAAAACTATCCCCCTTTATGAAATTGTTTCTTAACATATGCATTACAAGAAGTGTTGTGAATCATCAACAAAAAGTAGAATTGTGACAAAATATTTTTTATAGTTTTTACATAATATAATAATATATGTTGCTAATCGGCAACACTATGCATTTAAGGGTTAAATTAATAACTCGGCAAAACAAGACTAACCGCATAGTATCAATGTAATTCCAAATTAGCTATGAAACATGATAACTAACTTAGAATAATATTGGTAAAATATGTTTTATTTTTATTTTCCGGGTTATTTACTTAAACAGATATGACAAGTGGTGTATCATTAGAAAAAGGAGAAAAAATCACGTTTAACTATTGCCAAGCTAACTTGCTTGTGTAACATGTTTCATAGCTAACTTAGAATAATATCAGTAAAATACGGTTTTTCTTGATTTTCTAAGTTATTTATAAACACAGATATGACAAAAGATATATCGTTAGAAACAGAAGAAAAAACACATTTCACTATTCCAAAGTCAACTTGTCCGTTAATTACGTGTCATGGCTAACTTAGATTATTATTAGTAAAATATGGTTTTGCTTAAGTTCCTGCGTTATTTATAAAAATAGATATTACATATATGATATATCGTTAGAAAGAGGAAAAACAGCACAATGAACTATTCCACAGCAAACTTAACGGCTCATAATAAAAATGAAGTTAAGGGTAATATCTCAAAGATGAATAGTGAAAAAAATAAAGATAACAGTTATATTTTACATTAAAAACTACTTGAAGAAATTATTAATAAAATTGATTTAATGATTAAGACAAAAAAAGTTATGAGGGAAAAAAGAAATTCGGCATTTTCATATTTTTTGCAATAACATCTGAAGTACGAGGAATTTTGTACTTTTAAAAATTGATTGTGACTCCTCTCATAGGTACTTGGGAATAATTCATCTAATTTAAGTAAACCTGTAACTCTTCTAATAAGCCATATTCCCATGCTGGAAATGTAATCTGGGACACCCTTTATATTTAAAGAAAAAAGTTTCAAAATACTTTTACGACATTTAGATAAAATATAAACCAATCGATAATTTATTGTTTTTTTAATTATTTAATATTTGTTAGGGTATTGTTAGCAAGTTTATCAGGTGTAAAAATAGTCATTTAGTTAATGAGTTACTTGAAAATAATCTAAAGGTTGCAATTTATAGAAAATATTGCAAAAAGTATTATTAATTAAACGATTTGTAATACGAATTTAACGCAATTAAGTTATGATTTATTGCTCTTCAGTTTATTTTTAAGTGTATGAAGTTTATCCACCCTTTTATGGAGAAATTATGTCCGAGGCTATCATTACAGGGGAATTAAACGTTATGTTGTAGTTGTTCGTGCCATTTATTTGATCGTAAAGCTTTGTACAGTTGCAATTAGCGAGGATGTAACTGTAGCTTTTCGCCCCATTTAAAATTAATTTCAAAAAGACTTGTTGTTTTAAACTTCGGCGTCCACCCTTAATAAATTGTATCTTGAATTACAGCGCAATTCGAGTGCCAGAAATAAAGGGCATAATTAAAAAAGACAGCAATATTTAACGACAAAACGCGATAAATGCATTATGAAGTGTTTACGCTTCGATGGAGCGTCAACGTCTCTTTGTATTTATATATTCAACGAGGCGCCTAAAAATACATTCATTTTTTGTTCGCAACGTATAGCGATCTCTTGAATTCGAAATATTTCCCGGACAGGACAAAAAATTTAATTTAATATGAAAGCCGGGACACTGAAGACACTCCGAACACGCATCATAAAGGAATTAATAAAGAAACAGTATCCGAGTTGTCCGATTATCTCGGTCGGATGAAGAACAATTTGACATCGCTTCTGCTATGTTTGGATGTGATGTCACGTATTTCACAGACACTTTCCTGCTGTTATTCCCGTATATAAATCATCCGGGTACGTTCTGAGCATTTCGGACTGAGAAAACCTGACAAAAACATATCCCTGATACCCACTTTGCATCCGTAAAAACTCGGTTAAAAGTACAACAGAGCTATGTGTATCGCCATCAAACAAGAGTTGCTTCCTTGAGCAAAACCGAATGTAAATTAAGGCCGAATTAAATAACCGGGGTTTATGTGTACTTAGTTTAAATATTAAATATAAATCTGATTTAAATCTCGTTTTTGAATTTGCTTCTGCAGCAGAACAGTTTTACAGCTCATATTAGAACATAAAAAGCTTACTGTAGCGGCAGTTATAGGCCTACTATAAATTATTACTTTAACGAAATAAACGAAACGGGCTTCAAATCTGGTGAAAAAAGTGCGTATAAAATTTATACGCCCTAAAATTTCAGTGTTTGATTGTTATCAACCTTTGTTGATGACCTTGGTCCTACAAAAACATACAAATTAAATGCATAGCTACACTGAAACACAATTCTGGTGTTGAATATACAAATGCACCGAAAAGAAATTGGCCGATTACCGATTTACGATCAATCAGGTTTATTATACCGGCCAATTTCTAATTAATCGACCAATTAATAAGTTTTACACATGATTTTTAGCTGATGTAATTAATTCACTAAAAATATTTGCGTTTTGACAGTAATTAGCTTCTTCGTAATGTAGACCAAATTTACAAAACAGCAAAGCAAAAGTTAAAAAACAGCAAAGCCAGAGTTAGTCAAAAGGTTTAATGTTCTAATTCTAATGGATCAGACCTCCTGGAAGCAACTAGCCAAGCTCTACTACAGGCCCTACGTAAATTTTACTAACTTCTCTCTTAAGACCTTGTCCAAGTCTAACGCGGAAAAGGGCAAGAAAGAGGACCAAGCTATGGAGACGGAAGAGGGGACCCTAGGGGAACCTCAACCCCCCCACAAGCACACGATAGGTAATGCTCGCTTATTGCAAATTAATCTGCATTACTGTAGGGCGGCATCAGCTGCACTCAGTGCATACATGGCAAAAATGAGATCGATGTAACACTGGTCGAGAAACCCTTGACTGTCAAAGGAGCTATCAAAGGTCCTGGAGGACCTGGAGTTAGACTCATTTATGAACTAACAAAGCAAACCCAAGAACATGTATTGTTCTAAGAAAATCGCTATGTACAAGCGATGCCACAAAGGAACTGTCGTTTAAGAGATCTTGTAGCAATAAACATAATTCTGACGGAGGCAGCGAGGCGGAGAGAGATAAATATAAAAATCTTCATAGTGTCCAACAGTCAAGCAGCCTTAAAAGCTCTTGGCTCGTCGGAACTAAACTCAGGACTTGTTCTAAACTGCTTCTGGGCACGACGTGCTAGGAAGCAGGAATAATGTTAAACTGGTATGGTATCCAGGGCACACTAATATACTAGGCAACGAGAAAGCAGACCGCCCAGTCAAAATTGGTAGCGAGACACCTTTCTTCGGACCAGAACCGACAGTTGAAAGATCATATGAAATCACCAAGCGGTGTCTTAATGACATATTAATACAGGGGCATAACGCTTATTGCAAAAACGTAGCAGGATAACCCGATTTTAAGGCTATCCTGTCAAAGGTCTCTAAAGAAAAGGCAGAAAAAATGCTCATATAGAGCAAAAATACATCAGAGCAGCCACAGGACTCATCACAGAACACTGTGGGCTAAACAAATGCTTCAACATAATAGGGCTTTCAGAGACAGATATATGCAGAGGATGTGGTCAAGAAGAAGAAACTCCTCTTCGCGTACTATGCCAGTGTGAAAGATACACACACTATCGGCGTAGACATTTGAGGATGGTAAAAGCCAATTAGGAAGAGTTAAGAAAAATACTCTTAAAAAATCCTGGAGTTTTTCAAAAACACAGGACTCCTTTAAGGGGCTATCACCAGAGGGCATAATAGACCAATAGGTCGCAGTACAGGAACCCGAAAGGGTACCACCTCTGCGGAAATAATAATGATCATAAAATAATCAAAAGGTTTACTAAAAAGATTCATTTTAAAGGAAGGGAAATGTGCGTAACAGAGTTGGATGTACTATAGTGGAAACTGAGAATAGAAATTTATAAAGTGACCCTAGCAGAAATAATAATACATTTAAGACTGATTCAACCAAATTTTGTTTAGTATTTGGGAAAAATATTTTAAAAAAATGAAGAAACATGTTTGCAGAACATAACTATTTTTGCGACCGAGTAAATTTAAAGTAGAGGTACGTCTTGCAATGTTAGTGTAGAGCATGGAGGTGGTTGCGGTATCCCAGCGGCCGTGGACGACATTCAGTGACATACTGGGTCCAAAAATATTGGTTGCCAGGAAATTTAGGGAGCCCACCAACTATAAGGCTATCATTTAATTTTTATGAATATATAGGAGAAGAAAAATTACAATCAAAAAAATATTATACGTAATGACATTATACATATCGTACATATTGCTGGCAGGCAGTATACAGTAGCTACTAAATGAAAACAGATTATATTTGATATTTTAATTTTTTTTTTATATTTTAAATAGATGGTGGATATTTTAAATGGTTTGCTTCTACTGAACATTGTACACGTTAACAGATACTTTAATAGCATATTTCATGCAGTTCATTTGAATTCACTAAATGAATTCATCTTATAATTTCTTTTCAATGGATAGCAACATGCATGATTTCAAGTTCTCCTCATACAGTGAATTTCATAGCCTTGTCTTCAAGATCCTTAACTTTGAAAATGTCTTCTCACATTAGACTGGAGTAACTAATACTGTGCAGATAACTTGTGGCTTGCAAGTATAGCCGTGACATATGCGAATGTCCCTCATGCAGTTTTTCTTTTAATCTTGTAATTGTCTCTAAAATATTACATTGGTCTTTGAAATATTACTTTTAGGTAATATTTTGCGTTAAAATAATTCGTGTAATTAAAATTTATTATTAAATTGTATTAACAATATTTATGCATCAATTAATTGTAATAATAAATACGAACTTAATTGTAAAAGTTTGATGCAGTCAGGTTTATATATCGAACACGGTGCGAGATTGTGTGTGATGTTGAAATATTTAAGTGCAAAATAAATTTGGAAATGTACAACTAAATTTATGCAACGGTGCTGTGCAGCAACAACAAGAAACTTCGTAGTATTCTGTAGTTGTTTCTTGGTATACCTACTGTTTATATTAAGAGTTGTTTTTGTGGTGTACTTTAAAACTTTTCTAGCTTTTTACTTTGTTATTTTATTACACAAAACCGACAGTAATGTATTTCCAAATTATACAAACAAACTGTAAGACAACTTTAAAAAAAACCTTTATTAAGTGCTTTTATTTTTTGCAACTTAAGATTTGTATCTTTTGACTAAAGAAAATGATTCGTTGATATCAAATGCCAGACTACTTAAATGGCAAGGCTGTAAACAATATGTTTATTATATGCAATGAAGCTTAAATGAAAATAGTGCGCCGGATTATAATTTTATATGCTAACGTCGCATTTGATTACGAGCACTTTATATATTATTTACTTTTAACAGTATACTCAATTTAATTACGTTCACTACAAAATATAAGCTTAAAATTTTAAAGCATCATAATATAACAGTTTACGTAATGCTATAAATCAACAGCTCGGAATGGAAGCGCATTTGTTGTATTTTTAATCAGACAATACATTTTATATGGCTTTTTCGGACTTATTTCTCCAAGAGTGCCAGGATTTATGTCATTTATTAATTCAAATAAGCTTAGAACAATTCTTACCTTATTACGGACAAAGATGTATATTGTTACTCTCTCCCTTCCTGTTCATGATTGCCACAGACTGGCTAATGAAGAACACAAGGAAGAATCAAAATGGACTAAAGTGGAGATTTGGCAAATATCTGGAAGACCTTGAATTTGCGGATGACGTAAGCCTTATAACAGAGGAAATTAAACATAATGCAAAACAAAATGAAAAAATGCGAAGATAATAGGTCTGGAGATAAGCCCCAACAAAACCAAAATGATGTCGATAAACTCAAGTGACACAGATTATGTGATAATAGACGAATACCAAGTAGAAAGAGAATCAGGTTCACATATCTAAGAAGTATATTGGTCGAAGATGGAACTTGCCATAAAGATATTCAAAATAAAATAAATGAAGCACAGATAACATTTAATAGACTAAGGAAGATATGGTCGTCAAAAGAGTTAACAACAACAACGAAAATCAGGATTTTTACAGCTAACATTAAAAGCATTTTACTTTATGGTTGCGAGTTATGGAAAATAAACAAAACCAATAACATCAAAGTTTTTGTTAACAAATGCTTGCGAAGAATAATGAATATATATTGGCCCAACATAATATCAAACGAAGTCCTATGGCATCTCACGAACCAAGAACCAATGGTAACAATAATAAGAAGGAGAAAATGGAAATGGATCGGACACACTCTACGGAAAGAAAATGCGGACATTACGAAACAAAGCTTAGATTTTAATGTGAAAGGAAAAAGGAGAGGAGGACGCCCAATCAACTCATGGAATAAACAACCATTAGAGAAACAGAAGTAATAAAAGTTGGATTGAAATGAAACAAATTGCAAAAAAACAAGAATGGAAAAAATGCATCAACAAGGAACAGCACTAAACCAAGTCAAAAAAGGAGAAATATGCAAATAACAGAGCAAGTTAACCAAGGCTAACGACCTAAACTCAAACATACAGCCACAGAAACGTCCGCAAGGATGCCTATGCTCCAAGAGGAGCTAAAAGAAGTTACCTCTACCTTATTACGAACAATTTCTATTTTAAACTCCAATAAAATAATCATATCCAAAGAAATAGCGTTAAGAGTAATGTTATTACCTAATACGAACTCTGTATTAACTCATAAGTTATAAGTATGCAGTTTCAATGTAATAACTATATTAAATGTTCCCCATTACCTAAAAAAAAATGCCTGTATAAAGCCGTTATACTAAAAGAGATTTGTATATGATTAAACTCTAACGTTCAACTTTAACGTTATCGGAGTGCTTCTGAAACATTACGTAGATGATCGTGTCTTTCCCCGTAGTGTAAATCAATATCGATTCTTTATATGGCAAAGACATATTAACTGTTATAGGCCATGCCTACCTAAATGTCACGAACCACATTTTTAAGCAAAAACCAACAAACGTTGTTGAAATTACTTGTTTTTTTTTTAAATATGAAATTTATTTTATTTTCACAACATTGTTGTAAAACCTTTTTTACACATAACATGCTATTTCTAAAACTGGTATAATGTAAAAAGTACAACTGATTTAATTTACCTAAAAGACTATTTGTTTTGTAAACTAATCAAATTAAATTAAATAATTAGCATAATTTTATTAAGAATTTTTAAAGCAAGTGTATGCTTCAAAAAAAGCATACAACGGATTAAACATTTTAAATTGATGTTAATTTACAACTGAATGAATTGCTCTTTTATTAATGTTTGTTTCGAGGGTTTCTGCAATAGCCTCGAGAAAATCTTGAGTATTAAGGAACATGCCGTCTTTAACCTTTGAGAAACCGCCACAAATTGCACCAGCCAAATCCTTGGTGTACTTTCCTGATTCTACGCATTCAACGCAAGCTTGCTCTAGTGTTGACGCAAAACGAGCTAGCTCAGCATTATCGTCCAATTTCGCCCTGTGTTCCAGGCCGCGCGTCCAGGCAAATATCGACGCAATAGGATTTGTGGATGTTGGTTGTCCTTTTTGATGTATTCTGTAATGCCTTGTTACTGTTCCATGAGCTGCTTCTGCCTCAATTGTATTACCATCAGGACACATCAAAACAGAAGTCATCATGCCAAGGGATCCATAGCCTTGAGCAACTATATCAGATTGAACGTCACCATCGTAATTCTTACACGCCCATACAAAACCACCAGACGATTTAAGGGCTTGAGCTACCATATCATCAATTAACCTATGTTCATAGTATATGTTCTTCGCTTCGAACTTTGATTTATACTGCTGTTGGTAAATTTCTTGGAAAATGTCTTTAAAACGACCATCATATTTCTTAAGAATGGTATTTTTTGTGGACAAGAATAATGGCCAACCCTTTTGTAATGCCACTTGGAATGATGAATGTGCAAATGCTTGAATGCTATCATCAGTGTTGTACATGGCCAAAGCGACTCCACAATTTTTGAAATCATAAACAGGGTAGTTTTGAACAGTTCCATCATTTGCGGTGTATACCAGCTCGATCTTTCCGGGTGTTGTAATAACTACATCAGTAGCTTTATATTGGTCACCGAATGCATGACGACCAATAACAATAGGATTGGTCCATCCTGGCACCAATCTGGGAATGTTTTTGCAGAGTATGGGTTCTCTGAATACCGTTCCTCCCAATATATTTCTTATCGTTCCGTTTGGCGACAGCCACATCTGTTTCAATTTAAATTCTTCTACACGCTGTTCATCTGGAGTGATGGTTGCACACTTAATTCCTACATTGTGTTTTAAAATGGCATAAGCAGCATCAATTGTTACCTGATCATTGGTCTGGTCTCTGTTAGGCAATCCTAAATCATAATACAAGCACTCCAGTTTAAGATAAGGCAGGACGAGACGTTCTTTGATTTTTTCCCAAATGATTCTTGTCATTTCATCTCCATCCATTTCAACGACTGGATTATTAACAACAGTTCTTGACCCACCGAAAAAGGATCGGTTTGGTATTAGTGCAGAGGTAACAGGAACATTGTTTTGTAACGAAATTTGTGCAAATGATTTGCACAGCTTCGTTAGAGTTCCAGCCATTCTAACCTCAAAGTATTCTCGAACACGGCATTAAAACGTAAGGCTCTTAGGAAATCAACCACAAAATCATATACGTGGAATTGAAATAAAACTGTACAGGTAAAACCTTACTCATTCAACCAATAAGCCTTGTTAGGGATGCGAGGCTGCACTCAAATGCCAAAACGTAAATATGTCAAAATAGTACATTAAAACACCAGTGTCATAAGGCGACCTTTTGGCGCACGAGTCCAAGTTTTCAAAGGACGAGTGCGCCAAAAGCCTTATGACGTGTGTTTTATACTATTTTTTCTATTTTGCGGTTTTTATGACTTTTAAAATAAAATATTTACATTACATCAAACATATATACATTTTGGGGATTTTGTATGCCTGATGTGGTGGTTGGTCACGCTACCCGAGAAACAAGTCAGAAACAGTGACTGACAGTAACTTTTAACTTTTCTATACTCTTAAATGTAAAATGATAACAAACTAAAGTGGTTATTATTTACTACTTAAAGAAAATGATATGAAGCTAGTATATGAATCATTTAAAAACATTGAGGTTAAATCAGACACACCAATACAATAAGTTACGACGAGTTTGACACATTGAATAAAAAGATAAAGGAAGGAGCTTTTAATACTATACTGCAGCGTTTGGGCGGGGACGGAAATTACGACATAAATGGCCTCTGATGGCGGCCGGTTTTGACAGGTCAAACAGTCAAAAAATTTAGGGTTTTGTGTGCTAAAATAGTTAGCTGCAGATCTTGTCTTACTAGGTCAAAAAATGTTGAAGATTAAAAGATTACGTTTCATAGGTAAGTAGACATTAATATTTTGTAGTGTAATCATGTATTGAAAATTTGATGTGGTCTGTCAAATTGGTATGTCATATCAGTGGCGTGCATTTGTGTACAGCATATTTTTTAACTCTCATAATAAACAATCCAAATATTGAAATATGCTGTCGTTTTTTTAATTCCCTCAACCACGAAACAAGAAATAAATAAGTAAATAACAGGCTCAATTCAAAACAAAGCGAATATTTATATTATACAATACATATTTAAAAATGTTAGATACGCCACTGTCCACTGAGAAGCGGAAACATGCATCCGCCATATTGAGAGTAACCTGGACGCCCTAGTATCGCTATAACGCTCCTTCCTTTATCTTTTTATTCAATGGTTTGACAGTAGTATTCGTTGTGCCAACCGTAAATATAAAATAATGCGTATCGAAACAGACCCCATTATGACACGGATTTGCGTGTTCTAATGAGTACTTTAGTCGCAAAATAGAAAAACGACATTTGTATACAGAGTCGATCCTTCAACATAAAGAAAATGGAGATCCCAAAGGCTTCAAATATAAAAGTGGTAAAATTTGCACAAAAGTGTGTTCATATAAAGAAGCTCATTTAAAATGTCCAAATTGTTCGTGAAATATTCTTGTAGAAGAGCTAAAAATATGTTTTTATCAGTATTTATCATATTTTCACATTCTGGTAAAATCTGTTTCATTAGGTATTATTTGTACTGCTGCACAAAATTTTTAAGTAAAAAACCAAATTTAATCATGATCTTTAATGCCCAGCACA
Source organism: Elmis aenea (assembly GCA_947652605.1). NCBI lineage: Eukaryota > Metazoa > Arthropoda > Insecta > Coleoptera > Elmidae > Elmis > Elmis aenea. The sequence continues at coordinate 12,287,394 of OX393581.1, read as the reverse complement.
AAAAGTTCTATGCTTATAATATTAATTTAAAGTATTAGATTAAAATAACTTATTTTAGAAGCAAATAATTAAGGAAAATTACAATTTTGATTAACTACTAGGTAAATTTTATCGCTCAATTAGGTTCGTAAATAATTTTTCAGTGATCAAAATTATTTTTTTACAATACTGGCCGCAAATATTTACCTACATCAGGAATAATTACTGTAGAAGCACTCTGAAACGTGGTATATCAATAATTTACAAATATGAAAAGTATACATTTTGCGTACATAGTTTATTTGAGTTTTTTAATAGAGGATGATCAAAGGCCATCAATATTTATCGCTATCGGTAACGGTTTAATATTGATTTTTAAAGCACAATAACTCATAAAAGTAATATTCTTTCATGAAAATGCCAAAATTAAAGGTAAATGTTGATCAAAGCCCAAAATTTAAATTCCAAAACATTGAACCTAATCTGGCTATTGATAAAACATTGCAATATTTATTATAATAAAAATTGTACACAATTCGGTACGTAGTAATCACGGCGATAGAAAGAAATTGATTGCTATTCTAAAACCTACAAAAATACAAAAATAGAAAAAAATATGATTGAATTTCATTTTTCTCTCTTTTCATCTCTTTTGTCTTACTCATAACATTAATTTTATTTGTACTTTCCTACTTTTTCGTATAGAATGTAATCATTATTTAAGATCTTTTTCACTTTCCATTTTTGAGATATTAATCATCATTTAATGTTTCTTTATGGGCCGTCAAGTTGGCTTTGGAATAGTTAAATGTGATTTTTTCTCATAATAAGGTATAAATTGCAAGTTATATCTATCTATTTAAATAAATAAGTCGGAAAAATAACTTTTGGAAGCTATCAATAAAAAAAATGACAATAAACCAATTAAACGTCAAAAGATAGTGTGATTTGTCTGTGGTATCATTATAGAAATTTTATAATTTTGTTAGGTAATTCCAGTCTTTGTAGTATTTTATATCATATAAATATGGATACATTTACAAATAATAAGAAATTTGACAAGTTAAAATGCTACATTCTTTGCCATAAAAAATGTGTAGAAACAGCTAACTCTAATAATTCTTTATTGATTTGTTTGGGATTTCTGGTTGGTTTTTTGACAGAACTATATTCTACATTTCTGAACATACGCGCTTTTTCTCAGGATACAGCCGTATATTTGCTCAATTTCTGCACAGTTTTTATGGTGAAGAATATAGCATGTCGACATGTAATTTTTTTTTGTAATTGTATAGCCATAATTATATGTTAAAAAAAATTACCACAAAGACTATGGAATTACACAAAAATATTATAAAATTTTAATAAAACCAACACCGGCTAATTCTCGGCGATACATACTAATGTACATACTTCACGCATGCGAATAAACCGGTTCATGAACTAATCTGTAAAAATTACGTTATAAACAAAAACAATCACAATAACAAACAAAATTAGTGTTATGCTTGTATGCGGCGAAAAATTGTGGCGGCGAAGAATTGTGGGCGAAGAATTGTGGGCGAATAATGTTCCGGACACGACCACAGACAAATGATACTGTCATTTGACATTTAATTGGTTGTTTATTTTTTCATAGATATCATAATAAGTGATTGGTAAATAACAGTTTTTCTTATTTTTCTTGTTTTTCTGACATTTCTTTAAATATACATAAGTAGAAAGTTCCAAGGCCAAACTTTCTTAAGATAACAAAACTAAATTATTGCAAAGTTATTAATGTAGAGAAATGTGCAACATATCCAACAATAACCTCTCACTCTAAATCGATGTTGAATTAAAAATAATAATAAATGAAAAACTAAGATTCCAAAAAAAATGTGTAAAATACTTTTCCCCATACTTTCTTTTAATAAACGCTTATTTGATAAATAATATAACTACACGAAAAAATTGCTTCAAATTGCTACAAAGATAAATAACTAAGATAGATCATGTCCAATATAAGCGTCACAATAAAATCCTACAAGCGAATGCGTAGCGTTAATTTGAAAATAATTACTTATTTTATTCTCCGGACGGAATTTCTGCTACAACACGAACTCATCAAATTGATTTTTTGTTATACAAGCCGCGTCGGAAGTCCCGCATTATTACATCCGCAAAATCTTGATATGTAAGTCCATTCCTTTTGTACTTGCTTGTGTATTGGTTGCGAGAGGCCAAAATGGGCAGGTTTAGCGCCACGCGTACTATCCTCGCAATTCTGATATTAAAAAAGATAATACAACTGCCGAGGAACATGCAATAATATTTTTATATCAAATTCTCCAGCTGAAAAGACTTGCCCATAAAACGAGGTAAACAAAGAGCACTAAATTAGATGAAACAATTTTCAGTGCTAAGGTTTTATTGCATCACTTACTAAAAGTATAAACAGACTACATGCACAGATCGTTTATGTAGTATAATTTATCTACCTATAACAATAATAATAAAAGCAGTATTAGTGTTTATGTGTGTGTGCGCTCGCTCACGACTGGGCCATATCCTTTGTACATATTTGTACATTAAATTTATCTCCTCTCAAACTCAAAAGTTGCTTTATGTTAAATTTAAGTGGCCACAATTCAGTTTGATATAATGACCATAAATAGTGGACAACATAAACTCAACTCTCCAATTATAAATATACGAATTTGAAATAAATAAACCGTTTATTACAAAAGCATTGCGAGTAAATTATTTTTTGTTTCTAGGTATTAAGAGCCACTTTTATGTATTTTTTAAGATATTAAACGTTTTGCATTTTAACGTGCATAAAAGTAGTTATGCTAACATTAGAGAAATTTCACTATTATTATTTCCAATCTCGGTTGCTTATTACTTTCGCCATACGTAGTATAAAGAAAGTGTTTATTACCTTACTTTGTAATTTACTATTCGTGGAATCGACAGTTTACATCGACTTGCACATGTAGCAAATTGCAAAGTAAGGTGGTTTCGCCACGTGTTGGTCCTTCGAGCCTGATCTGTACCTAAGTGAAGTTGGAGTGCAGCCTCACACCCCTGATTAGGCTCAAATGTTGGTAACTTGTAACAGTGTAAGTGTTGTGTAAGTTGCTTGTTGGATTACTGCCTGGAGTGCAGCCTAACACTCCTAATTAGGCTTTGAGGGTAGTAACCAAAAAAAGGTAGAAGATGGTACCTAAATGAGTACGATTTTAACTGTATTAATTTATTAAAATTAATTTACCCCATTTATACATAAATAAATGCTGGTATCTACCTTAAAAATTACATAACAAATATTCCTAACGGAAATCAAGTTATAAGTAGATTCATCAGTACGTTTGTGATTAAGTTACAATAAAAATTTTAATTTTGCGCTTTAATTGTTTCATTACAATTAAAATTCGCTAAATGACTCGAAAGACGATCGCCGCAATGAAGTGGTATTGTAGCGGAAAAATTACAGCTAGAGACAGTTTAATGGAGAAACTAATAAGGATTTATGTCCCAACGCCCTTAATTTTCATCCCTTCCTAAGGAAGAGCTCTTCTCTTGTTAAAAAACCTGTTGCTTAAGCTTAGGACCGTTTATAAAGTTTTTATTGTGATTTATGGTCGAATGCAGTATAAAAATAAACAACAAAATAAATGCTTATAATTGTAGAAAATAACTGTTATTGGCTATGTGGCATTTCTTAATATAAAAGAATAGTAAACTTGGAAAGTTGTCTTTAAAGCTTGGTGGCTGGTTGGTAAAACAACCTAACTTGTAATCGGGAGGTCGTGGGTTCGAATCCCACGGCCGTCTGTCATCGTAGAGGTTTCAGGTGGTTCCCTCTACCTACTATAGGCAAATGCTGTGACAGTACTTCCACCGGACGCTAATGGCCAAAGTAGTTGAAGCGTCCTTAAGCCAACAATTAAAAAAAAAAAAAAAAAAAAAAAAGCATGTCCATATCCAAAAATGTAAAATAAGCAGCATGGAATATTCAATTAATTTTACCCCGATTTTGATAAGGGTTTGTCATTGTTAAGGTTAATTTGCATGGTTTTCAAGTTATTTGCATTTATTTGGATCATTGTACAGTTTGTATACCCGTCACTTCCACCAAAATATACAAAGTATGTAAACCGTTTAGTTAAGAGTTAAAATATGAGCCGCTTATTTTTAAAATGGCATAAGTTACCTTTGTGTCATTTTAAGATATTGAATGTTTTGCATTTTATATGTGCTTTACTAATCTCACAACTTCCTGACGGGTTTGTTGCTTTGCTAAAAACTATTTATACATTTCCCAAACTTAGTGCCAATTGCGAATTAAATCATGTAGAATAATTGTTACAACTATTCATGAAAATATTTGTTGAATTTTTTTTCATTTGAACATTTAACTACCATTTTTAGTAATAACATGACATTTTTGAACATAAATGACATTTAAAATACATCACTGAGGGCGCCACCTGACCTACTATTTGACCAGTGATTCTGACTGCTTACCTGCTTACAACAGGGGTGTCAAACTCAATGGCTAACTTGGGCCATACCATATAATGTAATAAACATATATCGCGCATTCCCTATCTTCGCAATGAGTGGAAAGTGAAGCCAATCGAATGAAATGGAAATATGTACCTCTCTTTCTAAGGAGTACTTTTCACAGTTGGCAGCAAACATAGAAAATCAAATAAAACTAGGATTACTAACAGAGCCTGCATGAAAATTGTTGAGGTCATGTTATGAAACGTGATTTTTGTAAATTACGCGTGCAGACACCAATGTTTAACAATCCGAGACAAATTTGCGAATTAGTACAAACCTTAGAACATGTTTTTGTATATTAATTGTAGTTTTTACAAATCGTAGATCATCAACGTCAAATGTCATATTTTTAAACTGTCAAAAATTAGGTGAACATTACGCGCGCTTCTCATGTTGTCCAATCCGATGTATATCAGCTATCAATGGTCCAATCGCCGCATTAAAAAGAGAGAATGTATATCTGTACTGTTGACTATGCAAAATTTGAACCACTAGCAATATATGTTTATTAGATATATGGGCCATACAAACAAGGTTTAACTGTAGGTGGGCAGCAAATTTTTTTTTGTTTTGTTTAATGATAGCAAAAAAAGAGTATAATTAAAAAAACGTTTAGCGAATTCTACCTATCTTATTTTTATTCTGCGTCGGTTTGTTATTTTATTATATATTATTGTGTTACACAACCGTCTGTATATTAGTACCTGCTTTTACCTATCATATTTCATAATATTCAATATTGTGCTATTGACAGACATCTTAACTTTAATGAGTAAAAGAAGTAACTTCTAGTTTTAAAAAAAAGTTTTTGACGAATATAAGGCGCACGGATTTTACATAGCTTGATGAATTATAAATTTATTAAGCAAATTATTGCTCAACTAATTGTTCCATTAAATAAGCGATCAATTAAAACATCGACTAATTAGACGTCAGTTGATACGCAATCAGAAAATCGTTTAGCGGTTCGTATTTCGCGTCAAAATCAATACTACATCACACAAAATGCCCGATGCGGGCTGTGTGACAAACACGGTGTTTAGGGGAATTGTCCGATTGCTTTCCAGGACACCACACGTGCTAGATTTAAGCACGAATTAGTTCCTTTACGTGCTACTAGACTTCAAACCGATCGTAAACGTGGGCATTGTAGCGTAAAGTCTAAGTAGGGCTAGACGGAAATATACACTTACAACAAATAAACTAGAATCACAAGTTTCAGACGTCGTGCAATAAAAAAAACATACTAGCTTTATGCCTTACCTTTCGATTCTTATTCACGATCGTTTTCTAGAAGACTGAAATATCCTGAAACAGAAAATAATGAATTACACATCTGTTGTTTAAAATACAAACAAAAATTTACTTTTTTTGCAAATTTATTCCGCATTTTAACACAACTTTCGCACCAAATGTAACCTAATTTTGTAGCAATTTGGATACCCCTGGTTAAGACCCTACTAGATGTCTCCAAACTTATTGAGAAGATGACCACATTTAGTCATAGAAGTTCTTGAAGGGCCGGATATAGTTATTTACACAACAAGTGAGCAAAGTACTTCTTTTCTCGTGAGACTGCCAATTGTACGGGCACGGCAGTTGAACGAGAAAAGTTACTTTGCTCACGAGTTGTGTATTACATTTTTCTCACAACCGTTGAAAAATGCGATTAAAACATGAAAAGCAAAGCCTTAATATTACACATAACCTTAAAATGTCAGAAATTAAAAACTCTGGATTTACAGGACGGTTTTTATTGATTTTGGTTAAAAATCCGACGTTTCGCACTTAATGTTTTTAAGGCTTCTTCAAGGGAATTTTAACAATATTCATTGAAAATTGACAAGGCTAACATGGTGCACATAACCATTTGTTTTTTGAATGTGTAGACCAATTCGAAAGTCAAAAATAACAGTGATACAGTCGCACTAATTTATTGTAAAATGTAAACAGTCTTTTCATTAAAAGGATTTTATGTGTGTAAATTATTATTTCTACATCTCTAGTAACCGTTGACTTGGTGACGTTTACTAGATTTTGTTATTATTTATTTTGTGTCATTTTCAATAGTTCATAATTCACATTTATTAACGTGTAATTTAATTATTCTTTTAGGTATGTAATTCTGTTATTTCATTTGTACTTACATACATAATTACATGTTTATTATTCTTTTAGAATTTAATAAAATCCGTTAAAACCAGACTCTGAATATTTTCCATTTTACAAATTAAATTACAATTATTATTTGCTGAATAAAAAAATGGATTCCCGAAATAAAGAGGAGGCCAAGTTGTTTGCTCACATTATTAAAAGAGGTGAAGAAGACTATGAGTTGGCAGGATTATCTGAAAACAAAGAACTGTGGTATGTGTTGCCTGAGGAGCATCAAAACTTGAACAATCACAAGGTATTGCTGACTAAATCAACGATTCGAAGTACTATTCTTACCATCAGACCAATAAATGGATATCGCAAGGTAGGAATAAAACTTGATGATGATCTGAAGAAAGAATACTTCGATAGCGATGATAACATTTGTTTTAAAAATTGTCCATTGGAAGAATTAAATGAGTCTACTAATTCATGTACCTCTGAAGATGAAATTTTTTTAATTAGGAAAATAAAAGAGCTGGAAAGTAAATTGAATTTAAATGAAATAAACATCCATGATGTTGAGAAGAAGTTTGTTTTAAATAAATTTGATAAAAAGCAAAATCCTATACAGTGGTTAGATAGATTTGAAACTGAATGTGCTCGACATCAAGTGAATAATGATACAAAAATGGTAGAAGCACTTCGATTTTTTGTTGAAGGACCAGCCTCAGATTGGTATGAAGCTAACATGACAAAGCTTGGTTTATCAAACTGGTCTGTTTGGAGGTATTCTTTCTTGAATGTGTTTGTAGATAAAGGCTGGTCTAAGATTCGAAAGGCGTACAGTTACAAGTATTTAGGAGGTTCTTTAATTGATTATGCGTTAGCCAAGGAGAAACTTTGCCTAGAAGCAGAGAGTACAAGTACTATATCGTCACGAATCAATATGATCGTGGTGGGTCTACCTATAGAAGTCCAAGATGAAATAGATAAAGAAGAGACTGTCACGACTGAAAAATTGTTTACACAGTTAAGGAAATTAGATGATTCATTTGGAAAAATGAAGAAAGAGATAACGTCAATTCAAAATACAAACAAGAAGCCAGAGAAACAGAAGTTTAGGTATGAAGAACAAAGGAAACATCCTGTAGACACACTGAAGAGACCATGTTTCATGTGCGAAGCATTAGGATGGCCAAATCGCTATCACCCTACAACGGAGTGCGCGAACAAAACTTTATACACGACAAGGAAACAAGTTAATTTGAATACTGTTGAGGATAATAATAAAGAAGAATCTGACAACATAATGACAATTAAGACCAAATTCTTTAAACTAGAAAAGCCGGAAAAATTAAACCCATTGATAAAAATAAACGTTCTTATCGATAACAAGATTATTGTTAAAGCAGTCTACGATAGTGGTTCGAATGTCAGTTTGATAAATAAAAGAATTGTGGACATTTTGAATTCAAAATTAATAAAACATAAGAATGCTTTCAAGACGATAAATGGGTTGAATTTCTGTTCTGTCCGGGCAAATTTGATGCTGAAGATTGGAAACATAACAAACAATTTAAATACTTACGTTGTTAAGAACGATGATTTCTCTTATGATTTATTACTAGGCCTTGACGCTATTACAAAATTTAGATTAATTCAAGACGAAAAATTGCAGGTGTTGCAAAGAATTGACAAAGAAAATACAGAAGTTAGTTCGATCAATTTGAATGAACTTACAGATGAGAAAGCTTTTAATAAAAAGGTGAATCACATTGAAGATGTAAAAAAGAGAAGAGAAATGTATAAACTGCTAGCAAAATATAAACATATTTTTGCTCAGGATAAATTTGATGTGGGAAATGTTAAAGCAAGAGCAGCTGAGATCAAATTATTAAAAGATGAATACGTTACTTCTAGAGCTTATAAATGTTCGTTTCCAGATGAAAAAGAAATAAAATCACCAGAAAAAGGTATTAGTGAACACAAAGATGCATTACAAGAAAGTAAATGCAGTGAAAAGAATTGTAAGAACAATGAAACCAATCCCTCTTCAGATAGCAATTGTAAAAGTTTAAATAATGTTGATGACTCGGATGTTAATTTAGTAAAATGTAGTAGTAAACCAACAAATATTACTGATAATTGTTCAGGTGAAACTATTCAAGTACCTAATGATAAAATAATCAATGATGAAATTAAAAGCAAGAATTTTCTGGATAAGGATGTAATAAAATATTGTAAAACAGATTTATCAGTAGAAAGTAATGAATCTATTGAATTGTCCGTTGACAAAGAAGATGAAATGATAAAAATTGACGACATGGATATGTTTTCAAAAGACAATATAGATGAACAATTGGAAGCTAAACTTCTTGATGAATTTGACTGTACAAATGCTGAAAAAAATTGTAACAATAAGTCTCCAGTTAAAAACACTGATACAGCAATAAGTTCTGAGGAGAGTGCTGAATGTGAAACTTCCAATGCTGATGATACTGTTGATTGCCAGAAAAATGTTAGTGATACTCAGATAGAAAAGACTGAAAATGTAGATAAAAATGAACATCCTACGGATGATACGAAAGAACAGACTTTATCGAAAACACAAGACATGGTGAAAGATCGAGGAATGGACACAGAAGATTTGCTTCAGGTTGTAGATGTCAAAAATGTAGATGATGATTTAGTAGGAAGAAGAAAGGAGGATATGTCAGACGAAGGCAGTCCTAGTTCATTAGAAAAGGATGATAATGATGAAATGGAAGGGGATACTACAGAAACTGATATTACAATGAAAGAAGAAGGTTTTAAACTAAAATCAGAAAAATTTGAACCTTTACATAATTTGTTGCGAAAGAATGTAGACTTTAAATGGACTGATGCATGTGAACAAAGTTTTAATTTTATAAAAGAATATTTGTGTTCATCTCCAATTTTGGCGATTTATGATCAAGAGAAAGACATATTTATTGAAACAGATGCCAGTTTTACTGGTTCTGTTATTTCATTTGTACTTACATACATAATTACATGTTTATTATTCTTTTAGAATTTAATAAAATCCGTTAAAACCAGACTCTGAATATTTTCCATTTTACAAAAAATGTAAATTAAAACGGATAACATAAAATTTTAAAAAAGACAGACACAAAAGCAAACACTTTAAAAATTGTACGTAAAATTTTTAAAGTGTTTGCTTTTGTGTCTGTCTTTTTTAAAATTTTATGTTATCCGTTTTAATTTACATTTACACACATAAAATCCTTTTAATGAAAAGACTGTTTACATTTTACAATAAATTAGTGCGACTGTATCACTGTTATTTTTGACTTTCGAATTGGTCTACACATTCAAAAAACAAATGGTTATGTGCACCATGTTAGCCTTGTCAATTTTCAATGAATATTGTTAAAATTCCCTTGAAGAAGCCTTAAAAACATTAAGTGCGAAACGTCGGATTTTTAACCAAAATCAATAAAAACCGTCCTGTAAATCCAGAGTTTTTAATTTCTAAACCTTAAAACAACGGACGTTCAACAATCTTAAAATGTCAGTTATGTATGTGACACGAATGAGAGTTTCGCTGTCTAAAAACGCTATTACACGACGTTACCATGACGTTATCATGACGTTACCATGACGTTACCATGACAATTCAACAAATTTTGCTCACTAGGGAGCAAAGTAATCACTTTTGCTCACTAGAGAGTAAAATGTCGTTTTGCCCACTATTTTTGATAAGGTAATGACAACATTTTTCAACGGTGGTGAGAAAAAGTATTTTCTTTAAGAGGGTGACAATAATCTACATGTGTTGTATAGGTACCTCTGTTATTATAACGGAATTAATGTTAGCATATGACATGGTCTTAGTCGCGGAAACAAAAAATAATCTGCAACATAATCTAGAAACTTTAAACCTGGAATTGGAAAAAATTAATGTGAAAATAAATACAGGCAAAACTAAAACTATTATCGTTACAACAGAGAACAAAGGGCATGACATCACTTTAAATAGGCTTAGATTGGAACAGGTAGAAAGCTTTATTTTTAGGAGTGATCATAGAGAAAAATAGAGGAATGGACAAGGAAATAAGCTAAAGGACAGGAAATGTAGGAACAACATTTAAAAGTTTAACAACATTTTTGGAAATAGAGAAGTTCCAAAACGAACAAAAGTGGAAGTGGTCAAAAAGGTAGTAACTCCGGCACTTTTATACGGAAGAGAAACGTGGACACTCACAAATAAAAATAGTAGCCGAGTGAATGCAGCATAAATGAGATTTCTAAGAAAAATCCAAGGAAAACCCAAAAAAGATAATATCAGAAATGAAACATATAGACAACAATTAAAGATAAAATCAGTTGAAACAAAAATACAAGAGAGACAGCCGGGATGGTTGGGTCACATTTATAGGATGAAACAAAAAAGCCTATGAAGCAAGATCACAGGGAAAAAACAAAAGAGGTAGACCGAGAAAAACCTGGCACGACGAAGTTAAAAAAGCAGCAGCGAGTAGAAACATCAAATGGAAAGACATAAAAAGTCTAGCACGAGGGAGAAAAGCATGGAAAAAAGTAAGCACGACACAACTTAACAGTCCTACACCTAACAGTAGAAGGACTCATGACTAAATAAAAAAAAAACATAGTGGGTTAACTTAGCAATGTTGGGCAGAATTTCAAGGCAAATTTAATGTCATTTTGACATTTGACCTACACCTTTAACTTTTTTAAATAGTCTAAAAAATTAAAATCATACGATTATGAAATTTTATAGCCACCAATGTTAACATCATAATGTGAGATGGTTCCAGTAGATATTTTTAAGTACAATAATAAAAGAATACCTAAAAAGGAAAAAAGTCATGGCGCACTTGATCTTAGAGATATAAGCCAAACTTGATATGGAAGTCATGGCAACATTATTGTATTTATTAAGTTTAATATGTAGCCATTAATAGTATATTACATAACAAGAAGCATATTACACACGAGTGGAAACGTTAGACACGGAGCCGCGTAGCGGCGAGTGCGTATTTCCACGAGTGCGTAATTGCTTTATAACTCGTGTTATTTAGCTTACTTTTTCTACGAACACATAATACATACGATTCTCACGTTTTTTTTTTGGGTAATATGCACATGTAATTAAGTTGTCTTGTCAATTTTGACGGAAGCCTATTTTGACATTGCTAGACAAGTGTGCGTTTTTGCTTACCGTGCGTTATAACTCCCTTACTATGCATGCAGGCAGTGTTTGACGAAGGCTACCTCGATCTTTCTAGACAAGTGTGCGTTTTGCTTCCGTGCGTTGACTCACTTACTATGCATGCAGGCTGTACGGTAAGAGTCATTTACTTTAGTGGACGTAGAAAATGAAAATGAAAGATCATATCGCTAAACTTGACTAAACACAAAAAATTAAAACTTAAATATTTTTTAAGATATTGTTACGGTTGGCTTCGCAACTATTATTAATTGATTATTAATAATAATTAATGTTTAATCAAACTCAAAGCAAGTTTACCGGATCTGAAATAAGCTAGCTGTAAGAGAAAATGGAACACTTAAGGAGAATACATGAATGAAATCCTGGAAGTAAACATAAAACACTTTATTAAATAAAATATACAAAATACACTAAACAATTAAAAATATTGCGGAACCTAATTACTTATAATCATTATACAATCACTCAGCGCTTGCTGGGCCAGGGACTTCCCTATCTGAGAGGGCTTCTATTGGGTGGCGAACAGCACTTAAGCTTCGCAACTTGAGTCCAACCTAGCAGGGCCGGATATAGGAGTGTGCAGAGTGTGCACCGCACACGGCTCCGCGCCTAGACCGGCCCCGCGCCTAGAACGGCCCCGCGCCTAGACCGGCCCCGCGCTAACCGTTTAGGGTTTGCAGGGCCGTGTGCGAAAATAAAAATCAGGTTGGTGAGCCACAGCAGTACGTACACACGGCAGGCCCCGCTAGTTAGTTCTTGGTATGAACAAAATGAGGGCGGAGAGCTCTTGTTTTTAGGTCACCAGCCTGTTTTTTCGGTTTTTTAGTAACTTTTGGCTCCGCATTTATTTTTGCACACGGCCCCGCATATCCTAGGACCGGCGCTGCAACCTAGACTTCCTCTAGAAATTTAATTGATCTATTTATCAAAATATCTAAACAAGCAGTAAACCTTACGTGAAACTTAAATGAAATTATTTAAACTCATTATAATAATAACAAAATGTCAACGATGACAGTCAATATTTGCTGTAAAAAAACTCTTGAAGCGTTAAAATACCGACAGTTTCGTATTTTAACGAAAATAATTGAAATAATGAGAACTTTTTCTAGTATGGCTGGTATTAAACTTACTGGACCTCGACCACTGGTACTTTGCGGACCATCAGGCTCCGGCAAAAGTACATTATTGAAAAAATTACTACAAGATTTTCCAGATAACTTTGGTTTTGGTATCAGCCATACTACTCGTAAACCTCGACCAGGTGAACAGAATGGGGTACATTATCATTTCACAGAATTAGGGAAGATGAAAGCTGCTGTATCTGCCGGAGAGTTCATTGAAAGTGCTATATTTAGCGGCAATCTTTACGGAATCAGTAAGGCATCAGTTACAGAAGTAAGTGCGCAAGGAAAAATATGCATCCTGGACATTGATGTTCAAGGAGTACGAGAAGTGAGAAAAACCGAACTTACACCGTGGTACGTGTTCGTGAAGCCACCGTCTCTTACTGAGCTAGAACATCGTTTGCGCTTGCGAAATACTGATACCGAAGGAAGTTTATCGCAGCGTCTGAAAGTTGCTACGGAAGAAACTGCATTTGGTGAAACTCCTGGCAATTTCGACTTTGTGATTGTCAACGACAATTTGGAAAATGCTTACATTCACTTGCGGGATTTTATCACATCTACTGTTTTGAAGCAAGGGCAAGTCCAGCAAAACTGAAAGTAAGTTTGTATTGTTTTTCCATCCATAGCAGGCGGCATAGCTACAATAATTGTACCCTCATATATTTTATATAAAATAATAGAAGGAAAAAATAATTTTCTTTTAAAGTATTTTATTTTTAAAAATACTAAGAAATAGTTGATTTACATTATAAAAGAAAATTTTAGAACATCTTTTTTTTATTTTCTATACAAGTAATGCATGTAGTCTTTGTTACTGAGTGTTCATCGCAAACAGGTTTCACGCAAACTACCCAGGACTTCCTAGTCTTGTTGTTTCCGCTTCAGGTCTCGGCACACATAACAACTGCCAACGACAGGTGAGGCTCCGCGACTACCATGAGGTAGTTCTACTGCACATCGAAGGAAATGGTTTCTCATCGATATTCGGTTTGTACCACGAGCTTCGATTGCAGGCATGCATAACTGATTGGCCAAATCTTTCAAGAACCTTCTCCTTTGATCGTTGGCCCTGAGCCGTGGGTTGTGTTCTCTGTAGAAAATGTAGGATGCTAACCCAGTGACGTCAATCATGTTATAGAAAAATGCAATCTTCTTCGTTTCAGTGTACTCGCTCAAAATTTTGTCCATAACATCAACTCCGCCTTTGGTTTTGTTGTAATATTTTATTATCTCTGGCTTGGATGCTTGTGTTTCATCGAATTCTCCTGTCGTGTTCATGGATGACTGATTTATTCTTCTTTGGCACATAAGAAGATTGTTGCATCACGATTGTAGGCAAAATTGGTCGAATTTACAAGTCTTTCTTTGCCAGGCTGCATGTTGCTTGACAGAAATCTTTTTTCTCTCACTGTACCCACCTCGTTGTTGTATGATGTTACAAGATCTTGTTGGTGTACTTGGCAGTGGATCACTATGCCATTGAGTTCATCCTTAGCAGTCAAAACGTCATCTACACTTTGAGATACAGGCTGATCTTCAACACATTTCTCTGAGTCGTATTCTTTTTGCTGCTCTATGACCATTTCTTGCTCGATGTCTGTTTTTCAGTAATTTTGGTAAACAAATAAACAAATAAATAAACAAACGTTTGTAACTTTATACCGAAGAATTCCTTATTATTGACTATGCAAAAGCGGGCAAAATACTGAATGTGTATCAAAGGTCTACTTATGTTGTGATAAGAACGCAAATATTCAGCATCTGTTTGCAGATAGAATCAAAACAAAATATCCAACTAGTGTTGAAATAAGCAAAATACCACAAAACATGACTTAAACAAAGTGTAGATATTAAATATTATCCACCTCTGAGTCTGAATAATTGAATTGGTTCTAATAAAATGCTTTACACAGGACAATTCTTCGATCAATCGGCCACTGCTCCATTTTCACAAAAAGGAAGGTGTGGCAATTAAAATTATGACAAGTGATGACTTTTTTTGTTATTATTAATTAAAAAGGGGTCACTCTTAATTTGTCACCCTTTAGCTTAATTTCATCAAAAGGGTTTTGAATTACTGCGTTATGCAACATACTCGCCAGATTTGGCCCCGTCGGATTCTAGTTTGTTTCCGAACATGTTAAAGCTGCTAAGAAGTACGCGTCAAATTTCGGAGTCTATTAGCTTGAATATCGCTGGAAAAAAAGTAGCGAAGTAGAGTGAGTCTATGTGGCAAAATTAAATATTTTTTTAATCCAATATTTTGTTATTTTTAAAAAGTACTTATCCCAGTCTCGTGATACTCCGAATTTTTGCCTTAATTATACTATAATATTTATATTTCTTCGAGAACTTGTAGCGTAAAAGTATACATTAAGTTAACATTGCGTTATGGGATCAATATTCTATAGGCACAGTAAACGACAAGCAAAAAGTCAGACTTTAATAAAATGATGCAGTCACTCAAGAGCTAATTAAAACATTGATTTCCCCAGGGTAATGCAGTCAAATATGTACAAAAGAAGCACGCCACAGCGATACGCAATCCTTAATACCCTTTTCATCCTTAACTAGAACAATATTATCCTTAAATATCGCTGTCCTTGGTCGACAATCTCCAGCTTTACACGACACATCAGTTAACCTAAATTTTTGCTCGTTTATTAAAATGCTTCCGCGTTCCGCCTTACAGCAAACAAACTGCAGGAATTTGACATGATTTTTATATCATCCCTCATAAACACGAAACAAACGTATGCAGTCGGATCCCTAGGGTCAAAAAATTTAAATTTTATTACAATGGTAACGGGATCGGAGCGGCGACGTTTTGAAAATTAACCGGAATTGTCTACAGCAACAATATTTGGTTAAATACATTATGTCATGATTTTATTAACGTTGCGGTTTGTTTTTATACACACATTTGCAATTTCAATTTGAGGCGCAGACATCGGAGTTATTCGCTGTGCGTGATGGGATCGTATTTATTGCTTACTTTATGAGAAAATTTGAATTAGAAATTTTTAATAAACGGTTCAGTACGTTCAATTTAAGTGCTTTATAAAATGCTAATAATAGGTCGAAGAGGTGCATGTGCGATACATCAGTGGCTCCGTTTAATTAAATTTCGAATTTACGCTTCATATCGATTAAGTAGTCTATGAGTCGTTAAAAGAATAATAGCTTCGTTCAAGACAAAATATTTTATGTGGCTTACGTTTCAATTGCCCTGTATAGTAGTTTTAAAAGGGAACTGGAAATTTATATAGTTTTGTGTTGGTTAGTTTCTCACATACTTTTGTTCAGTTTATTTTAAATCGTCCTAATTTTTTTGATAATTAAAACCAGGCATGTGGAATCTACGGCCCGCGACATGATTTTATCCAGCCCGCGAGAACTTTACCATGTCTTACTGAATCCGGCCTGCCAGCCACCTAAGGCTGAAAGTTACTGTTGTTTGTGTTGTATTTTTTTTTTTAATTCTATAAAATGCGGCTATACCTATGTCTCGAATGATATATTTAGGAGTGGCCAACAAGTTTGCTGTCGTAATTGACTTTTATACAGAATAGTAGTCGCAAGCTACCCATCAAATTCTCGAGTTATCGAATTAACTCCGAGAAAACCGCTTCTACAAGAGTGTCACTTCGGGCGCCTGGGTTGTAAAGGATACTAAAAACAAAAGAAAGTGCATCAATTTACACATTTGGACCTACAATTTTGGGACCTATTTTATTCTTGCTGTACACTTGCTACATTCTACAGACGCAAAGAATCAACGAGAGTAAATCAGCGCATGTCAACTTTGCCCACAATCAGAATGAACAATTCCCGATATCAATAAACAACGCCAAAATCCCACATTGCGATACAACAAAATACTTGGGAATGAATCTGGATATTATTTTTCGATGACAACTTTGCCAACCCTTTACAAACAAATCCTAAAGCCAGTCTGGACTTATGTAGATGTGCAGCCAAAAGCAACATAGATAAGATCCAGGTCTTTCAAAATAGAGTGCTCCGAGGTATTGTCGATGCTCCATGGTCCTATAGGGATAACCATCTACATAGAAATCTGAAGATCCCAACCGTCAGAGAAGAGATCAAAAACTTCGCAGAAAAGCACGAGGGAAGATTTCACTTCCATGGCAACAACGAGGTGCTGCAGCTCCTGGATAGTGCTGGTTTGAAAAAAAGGCTTAAAAGGACCAAACTTTTTGAACTGGTGTAGTGTATATCGCAATACAGTGCTAAAGCAGAGCATAGTAAAGCTATGCGTAACACGACAAACTAAGAAACACCAATAGGGAAAAATACCCAGTCCTTAAGAATTTTAGAATAAAATTGTAGGTTGGTCTTCCTTGACTAGTACCAATATTTAAATATAGAAAAAACAAATACACATCGCCAGATGCGGCTACACTTCAATACCAAAAAGAAAAATGTCGGATAGAAAACAAAGAACTAATTGAATTTTTTGTGACCCGAGGTGTTTATCGTTTTCTAACGAACTCCGAGAAAAAAACTGCTATTACAAGGACCTTGTTTTTTGCGTTTTTTTCCGGAACTACTGGACGTATTTTTAAAGATTTTGCAACATTTTACTGGTAAAGAATGCGCGCATCGGTAAATAAGATAGTTTTGATTTTATCTTAGACGGTTTCATGGCCAACTCAACCGCAAAAATTGTTATTTTTAAGTAGCGTTTTCCGGTATCCATAGAGGATTTGAAGAAATGCAGCTATCATATCACAAAAAATACATATATTTTACTTCAGTAAATTTTGAAATTGTTCCAGTGATCCACTGAGAATTGCTTCGCGTTCGATCTGTTTTTCATAATTGGCTATTTTAATGAAGAAAAAAACACAAATAAAGATTGGTAGCTTTTTGCATACTCTAATACGAGCTCTTAAAAAAAAGTCCGACCTGCGGATGTATTTCAAATTCATGGTCTTGTCGAAGTTGCACATGCCTGATTTAAGCAACTGGTAAACGTTCAAATAATATTAAAAACGTTTTACTAGTTAAACGCTATCGTACTGCGCTTTCTATGACTCCTAACTTTTATAAATCTCACAATGAAATACACAAGCAAATATCATTATTTTGTCTGCTAGCAAACTTATTAATGAGTTTAACAAATTACTTTATAAAAAAAGCTTGCAAATAATAAACTTATTATAATCAGTTATTAAAATTGACTGAATGACTTTGGTTAGAGAAACAATAAGGTTCAACTAAAATTCATTTTTGAGTTAACTTCTTTTTTTTTAATGGAATACCTAAAGCTAATCATAGATTTTGGGGTATGAGCTCCTATATCCGGCATTCGAATTTCAAACCATTCCAAATGTGTACTCTACAAACTTAAGGCAATTAATGGTTACACGCCAATTTTGAACAAGTACGCTCATAATGGTTTCCCCTCCGTTAAAAGACGTTTCTATTCTTCATGAAATATTTTAAAAAAAGAACAACAATATCAAGCGCGTTAGTAAGTAAACTTCCGTGCCTTTAAGATAAATCCGTGGCGGCTCACAACAACCGCCAGTGAAGACGGTTCAGACCAAGGCGTCATCTAGCTAAGTGTCAATTAAGGTAAGCACTAATTAATGTTAATATATTGGGTTCAATCGACTTAATTCGGTATTCAAAATTCACTGTAAATTTATGTTGTACGTTGGAAAGCAGAGAATGTGACCCGGGGCTAAACAGTTTCACATCATTAATGAATTGGTTCTACAGTAACTTAAACATCCATTAAAGATAGATTTATTAGCTTTTAATATATCTTACCACATAACAAGATCTATTCATAGGTAAAAAAAGTAAGGGAACTAATTAAACAAGTGTAAGAAAACAGAACTTATACAATCACAAATAACCTTATTTAATTCATATCGATATTTCTATATTTAAGATATTAATTTTTTAGGATATGCTGTGGATATACGGGTGAAATTGTGAGCGTTTTTCTAATCACCACATTATGTTCCCGATTACTTTCGCACAGCTAGACGTAATTCAAGAGAAAAGAGCTTTTCTTACCACGGATTGGCAGTATGAAGTTAGCGAAGCCGTCAAGGAACTAACTGCGCGCTATTTTATGCGAAATTGCAATCTATGCTAGCGAAATAGGCAATACGTTCAACGATACACAAAAAATATATACAAAATCGTTAATATAATCTACTGGAGCGTACGAAAATTGCAAAGTCAGGGTTTGTCTATCAAACTTTAAAATCAAATTACTTGGAAAACAATTCAAACTGTACTCTTATGGCACAGCATAAATATATATAAAAGTCCAGGCTGATTCTGTGACTCTGTGACTCTGTAACGCATGAAAATAGCTACAAAATATCTGTAACGTATGAAAATAGCTACGGGGCGACTTATGTCATACTGGACAATCATCATGAGGTTATGTTATTATAAAAAGTAATAGTTTAAATTTAAGATATACAATATACCCGTCCTAGGACAGGCTACGTGCTAGTCATACATATAAAAGTCCAGGCTGACTCTGTGACTCTGTAACGCATGAATAAAGCTACAAAATATCTGTAACGCAGTAAATTACTACGGGTTCATTTGACCGACTGAGTTGTGTCTAATGAACCGTAAATTTTTACTCACCGGTAACATAACAGTGTCTAACTTGCAGCTCACGGTATTATAAAAAGTAATAGTTTAAATTTAAGGTATACAATATACCCGTCCTAGGACGGCCTAACGTGGTAGTAGTTTATAAGTATTAAACTTTTTTTTATTTCACAGAAAACCTACCACTCTTGACGGAAAAAAAAGTTAGCATGCGCATAAACAAAAGTTTTAAAGGGAATTCATTTACGTAGACATTTTGCAAGCTTTTCGTTTTTGGATTAAACCATTTATTGACAAATCATTGCGACTCAATTTCAATGCAAAACGTTAAAAGATTAGTAGCGTTATTTTGCAATTTTTAAGTCTTTGAGGCAGCCTTTTTAACACTTTTTTTTGTAGTGATGTTTGAACACTAAAACTGGTCTAAGAAGTAAGACCAACCATTAGTATTTACCTGTTAAATGTTAAATGTAGGTTACTTAGCTAAAATTAGCGCAGACACTTTTTTAAGTTTTCTTAGTTATCCTTAAAAAAATATATACACTGACACTTGTACAATGCTCTGCTTTTACACAAATCACTAGGCAAGTTCGAACGGCTTGGTTCTCTTTAGTCTTCGACATAGGTTATGGTTGTCTAGCAGCTGGAGAGCTTCTGCATTTTCGTGTAGTTAAAGCCCATTTTCATATTTTTTTGCAAATCTTTTGATTTCTTCTTCACTGGTTAAAATGCCCAAGTCTCGATGAAGATCGGCATTTCTGACAAACCAAGGAGCGTTAGGTTTTTTATATAACACCTTATTTTGGACAGTTTGTATCTTATGTATACATATTTGTAATTTTTGCACACCCCCATAGTTGTATTCCATACAGCCATGTAGGTCTAATAATTTGTTTGTAAATCAAAATTTTGCTATATAATGACAGCTTGGAATATTTACCAATAAGCGATCTGTATTGTGCAATTTTATTTTTAAACTTTTTTTCTTTCTTCTTAATATGTTCTTTCCACCTCAGCTTCGCATCCAGAGTCATACCAAGGTATTTTGCAGTGTTTGCGTATGGGACAATGGTTTCATTGATTGCTATTCCTGGAGAGTTTCTCAGTCTTTTATACATATGTCAAGCAGGTATGATTTCGTTTCATTTTGTTTAATTTACCACTCTTTGGTCCATTCGTGTATGGTAATCTAACTTTTTGTAGTTATAAGTTAGTGGTATTATATTCATCAGAAAATATTCTATTTAAATAAGTGCATGTGCCACTACCATTAAACACATAATTATCATTTTGTTTGGAACACCCAATATGTTGTTACAATTTCTTAACGAATTTTTCAATTTATTGCAGTTTTAACAACACATTTTTGGTAAATACTTTATATTAAGTATTGAATTAGTAGCCTTTGAATACATTTTTTAAATCGTTGAAAAACACACTTCTTTTACCTTTAAGCTGTATTCTCACCGAATTGATAACTGTTTTATCAAATTCCTTCATTATTAATTTTTTTATTTTTTTGACCTTCTGGCAGATCAATTCCAGATGCTAAAGGTTTTTGTTTTAAACTATTTTACATAACTTAGGTAATTACCTATAGTTGCTAAATTTTTTGTAAGGTAAAACATCCACGTTTCATAACTGACTACACTAAACTGCTACAATCAATAACAGACTTTTTATTTGTTTGGGCTTTCAATACCAACTGGTTTTTCGTTTTACTCTTAATTGACCTAACTCCGCATTTTGTTTAACGATCCACGTTGAAACAAAAGCTTCACAAGTCCAAACCTTTTTTTTTTAAATCTAAATATATCATTAGCCTTTTAGCTAAAGCAGCATTTTATTCCATTAGCTGTATTAGCCTCCGATCCATTAAAAGTTACTTTTAAATAAAAACTTTCTCGGAAATTATAAACATCGATTGAATCCGGTTCTGAGAGACTCAATAAATATTATAAAGTTGTACTTCCTTTGTTGGTTCCCAGAAGACGCTTCGATATTGTTTTAAATATTAAAACGTGCGTGATGAAAAAGAATTTGTCAATTTTTGTTAATTATTTACGGTGTAGTTCAAGCATTCCTTCACAATTTCGAAGATACCATCGACACTTGTACAATTATGATAAATATTATTAATGCTTATTATGAACAACGCCAAGACTCGAATAGACGTCAGTTATTAAAAAAAAAAAAAAAATCAACTTGTTAATCATGCAATATACAGGGTGTTCGAGTTTAAGCATGGGGATCTCGCTTATTATAATAGCTAGAGTATAGGTTTAAATTTGGCAAAGTTGCTAAATTTTGTGTTTATTGATATTCCAAAGATAATTTGGAAATATCTCAAACGGTATCCGACAAAATTTTGCCCAATTTGTATGATTACTTTTCTATTTTCTTATCCCTCGCCCTCGCGAATATGGCCGTAAACTTGCTAGTCAAATACTGGTAACTTTCGACAGCTGTAATGCATTAGAGCAGGTGGTGCAAACACTTATCGAACAATTGATGTTGACGTATATCATGTCAAATTGAAAGTTATTATGCATGCTTCTTAATCTCCAATAAACAAATTTACAATTATGTACAAATCGTAAACGTGAACTAGTTTTAACATAAGACAATTTGTGAGTGCATTCAAAAGAAAACCAAATTTTGTGCTTCGTAATTTTAACCCAAAATGATGAAAGGACTAAGGAGAGCAACCGGTGCACAGTTGGGTTTGACGGTTTTTTTAGGGATTGCAAGTGGCATTTACATTTGGAAGCCAGTGTTTCATCGTAAAAAAACATCGGAAAACACTAAACCAACGTCATGTGTAGACAACGATATACCTACTTAAATATAGCAGGCTATTAAGTGATAGGATGATACGAACTTTTTTTTTCCTGGTTACATGTAATTAATTTTACTAAATAAAACGTTGTGTGCATACTTTTTAAGTTCTTACGTAAAGAAAAATTAACAAAACTTCGACCTGCAGCTAAAGGTGTGCAACTTGCAGGCCCTCCACGGGATTCCGTTTGGCTAAGGAAAGCGTGCATGATTCAGCTTCACACGCAGTGGCGGATTAAGCGGTACGCGAACTAAGCGGCCGCGTGGGGCCCCGGAATAGCAAAGGGTCCCGAAGGGGCTCCGGGGTTTTCAAATGTCTCCTCATTAGGGTTTTAGAAACATTAAGTTTCTTGTATATGTATATCAAATATTTATATTTTGTTGTCCAAATATCATATTAATAACAGAGTTTCGCCAAAGACTGTTATTACACATAATATTAAAATATTATAGTCAATATAATGATATATGTACTTATGTACAACGTCAAATTTCGTATATTTTTAATTTCTAAACAACTTCATCCCATGATTTTGTTTGTAAGTTTGTTTTTTTTCATCTTTAAATTAGTTTTAGGTTTAGGTCATGCATTAAATTTTATCGGGGGTAATTACTATTGAATAAAAAGATAAAGGAAAGAGCTTTTAATACTATACTGCAGCGTTTCAGCGGCGACGGAAATGACGACATACATAGCCTCTTATGGCGGCCGGTGTTGACAGGTGAAACAGTCGGAGATATTTTAGTTTTGTGTACTAGAATGGTTAGTTGTAAATCTTGTAGTTGTAGTAGGTCCAAAAATGTTTAAGATAAAAAGATTACGTTTCATAGGTAAGTAGACATTAATATTTTGTAGTGTAATCATGTATTGAAAATTTGATGTGGTCTGTCAAAATGGTATGTCATATCAGTGGCGTGCATTTGTGTACAGCATATCTTTTAACTGTCATAATAAACAATCCAAATATTGAAATATGCTATCGTTTTTTTAATTCCCTCAACCACGAAACAAGAAATATATAAGTAAATAACAGGCTCAAGTCAAAACAAAGCAAATATTTACATTATTCAATACATATTTAAAAATGTTAGATACGCCACTGAGAAGCGGAAACATGCATCCGCCATATTGAGAGGCTAACCTGGACGCCTTAGTAACGCAATAACGCTCATTCCTTTATCTTTTTATTCAATGGTTATTACACGAAAGCTTTTTTTTAGCCGGACAAACTTGCGTTTCTACGAAAGTTTGGTTGCTAGGAAAATTGACGAGACAAAACTGTCTGATAAAACAACTCGTCCTACGGACTCGTTGTTTTATCTTTGACAATTGTCGAGTCAAGATTTGCCTTGCAACCGAACTTGAGTTTAGTAAAAGTTTGTCCAGGATAAAAACAAAGCTCGAGTGTAATTCGGTACGATAACTACACGAATAAATTATAACCTTCAAATAATAACTGACAAAACGTCAAAATCTTTTACTTACAATTAGTTACAATCAAATAATTCGGTTGCATGGTAACAAAAGTTACATGCAAAAATGCAAGTGGATATTTAGTTAGGTACCTTTTTATCCGCTGTCATAACGACAAAACGTGACGTCATTATGGAGAATTTAACATAATAATATGAGTGCAGTTATCAGGAATAAAATTTTCTGAAATATCGTTAACAAAAAAGTTCCAATTGTTGCAGACTTTTTGAATGAAGCTGTATATCTTCTGATTTTAAAATTAATTATTATTGTGAACATTTACAAAGTAAAATCTACCGGAATGCGTCTCCAACAAGAAAAAGTAGAGACTTTATTTCTCCCTGACCTATAACAAGCCAATAGGCAATATTTCCGGCGGTTGTTTCAACGGGAGGGAGTAACACGTGCATTTAATTTATATGTGACGTAAAACATTTTTTAAAATTTTAATGAATTTTACGAACGAGAAGTTATTTTTAGGTTCTGAATGAATTTGGGCTCGGAAAATGCATTTTAACACCCTCACATCTAAATTTATTCCGGACCGCGTTACTCTTACTAATTTTGACCCACCCAATTGCACAAAAAATTGCTCATGCGCTCTATAGAAAATAGACTTTACTTGGGCACGTCATCTTGTAAAAAAACTTTTAGTAATAACTATTAAAACACATGAGGTTTGTTAAAATTTGTTTTTAAAATAAAAACTTATAAGGTCAAGTCTTGTAAAATAAATCACTTGATGTATCTAAACAAAGAAGCATCACTTTTTTTTTATAAATCACCCGTTTCGAAACATATCGGTGAAATATATGATACCTGCTATTGATTTTATACGATGATATAAGATTCAGTATTTCATTTCAATAAAACACAGCGTCTCCGAAGTAGAAGGTGTCAACAGGCGTATTTTCGGTAATGTAATATTTTACGTTCACACTTTTGCAGGCAAGCAAAAAAAAAAAGAAAAGCTCGACTCGATATCTGTTCAAAGTAGTCTCCTAAATAATGCAACGCTACAATAGGTTGTCAGCAAATATATGGTGCATCTTGAAATAGAAAATAACTAACATTATGCAGTGTCACGCTCGTAATGGTAGACAAAATCTTGATAAATTATAACGCTGAATAAATATAATAGTTGTGTTTTCACAGCAAGGCTTAATAGTACAAAGAATATAGCACAAAGGCCATTGAAGGCTTTTGTAGGTAGCGTTTTTAAAATGTTATATTGTGAAGTATACTGGCATTGTACAGAATGAGACAAAAAAAAAACGTAACTGTTGTTGAAATTTAGTTCATCCTTCTAGTCCATTAATTAGAAAGGGGATATACGAATTAAATCTACCTATTTTAGTATCAAACTGTCATTAAAGTTTTGCACTGGGACTAATAACTGAAGGGTGTTGTGTGAAAACAAGGAATATCAATTTTTATCGATTTTGAGATATTGATGCCATTTTATAGAAATTTTGCTGTACATCAGAGTGTAATCAGTTTAGAAAAATACCAGTTTTTTCCACATGCAAATATAGGCATTTTGGGAGAAAACGAGGAATGCCACACCGCGAACAGGAAAAAACAAAAAAATGTATAAAATATTAATAAATAATTTTATCAAAACTTACAAATTAAAAAAACGCAATGATGTTAAAATATTTCATCATCTTTAATTTTATATTACGTAATAGGACGAACGTTAAATTGCAAATTTTGACACCACTGTTTAATTAGGCAGTTCGTTCACAACTGTTACAGAAAATAAAATAAAAATTTAAAATTGAATTGTTTAACGAAATTAGAACTGAAGCTAATTATAATAGGTACAAAAAGGATTAACAGAAAAATGGTTAATAGAATATTTCACCGAAATCCCATTACTTCTTTCGAGACTAACGGGACAATAAGTATATCCCCCAAATTATAACAAGCAGGAAAACGATTTACAGAAATCTGGGAATCGGTAATAGGACAAACAAGGCCATCAGAAAATAAAGAATTTGAATTGCCAACACAATTACACTATGAACTGCTTCCACTAAATGAATAAAAATACAAAGATACTGCACATCTTTCAAAATTTTGTTATTCTGAATCTAATAAGAATTTCTACCTTAACCTACCACATTAAAACAATTTTATTAATAAATAATATAATTATTTATTATTGCGTGTAAATAAGTTTATTTTTGTTTCAAATAAGGTACTCCTACTAAAAATGGTTGACACATAGTATTTTTTCTTTGACAATCCTTATTTTGAACCATAAATTTGACAGATTTTTTAGAATAACTAATTATTATAGTTTGAATTAAAATTATTTTTCACCTTCATTGATTGATACTCATTTATAATAGTATGATCCATAGTAAAATAAAGTTTGGTTTATGAAGCTCTACGAACAAATAAATAGTAGACTTTAAAATCTTTAAAATCGAATTGTAAAGATCTAATACAAATTGACATTCCTTGTTTTCTCCCAACACCCTTCAACTGATCTATTTTACGCCTCACCCAAAAATCAAAAAGTTATTTAAATTTAAAAATAGATACATAAAACAATCTTTTGATCTAGAAGAATTAAAATTTATATAAATTCATTAAGACCGTTCAATTTTTATTGTTTTAATTACAATTTATTAGAAAGTAAAGCGCAGGAACAAGGAGAGCAAATCAGTAATTGCAAAGTTTTGGAGTATGCAAGTGCCAAAATACTTTGAAAACAACGATAAAAGATACAACAAGTAGGTATAGAATATCGATACTTTAACATAACTTTAAAAAAATGCTGTTTAATAAGTTTAAAATCATGTACCTACTTGTCTGCACATTTTCACGTTATCTCCTTGCTAAGATCCAACCACATCCTCAAGAAATGCCATCACTCACTACAAACCTTTCACATAATGTCAAAACTTTGAACAGATTACTTTAACTATATTTTTTGCTTTATTCTTTCTAAAAAAGGCATGAAAATACAATAATAGTAATCAACAATTAATGTGTTTTCTAACAAACTATCACGGTTAACGATAACTTATTAATGAAAAATGAATATGCGCTGTACACTCAAAAATGTTATCTGAAACAGCTTGCGATCGGCCTGTAGAATATGACTGTCGAAACTGGTTCTTTGGAAACAAATACACGATTATCTCTAGGACACACGTAGGTTAAATTTATTCAGTGCTGTTCATAAAATGACTTTTTTATAGCTACGCAATAAAAATACAGTTCAAAAAATCTATTATGAAATACTTAAAGCATTACAGCCTCCGTTAAATTCAATTAACATAAATAAATGAAATGGAAGTTTATTCACAAAAAATCTAAAATTTTGCAATAAAAGAATTTATTAAAATAACTTCGCAAAAGTTGCAATTTATGGCTTCAAATTTGTAATTATTTGTATTCTAAGGAAAACAAACAAATTTGTTTCACAATACTTTTAAACCTTGATTATTAACGAAGTAAATACGATTAAAATCGCATTTATTTACAGTAAGCTTTAGATTCATGACTTAAAACAAGACAAATTTATATTTTAAAATATGAACTAAACAAACATATATAAATAAAGAAAGATTAATTAAATAATAAAGAAACATGCCGACACAGATATAGAAGCCACCAGAAGCGCCGAGATACGTCGCCCGGCCCGGGGGAAAAATTTATATGGGCCCCCAAGGAAGTTAATTATTTGAAAATTTATTTAAAAAAAAAGAATTATGAATCGTGAATATTTAATATACCAGAATTAAAAAAGTAAGTGGAGTCCTGGGCCCTTAAATTACTTCCGGACCCGGGGCTCGAAGCCCCCCCTGCCCCCCGGTCATTAGTCCAGGAAGCCACGAAGTTGCTCTAGTTTTTCTACAACAAATTCTTCATGAATAGTGAAATGAATCATTTTTAACATTTTAACTAAACCAATTTACATTACAATAACCATATTTACTGGTTAAAATAATTTATGTTGTCCTCCATTATGTAAGTTTTCGAATTTTTGTGATATTTAAATTGCTTCAAATACAATTTAATTGTAAATTAGTAGATATTATGTCAGATTAAGCTTATAAAGACAATTGGGAATAGATTTTTACATCTGCGTTACTTAAAAAAATCTTATTATTTTACTTTTTTTTACATAAAAAATAGCTTAAATTTAAATACGACCTTAAATAAATTGATTTAGACATAATAGTTAATTTACTTAATTGGCTGTCCTCATCAGGAAGAAAATATTTTTTTAAGTTAATAATGTAAATTTTTAGTTATGCATTTTTAACTAATTTTTCTACAGGGTGTTTGAAGTATGAGTTTAAACATGAGGCTCTCGTTTATCATAATAGCTAGACGCAGGGCTGTGCTGAGTGCGGGCCATTTTTTTCCTCCAAAGTTTTAGCGGGCCTCTATTAAGTATAGGTAATTCTACTTCTAATGGGCGAAACGAAATTTTATGTATACAGGGTGCGCCATTAGTGCGATAAAGTCCATTATTGCCCTTAATGTCAACTTAATAAAAAAAAGTTTTTAATGAAACTTATAGTATTTCTACACGTGCATGTTTTAAAATTAGTTTCAAGTATACAGGGGGTTTCATAAAAGTGGGGCGTCACTAAAGGTATTTTTTTTAAATTGAACACCCAGTATATTTTTGCATAATCGAATTCAGCAAGAAAATCTCCATATGACAGTATTTTGTTTTTTTCATTTTTTTGCGACGTTGCCAATTTATCTTAAAAAATCTTTGAATTTCAAGAAAAACAGGGTACAATACTTGTCAAGAGCACAACGTTATGAGTAATAATTGGCAAATGATATTTTGCACATACAAAGTCAAAAGGTGTAGTCATAGTCTAAATACATCAAAATTAATTTATATTATACAGGGTGTTTCTTATAGATGTGCCAACTTCCCAATTTTCAAA
The DNA here is from genome assembly GCA_947652605.1 of Elmis aenea. Lineage (NCBI taxonomy): Eukaryota > Metazoa > Arthropoda > Insecta > Coleoptera > Elmidae > Elmis > Elmis aenea. The sequence goes on along the minus strand of OX393581.1, from coordinate 12,258,546 downwards.
CATCAATAACTTTATTTTTTCAAATGGAACACCCTGTATATTATTACGTCATTTTGCCAAACACCATAAGCAACGCATTTGCAGCTTCATTTTGTTCAAAAAGGGCCTGAAACAATTTTTTACAGCTCTCCGTAATTCAAGTTTTGCAATGATCGTCATATTTTCAGAAAACATTGAAGATACCACAAGCAATGCAATTTTTTAAAAATTTGTTTAAAAGCGACATAATTTTTTTCTTCCAGCTTTTCAAATTTTTAACTGTAATCCAAGTTTATATAAAAACTCACATTTTTATTTTGTTAAACGTCGATTTTTGTTGGCATTGCCCAAGCAACTTTAAAAGCTTGATCGGATGGTTCAGCAATGTCTTTACACATTTGAAATATTTTATACTCTAAAGATGTTTTATAGACGGTTTTCAAAAATCGTAATTTTCTGTTTTTGCTCATTTTCTCGGATACCGTTTGAGATATTTCCAATTTCTCTTCGGATTATTAATGAGCAACGAACTTGGCAGCTTTACCAAATTAAGAAGTAAACTTTAATCATTATAATAAGCGAGTTCCCGTGCTTAAACTTGAATTTCAAACGCCCTGTATACAATATTAAACGCGTTTTAAATATCTTCTCAGTGAACCGTGGGATATAGAAAAATCCAACTACTATACAGATCATACAAATACACTGCTCTACAACTTGATTAAAGCAGAAGTTGAGGTACGGGATACTTCGCGCTCTCCAATATGAAGACGTTGCTCGTAACAACTTCCGGTATAGACACACAACATTAGGGAAGTGACGTCACTGCAACGCCTGACCTGCCCAAGCGCCGTTATCTTTGTCCCCTGTCCTGGTTCATTCCAGCTCGCAGCTTTTAAAGGATTAGATGATTTCCTTTACTAGCTAGCAGTATCTTTAATACGAAATTCGATATAGAAGAAGTCAAGCTTATTTTTATCAAGGAGGGAAAAATGGATTTATAAAACTTCGCTTTATTTGATAAAGTTTAAATTCAGAGAAAACTTTTTATGTCCTCATTCGGAACAACGTGCATTAAGCGGTTAGTGCACTAAATAAACACCGCGTTTTCTGGTACGTATGAAATAATCTAAGATAACCTGATGAAATATAATTCATGCAATAATTGGTTATATTTTCTTCCTATTTCAGTATATTATACACATACGCAAATTCAAGACGTCTGTAAATGCATCTTACAACGTGTATGTTTCAATATGAACAGGTTGTGAATTTCGGAAACTGTTGGACAAATATATAGTTAGATTATCATTTTTAATCCAGCTCCTGAAATTCCTAAAGTAGCTTGAAAATAACTTACCTATACGTCTATTTTTGATTGATCGGCAGATTAATGACTTTTAAATGTAATTAGTATATTAATAACGCACTCCCAATGCGCTTACTGCGACTAAATTTTGATTTTACTTACCAGGAAAGGTCACGATATGTTGTCGCTAGAATCTGATTAAGACTATGTTTATTGCATCAAGAAGATCAAAACTAAATGTTATGCAGAGTTATACGTGCCACTGGCCATTTCCTTCGAAAAGGGTCTCGTTTTTCGCGTTTTTCTGCCGAACTATTTAAGATTTTTTCAAAAACTTTGCACCATTTTACTTGCAAAGGATACGCGAATTGGTTGATTTTATGTCTGACGGTTTCATAGCCAACGCGATCGCAAAAATTACCTTTATTATTAAACTTTTCAGTTGTCCCCCTATTTTTCCGAAGGAAATGGCCATTGGCACGTATAACTCTGCAAAACATTTAGTTTTGATGTTCTTGATGCAATAAACACAGCCTTGATCAGATTCTAGCGACAATATATCGTGACCCTCTCTTGTTAGATTCTTCGCGATATAAGTGAATTTTATTTTAAAGAAAAACAGTAGAATGTGAAAACAAAAAAAATAAGGTGTAAAACCTTTTAAGACTCATTTGGTACAAGTAAAGAAAGTTTTTTAATTTGTTGTTAAGATAAACAATATCTATAAATATTTGAACAAAAGATAAGAACGATATAGTCGGAATCATCAGTTATCTTGAGAGTTTGTCTCAAAAAACTGCTCATTTTTGGTAATTTAACCATTTCCCAATCTTGAATATTAAGCGAGATACCCATGTAATCCCATCAAATTTGGACCACCCTTGTACTAAAGATTTTTTTGATCAGTAAAGCGAAAATAATGTTACAGGATTTTAGAAAAACACTAATTGTAAATAATGATTATTCATCGAAAAATGATAAAACACATTAACACAAAAAATAAACTGTCAATTACTAAAGCGGTCGTGTTTTGTTTGGCCAAACGAATTTTTGAAAAATAATAAATTTTGAAACTAATTTTTCTGAAAATATTCCTGTGGATGTTAACTTTTTAATTCAGCATAGAATGTACCTACATTTAATAACAAAATAAGTATCCGACACAATTTCCAAATAAAAATTGGCCATCGCCGATCTGACACAGGTCATCATAGAAAAAACCTTTTAATATCATTTTACGAAAAATTTACAGAAATTTGAGGTTGATGAGGGATTCCTCTAAAATAACTAAGTTATAGGGGTACGCGAGTCGAACTGATTTCTGGTAAAATTAATGTTTTTAAAGTCTATCGCTAAATTCGCCAAAAAAATTGTCACTTTTTGCTTAAGTTACGACACATATTAGTTTCAGTTAAGCTAACCCTAATAAAACATATTGTTAAATATTAAGTAACTTGAAATATATTTAATTTTTACACAATAAATCTATTTTTAATTAACTGAATAATAACACCAAGCTTTATGACTAACAACTTTTTTACAACTCTCGCATTATTTTCTTAATGGCAGATTAAAAATTAAATATGATCAAGATGAATCCCTTAAAATTATAATGCAATTTTTTTTCTTTAAAAGGTAAAAGTGCTTATCGTTTTAAAAACATGATAAAGTTCTGGCAAACAATAGAGAGCGTTAATTTTACTCCTTTTACCAAATGCGTTCGGATACGTCACCAACAGTACAAACATATTCCTCGTTATAGCGTTTCAATAATGCCTTTGACTCGGTCGAATCTAATGTGAAACTATTATTTGCACATGAGATTGCTACGTTCACTAGATCACTGTTGTGTGGAAGTCATTCAAGTCATTCGCCCAATAAAAGGAAGTGTCACTATTTACCTGTTGTCAACGCACATAGGTACGTAGATATATGGAGGATTTAAATAGAATAGAACCAGAACCCCCCCAATTCACATTAGAAGTGAATCAAAACTAATTTTATTATTAACTGCTAACTTGTGCAAGTGCATTTTCTTTCTCCGAGTAACAAATTTAAATATCAAAAAGTAAATGAGCAGTTTTTTTCTTCATTAAGTCTACCGAAAATGCTCAAAAGTGTTACTTTGCTACGAAAATTCTAATTATCAAATAAAGAATAAACGCAAAAGAAAAATAATTTGAAACCTTTAACCAGGCATATTCAATTGACCTCAAAAAATCATACAAATCAAATTTCGTCAAAAATTACCGGGTGAGAGAGGGTGAGGTGAACCCCAAATTAAGAAATAATCAAAACAACTGGACGTCCCTTATTCTATTAGATGCCTTTACAATTAAAGTAATGTAATGGAGAAAACTACTAAAAGGTGGATAGCAAATTATAAATCCAGCACCATCCACTCTCTAGAAAAGCAATTCTTAATTTTCATGGGGATTAATAAATCCTCCTCATAAGTAAAAAAATTGTTCATTAACGAAAAAATGCGGAATTTAAGTTTCTTACAGGCGAAATATTAACCTCTCCATTGCAATTAAACAGCAAGAATTGGTTAATGAAATCACAACAATCTAATTTAAGTTTCCAATTTTAAACATGTCTTTCAATATTCATTTGTCACGATCATAATTCCGAATAGTATTATTTGTTATGTGAGGCGTGGCATCAATTATATTGATTTTAGTTCAAAGTTAAATCAGTAAATCAATAACATGTAACAAATACTAACGCATCATATACTACTAAGACATGTAAACCTTCTAAAGGGCCAAGTTATGAGGATTTCAACTACAGTAAAACACATTAACGTTAAAATAATACAGTCTTATAACTTGGGTCCTACGTCAGTCTTTGTGAGCTTCGTGAATTAACAAACGATTTGTTGATCAAAACATCATACCTAAAACACAATAGTCGTATAAATTTTCTTATAGGAATATAGAATGACAAGGATACAACTACAATAACAAGAGAAAGCAACACTAAAATTTGGGGACAGTCGGGCTTAGGAAATGTACAGCCGGTCGAAAAATAAAGGACTTTGTTGTTAAAATTGTTGTGTTTAGTTTGTTTTTTACTGTGTGATAATTGCCCTAAACCTGTGTATTACGTAAAACAATGTTTGCGGGTCCAAACATTTTATAAAGAGAATCATGAGCCATAATTATAAACAATTAACATAAGAGTAATAAGTACTCTTCTCCAACAGTGCGGTCTATGTACAGGGTGGCCTATTTACGATGCCCATACAAAGTATCTCGGTTATTATCAGATATAGAAAAAAAATATGTACGTAGTCTCGATTTATTTTTTCAAGAGAAATTTATTGCCGTACACAGATTTTTGATATCTTTTTAAATTTCGGAATATAGCCAAAAACCAATTTTTTGGCAATTTAAAAAAATGTTAAATATCTAGCTTAAATGAAAAGATGGAGAAAAATTTTAAAAACATTTTTTGCACAAAACTATGCCTTTAAAGTTTTTCTTTAACTTTTTGTTTAAGCGAGATATTTAACATTTTTGAAAATTGCTAAAAATCGGTTTTTGGCTATATTTCGAAAATTAAGAAAGATAACAAAAATATTTTTACGGCAATGGATTCCTCTGGAAAAAAGAAATCGAGACTACGTACATAGTTTTTTTCTATCTCTAATAGTAATCGAGATACCCTGCCTGTATGGGCATCGAAAATTGATCACCCTGTACAGTACGGTTCATCAAATTACATAGGTACTTCTCGTTATAAACGTGATTATTTTAAGACAATTTAGTTTTCATTTCCTGAATATATATGTTGAACATCTGACAAGGTTATACATACAAATATATTATAATTCTACATCTATTTACTTAACAATACCACGAGAAAAGGGAAATCATCCAAATATTTGCACATTAATGCAGCACTCATTTGAATAAGAATCAAACAATTATATGCACTAATGTAAATTACATAGTAAATTTACATATGTATACGTTGATTCTGCGAGCAAATACGTAAGCGAGTGAGGACTTGCATCATTATTACCCTTGTAGATATACCATTCTTGTTATAACAAATTATAAACGAAACCAGTCTAACATACAGTTGTATTCTGTAAACTTTGCCAAACAAACCTGGATGGAAATGCATTACACTGCCAACGGTACTTTGAGAGTAATCGAATGCACGGCAGGGTAAATTATACCAGGTAGATAAATACAAACCAGACATGGAAAATCAATGCCCCTAATTAATTTGCCGCTTTTGATGTGCATGTTGTAATTTCTAACAGAATTGAACTTCTATAAACAGAAGAATAATTTAGTTTACAAGTAAACAAATGAGAATTACCGTCATTATATTTAGCACCTACGTATTTCTAAAGAAAAATTACTTAGTGCTATTTACTTTTTTTCTACGACCATGCATAGTATAAGTGGGTAAGCAAAAAGCACAAATTTTTTAAAGAAATAATTAAAGTAGACTCACGTCAAACACTTCCTGCATGTCTAGAAAATGAGTTATAACGCACGGTAAGCAAAACGCACACTTGTCTACAAATGTCAAAGTAGGCTTACATCAAAATTGATATTAGCCAAAAAGCCGTTAAAATCGTAGGTATTATGTGATCGTAGAAAAAGTATCCTACATAACACGAGTTGTAAAACAATTGCGCACTCTTGGAAATACGGACTCGCCGTTACGCGGCTTCGTGCGTAACTTTTCCACTCGTGCGTAATATGCTTCTCTCTCTTCTTATGTAATATACTATAATGAGGAAACTGCTAAATGGTCAGTAGTACCATGAACGAGCGCTCTGCGCAGCCATACCCCATTTTACGACGATTCGCTTTTCGACGCTTCGCTCATCCTAGAGTTTTAATTGCCACTATACCCGAGTATTTAACAGATGATTTGCTGACAGATGCCTTTTTCAACAAAACATATTTTTATCCAGAAAGATCCAGTTACGACTCCATTAGAAATTTTCATCAAAGACATACATCCACCACAATGTTAAAAAAAAAACATGTACTCTTATTGAACAGTTGTAGCTTGTAGCAGAAGTGTATTTTGGGGAATGAAGATTTATGACTTCCGTGAACGACGTAACGCACTTCAAGAAAACACGTGAAATATAAAACGTATACATTTTGCAATAATTCCAAGTGATATTGATAAAAACATCAATATTTTTGACGTACGCGTAATACTCGGAAAACTCAGTTTTAAAATTGTCCAGCTAAAATTAGGTAATAAATGGCACGCAAGTCACGTCCAACCAGCAAATAGGATTATGGTATCCAAACAAATAACAACGATAAACGTAATGGCATTGCAAAACATACGTGTTTGAGAAATTCAAGAGTGATGCAATGAGTTGAGAAAAATTGATCGCCATACTTTGTAAAATGGAACTAACGGCTTTGTTTTAGATATGCAGCATTCTTCAAACAGTCTTCGTGCACAAAAATACAAAAATTACACTTAAAAGATTGTATGCTATTTGTATTTTGGATAAAGATAGCAAAATCGCATTTTTAAAATAACACTACGCTTAAATTTTTGACTTTCTATTCGCAGGTAGGTACTAAAGCTCGATTTGTTGGTTAATAGATTGACACGCTTTTTAACAAATTACTGTTTTTATAAAAATGTAGTAGTAGTAGTAGTCTTTATTTGTTCTGAAAAATCCAAAAAGGCGTAGAACATGTCACAGTAATGATATAAAAAATACACATATATACGAATATATACAACACAATTATAATTACTTAAAGGAGTTTTTAAAGTAATCGTCATTAAGGATTCACTAACTCCATAGTAAGCTTTAGAAATTAGGACATTTCTTAATCTTTTCTTCAAGTCAGGAGTGCGTAGATTTTTTATACTCTCAGGTGATGTATTAAATTTGTTATATATTGCAATAATTATAGAGGCAACATTTTTTTGAAGATAAGTATATTTGAAGCAATCGGGCTTAAGATTTTTTTTATGTCGTGTATTGGCTGCATGGTTTCTTATATTCACTTCAAACAGATCAAAATTATTTCTTACGAAAAGGATGGCTTCGAGAATGAATAGGCCGTAAAAAGTTAATATTTCTTTGTCACGAAAAGTGTCTTTACAATGATCTCGGTAGTTTAGACCAAAAATAGTTCTTATACATCGCTTTTGTATAATAAAGAGGCGTGCAGAGTCACTAGCGTTACCCCAAAAAATTATAGCATAACGTAACCTAGATTCAACATACGCATGATATGCAGTTTTGGCCGCGTTTGTACTGACTAATTTTTTTAGGTTTTTTAGTGCGAAAGGATACCGTGACAGGCTTTGTGACAGGCGTTCGATGTGGTATGACCAGTCCAGTCTAGAGTCAATACCTAAACCAAGAAATGATATTTTATTAACAACATTTATAGTTGTGGAATTGTTTTTAAGTTTTAGGTCGGAGGTTAATTTACTTTGTGAAAACTTTATTACTTGAGTTTTATTGACATTTAAGGTTAGATTGTTTAATGTGAACCAAAGTTGGAGTTGGCCTAAGCAGTCAAAGAGTTTTTGTTCAGAATTTTTTGAATCCGAGTCACTAATAATAGCAGATGTGTCATCGGCAAATTGTATAAGGGAAGTTTTGGCAAAAACTGGAAGATCATTTGTGTACAGTATGTATAACAGGGGGCCTAAGATTGATCCTTGCGGGACTCCTTTTTTGATTGTCTTTTTGTTAGATTTTAGAATTTTACCTGACGAGTCTTTTCCGGCAACATATTGGTTTCTTTCCGAAAGATAAGATTTTATAAGGTTATGGGCGGTCCCTCGTATACCATAGTGTTCTAATTTTGTTAGCAGTATCTCGTGGTCAACACTATCGAAAGCTTTTGAGAGATCAACACACATGACCATGGTGTGTTTGTCTTTATTGAGGGATTGAAGTACATTTTGGATTGCCATATAAATAGCGCGGGTAGTTGTTTTGCCTTTTCTGAATCCATTTTGAGAGTTGTTTATTAAGCCAAAGTGTTCTACGTAATTTTCAATTCGGTTGTAGATTATTTTTTCAAATATCTTACTAATGTTTGTGAGGATGGTTATGGGTCTATAGTTTCCTATGTCACTTAAATCCCCTTTTTTGTGAATTGGTTTGATTTTTGCACATTTAAGTTTGTTAGGAAATATGCCATTTTTTAATGAGAGATTTATAATGTGACTTAGAGGTCCAGATATTAAGTCGGCAGTATATTTTAAGAGGTTTGTTGGGATTTCATCTTCTCCTGTTGATTTTGTGTTTTTAAGTGACATTATGGTTTTATAGACTTCCTCGTAAGAAGTGGGACGTAGATAAATAGACATATTATTATGTTTGAAGTGGCTGGTTTCAGAAATGGTCCCATCCGTATTGTCGGGGCACATATTTATAAATCGTTCGTTGACGTTGTTTAGTATATCTAATGGGTTTTCACCTGTATTTTTGACATTTTTGATGAAATTGTCTTCTTGTTGCTTTTTTCCCATGTAGTTGCCTATTACTTCCCATGTCGCTTTGCTTTTGTTTTTTGCCGTTTTAATGTATTTTTCGTCAGTGAGTCGTTTTGCAAGACGAATGGTGCTTTTTAATATTTTTGAATATGTTTTGAAGTATTCCTCGGATATTCGACCTTCTCTGTAATCTAAATATAGTTGTCGTTTGTTAGAACAGGATGTTTTGATGCCGATAGTGAACCAATTTCTGTGGTTTGACATTTTTTTAATGGTTTTCGGTTTGAAAATGGTTTCAAAGAATTCTTTATATATTTTTAAAAAAATATCGTAAGCCGAGTTTATGTCAGATGATAGATATACTTCATCCCAGTTACTGTTTGTAAGGTTTGCTCTAAATTCTTCTAGTTTATTGTTAGAGAAGATCCTTGTGGTTATATTTTTAGGGATGTTGTCCTTGTGATGAACTTTCTCAATCTTTACTTCGACTGACTGGCCGTAGTGATCAGACAGCGCTGTTTGGATAACTGTCCCACAACTTTTAGGGTCTGTGTCATGAAAGTTTTTGATAAAAATGCAGTCAATTAGAGATTTTGATTGTTTAGTAACCCGGGTCGCTTCAAATATTGTTTGTTCATAGTTTTGACTATGGAGTATGTCGAGAAACAGTTTACTATTTTTACTTTTATTTAGCAAGCAAATATTGAAATCACCTGTGAGTATAATTTTATATTCTGAGAAAGTAACGAAGCTTTCTACTAGAAATTTCTCAAGACAGTTGAAGAAAATATCAAGAGAGCCTAAATTGGTTCTATAAATACAAACGATAATAATTTTAAAAATTTTGTTTATGATACAAGAGCACTCGAATTGACCTTCAATATTGTAAAGTGAAAGATTTTCTAATTCTCTAAAGTCATTTAGTTCACTGAGAACGAATATACATGTTCCTCCGTGTTGCATGGTCGATCTTGCATAGTAGGATACTAATGTATATCCTGGTATGTTGAGGCACTGTAGTTCTTCAGGTGTGCACCAGTGTTCACTTAGGGCTAGGATGTGTGGTTTTAATTTGATTGTATTAAGTGTCAACTCGAGTTCTAAGGTTTTGTTTCGTAAGCATTGGATATTGTGATGGAAAACATGGAGAGTGTCATTATTTTTTGTTTGTTTTGTGTGGGTGACCGATTCTTGCTCCTTAGTGGGGCACGTCGTTGGGTTTAAAAATTTCGACTAGGTGGATTGTAATAGCTTCGTTGCGTTTCTCTGCATTTTTGCAAGAATGCGATTCTTTCCGATGTGATGTATGATCTGTAGGCGGCTAGATCATCGGTTACTTCGTTTAGGCTAATACCATAGGCGGCGTGGAAATCATTATACAGCCTTTTTAATGATGGTAGGTCGACTGGTAGACCTTCAGAGGCCAGATATACTTTAATGCTTGTATTTGTGAAACCATCGTAGCAGACGGTGTTCGATTGGTCAGATAAATACGCTAGGTATAATCTTATAGCATTCTTGATGAGCGGTTCCCTAAGTCTAGCTAGGAGAGTACGGCCGAAGGTGGACTGAGCTTCTTGCGTTAATCTTACTCTAGGCGGTGTTAGAGGGTCAATTTTTGTTGTTGATGATGTTTCTCTTTTGGCAAGTTCAAACAGAGTAGATTGATTTATTCCAATTGACTTACACGCTGCTATGGCCTCTGAATCGGAGGATATAGTTACCTTATTATTTTCACAGCTGTTAATGGCATTATATGTATTTGGTGTATGTATGGCGACTGTTTCTGTTACTGGTGCATAGTATGTTGTACCCCTTCTTACTACGTTGTTGTTGAGTTGACCAGAATTTTGATTGCAGGTGGTGGCTTGTGTGCTTTGCGACCATCTAACTGAGATATTAGGTGGCCAGAAAGAATTATTCGCCATTATTTCTGCGCTCTTTTTGTCTTTGATACCTAGTTTAAAAGAAGAAGAACCAACCTCGGGTAGGTTTGGTAAGGTGTAGCATCTGATAAATTCTGTCACTCCAAGCTTTTCTTTCACGTAGTGGACAATGTTTGTAGACGTATAATGTGGTGGTAGGTTATTAATAATTACGTATCGCCATTTGTTATCATTTTCGTAATTATTTGTTGATTGCGGTTGTTTAGGGTTGTTTAGGAGCGGCGTGGATGGTTGCACAGTTTTTCCGTGTGGTATTTTGGCTGTTTTTGAGGCGTCTATAGTCGGGTTGAGGGCTTTTAATTTATTGTCAACTTCATTCAGTGTTTTGGCGATGTTGTCTATGTTTTTCAATACGCCGTCAATACCTGTTTTTATGGCAGACGACGATGGGTTGTGTATTTGTACGTTTATCGGACCTTCGTCATTGTCGAAAAAAGTTGACGTTAAGAGAAAGAGGTCTTGTTTCATATCTCTTAGAGATTTGGTGATTGATCCCGACCCTTCTTCAACCAGTGTGTGCAGTAGTTGATATATTTTATCTGTTTTTTTGTTGATTTGCTCCCATTTATCTTCACTTTTGAAAACAGCATCATGCATTTCAGTAATCGTAGGTATTATATCTGTTAATTTTTTTATGTGAGCACCTAATGCTTCAAAGTTTTCGTATGGTATTTGTTTTTTCCGATGTTTGTTACCTTCTCATGTAGGTATTTAAGATTTTGTGAATCACAGATAATACAGAAGTATTTTAGTTGTGCATTTTTTTGCACAGATATTAGTTTTGCACACGCTTTGTCTAAGCCCGTACATGCCAAACAGAAAACACGCCTACAGTCACCAGAACATTTAAGTTTATATTTGTCTTTAGTGTCCGAAAATTCTTTATGGCAATTATCACATGTGGATTTTGACATTGTTTATGAAGTTACAATTCACGCTCAGTAGGTCAAGTACAACAAAAATTGCAGTCGTTGCACTAAAACAGGAAACAAATTTTAACGCGTTTGCACAATTTGCTTCCTTATGTCAGCATAAATGTACGTGCGAGTACGTATATTGTCTTAGTTCAATAACACAAAACAAAAACAAAGCGGAGTGTTCACGACCCGCATAAAACAAAAACAAAACAAAACAAAAAACTGTCAGGAGCGAGCACAAAACGCGTCCGAACAGTTCGATAGTCACACACACAGGTAGGTATCGTACAACAAATTATCGAAAGTAAAACAATAAAAACATAATTGATGGTAAAATAATCTGAAAAAAGCAAATTATTTTGATAATAGGACTGAATACTCCAGACATTTATTAAAATGTTGTTTAGGTAAATAGAGCTTTTAATTCAATTGCAAAGCGATTTTTACACAACTTTTATTTAACATAAATAATTTTAATTAAAAATCACTAATATTTTTTGGAAGCATCTTTTATTAAAATATGATATTAGTTTTTAGAGTTTCGTCTCTTTACTAATTGCAGTCTTATTTACCAAGCGCCAAAATTTCCCGGCCTGACATAGATCTAGGTATCGTAAGAGGGTCAATTTTTTTTAACACATTGGTTCTAGTTATATTAGCCTTGGAGAAAACAAAAATAATTTGTATGTCAATTCGTTTTCTTATAACTGTCATTCGTTCATCACGATGTTCGAAATCACGAAAATTGAGTATCAAGCTGTTATAAAATTTTTTACTCGCGAAGGTCTTTCTCCTCAAAGCATCAAAGTTCGACTGAATGGGGTATACGGAAACAATTCCCCGTCTTATTCTTTGGTAAAAGATTGGTCAAAACGGTTTCGAACGGGGCAAGAATCCTTGGAAGATGATGCAAGAACAGGAAGGACTGTGAAAGTGATGACGGACGACAAGATTACCCTTGTTGAGGAACTCGTATTAGGTGATCGAAGCTTGAAGGTGAAAGAACTATCAAAAATGTCGGGGCTTTCAGATACAAGCATTCGCCAAATCCTCCACAATTGGTTAGGCATGAATAAAGTTAGTGCAAGGTGGGTCCCCAAACATCTCTCAGCAGTTCGGCGCCAGCGTCTTGTTGAATATGCTCGATCTTTTTTGGAGCTATGTGGAGAAAATCCTGTAGGCGCGTTGAAGACAATTGTTACAGGGGATGAAACAAAGGTTCTCTACTATGATCCTTTGTCCAAAATAGAATCGATGGAATGGAGGCTAAAAGGAGAAGCACCGCCAAGAAAGTTTAGTGTCTGCCAGGCGACAAAAAAGGTGATGGTTACGATCTTTTGGGATTGTGATGGCATTCTTCTCATAGATTTTAAAGACCGCAACACCACAGTAAACGGGGAATATTATGCAGCACTCCTGCACAAATTAAGACAAAATTTTCGGGAGAAAAGACGTGGGAAACTGACCAGAGGCGTGCGTTTACTGCACGACAATGTCCCCGTGCACACTGCTGGTACTGCTCAAGCCGCAATTCGTGACTGCGTGACAAATCGATCATTCTTCGTATAGTCCAGATATGGCCCCCAAAGACTATAACCTGTATATTAATTGAAATTTAAAAAAGGCACATTTTGCAGACAAACCAAAGGCATATTTTTTTAAGGGTATCGAATTGTTGCTAATACCATAGGAGCTGCAATTAATCAATCTTGCAAGACCCGTGAATGGCTAAACTGCGCTCACTTACGACAAAACTAAATCAGGAGTAACATAGATGCAAGCACACAAGCAACTAAATTGTTTGGTTTCAACATGGATTTGTACGAGTTAGCTACGGTGTGTGCACAACATAGATGGCTTAGTCATGTATATAGAGTGGAAAAAGAAAGAACAGTACATAAAACGCGAACGGGAGAAAACAATCGAAAAAGGAAGGCCAGGAAAACTTGGTATGAGGAGGTGAAAGAAGCTGCTAGAGAGATATCGAGTAAAGTAAGCTTAAAGAACTAGCAAGGGATAAAAAAAGATGGAGTGAAGTACACAAAAAGAGGCCACATACATAAAAAGTAACCAAAGCCTCACAACTAACGGTAAAGAGGCGTAAGATAAGAAGAAGAAGAATATGTACCTAGTTTTAAATTTTCTTTATCATGTATTAAAATAGTCGGAGCAACGTTAAAAGCAAAAATTACGTTCTTCAAAGTAAATTCCATGTTTGAATTGTCGATCCTACATATAGTAGGTACATTCAAACATATAATTAGAGACGGAAAAGAGTATGTTTTAAATTTTAATTAGTCAAAGAATAAAGTTACATTTTGTAACCTTTTAACGTAACTTTATTTATCAAAAAGCAGAACGAAGCGAACTTTGCTATTGAATATTTAATAACTCTCTTATTCAAAAGTTAATATTTTCAGTAACTTAACCACTTAAGATTTTAATCTATTTTATGCGTCCTGGCAAAAAACTCCAAACAACTTTTACGCTGACCACAAACCATATTAGAATCACGAGGAACGTTTTAACTAGCTTTACACAAAAAATTCTTCAAACATCTACTAAAATGACAAATTATAAAAAGCGTCGCGATTCAATTAAAATCTAATTAAGGGCTATTTCGCTCGCAACTTAATTTTGTAATATTAATGCTAATTTTAATTAGTAAAGAAGACGGGGAAATAAAATATCCAAAGAGATAAATGAAGGACTATCTGACAGCAGCTAAGAGCACAAAACGAATGCTAAGCTTTCCTGCATGAATATGTACCAGTAATTAGTTGTAATTCAATTAGACACTCAGCAAATCTAAATTAATCCGGAAAGTTTGTATAAAATAAATTTTGTACGAAAGTGCTATTAATTAATGGCAGAGTTAACCGGATAAAACTCAGTGCGTGTTAAAAGCAAAATAAATAAATCGAGTTAAATAGAAACACAAACATTGATTAATTCATAATTGCTTTTATCACAGAAGTTTTAAACTTGCCACCGCTAAAACTCCATACTCATAGAAAATAACGACGGAAGTAAATTTTCAACAGCATTCAATTTATATCCATCGCGGGAGAATAACGGAGATAATGAGTGATATATTGCTTCTTGTTTGCTTCATAATATATCGCCATGGTCGCACCTTTTCAAAATGTCCTTCTTACAAATTCCGCACATTTATTTTCCAACTCAATAATGGTTTCCACAATAATTCCCAACTTAAAAGCTTTTGTTTTGTTGTTTGTTTACGCTTGGTACACTCATTCGCGCACGGAATAGTAGTCTCAGGTTGCTTGACAAATATTTGTAGCTTAACTTGCTCCGAAATTACGAAATATTTAAAGGACAGTTCAAACAATGAAAAATTAAAATTAAGCCCGAAAATTTTAGCGAGCATGTATTCTCTACTGTCTACTCTCTACTGATGTTTCGCGACTATTTATCTTTACAGAAAATACCGTTTCCATTTCACTTTGCAATTTTGACGTCTAATAAAAAAATATATATATTAAGGAGTATGGGCAATTGTTATGATTATTTTTTTACTTAGTATGCCTCATGGTGGACATATTTTCGGAGATATAGAAGCTAAGTTATATAAGCTTTATTCACAAGAGAGACGTATGGTGGACATGTGAAAACCATAGATTTCACGTCCCTCGCCTCATACAAATCTACCACACTTCTAAATACATCGTGTTCGCATCTCCAACCAACTCTCAAACTACTTCACGCCTTTCGCCGATGTACCCCAAGGTTCCATACTGGCCCCTCTTCCCTTCAATCTCTACATCTTAGACATCACCTAACCCAACCCTTTATACCCTACAGTCACTCTCGTCCAATACGCCAACGACACTGCCGTCTGGTGCTCGGCAAAGGCTTCGGCAAATCCAAGTCGGATTTTGCAGATCTACCTAAACTCTCTCCAGTCTTGAATGAGAAACTGGTTGATCAAGCCAAATCCGGACAAAACCCAAACTATTATTTGTCGACATCCCAACTACACATAAAGCCCCAATGTCAATCCATTCCACATCGATCTTAATCTCTGGGAAGTAAATCTTCCCGTCTCCGACACCATAGTGTATCTCGGAATCACGCTAACCACTACCCTCTCTCCCAACGAAGACCTGTCTAAAACACTGAAATATGCCCGATAAAGAGCTTCACTTCTTTCTATAATTCGAGGCAGGTTCGTAGGATGCCACCCAGAAACTCTTTTACACACATACTCTACCTTCATCAGACCAGTCTTCGAATATCGGGCTCTTCTTCTTTCAACCAAGTCCATACAAAATCTTTCCCTTCTACGAAAATGCTTCAGACTCAACATGTTCCACCCTTCAAACGAGATACACCAACTTGCCCACATTCCCCCAATCAACGGAAGACTCTCTTCCAGTCTAGACCACTACACCACTCAACTCATCAACAACAAAGTCCCCGACATAGTGCCACTAGTTTCCATACCTCCTCCCCCCAACACGTGCACACAGCGCAAAAAACTAAAACTCATTCCTACCATAATTCTGACTAAAACTTCCAATCCCCCCCCAAAGATATCGACTAACAATTAATAATACCGACGAGCATTCATCTAAACGCTTCTGTGCCTTCTTCTTAATCTTCGACCGCTCACTAACACACTACTACTCAACTAACTAATACGCTTTGTCGAACTTTTGATACTGCGCCGCTTTTAGTTTCAGAAACCCTCCAACTACAACCACGAGTCATTGCCTAAGTCTTAACCCTAAGAGGTACAGGAGTGCTTATAAAGGCTGGCCGTCCATAGGATGGCCAACAAACCGCATTTAAATTCGATCACCATAGAGGCATAAGCGTTCTATCATCGATAGACATCGATGGACGTATAATAGCATAAAAACTAGAATATGACGGTTGAAGGAATCCAAAGCGGTTTCTGTCCAAGAAGATCATACACAAATAACTTGCTCAGTATCAAGGAACATATGGAGAAAACCAGGGCTCACGGTAGCGAATTGCATCAAATTTTTGTAGATCAGAAAAAAGCCTTCGACCCTGTTACCTCAAACAAACTGTGGGAGACACTTTAAAACCAAACTGTGCATTGGATGTCAGTGAATGTCAATAAAAAACTTTACGAAAACGCCAAGAGTTGTCTAAAGATGGGAAATTACTCGAATAAATGTATTATTTTTAACGGTGTACGTCAGGGTTGTCCGCTGTCTCCATTAATACTTAAATTATACTTAATACGGCTCCTAACTTATGGTCCAAGAAAATGCAACGCTATGGGAATTACATCTGGCGAAGAACACATATACTCACTTCTGTTCGCCGGCGATCAAAAATTTTTGGCAGAGAAAGAACAGGATGCTGTACACATGATAAGAAAAGTTAAAAAAAGAATTTGGCAAGTGGGATTTAAATATTACCTTCTTTCATTTCTTTGTAGGGTTTGCTTATCTGTATAAAACAATACACGACCCTCCTGGTGAAAAAAAACGCAAATTTTGTCACCTATAACAATTTTCAAAATAAATTTGGTCCACCATTATTAAGATGATTTATAAAATCATGTCAAATTTTTTTTACACCCTCACCCAATATAGGAAAAAAACAGCTTCGTTGCGTCTTTGTGACAGTACTTCCATAGCATTTCTTAATAATTTTACATACGTCATTTTGTTTCTGGTAAACCTCTAATTAAATTACTTCTTTCAGTACTTAAAATATCAGTAACAAATGTATTGATGGTCATTCTTCGTTATTTAAATAAATTAAAATGACTGAAGTACGAGGTAAGGCAGCTTTAACTGATTTTAGAAGGGATATTACGACGGATATTATACAAAATCGCAGTGCAGCTGCGCCAAGTTGACTCTTACATTATACGTTTTTTTATTAACTTTCCGAAGTAATAATTTGAAAGGCACCAGGAGTTATAAGTATCCTACAATTTATAACAGATTTCCAAACATATTCTGGACACGTTTTAAGAAGTAATTTAATTTTTTTCTTATTAATACTTTCCTTCACCGGAGAGTTGAAAGAAGCACGTTTTGGTGAAGCTTTAAAGGCAAATTGCTTTACGCCACCCTATATTCACGAAGTGTCTTATTTGTAAATTAACCAAGAACTTGAGCAAACAGTCAAGATCAGCATCTATATTTCATTCAAATTCGGTTAGTATTCGAGACGTGACGTTTAAATTCAATTAGTGATGTCGTAGTCCGTTTAAGAAATTGTCTGAATAGTCGTGTGGAGATCTGTTACCGCTGAGGATATCTCTAAAAAAATGATTTACTGTCTGTCTCGAGCAATGTTCTTCAAAGTTTTACTAACAAGGAAGAGTCACGATATGTTGTCGATAGAATCTGATCAAGGTTGTGTTTGTTGCATCAACAACATCAAAACTAAATGTTTTGCAGAATTATACGTGCCATTGCAATAGCGCTATGATTTAAGAAGTTGTGGTACCTATATACCTATATAAATACCTATATAAATATTTTATAAATAGCATTAAAGACATTTATGAAAGTATTGGAGTAACCAAGTTTGTCGAAACACCGATATTACAAACGAGGAAAGTATTTTCATTTAAGCCAGTGACGCTAGACGATATTAGTAAAATAATGCAAAATATAAATATTGGAGGTGGTACAGACGATGTATCTATACAGATTATTGGAGATGCACTACCTCTGATTGGAAACACAATTACACACATAATAAATGAATCGCTACTTACCGGTGTTTTTCCCGAAAGTTGGAAAACGGCGTTAGTTGTGCCAATACCAAAAGTGAGACGAACCAAAAAATGCGAAGAATTTAGGCCAATAAACATATTACCTAGATATGAACAAATTTTGGAGTCTGTTGTCAAACGACAAATATTACAGTTTATAGAAGACAACAATATACTATCAGACGCTCAATCCGGCTTCAGAGCCAAACATTCATGTGAAACATCATTAAATCTTGTGCTAGCTGATTGGAAGCAACAAATTGAAAATAACAAATACATTGTGGGGGTATTTTTAGACTTTAAAAGAGCATTTGAAACCATAGATAGAAATAGGCTGATTAAAAAACTGGAACAATATGGCATACGAGGAATCGAAAACAGGTGGTTTGAAAGTTATCTAACAACTCGCTATCAAAAAACTAAATTTAACAATATAGAATCAGAAAAAATTATCAGCACACTAGGTGTACCACAAGGTTCAGTTTTAGGTCCCTTACTTTTTGTGCTGTACTTAAATGATTTGGAACACAATATAAAAAACTCTAGTGTAAATCTCTTTGCAGATGACACATTAATCACAGCTTCTGATAGCAACCTAGAGTCGGCTATTAATAGAATAAATAATAACCTACACGTTGTATCAGAATGGTTAAAAGTTAACAAATTAAAATTAAATACAGACAAAACCAAATTTATGATAATAGGAAACAGGCCAATACCAAATGATGTAAGCATTAAAGTTAAAATAGATAATGAAGAACTTGAATGTGTTTCGCAAATTAAATATCTTGGCGTTATGATAGACAATAAACTTAAGTTTAACAGCAATGTGGATTACATTGTGAAAAAAGTTGCGAAAAAAATTAGTTTTCTAGGTAGGTTGACAAACAAGCTAAGCCTCTCAGCAAAAATTACAGTATATAGGTCACTAATTGCTCCACACTTCGATTACTGTGCGAGTATT
Organism: Elmis aenea; assembly: GCA_947652605.1. Classification (NCBI taxonomy): domain Eukaryota; kingdom Metazoa; phylum Arthropoda; class Insecta; order Coleoptera; family Elmidae; genus Elmis; species Elmis aenea. The sequence goes on along the minus strand of OX393581.1, from coordinate 12,239,234 downwards.
TTGTTCTTATGCAACGAATGCGACTTAAATAAATTGCAGAAACAACAAAACAGAGGAATGCGTGTTATTTTAAAATGCTCGAGATACACTAAAATAAGCGAAATGCTTAATACCTTAAAGTGGTTAAGTATACGTCAACAAATTACTTTTAATTGCCTTTTTTTAATAAACAAGGCAATAAATAATTTTTTACCACGTTACATGACTAAAAATTTAATACAAAACTGTAACATTCACGAATACCAGACCAGGAACAAAGACGACTTTAGACTACCAAAACTAACGAAAACAAATACACAGAACGCCTTGTACTACAAAGGGCTCAAGATTTTTAATGAATTACCTGTGGAAATTAAACAAACAACTTCCATATCAAATTTTAAAAAACTATGTTTCGATGTGAAAAATAATGTTAAGATTTAATAGTTAAGATAATATGTACAAATAAATATAAGCAGCATTAAGATAATGTAAAATTAGCTAAAAGCTAAATAAAGATTTCTTATTATTATTATTATTATCTATTTTAACTAAATCTATGCGACTTGCATAGTTTGATACAGGAATTTTGAACAACTGCAAACAAGAAATAACTTCTTTGGATATTGAAAAACATAAATTTTTAATGAATTAGATCAAATGCTGTTATTGTTAAATAATAATATAGCAAAATAGGGTTTTTCCATTTATAGTAGGGTTACCAACACTGCGCCGATGCTGACCCGAAGAAAATAATATTTGGGTAGGAGAGGCAGGGGTTAAATAAGAAACGTCAAGGTGAAATATTTTTTTACATAATAAAGATATAATTTCAAAATTTTTTTTGCATGTTTGAAATAGCGGAACCTAGTACTTGGCCTTTGTAAATCATAGGAATTGAAAGGTAAAACTTTTATTGAAAAATACAAAATTCTACAATTAAAGTAAAATGTTTTGTTTAAAATGACAATAATGAATGAAACCTCAAAAATTTTGTTTTTGTAAATGAGTAGAGACTATAAGCAGATAATAAAATAGAAGTAAGTAGTTTTATTAAATATATTTTGCATAGTTCTTAAGATGAAGTAAAACAAAATTGTCTTTAAAGATAAGTAGATAAACTTGCAAGAAGAAAAAAAATATTTAAAAAGTAGGTAGGTATAAACCTTATCTTTTTTAAACATAATTTTTGTCACTTTACGCACTTCCTACCAACGAATTTTCTTCTGGAGTTAACCCCAAGAATTTTAATGAAAACCCGAAACCGAAGAACGATCGACAAACTCGAATTCTTCGGGTCAAAATGACAGTATTTGCAAAACCCTTTTTGAGACATAATTTATTATTTGCATTTATCGATTTCACGAATTTTACCTACATAAAAAAAAACGAACTTAAATCATAATCTAGTTTTAATAATCACAGATTATGAGTGCACTGAGCGTACAACCCAATTAATCAACTGTGAGATAAGGGCCTATTAATCGGTAATCGGTCTGTTTGCTTATTGTTGTATCCTTGCTTTATTTACACAACTATTTTTCTATCTCGCAAAATGAAAACAACGTGTACTCTACAGCATTTCTAAAACCATACCTCAGTGAAAAATAAGTTTAACAAAAATAGAAAACTATAAATGTCAACTTTATTACTCGACTCAGCGTCGCTAATTAAATGTGATACAGTTATAGCAATATTTTGCAGTTGTAAGTAGAAACTTTTTGCACGACACAACCACATAATTTAATTTATAGTTTACAGCGGCTTTAATAAAAAACTTAATAATCACTAGGTTAGAAATTTACCTTATTTTGCAGTAGAAGAGATAAATAGTTGTGTAAAATACAGATAAGGCTAGCGCTTTAGTCTAGGACGAAATAAAGAGTAACTTCTTTTACAAAAGGGTTTATTAAATTCAGTACAACTTCGCAACACTCTGCAACTTTTCTTGTTAATAAGGAGAGCGTTCACAATTGAATGTTGTCTAGACTTAATTTACTTCAGTAAAACAGTGACATAAAAATATTATCTATTAAACAGGATGCAGATGATGTGAAATCAATTACAACGGTAAGAACTTCAGATGTTATGGCAAAAAATATGAAAACGTCGAATTTTTTTTCTTAATCATTAAATCAATTTCATTTGTACCTTCTGAAGGTACTTTTTTATGATAGAATATAACTATTATCTTAGATTTTTTTAACACATACTTTTTGACATAGATATTACACCTAACTTTTTTTTTGTATTGGTCAACAAGTTGCTTGGGGATAGTCAAATGTGATTTTTTCCCTCTTTCTAACGATATATTAGATGACATATCTGTAACTGCACATAACTTAGAAAATCAAGAAAAATTGCATTTTATTAATATATATTATTTTAAGTTAGCTATGAAACCTGTTAAGCGGTCAAGTTGGCTTTGGAATAGTTAAATGTGATTTTTTCTCCTCTTTATAACGATACAAGATACATATTTATCTTTTTTTGTATCTATTTAAATAAATAACTGAAAATAAAAAAAAAACCTGTTTTATCGATATTAGGACTACTTGAAAAAATATCGGTAAAATACGGGTTTTCATGAGTTCCTGGGTTATTTATAAGAACAGTTTAAACATATGATACAGCGTTGCAAAGAGAAAAAAAAGGATATACTATTCCAAAGCCAACTTGACGGCCCATAAGAAAAAAAGTTTACAGGTAATATCTCAAAAATGAAAATTGATACAAATAATCTAAGAAAATAGTTACATTCTTCATTACAAAGTACCTTAAGAAAATACAAATAAAATTGTTGTAATGATTAAGATAAAAAAGTTATGGGAGAAAAAAGAAATTCGACGTTTTCATATTTTTTGCAATAACATCTGAAGCACGAGCAATTTTATACTTTTAAAAATTGATTGTGGCTTCTCTAATACTAAGAAATAATTCATCTAAGTTAAACAAACCTGTATCTCCTTTAATAAGCGAGATCTCCATGCTGGAAATGTAATCTGGGAACACTGTATATAAGAATAAGAAACACAACACTATTGTTTCATCTTAACATGTATTCTCTTTTTGCAAATTTCATTGTGCTTACAAATTTAAAATCTCGTTTTCGTATTGTATGGCAAAATTTGTAAAATGGCACAGTTTTACTTCTTAACTTACTCATGATTAGGCAATGTTTTACTGACAAATTTTCAGTTGGTCAAAACCTGTGTAAATTTTAATATAATAAACTGTAAATGGTCTACAAAAAAAGTTAACACTTAAGTATGTGCATGTATGTATACGTAAATTATTTGCCGGTTCATGTTTTTTTAATTGAACAGCATTTCATCTTATAAAACTACTGCACTTTGATAGTAAATTTGATTTTCTTGTTATTACAATTATATTAAAGAATATAAAAAAATGTAATATTTAAATTGACCCTACATGTGTTTTGAAGAATTCGTTTTTGATGCACATAAATACAAATAAAGATTTGTAACAAAATTTGAGTCAAAACTTTTTTGTATAAATACGTGCTTAGAGGTACATACATAAATAACAACAAAGACAACAAGAACATGTTTAAAGACATATACACAAAAACAAAAACAGAAATTGGTACCTTTTATACAGAGTCCCTTTAGAAATAGTAAGTGGAACTGCTTACCTGAAACAATACAAAAAATTATTACTAATGCATGTTGTCAACTTTGAAACAATTAGGTAATTTTTTTAATTTTTTAATTATATAAATTAATTTATTTCGTAAACACCCCAGTAAAAAATTAATTATATCAGATTTAGTTTCATTTTTACGGCTTTTTAGAATATATATTAAAACACGCAGAGTAAAGCATCAATACGCTGTTAAATAAAAGATTTATATCAGTTAGTTTTATTTATCGAAGTGAACTGTCACGTCTATCAAATACAGGTTGTATACGTGTTGAGATTTATCATTTGTATATGCCAAAACTAGATTAATTACAATATAATTAACGTTGCAGATTTGATAGGTTATTTATATTTGTTGTACATTTAATTAAAAGCGCTACATTTGACAAATAATTAATAATCAACAAACGCTGATGCTGGCATTCCAATTTTTTTTAAATCCATTTATAATTTATGCCTTAACACTAGAACCGCCGGAAAATGTCACTACCTTCAACCGCCGTTACCGGTCATTTTGACCGCTGTGTTTAAATTAAGCCTTCTTACTGTTTGTAAAATTTTATTACGTATAATAACACAAATAAAGCATAACTAAATAATATAATAAAATTGCGCTAAGTTTAAGTACTTAAAAATAAATATTTTAACTAAAAATATTTTAAAATAAATTTATTAGCACAATTTAAACATAATTACAGTTGTTCGTACACTTCCAGCACATTTTCCGCAGACATATTTTTTACACAAATCATAAACATTTGCAGTTTTGTCTGACTTATATTGTTTAATTTGGCATTGGTGTCTTTGGAAAGCTTTGGGTTGTCCTTTACTGGCTATTCTTGGAGTAGTACTTTTTTGCAAATTCTCTTCTAAGTTCTTCAGGAAGATGTAATATAAAATCTCTTCTTGTCGTATTTTGACCTGCCACTTTCTTATAAATAATCCACGCATTAATTAATGCTAGGTCTAAGATATTGTGGAAATTGTGAACAGGACATCGTCGTGAACCTGCATTTATGGAATTTTTTTTTGCCGTTTGATCTAAAATGTCAACGCCACACTTTGTCTCATTGTAAACTATAATTGTTTGCGGTTTTTTCTTCTTTTCTTGATTTATAGTTGTATGAAGGGTACTCAAAATTGTTTGCTTGATATATTGTCAGTGTACTATGATCCAGTTTCATTATTGTAGTAGAATATAATCATTGCATTTTATTGTTTTTGCAAAGGTATTAGAATTTCTTTTCGTGCCCGTTTGTTAGTGCCAACTATTTTAGTATTTTTTATAGCGAACTTATTGGCCAGTTCCACACTAGTGAAGAAATTATCGGTAGTTACATTTCAACCTTTATTCGAAAGCAGTTCCATTAAATTTAGTACAACATATTCAGCAAGTGGCTGGTCAAACGGGCGCGTCTTTTCTTTTCCTAAATAAGGAAAACCGTTCAGCAAATACTTTGTTTTTGTGTCGGCTGCCAATCACTGCCAATCAAAACTTTATTCCAAATTTATTTGGTTTCTTGGACATAATTGAATAAATCAACATCTCGCTTTTGTTTGTGTCACGAAAAATGTCAGTCCCCATACAATTGACCATAATCCTTCCAAATCCATTGTTCCAGCACCGTAAGCTCCTCGAGCTAAAAGTGTTGCAATGAACGCATCGAATTCGTGCAAGGATATGGACCAGTTATCATCCTGCAATCGTCTTCGTGCCTCAGTTTCAGTGCATTTCTATATATGTTTTAGCATTGCAGTGTTCACAAATAACCAAGAAGCACTTACTACAGAATACACAGACACATTCCGCTGCATAAAGAGTTGGTCCAGGGTAATCACGAATTATATTTATCTAAGTGCACGTCCAGAAGAAGGGCTGTTAGGTGCTATAACCTCCCAAACATGCCCAGCTTTTGAAGTTTGATTACTTCCGACTAGTAGTGACAAAGTTTTTTCGCATACGATGTTGGGTAACGTTGCTTTCCGGTACATTTGGTGTACTTGGTGCATTTGATGTACTTGGTATATTATATATTTGATGTACTTTGTACATTTGATGTAGGTACTTGGATTAGTAATTACATCAATTTTACTGCTGCTAGATTTCCTACTACCCTCATCGTTTGTACCATCCACAAGTGTATCATCATCTTCTTCACTTTCTCCGCCTGATTCATTTTCTGGTAACTTTTCTACTTCTTCTAAATATTTTAGCGCTGCCTCTTGTGTTAGGTCAGGAGATGAACACATTTTGTCAATTCACTAGCACTAGCACTACAAAAATTGTTGGTCTGGATACTATATATACATAGCAGATCAGTTTATTATGCATTATGTATAACAATATTCCGCTAAAGAAGTCCAACTGGCAGGTATATAACTTGCAAAATCATGAAATATAAATCAAGTAACTATTAATATTCATAACAAAATAAGCTAAAACACTAAAACAATGAAAAATCGTGTGTAATGTAAACATTTTTAAAAACGGTCAAATTGACCGTATTTGGCGGTTTAAGGTATAGAATTTTAATTTTCATAGAAAGATTTTTTTTAAAATTTTGAATCTTGGTGTATCATAAGATTAAAAGAAGTTAGGAAAATTCGTGAAAGCGCATAGTTGTACTCAAACGAATAACCGAACCAGCTCAATTTAAAGAACGCGAACGGTCAAATTGACCGCTGCGGCGGTTCTAGTGTTAAAAGTAAACCCTGGATGAACCTTTTTATTACAGTTTAAGGAATAAAGGTAAAGACATGCCATTAAATCAATAAACTTTTAAAGCTAAAACGGAAATTGCGGCTAAGGAATGGTTGTATGACACGAGACTGTTTTACGCATTTGATTTTGTGCAAAGGTGTATGTTATTATTAGAAGGATGAAATTTTACAACCCTACCAACAGTGTCGGATTAAAATTGTCTTGGGCCCTAGGCCAAAAGGTAAAATGGGCCCCTGATGTAAGGTGGTGAGCAAAAAAAATACGTAACTTAAAAACTGGTGAGCTAAACAAAAAAGCTCATCGTCCTCATAATATCGAATAATATCGAAAATATCTGTATGCCCAAAATTATATCAGGGCCTTACAGGGGCCCCTAGGACGCGGGGCCCCAGGCCCGGGCCTACTTAGCCTATACAGAAATCCGGCACTGCCTACCAATAAATGTTTGGTAAGAAAGACAAAGCTCTTAAAATAAAATAAGACGCGAGTATTTAATGCAGTGTTTGTACCAATTCTTACTTATAGTTTAAAACAGCGATTCTTAACCGGGGAACCGCAGCCCCCTAGGGCTTCAAAGATTTGAAGAGGGGCCGCGAAAAATGTCACTCATTAAAATATTGAAATATTTCAAATAAAATTGGTTTTTGTTCTTTTTTTTTTACTTTGCTTCAATTTTGTATGGTTTGGTATTAGTGATCCAAATTCTACAGTGTAATGCAGTGCAGCAGTGCAGATTGTGGAGACATAATATGTACGTAAGGGTGGGAAAATTCGAATGACTTGGAAAACATTAAAAATAAGCGACTTCTATACGACAATAGCATTTAACAATTATACATGCTATTAGAACAGTTAGTTGGATTCACTGTATCGAAGAGCTGTCTTGTTTGATTCTTAGTGATTATTGTTACCACAAACTAGGGGACCGCGAAAATATTTTAGGAGATTTGTTATTTAAAAAAAAAATGCTGGATGCTAACTTCTTAGTTCCTAATGAAACTAGCAATGATAATATTATAAAAGTCTGGCAAAACAAGTAGCAGAAAAGCGAGAGAAGAAATTCTCATTAGAGCAGAGCAGACATCAGAGCAGCTACAGGACTCATTAAAGGATACTGTCAGCTAAACAAACACTTCTTACATAATAGAGCTCTTGGAGACCAATATATGCAGGATGTGGTGAAGAAGAAGAAACTCCTCTTCACGTAATATGCCAGTTTGAAGGATTGACACCCTATCGGCGTAGAATTCTAGGGATAGAAAATACCAACCAAGAAGAGTTCAGCAAAAATCCTGGAGTTTTTCAAAAACACATGACTTCTGTAAGGTGCTATCACCATAAGGTACAATAAACCAATATGTCACAGTACAGAAACCCAAAAAGAAACCATTTCTACGGAAATAATAATAATAGCTGGAGAGATGTGTCACAGTTAGTAATCAAAAACAAGAGGTGGGAAAACATAATCAATAGGAAAAAATATATATATTTCACGTATACACCAAAAGGTAGCGGAAATTCTAATGGATAAGGAGAACAAGAGCAAGAGAAGGGGGAAGGGAGAGCAGAGAGAAAGGGACAGGGGATAGGGAATGTGGAGGAAAAAGGGGAAGAAAGAGAAAAAAGGAAGAAAAAAAGAAGGGTAGAAAAAGAAGAAAAAGCGCAAGTTGATTAAGGCAGCAGCATCAATTGCTCTGAAGATATGGGGTACCGCAATTGACGACGGGCCAAAGATATTTAAAGAATGAGTATAAATATACGGCAAAAATTTTGAGTGATAATCATTGTAATGTAATATAATATGTGTAAAAAATATTCAATATTTCACTTCCCAAATATTCAGGTCTGTGTGGTGCAGAACTAATGGCATGACTAAGTACATAGCCCGCAACAAAACGAATTACAGGAGTAAGTCTGAATGAAACTCAGTACATGTATACATGTAATTACAATCCAGTCCTAGGTTGTTAATTAATCGCTGTTTACGGCCGTTTAACACGCAAAAATAAAAAGCTGCGCTAAAAGGATTTCCGTACATTTGTTATCTTGTAATTAGCGATTTGTTGGGTGCTATAAAGCAGCGATTTCACGATAACCTTGTAGGCCCTATGTAGATTAAATTTAATTTACGAATTTCTTTTTTCCAATAGCTTTGTAGATACCGTTAAAGTTGTACCGAAACAAGTGAATAATTCGCATTTGTTAATGATGATAACATCTACGTTATAAAACAGGAAAGTGATTGTTAAAAGGGATCAATAAGCTATGCTGAAAATTTCGCATTTACGACACGACGTCACAATGGAAATACAGAGAGCGAGGACTTAAGAATTGAAGACTTAATAAGTGAAAAAAGTTTATAAGCAATGGTAAATATGTTCTATTTGACTATTTCCCTGCATCGACGCTTCTGGCGTTAAAAAACTTTTACGGTCATATCAGGAGAAAGACGGGGGGGTCCATTCTTCCCGTACAATTTTACTAACAAGGGAACCTCACTTGGTGGTACTAAAGTCGGTTGATGGGACTAAGATTTTCCGAAAGAAGATCGAGAATGAAGAAGAGTAACAACTTTTTTGGCCCCGCAAACTGAAAACTTACAGTTAAAACTCAATTTATATTTTCAAAAATTGCACGAAATAGGTTAAATACCAGGTGTAAATGAACTTTGGCACACCCTCTTTTTTCCTTTAGTTTTGATTTTGGATAAATAACATTTAAGACACATGATATGTGTAAAAAATCGGATTTTTTGAGCACATGCACACAATTGTTTCACTTCCGGTTTCGCCGGAAATGACCCTAACTTTGTTATTTAAAATGGAACACCCTGTATATTTTTACATTTTTGGGAAGAGGAAGCAATTTTGAGTACAATAGCATCATTTTGGTTAATTTTTATAAACTTAAATAGCCAGAGTTCATTTACACCTGGTATTGCAGATTTTCTTAAATTTGGATTTGGCGCCAAAGAAATTCAAAAAGTTATTGTTATTTACGAATTTTTACTTTTAAAGAGAAAACTTGGATCTTGTTAATAAAACATAAAAGCATTATGATTTAACAATAACTATTTACAAGTTTATGTTCACTTCAAGTACCTTCCTTTATCTAACAGTTTAACCTATTTCGTGCAATTTTTGAAAATATAAATTAAGTTTCTATAGTAAGTTTTGAGTTTCCGGGGCCAAAAAAGTTGGTACTCTTCTTCATTCACGATCTTCTTTCGGAAAAGCTTAGTCCGATCAACCGACTTTAGTACCATCAACTGAGGTTCCCTTGTAAGACCATTCAATTTGGTAGCGCGATGCTGCATCATACGCTGTTTCAGCCAGCCGAAGTCAAAAAAATCCAAAGGATTGTATCAAGAGACGACAGGAACCTTACTATTGCTTATAAGCTAAGGACCGTCACTTTCTTTGACCGCTGCAGCGTATTCCTAGTACAATTTCGCTAGATGGACCTTAGCCGCATCATGGTGAATGAACACCTTTTCTTCCTCCCCAGGATAAAGTTCTGGAATTATATTTTCCACCAAAGGCTTCAACATCCTTTGCTGCACAGCAAAAATATTTGCATCTGTGATGTATGATAAAATGTTTGCTATATTTCAACCTTATATCTCCAGTCAACAACATGTTTTCACCCCATTTCGTTAAGTTGAGACTAATTTGGTATCATTTGCGGAATATGTTCTTAAGTCATTCGATAAAAGACTACAGGCCGATTCTATAATACGGATTTTCGTAAGGCATTCGACGGATTAGATCATTCCATTTTAATAGACAAATTACACGATATAGGCATCTGTGGATAAAATCATACATATCCAATAGATCACAGGCTGTAAAATTAAATGGTTTCATTTCTACATTTGTCAAAGTCTCTCAGGGCAGTCTCTTAGCACCATTGCTATTTAATATTTACATCAATGACATACATCATTGCATTCTAAGTTGTGACACCTACAATACGCTGATGATTTAAAAATATTTAGAACAATAACAAATATTACAGATTGTCTACTACTACAAGAGGATCTCCACAGATTAGAAATATACTGTCAAATAAACAAACTTGCCTTGAATGTCAGTAAGTGCTATAAAATTAATTTTACACGAAACAAAAATATAGTCCTACATAACTATTCTTTCAATAATTCAACTCTTAGGAACACCACAGTGGTAAAAGATTTAGGAATGTTATTAGACCCTAAACTTCTTTTAGCTGAACACATCGAATACATTAAAAATAAATCTCTTAAAATGCTTGGTTGTATCATATGCTCCTCAAAACAATTCAATAATGTTAAAGTTATTAGAACATTGTATTATTTTAAGAGATTTATTTTTAATGGATTCGATATGTTTAACAAAAAGAAGTTTAGTGTCTAATAGAATTCCTAGATATGGTTATGGTGGAACCTGGAGCTTGAAAACTTCAAATGAAACTCGTAGAGCAACGTAGGTGTATTTTTAATACCAGCGCATCTATGGCAAAAATCATTTGGTTAACATTTATTTTACAGTTGTATTTGCATGATAAAATATTGTCTAAACGGCTTTCTTGATTAAAAAGCTACATATTTTGGCCAAAAAAAATCAAAGAGTTGAAAAACCAACAATCTGCTACACAATAAATTACTGAAATTATTTAGCAATATTTTTTGTGGTTGTATTTATCTGTCCCGAATTTTAATTTTTATCAATATCGTTGCCCGCTTCCAATTTATATTTGGCAAATATCCGAGTAACAAAACCGGGCAAATCAAATGACGTAGATAGCAAACAAACCAAAACTTGTAATGCAAACACACTCGTGATTGTTGGGCACGATTTTTTATGAAAGCATTGTTTAAATAAGCGAGCTTACCACCTGTGTCATGCATTCTGTTGTGTATTGTAATTTTAATTTTCTTTCATTGTTCCGTTCGTTAGCTTTTCAAACACCGCTTTTCGGGCGCGTTTTATTTATTAAAAGAGATTTTTAAACAAAAGCTATTTTATATGATTAAAGCAATATACGTCTGAAACAAAACGTTATTTGAAAGAAACGGTTGTTGGCTATGCAAATATTACCCTGTTGTTTTATTGTTAGTTTTCAAAAAAATTGGGAGGCAGTGAATGGAAAGTTTAATTACAATTTTAGCTATTCAAAAACAAATTAATAAAGTAAACCATTCTAAACCAAATAACAGTTGATATTAATAACAGTATGCGTGTAACTATAAAGGCCCGTCTTAAGAAATTTGGGAGCACTGGGTTAACAAATTGGACACTAGTAACCAATCAGCCATGGTATAGAAGCTACAATTTAAAAAAAAAATGAAAATGTAAGTTAAAACGCATAACTTAATTTTATCATAAACATTTTAGTTTGAATTTAATTTGAAATACTTTTTTAAATGTGTTTAATTAGAAACAATTGAGATCTACCACAGCTAAAGCTTATTAAGCCCAAAGGTTAAGTTTAACCAAGGTAATTTAAAAATTATTATCCGGTTGCAAATTAAAACATTTACGTACATTTTTTTAAATGTATTGAAACAGTTTTTGAAGATTTTGTAACTATGCACAACTGTGAGTTTCAAACATTGATCCTCGAAACATTTAACTTTAAATTTACTCGTTTTAAACCTTAACCATATTTATTAAGAGGCCAAAAATAATTCAGAAGTAAATAAAGATTAAGAAGAAATATATTTAAAGAAAAAACTGTTAACCGTAAAACCAAAAGAAATAGAAATTAGATTCAAAGATAAGAAAAATAAAGTTCTGACAAACTTTAAAAAAAATATTATTTTTCTTGCTTTTCCTAGTTATTTTTTTAAACAGATATGACAAAAGTTATCTCACTGGAAAGAGGAGTAAAAGCACATTCAAGTATGCTAAAGCCAACTTGATGGCCCATAAAAAAATAAAAGTAGGGGTAATATCTCGAAAAACGGAAAGTGATATTTAAAATCTAAGATAATAATTAGACTACTTAAAAAGGTACCTGGAGAAAATACAAATGAAATTGATCTATTGATTCAGAGAAAAAAGTAGGTAATGAAAGAAAAAAGTCAACTTTTTCATGTTATTTTGCTACTTCTAAAGTACGAGGAATTTTGTAGTTTAAAAAATAGATTGTAGCTCTTCTAATACTTGCAAATAATTAATCTAATTTATGCATACCTGTGTCTCTTATAATAAGCGAAATCTCCATGTTAAAAATATTATCTGGTATACCCTATACAGGGTGTTTCTTAGATATTGCGAAAAAAATTCGGAAAGTGATTCCATATCAAAAATTAATGGGGTTCTTTCATATAACATTTTTTTCTTAGATGTCTCCCTTTGAAGTTACACCTCCCTAAAGGGGAGCGGTAAAATTCGGTTTTTGTTTTATTTCTCAAATTTGGATAAATGTAGGAGAATGATATTTGGGAGATGTTTTATACTTATTAAAAGGTTTTCCATAGTAATATTTTCAATCATCTCCCACCTCCACAGGGGGCTGAAAAGTGCGACCTCTGTTGGTTTTTTTATCAAAACTTTTTGGTGGGTTGAAATTTTTCAGCTTGATTTATTTAGAAACTTTTTTTATTTTATACTTTTCTCGCAAAACGTACAGTTTTTGAGTAAAAAATAATATAAGGAAACATGCACCATTAAATATTTTAATAAAAAACGATTCGTTTTGATGGTTACCATGGTTTGTTTATGTTCATATTGGGTAGAATTGACGGGCGTTTTAGCGTTGTCACCGCATAAACGTCAAAATGAATTACACCCGTCAATTCTACCCAATATGAACATAACAAACCATGGTAACCCCTTGTGAAGGTGGGAGATGATTAAAAATATTACTATGTAAAACGCTTTAATAAGTATAGAACATCTCCCAAATATCATTCTCCTACATTTATCCAAATTTGAGAAATAAAATAAAAACCTAATTTTCCGCTCCCATTTAGCGGGGTGTAACTACGAAAGGAGATAGGAGATGTCCAAGAAAAAAAATGTATATGAAAGACCCCCCTTAATTTTTGATAAGGAATTACCTTCCGAATTTTTTCGCAATATTTAAGAAACACCCTGTATACACTGTTTAACCATTTATTATAAAATGTAAGCCCTTATGGCTTGAGTGTGCAACCCTTGATTACATTGTCTCTTCCACCGCGTTCTTAGTTACCTCGGCAAATATTAATTTATAAAATCTCGCCAGCAATAAAATATTTGAAGGCCATCTTTCACGTAATAATAATCTATAACAGGCAATTTTGTGCAGATTTAATTAAAGCGATGTAGCAACGATGCGATTAATCACAAGTGAAACTTTGTATTTATTTGGTAGCCTGAATCAGCGCTTTTAAAGTCTCCCAAGCTTTTATATTCAATAAATTTCACGTTGAGTGATTAAAGAACGTTATGCTAATGACTTGTTGATGAGTTTTAATGCTTTATAAATCTCGTATTTGTAGCACATTTTAATAAGCTGTGAGTGTGGCCCTTTTTCTCTACTTACACAAAGTGGAGAATACTTTAATGTGTTATTCGATAAAGCATCGAACGAGTTAAACTTGTTTGTGGGAAAATGCTTATTTCCTATATTTGACCAATAAATTATACTGTGATAAATTGCATGAACTTGGAACACAATACCAAACGACGTGGCGTATTCAATAGACACGGTTTTAGTTGTTATTTTTGGGCATGTTTTTCTTCGATGGTTACTTTGTTGTTGGAAAATAGTTTATATTTGTTTGTGCAGACCATAATGGATTATTCTTTATAATGTTTATCGTTTACTTCATCGATTTTAAAAGTATTCATTCTTTGTTATGTTAACATGTAGTTTTTGAAGTTTTATTTGATGAATTGTGGTATGAAAACAACACTTTAATTTTAATCGCTTATCAGTAACACAACAATTACTTACAGCAAAGTGTAAATAAAAACTTGTTCATTTCAAAATTGTTTGCTTACACAGTGTGTCCCCAATTCGAGTAAATGCATGGGGAGCTCGCTTATCTTAAGAGCCAGTTAAATAAGACTTAAGTTGCGAAATTATATGCTCATCAAATATCTTCAAAGAAAATGTTCATAGCTGTCTTAGTTCAAGAGTTATTCAAGAAAAACTGAAAAAATTTATTTTCGTTTTTTGCCCTATTTCCTACTTCTTTTTAAGATATCGACAATCTGGAAGCACTTCTCCACGGCAACTTTTTACGCTTTATATTTTGAGATAACATAGAATTTCCAACAACGTTTCGTCTCTTCAGAAACATCAACTTCATGTTTTTTTTAAATACGGCGAAAAAAATTTAATCTCATAGTCGGACAGCATTTTGTCTTCTGATTTCAATGATATATGACACTTAATATCTAAAATGATGTTTTACCACAAAAATTTGAGAAAAAATTATTTTGTCCAATTTTTGAATCAAATGGTCTTATATAAAAAAAAAACATGTCATGAGAAAACAAAATTTTGTGTTACCTGTAACATTTCTCGAATTCCTTAAAAAGTGTCATCTTTATTAAAACGATTTTTACAAACAAAGAAAAACGGAACATGTTACAAATGTATCTCATAATATGCTTTTTAATTTTCAATTTAGATAGATGAAACCTATCCAATTTTGATAGAGAATTAAATTTTACGTCTAAAAATAATAAAATATACTGGCTGTTCTATTAAAAAAAAAAAAACAAGTGACATACAGGGTGCACCACGACCCTGAGATTCTTCGATAGCTCCTTTATTAATAAAAATATCAAAAAAAATTTAATACAAATATTGTGCAAACCTATTTTCTACATAACCTAAAATTATTTTCAAATATACAGGGTGTTTCGTTTGAACGGCACATATAAAAATTTAATTTTTTTAAATAGAACACCCTGTATATTTTTACATTTTTGGATTCTTCTTAAAATTTGCTTTAAAAAATGTAAAAGGTTATATGGGTCTTAAGTCAACCGTTTTCGTAAAATTTACATTTTTGTGAAAATTTTCAGCGATACAGCACTTTCATTTTTTTTTACATTAAAGTTATTTAAAAAAGCGGTAAAATTTCGTTTAAAATTTCGATTGACAATAGATTAATTAACACTTTGCGCTAGCTACATTTTAAAAATATTATACAGGGTGTTTTTTACGCTTGGTCAAACTTGTGAAACTTTAAACATCGATAAGTCATTTTTCTTAAATGCAACACCCTGTATATTTTACATTTTCTTGTAGAGAATTTAAATGTCTTTCGAAATTATTAAGCATATCCTATACCTAAAGTTAATATTTTTCGAGCTATCTCGATTTTTATTAGTATTACTAAGGCAATCAAATATTTTAAAGTCGGCCATGGACGTAAGTCGTAATTTTTCAAAGAATTTTTAAACAAAAGAATAAAAAGAGCTCCAACTTTAATTTTAGTCCAATAATGTACCCCTTTTCCCCGAAATTTATCGTATAAATTGTTTAAAATTATATCCTTGTTCATGTTCTACGCACAGCCGTAGATGTTGTCTCAAAGACTCTAGCACTTTTGATAACATTTCGGGGGTTATACCATTAAAAGCAACACAGCAAGTAATGCAGTTGCCGAACACAGAATATCCTAATAGATGGATAGGACGAGGTAGACCAATCTCCTGGCCACCTAGGTCCCCTGATCTTACCCCTATAGATTTATTTTTGTGGGGACCCATAAAACAGGTGAATCAAGACCCTCCAACAACTGCTGAAGATGTGCAGCACAGGATTCGTGTTGCTTTTGATGGTATAACCCCCGAAATGTTATAAAGGGAGCTAGAATCTTTCAGACAAGGTCTACGGCTGTGCGTAGAACAAGGACATAATCTTGAACAATTTATACGATAAATTTCGGTAAAATGGGGTACATTTTTAGCCTAAAATTAAAGTGGCAGCTCTTTTTATTCTTTTGTTTAAAAATTCTTTGAAAAATTACGACTTACGTCCATGGCCGACTTTAAAATATTTCAATTGCCTTAGTTATACTAATAAAAATCGAGATAGCTCGAAAAATATTAACTTTAGGTATAGGACATGCTTAATAATTTCGAAAGACATTTAAATTCTCTACAAGAAAATGTAAAAATATACAGGGTGTTGCATTTAAGAAAAATGACTTATCGATGTTTAAAGTTTCACAATTTTGACCAAGCGTAAAAAACACCCTGTATAATATTTTTAAAATGTAGCTAGCGCAAAGTGTTAATTAATCTATTGTTAATCTAAATTTTAAACGAAATTTTACCGCTTTCTTAAATAACTTAAATGTAAAAAAAAATGAAAGTGCTGTATCGCTGAAAATTTTCACAAAAATGTAAATTTTACGAAAACGGTTGACTTAAGACCCATATAACCTTATACATTTTTTAAAGCAAATTTTAAGAAGAATCCAAAAATGTAAAAATATACAGGGTGTTCTATTTAAAAAAATTAAATTTTTATATGTGCCGGTCAAACGAAACACCCTGTATATTTGAAAATAATTTTAGGTTATGTAGAAAAAAGGTTCGCACAATATTTGTATTAAACATTTTTTGATATTTTCATTAATAAAGGAGCTATCGAAGAATCTCAGGGTCGTGGTGCACCCTGTATAGTTTCGCAATAACAAAACAGTGTACAGTTGAAATTAATTTAAGGTCATGTAGTAATTGACCAAACACAACTTTAAAAAAAAAAATTGTTTCTGTAAAGTTGTCACTAGACGAGATATTTATCCGTTACGTCACTTTTTGTACACACTGTATCTTATATACCTTGTGACATGTGTAAATTATTCTTCTAAAACCATGTACAACCTAAAAAACAATAAACAGCAACAAAAAAATTATGATTAGCCATTTAATATATACCAATTTCGTCAGCAAACATTCAATTCTGGTTTTGCTTTGTACCAAATACAGTCAGTTAAGTGAGATTGCCAATTTATATTCGGCTATAAAAGAAATCAGAGCGTATTAAAAGACCGGAATTCGATACAACTAATTAATGGTTCGTTCGTGCGGTTTGCGGTGATTCCCCCATGGAAAGACAAGTATCAATTCAATATAAATGTATTCTTTTTTCGGAAAGCGTGGAAAAATATTCAAGAGAGGAAATATAAATTGTCTTCCACTTAGCGCAAACGACTCCGCTGAGATAATAATATGATTAATCAACTTCAAATCGTAAAACAAGTGAATAAAAGTGAGAAAACGGACAAAGTAGTCGGTGTAATTTTTTTTATGTGCGTACATTGGCTGTGAAGGCGATAAAAAAACAACACAATCAATTTCAATTTTTGTTGTCACAATATTGATCTGGTAATTATAATTTATAACCAATAGTTCTTTAATTACTTCCTATTAAAATATCCTATTAGACTACCATGCCGATTAGACTGCTAGAAACGATATGTTTTTTTTCTACGACCACTTTTGTAAATGACTATTACTGTATGTACAGCCTACTTGCATAGTAGGTAAGTCCTTACGCACGGTAAGCAAAAAGCACACTTTATTTAACATTTAATTTCTATTTCTGTATAGATATTAAATTTTTGATTCCCTAGTGTTTATCAAAAACTTTAGTTTTTACTACTTTTATCGTATTTTTTATATGCTACTTTGTTGAATCTTACGTTAGATATTTTCATAAATGATAGAAAAATATACATCTGTGAACTCCTATATAATTATTTTAAACAAACTTTTGTCGCTCCAAATAGTTTGTACCTATACACCACAGCGTTATCTCTTGGTAGAAGGGCTAAAGAGTTTTTATTGGAACACCGTGTACATTAAAATAATTCATTGGTAGTTCAATTTATGCATGATATCGAAGTAAATCTGTGCAAAGTTATCACCGGAGTTACCAAAGCCTCAAAACTTTCAAACAAAATAGTTGCAAGTTTGCTGAAAAGCTGAAAGAGTTTACTGATTTATTGAAAAAGTCGAACGGAAACGCAAAATTTTAAAAAAACTCAAAGATTAATTGTTTAAATCTGCAGTTCTATAAAAAAAAAAATATAATAACTTCATATTTAAGCATTTCGTCCACATATTGTCTCTCGTGGTATGCATAAAAAATGACTTTTCGGCTTGAGAATAGACGACCCAACATGATGGAACGCGGGAAAAGCACCCTCAGTCATAAGACATCGATGAGAACCGCAATGCCGCAATAAACCGTATTTTTATTCCACTATCATCCGACCAATTTTATTCAATGGACAGGCGCGTGTTCCTTTTATTGTGATTCAATATTTCTGGTGTGCAGGGTTCTCTTTTATTTTTAGCCAGTCGGATGCATCCAACTCAACAACAGATGCTTGCTCACAGCTGATATAATTCTGACAGAAAAGCGAGTGAAATGTATACTGAATCGTGACGTGAAATCTACATCATACATGTTCGACAGCTGATTTTTGAAAGGGTCTGTTTTGAAATGCAAAAACGAAATAATGTTGAGTTTCCAGTACGGATATCCACCCGCAAACCCTACCTAACATAACAGTAACATAAAGGATACTCGTTGAACTAAAACTTTATCGAATATGTTAAATTTTCTATTTCCATTTCCTATTTACTAGCCGTAAATAAAATGTAAGGACTTTTAAAAACACAAAGAAAAACCACAAACTTTTTACATTTATTCCTACACATCACGGTCGATCAAAACTAATAGCATTACATCAACTAATTCAATTTAGTTGGAACTGCAGGTTATTCCAAAAATGCATACACATTGATAATAAGTTCAGTGCTCTAATAAATTTTTAATTTGAAGGGATAAGGAATGCATTGCCAGAATTACTCGAAATTCTCTCCATTCTACTCATGGCATTGCTGACCTCTTTAGGAAACTTAAGGCCCATTAAATTTTACTTATGAGGGTACCTCAAGCGGTTTACAACCCTTGCGGAGTTACGTCAGGCAAAACAAGAAAATTGTTGGACAGTTACAAAACGTGTGTTACTTGATGTTTCAAGTAATTTTTTTCACGATGTCAGCGATGTCTTCACCAGATTGGTTATTATTTCGAGTGCTTCAAAAAAGCACTCCGATAATCCAAGTTTAACAACGAGCTTTTTAAATTTGCACAAAAAAGACAGGAATGTTTGGCTTATCAATATTTTTTTTATATATATCTATATAAAGAATTCTTTGACACTATGTTCAAACCGAAAACCAATAAAAAAATGTTAAACCACAGAAACTGGATCACTACCGGCGTCAAAGCATCCTGTTCTAACAAACGACAACTATATTTAGATTACAGAGAAGGTCGAATATCCGAGGAATACTTCAAAACATACTCAAAAACATTAAAAAGCACCATCCGTCTTGCGAAACGACTAGCGGACGAAAAATACATTAAAACGGCAAAAAACAAAAGTAAAGCGACATGGGAAGTAATAGGTAACTATATGAGATAAAGGCAACAAGAAGACAATTTCATCAACAATGTCAAAAATACAGGTGAAAGCCCATTAGATATACTAAACAACGTAAACGAACTATTTACAAATATGTGCCCTGACAATACAGATGGGACAATTTCTGAAACCAGCCACATTAAACATAATAATATGTCTATTTATCTACGTCCCACTTCTTACGAGGAAGTCTATAAAACCATAATGTCACTTAAAAACACAAAATCAACAGGAGAAGATGAAATCCCAACAAACCTCTTAAAATATACTTAATATCTGAACCTCTGTCACGTTATAAACCACTCATTAAAAAATGGCATATTTCCTAACAAACTTAAATGTGCAAAATTTAAACCAATCCACAAAAAAAGGGGATTTAAGTGACATAGGAAACTATAGGCCCATAGCCATCCTCACAAACATTAGCAAGATATTTGAAAAAATAATATACAACACAATTGCAAATTACGTAGAACACTTTGGCTTAATAAACAACTGTCAAAATGGATTCAGGAAAGGCAAAACAACTAACTGCGCTATTTACATGGAAATCCGAAATGTAATAAATATGAACACACCATGGTCATGTGTGTTGATCTCTCAAAAGCTTTCGATAGTGTTGACCACGAGATACTGCTAACGAAATTAGAACACTATGGTATACGAGGGACCGCCCATAACCTTATAAAATCGTATCTCTCGTAAAGAAACCAATATGTTGCCGGAAAAGACTCGTCAGGTACATTTCTAAAATCTAACAAAAAGGAGTCCCGCGAGGATCAATCTTAGGCCCCCTATTCTACATAGGTACTGTACACTAATGATCTTCCAGATTTTGCCAAAACTTCCCTTATACAATTTACCGGTGACACATCTGCTATTATTAGTGACTCGGATTTCAAAACTTCTGAACAAAAACTCCTTGACTGCTTAGGCCAACACCAACATTGGTTCAAATTAAACAATTTAACCTTAAACGTCAACAAAACTAAAGTAATAAAATTTTCACAAAGTAAATTAACCTCCGACTTAAAACTTCCAAATAATTCCACAACTATAAATGTTGTTAATAAAATATCCTTTCTTGGTTTATGTATTGACTGGACTGGTCATACCACGTCGAACGCCTGTCACAAAGCCTGTCACGGTATTCTTTCGCACTAAAAAACTTCTTGAATTATTAAGAGCAATTTATTGATCACTATAAATAATTTTAATTAAAAATTGTCTTTTTATGGGAAGAATCCCTTGTAGAAATACTAGACCAGTATTATTGTATATAAGACTGCTAATAGCGAAGAGACAAGAGTCCCAAAACTGGTCTGGACTTTCTGCAAGAATTGTTTATAACAAAGAAAAGTTATTTTTAATCAGATTTATTTGCATTAATAATAATTTAATATGTATTTACAAATTCGAGCATTTGTTTATATGGAAATAAGGATTTTACTAGAAATGAGATGTAAAGGAGTAATTGGTGTCATCGATGGCACTCATGCTGAAAACTTTGCGTCTCCACAAACTTATGCTGGTCACTAAAGGTGGTTAATAAGATCATAACAATTTTTTTTTTTGTAAATTCGCAAATATACAATACATATAGGAGAATTATATCTATATTGTTTTCAATAAATTAACAACAATAACTAACTAAAACTAGAGTTTATCACACAATGATAAAGCGTGAATAGTACGAACGTGCATCTTATTAGCCACACAGAATATCATTAAATATATTAGACAGGTCTGGTAAAGTTTGACCGGAACTCCCTGCTTTATTGAATTAGTCCCTTGTTACTGACGGGTTGTTGCGTAATAATGTTTACTGCCTTTGTTTTTATTGAATTTCGTACAATTAGCAAATTGATTTTGCTTTCGTACGCAGTTCAAAGAAAGTTGTTGTCGAGTTTATTAAATTGTATTGCTAATTATTTTTCGCATTTCAATGTGGAAGGTTAATGCCGAAATATCATGAAAATTAAATTTAATAGGTATATGAAAAAACTTTTAATTTACTTACTGTGCGATAGGAATTATTAATAATAAATTATTAGCATTAATTATTTATTTAGTCATGAGTCCTTCTACTGTTAGGTGTAGGACTGTTGAGTTGTGTTGTCCTGACTTTTTTTCATGTTTTTCTGTCTTCAGCTAACTTTTTTATGTCTTCCCATTTGATATTTCTATCCGGTACCGTTTTTACAATCTCGTCTTGGCAGGTTTTTCTCGGTCTACCTCTTTTGTTTTTCCCTGTGATCTTGCTTCATAGGCTTTTCTGTTTGACCTTTTTTCTTTCTTCCTATACTTGACCTAACCATCCCAGCTGTCTTTCTTGTATTTTTGTTTCAACTAATTTTATCTCTAATTGTTCTTTACATTTTTCATTTCTGATTCAATTTTTTTTTATTTTTCCTTGGATTTTTCTTAGAAACCTAATTTCTGCTGCATTCACTCGGCTACTATTTTTATTTGTCGGTGTTCACGTTTCACTTTCGTATAAAAGTTTCGGAGTTACTACCTTTTTCACCACTTTTACCTTTTGTTCGTTTTTGAACTTCTCTATTCCAAAAAATTTTGTTCTTAAACTGTTAAATAATCTTCCCACATTTCCTGTCTTTTCGCGTATTTCCTTGTCCATTCCTCCATTTTTCTCTGATCACTCCAAAATTTTAAATCTTTCTACCTGTTCCAACGCAAGCCCATTTAAAGTGATGTTATGCCCTTTGTTCTCTGTTGTAGCGATCATAGTTTTAGTTTTTTGGTATTTATTTTTATATTAACTTTTTCCAATTCCAGATTTAGAGTTTCTAAATTATGTTGCAAATTCTTTTCCGCGACTAAGACCATGTCGTCTGCATTGGCATTAATACGAATTAAAATAGTACATACTTTGAATAAACTCCAACTAATTTTTTGGTCTTGGTCTCTAGGAAATAGTTTTTTATATTGTTTGTTTTTTTTTGCAATAAATATTACAGTAAAAACAAATTTTAAATATTTTTGGCCAATAAATCTACTTTAAGTTAAATTAATTATGAGCGGATTTCAATAACTAACTCAATATATTATTCTAAAATTTGATTACGTTATACCAGAGTTTGAAAAATAACCTAATTGAAACTAGATAAGCACGGCACACTATTAATTTTGTACAAATAACCTAAAGCTACAACAAATTGTATTTTACCTTCCTAGATACTGTTAATAATATTTTCATTAATTTGCATTCAAAACAAGATACAATCTGATGGATCCATGAATCTATGCTTCGCCAGTGTATCGAAAGCAAACAACATCTATCTAGTGAGACTGATCTAATTATATTCTAGGAGTAAAATAATAGTTTAACATCAGAAAAACTTTTCTGCTATCAACAAGCTCAGAATTTAATTTCAAAAGCTGAAACGTATAAAAGGAACTAACGTTTTTAACTAAAATGGACACAAAAATGTAAAATAAAGGCTGTCTAACAAGAGAAACTTAAAAAAAAATTAAATGCAAGGAGAAATTTAACATAGGTACCTACAAATAAAATAGCACTAATTAAACTCTTGACGAAAACTTTCAAGATTCCACTATTTTTTCAATATTGTTCATAATTTTATTACATTTTGTAACTGCAAAAGTTAATATCTGAAAACATTGTCCTTAATAGGTCTTTTGAAACAAAACACGTAGCAACCAATAAACCAAAGTTGTGTAAGAATCCAAACTAGTGAATTCAGTTAACAATCTCAATGCTTAGATCACCTAGCTTTGTTGATGGAAGTTGGCTAGCAAGATGGCTTATCTAGGCTTTTATGCCGAATCCCGTTCGAAAGGACATTTTACAAAAGCATTCGTGGCCAACAAAAAAGCTCACAATATTGCCACCTAGGTACTAGTTTATTTATACACTTGACGGTTTTCAATGCAATTGTATGTTTTTGTTCGGAACATTTGGTACATTAAAAAAATTCAGTTTGTGTCCAAGTAATAAAATTAGAGCTAAATACCAGCAAATGATTGTTATTCGTTAAAACTACCAGGTTACGTGGGCTAAGTTGAATTTATTGATAATAAAAAATGCTGATGGCATTTTCTAATTAAACGTTAATCCTTTAGCAAAAATAGATATCGCAATTTTCACTTTACACTTTTAATATATTATACAGTGCGTTCGGAAAGTCTCTGTGCATTTAGTCTGTATTATTTTGGAATACATCAAGTTTTAAATATAGTATTCACAAACAAACGAAGGCATGTTATGTAATCATGCAGATGATCAAACCCTATTTAAGCTATTCAAATGTTTATCAATCAAAAATCTTTGTAACCATATTACTTTCTCACGTTGCATACTATTTTATAAATTTTTGTACATGGTTTTGTCAATCTATACGTTGTTTTATCATAGGACTTACAGGGACATCAATATGTAAAACTTAATTTTCTAATAAGAAACAGTACAATAAGAGATGTGGACGGGTAGGCATTCCTATTTTATGAACAATTCGGTTATAAATTAATTAGAAATGGCTTGTGTTGATTTATATGTCATTCCTTGTGAACAACAGAAGTCAAACACAACCAAAGGGAACAATAAATTGCATACCAGTGAACCCAGCACGAGTTTTATCTTGTCTCGACGACGTGCGGTTAACCATACGCCTCCCGCAGAGTGGCAAGCGCAAAAAATTCAATGCCCCGTTTACGACAAAAACTGGCGAATAGCATAATTAAATTTAAATATAAAAAATGAACGCAGTGAAATTGCGAGTTTAAATATACTGATTAAATTATGATGTGCACCATTGTCGAGTAATTATTTCGTGTCGCGTTGATGCGGGTAAATTCCATGTCAGATAAAATGAGCAAAACAAGGCTACTTATATTATATGTCATTTTAAATTGCGGAAAAAAGATTATCAGGTTACAGTCTAATCATTATAATACTAATCAATTTCATTTCCTTCAAGAAAAACCGAGATTTTGATTGAGTATGTTTGTAAGTTATTTCTGAGCATTTTATATTGTTCACAATACTGTGATCATTTCTAAGACTTATTAAAAAGTAGTAGTACTTTTGTATATAATTTAAACATGGAAGAATTTTTCAAAGCTAAAATATACTTAAAAGTCAGAACCAACTACTCCTAAATCAGATAGGCGACTACGAAATGGTTGATCATTATAGGGGCCTTAACAACATGGGCGAATCATGTACATAAGTTGTGAGATGTATGCAGATAAGCAAGGATGCGATAGCAAAATTTTATAAAATTAGGAAAGACCGACCAATTACAATCAGCAACAAAATAAACACCTTCTTTTAGGCATCCGCATCTTGTACCATCAAACCATGTGACCGAAACAGAATGTAGTGCTGGCACCGAATGTTAAGAATATCGTTTAGTGAAAGAAGATTCAACGCCTCTTTATTAAATGATCCAAACTAAAACGATTTTGTATTTATAAACATCAGGCAATATTACAATATTTTAATAACACATTTAGAAGATGTAGAAGTGAGAAAAAACTAATTGTGCGAAGATATGTTGATAAAAAACATCCCGAAGAAAGTCCTCCAGTAGATGATAAGATCACACGAGACTTACCGGTAAAGTACTTTACCAAATAAACCACGGAGCAACAGATAAATAAATTGGAAAATAAACTAAGAAGATATATTAGCTGCTTGTATAAGAAGACAATAAATTATGGGCTAGCGAAAAATATGAAATCAGATTCTTTAAATACAGAAGATGCTGGATTAAGACAAGGAGGAATGAACCCAATACTGTTTACAATATACATGAGTAATATAATTAAGAAATATGAACAAAAAGTTTATCCGTGGGTTACAAGAATTTACAGAAGGTCGAAATATCAGAGTGTGCGTTCGCAGACGATGTAGTCATTATGGCAGAGAATGAAAGGGATCTAAAAACTAATATAGAAATTTGGAAAAAAGTATTGGAGGAAAATGGAATGGAAATAAATAACAAGAAAACAAAAGTGATGACGACTAACGAAGAAAACGAGACCAGATTCATTGAAATTGAAGGAGAATAAATAGAAACTTTACAATATTTCGACTACCTAGGAGTAACAATCGAAAATACAGGACAACAAGAATTGGAAATTAACAAGAGGATAGAAAAATAAATGAAAACCTACTACGCTACTACGTTATCGACGGAACTTTCATTACGAAAAAAGAAGTCTCAAAAAAGACAAAAATTAGTATATACCGTACATAATACAGACCGATCTTGATATTTGGGTGCGAGTCATGGACATTAACAAAACCAAGCGGCGCAAATGAGATTTTTAAGAAGAGTAAGAGGCATAACAAGAAAAGACAAAATAAGAAACGAACAGAAATAAATTAGAAGTAAAATCTATCTTAGAATTCATAGAAACTAGACAACTGATTTGGTGGGAGCATCCACAGAGAATTTATTTATTTATTTATTTACAAAGGACAGAACAAAACAGGCCAAGCCCAAATTATGTTCTCGTTAATAATAGAATACATCGGTTGTAAAGTGTGATTAAATTAAAATAAGATTACTTTAGAGTAATGTTTAAATGAATGAAATGATAGACTGAATATATCATTCTTTATGAATGTTTGGTTATATGAGTAAAGAATTCTGTTGATTGGCGAGTTTAAAAAGGCATTTGTGCTACAAGGTGTTATATAAAAGAGAGAATGGTGTCGTATGCCTCTAATCTCGGTACGTTAAAATTTATTAATGATAAAATATTAGGACAATCTATTTTGTAGTTAATAACTTTGTAAAGAAATATTATATCACTAAGTGTTCTACGAGATTTTAAGGAGAGCATGTTTAGGTCTTTACAATGTTGTTCATATGATTTCTCTGGAAGTTTGTATTTTTTTTGCAAAAATGATATGAATTGATTTTACTATCGTAGGTGTCATATTGTGGGTTCCATATGATAGAAGCAAAATTTAAAATACTATTAACATAGGAATAATAAAGTGTTCTAATAGCATTAACATTATTGAAATGTTTTGAGGAGCGTATGATGAAGCCAAGCATTTTAAGAGATTTATTCTTAATGTATTCGATATGTTCCGCAAAAACGAGTTTACAGTCTAATAAAATTCCTAAGTCTTTTACCAATGTGGTGTTCATCAGAGTTGCATTATTCAAAGAATAGTTATATAGGATTATATTTTTGTTTCGTGTAAAATTAATTTTATAGCACTTACTAACATTCAAGGCAAGTTTGTTTATTTGACAGTATTTTTCTAATCTATGGAGATCCTCTTGTAGCAGTAGACAATCGGTAGTATTTGTTATTGTTCTAAATATTTTTAAATCATCAGCGTATTGTAGGTATTCACAATTTAAAAAGCAATGCTGTATGTCATTGACGTAAATATTAAATAGCAATGGTGCTAAGAGACTGCCCTGAGGGACTCCGGATGTTACTTTGACAAATGTAGAAATGAAACCATTTAATTTTACCGCCTGTGATCTATTAGATATGTATGATTTTATCCATCTTAAAAGATCTCCAAAGATGCCTATGTCGTGTAATTTGACTATTAAAATTGAATGATCTAACCGGTCGAATGCCTTACTAAAATCCGTATATATAGCATCGGCCTGTAGTCTTTTATATTGACACAAGGAGACGCGCAAAGAGTGTGGAAAACAAGAATACAAACAAGGAGGAAAAGAGGAACACCGAGAGAAACGTGGGAAAAGGCGGTAACAAAAACAGCATTGGACTTATTTTGCTAAATCGAGTAAACCGTCGAGAAAGGGACATAAATGACATCGTTTGCCAGAACTGGAGTTACTTGATGTTTTAATAGAAGGCGACTCCCCTTCTAAACAATAATTCCTTTCCTCCTCTTCAGCTTCTACCATCATCGCCTCCTCAGTAAAGGTAACGTTCTGTTAAAAATTTTATTTATGTATTGATTCGCAACTGGGAAAGAATTATTTCAATTTTAGTTCATTTCTATAAAATAAATTGATGCTATATTCGCCCCATTCAGTATTCGTGCGTCTCTCAGGAACAGATTAATGACGAATATAGAGGTTCCACTGTATACGTCAAGAGTATTTTGTGACATTTAATGAGTACAAAAAAAAACAAAATAGTGTAGGGAAGATGGTACATACTGGGACATGGTATATAGTGGGACAACAGAGATTTTGGCCATCTGTTACCCCGTACTTGAAGTTTGTTTACATCAAAATAGCGCGGTTAAGCAGTCCCATTATATCCTGTCTACAGTATGTGTCGTAAACAATGTCATAGTGACTTGCACATGTGAGGCATGTTTGATAACTGCGCATTGTTTTTTTGTGGTTATTCAGTTTATGTGCTAAAACTTTTTTATTTATTTAACAACAATTAGAAAATTTGTCGTAGGTGTACCTTACAGTATATTAAATGTATGTACAATGTTAAAACTTAAAATAATCATACAAGTTTTTCCTTAAATCGTTGCTTTTAAAAATTTATCACATGGTGCATTGTGGGACAATGATGATAATCAGGTAAATTTTCTGAAAAAGACTTCCGACTTTAGATTTTCCTTCTCTAAAAACAGAGATAAAGACTGTGTTGAAAAAGAAAATATTCTGTGTAGGTTAAGCGCACCGACTACGTTTGGGGGCACTGAAAAAACAAAGAAACATTTTCAATTTTAGTTTGATTTTTCAAAGTACAATGTCTAAATGCCCATGAAAAGTGAAAGTTTTTAAAATAAAAAATTAAAATTAAGCTTTTTTTTAATTACTTATGCTTTATTTCATATATATTTTTTGCTGTCCCACAATGTACCACGGGGTGGTTTATGTAGGGACAAGTGGTGTATAGTGGGACAGTCCCTCTATTTGTGTACCTTTATTTTAAAAAAATATTTTTTTTTTATATTCAATGATAAAGAATATCTCATATCAATTTGAGGTATGCAAATTAAGCCGTTCAAAAGTTACGCAATATTTAAAAAAAGTATATACCACCTTCCCCTACATAAATAGACAAATCTGTACATTCAATCGCTTGTTCGAAAAACGTAATCAGACACGTGATCTACCTAGATATTCGCCTTTATCTCCTTAGCGCATGTCTCTCAGTTAATTCCTCGAGTTAGGCCTGTCTAACTTTAAAACTGGTGTTAAATCGAACGATACTTTACAATTACGTGTATGTCAAATTCTTGTCTACACGACACCTTGTAAATAAATGAAACTAATCGAAAGCTGTCAACTGCATGTTATTTTTCGTGACCTGTTGCAGTTAAACGCCAAGCTTGGCGTTTCATGCTGCAAGTGTAACATCGATCGCATCCAGTTGTCTAGTTGAATATCTTCGGAGCGACGTGAACTGCCTACCAACCCGCCAACATTGTTCCAACTAGCTAGGTCAGCTCGTTACTGTAGTCCATGCGGTCAAATGAACATCGGCTAAAGGAAGTTTGAGACGGTCGTTCGGATCTTATCTACTTGGGCAACCAATGAATGTAAAATTTTCTTGTTACGACCGACGAAACTGTGTACGAATTTCCAAAATGACAAGTAAAGCTCTGTTACAGAGCTTGCTACATCAAAAGAATTTGCTACTTTAAAACAAAATAGAGTAAATGTTGCCATGTAATTACCGGAACTTCTACAAGATCTATTTTTTCTACCGTAATGGCTTTTAAGAACTTTGTTTTGGGCTAAAAAGATCATTGTCTGCTTGCTGCTGGGAATTGTCTTAAAGATGGGTGAAATACAATGTTTCAGATTGGCAAACAGCACGTTAAATAAGCAGTTTCTATAGTTACCTCCAAAATATTTCAATAAAGTCATTCTAACGTGAATAAAAACAGTTTAATTATTTAGATCTAAGTCCCCCAGTTCATGTTTTTGACTAATGCCGAAAACCAACGTTAATTCAAAGCCTTTCATGGGTATCTGGCTTATTTTATGAACTACAAAGTCGGGTACGTTGCATATTTCGATGCTGAATTTTAATCTCAATTAAAACTGCAATAGCGCTTTTGGTTTTAAAGTTACAGAAATAAAGCTATACAAAACAAAAATGATTACCTACACTGTCTTAACTAATGAATTTTCAGTTGTTTAAAATACAATGCTTAGTGGACTTCGTGTGGACAAAGGGCCATGCAGGAATCGTTGGTAACTAGGTTGTAGACAACCTAGCTAGAGAAGCTACCTTTCTGCCAGTCAACAAGAATATTGCCTTACTTGACGATGTCAATAATCAATTCAAATTTCACGCCAGGACTCTGTGGAGACAAAATTGGGCTCGGTTCGCACAGTCTTCACCTACACAATACACTTTAATACACCCCACTTTACCAAACATAGTTCCACACATAACATCTTTCAATGTCAGCAAATCATATTCAGCAACCATTAGCCGACTAAAATTAAATCGTGGCAACTTTCCCTCCTATCTTCATAAAATTGGAATAAACGATAGCCCAGCATGTCCATGTGACGGGCAGTCTTACGGAGACCTAAACCATCTATTTTTTGCTTGTAATCTAAACACAACCCACACAGAAAAACTCTATAAAGACCTGATATAGTTGGGGGTGCACCTCCCTGTTAACATATTGTCACTCTTATGTGTAATATCAAAGGAAATTTGTGACGTTCTTGTCAATTTCACCCGACTCGCTAATATAGAAATTTAAAGTTGTCAGTAATCTAAAATATCTGTGGCTGATGGACTACAGTGCAATGCCAAACCCAAAAAAAAAAAAAAATTATAATATAAACAGTAAATTGTGTACAAATAAATTTTCACACTAAATTGTATGTAAATTATTTGTCGTCTTACTTTTTTTTTTTCTAAAATGAACCTACATCACATTTACATCCAAAAATTACACTTTTGGAAAGCAATTTTGACCAGAATTTTGTCATGAAAATCGATTAAACATAAAAAATTCTTAAAGCTACTAAAAATTCTCATCTAACTTCACAAGTTTACAGTATTTTGTGTCGCAATTTATTAATTTCACCCAAACAACATTAAAAAGAAAAAATGAATCGAGGAGAAAAAAAAAGTTGTGAATGTTTAATTCGTCGCATTGCCGTTAAAAATAACCAGACGTGTCTGTTTATAAAGTTAGCCATATTTTCCAAGTTCTTAGAATCTAAACAGCCTGGGGGAGCCAAATCGGGATTTATAAGGAATTAGTTTAGGAAGTATGCCCTGATCCGGGAGTAGTAGCCGAGTTCCATAGAAAAGCGTTATCGCGGAAATGATTACTTGTCACTCTGCCGCATGGACGGTCCATTTCGATTTAGGGAATCAGAACAAATGTAACAGGCGTCCAAAATAAGCTTACACATATGAATGATCAACAAACAAAAATACTTTTGTATAAAATTGGCAGATAAGTATCAATGATATGACATTACCTCTTTAACACATTGAAAACTGAATTGCTATTATCATAATATTTATGGTAATGAAATGAATATTACTCACACGTTTGTCAATATGACGCGATCATAACTCTACATAAAATAAATAAAGGAAAATTGTTTTCTTTATGATGGCTTCAACCGCAAACTGATTTTATTTTTGTTGCTTCCGAACGAATAGTTTAATCTACTTGGAATTTTAATACATGTAAGTTATGTTATAATAATCTTATATTTTGTATATCGCATATGTATACTCTGATAAAAATATGAAAACGATCAATTAGTAAAATGAAACACATTGAAATTGAAGCGCTTTGTCCCAATTAAGCGGATGTCTCTTTTATGCCAAGTTTACCGTTCAGGTAAAAATGATAAGAAAATATAACAAAGCCAGTTTTAAATGTGCTTATTCCTAACTTGGTTAAGAAAAAGGTTTTAAAGTTTAATCTTCAGCCCCTTTCGTGGAAATCCATAACTTTTTAAATTGAAAAGATGATACATCCGCCACAGTAGTACCTACACACGCTCTTTACTTTTTTAAAAATATATTTTGATTTATACCAAGCCTTACGTTATGATTACGAAGCTGACAAGTGGCAGGAAGTTACTGGCCCAATTCAACGGCATGATGTCCCAAATAAATAAAACAAATTATGGTCATATTCGCGAGTTGTTTCATTCTCCCTTAATAACCAGCAACCCCAATTAAACTATTACCATATTACGCAACACTGTATACACTGTTTAAGTCAGGGCTGTCCAACTGGCGGCACGTGGGCCACATCCGGCCCGCGAAAGATATTTTGTGGTCCTGAACATATTACAAAAAATTATTCAACTTACCCCTTCTCTCGATTTATATATCATATTGCGTTTAGCATATTAGCATTTATACTCAATTGTGGCCCGCTAAAACTTAAGAGTAGAAAAAATGGCCCGCATTGATATAGAAGTTGGAAAGCCCTGGTTTAAGTGATTAAGTTCAAATGTATATAAACACGTCCAGTTAAAAATTATGTGTTTTTTGTCTAAAAAAAACCTCTTTTGTAGAAAAACTAGACTGTTTCGATAATCCTGTTTCTTCTTAAAAAGCTTTCTGTGTTTAAAAGGAACGAATACAATTTGCACGAACAGAATTGCAAAAATTTTACAAAAGCTTATTTCACACATTCGTTTTACTGTCAAGTTAACAATGACAAACACGACTTTTATACAGTTGCCACATACACTATCAACATTAACGAAAAAGTCCATTAAAAACAAGAAACTACACCTATTCTTTACTTTAATAAAGTGATAAACTAGCAAAATTCTAATGCGAACACATTTATTGACAATTAAAAGAACTACTGACAAAGGGAAAGTCTAGATTTTCTTTGAAAAAGATTCTTTATAGATAATAAGATATATGATTGTTAAATAACTGTGTCCATTGAAACTTTATTCATTTTTATTCAAAAAAGTTTTAAGAGAACTGCCCAACGAAGGAAGGAATTAGGTTATTTAACCTACATCTTTAATGCCGTCTTAAGAACTGAGCTTTTTCCATCGCAATGGAAAGTTGCACAGATAATTTTTATACCAAAACCTGGTAAACCCACAGATTAAGCACCCTAATATCGCCCTATCAGTGTATTGCCTATTCTGTCAAACGTCTTTGAGAAACTATTGTTAAGAAGACTCAACCCCATTTTCCAAAAAAAATTGCTTAATACCAGATCACCAGTTAAGATTTAGGCAACAACCGAGCAAGTACATCGAGTGGTTAATGTTATTAACGAGTGTTTTGAAAAAAAAGTACTGTTCCGCAGCGTTTTTGGATATTACGCAAGCTTTCGATAAAATATGGCATGACGGCATACTATACAAAATTAAACACATGTTACCGAGCAATCAATACCAAATTATAAAATCTTCTCACCAAACGCTATTTTTATGTAAGGGTAAACAATGAACAAACCCCTTTATTTGACATCAAAGCAGGAGTGCCTCAAGGAAGTGTTTTAGGTCCAGTGCTATATTTATTTTACACGGCCGACTTACCAACTACTACTAACACAGTAGTCGCCGCATTTGCCGACGATACTGCTATACTGGCAAGCCATTGTGACCATGTTACAGCCACACATCGCCTGCAAGAAAGTATTAACCACATCCAAGACCGGCTAAAAAAATGGCGCGTGAAAGTAAATGAAACAAAATCGGTACATATTACGTTTACGATGAAAAAAGACAATTGTCCACCAATAACGATAAATAACCAAACGCTTCCACAAGAAACTAGCGCAAAGTATCTTGGTATACACCTAGATCGACGGACTAACGTGGAAGCCCTACATCGTTGCCAAACGCAATTAACAATTTAAAGTTCAAGTTCAAACAGATCTACTGGCTTCTTGGTCAAAATTCGCAACTGACCACAGAAAACAAGCTTCTGGTGTATGAAACTATACCAAAGCCCATCTGGACGTGTGGAATTCAGCTTTGGGAATCAATAAGTTCATCAAATATTGAAATACTGCAAAGATTTCAGTCGAAAACGCTACGCACTATAGCCAAAGCTCCGTGGTATGTATCGAACAAATTCATCTATAGTGACTTTAATATAAGTACAGTGCGCGAAGAAATTACAAACTCAAGTAAAAAATACCAACACCGTTTGGAAGTGCATCCTAATTTAAGTGCTTTAAATCTGCTACACAATAGTAGTGAAGTGCGTCGTATAAAACGTTTTAAACCATAGGATTTAAGTTTTAGATTTACTTAATTTAAGTGACTCTTAACTAGTAACTAACTCTTAACTAATAAGCTTGTAATAAGTTAGTTAAGTAAAATATATTAGGTTGCTGTCACTGGACAGCAAACCTTCTCATGTCTAGATTGTCAACAAATTTGCTTATTGCTTCATGGTAAGCAGGTTGCAAATATGACTTAAGAAGTTTTAAAAAAACTATCGAGAACTGGTTACCGACTTGCACGATACACAGTCATAATATTGTTTTAATACATGAATATTTGTTGTTCAATCATTTAAAGCACGAGCATCAAAATTTTATACCCATATCAGATTTTGTAAATTTAATATTGCAAATAGAAGTGTAAATTAATTAAACATAGAAGGCTATTTGCATTTACCCCTTTATTCAATTAACGCAACGTTGTGCTAATCAATGAAACAGAACTAATGGATGATTAACACGCCAACAGATCTTATTGATTTGTGCATGCTATTAAATCAAGCAACGATTGCGGATTTTGTTGTGTAAACACAACCATTATTGATAGTATTTGTAAAAGGTTGTTTTATTGAAATGATTGGCCAATGGGATTTTAAAAATGAAACAATTTAAGTAAAGTGAATTCGTATAAGTTTTATATTATTATTACATAATATTTATTAATATCCATAAATTATTGCAATCTATCATAGATGACGATAAGCAATATAATTGATATACGATACTCACGAACACATAGTGGAAGCCAGTCCAGTGGCGTGCTTCCATGGGTTACCCATAACAATTTTCACTGTTATTTATGTCCACATGGTTTATCTATTACTATTTAATTACGTCGAGGCAAATCCAGTGGGTCGAACCGCTTGAGTCTTTTCTTTGGTGGCGCAGTTAAGAAATCCACAGCTAATAATGTTTGGGTGGCTTCTTAGTCGTGACTGGTACTTGGTGCTGAAAGATGACATTTCTTCTTTGACAGTATTAATTTGTAAATCGCGATGGATGACTTGGTTTGGTATGTACCGTGGAGCATTACAGATATTTCGTGATGTGTACAGCCTTTTATTATTGGCTTTGATGCGCCATTGCTTACTTAAGCCACTTTTCTATTTTGTTAAGATGATTCTGAACGAAGTCAGATGCCACTGTGTGACGCCATTATAGCAGTGTCATCTGGAAAGGTAGCAATTTTTGCATTTTTGGTTACAGGCAAATCAGTAAATATAAGGCTGGGCCAAGAACGCTTGCTTGTGGAACACCAGATACCGATAACTGGAACTTAACCGTTATTTTTTGCGACTCGGGTCTCTGTAACCATTAATATTTTTATAATTATGAAAAACACATGAATTTTCTATTAAACTTGCTTTTAAATTTATGTATCAACTAAAGCTAAAATCTCATTGCACAAAAAATTACCTTTAAAATAAATAAAACATTAATTTCCTGCTTGGTTAAGTAAATAAAAACTTTATTATTAGTTTCAGTATGGTTTGCGACTCAAAATAAAATTCTCGCGACTCACTTATGGGTCGCGACCCACAGTTTAAGAAACACTGTGTTAGATAAAACCTTGATGACAAACCTTAGCAAACGCTTGAGTGATATCTAAAGCGGGGTACACACGTACAAGTATATTGTGCAATATGTATTGTACAATATATGGCGCAATACCGTTTGTGCGATAAATGCATACACAAGCTCAATGTTTAAATTTTGATATTGTACAAGTGTAGTGTGGCTGCTCAGATTGTTAACAGGATGAAACAAAAAAGCTTTAATATATATTTCGCTTGGAAAAACGTTACTGATGAAGAAGAAGAAAATAAATAGAAGATTATGGATAATAGAGTGGTATTTAAAAAGGGAAATATTTTCCGATATGAAACTGTTAAAAGAACTCCAAGTATGCGACTACAAGAACCACCTAAGGATGGATGAAGCCACCTTTGACGTACTGGTAAAGAAAATTTCGCTTCAAATCCAAATCCAAAATACAGTTATGAGAAGTTTATCATGTGCAGGCTACAAATGAACTGCAGATATTGTACAATACGGCCGAACGCAAACACCTGTTCAAGTTACTGCGCAATTAACACAGTTACCTATATATATTTGGTCAATCTTCAATCTCAATATTATTGCGCAATATTTTTGAAAATAGCACAATATATTGCACAATATTGACGTCACAAAAGTATTTTGTGCAATATACTTGTACGTGTGTACCCCGCTTAAGAACACAATCGTGCAATGTCGTTTGCATTCAGTCTTGATTTTTCTTGCAACTCGATAAACTTGTTCCACTGTGTTGGTGATGAAAGCCAAATTGGTGGTTAGAGATTACTTTTCTTTTATCAAGATAAGTCTTCTTAGGAAGCATTTTTCAAAAACTTTGGAGAAAATGGGTCGACCCAGTCTTTAATATAATTATTAAGCAAGATTCTGTGGTACAGAAATGAAAATTCGTTTTGAATCCTATATTTTTTTGTAATTTATAAGTTACAATTGATATTTTTCGGTAAAAATATTTTATTTGAACGAAAGGTTTCATTAAGCTTAATTATTTATAAAGATATACAACCTAGCGAACATAAATTGTTCCTTTTTTGAGTAACTGTCACTATAAATATAAGCCCTCGTTTGTTTTTCAGCCGAAAACACTCCTGTCATATGTGTTAGCTCACAAAGACAATTAACGGGTATGAAATATATTTTCCCAATTTTTTACTTCGGTATACTCTACTAAATCAAGCCAACTCGATGCTATGAAACAACTCCGTTCGTTCGACCGATATTCATATTGCTATCACGTCATATCCAAACAATAACCTAAACACGATAAGAGAAACACAAAGGTTGGCATAAAGGGAACCGAATTAGCAGTTATCATTTAAATTTATGCAATTTAGTGGCCGATCCCCGGCAATAAACCCGATAATGAAAATTGTTACATTGCTCATTTTACAGCTCAAGTATTCCCAAGGAACAGTAGACGTATTGGTGACGACACGGTCGGTATTACACTTTTCATGGCTTGCATTGTTTCGACAGATAATTAAACTAGCACATACATGTCAAGATAATGAAGACGTTTATTTACGATCGGACGTAAAACTGAACCTGTTTAATATTCGATGTACGGGTCTGTATTACCCACAGCGGTACAGATAAGGCATAAAATGGCCGAAGTCGCGATATCTACACCGCAACTAGTTAAATAAATTTGGAAATAATTCTCACTTGTCCATAAATTATAGTTCGGAACTATCGATGGTGCTACAACACATACAGAGTGTTTTTCTAAATATGGATAACAAAAATGTTCCAGAAACCGTTAGAAGAGTGTTTTCCAATTTATTTTAGCCAAGGAACTCTAGTATAGTTTTTTAAACTGACCGACTACGGGATTTACGCCCGGCTGACGTCAATTATATGAAAGTCATGGATGTCGAACCGTACTTTGAGTTACATCTTAGTGTAGGGCATTCTAGATATTTAGCGGTTATATGGAACAAGCGTATATGGTCGTCATAGGAATTGTCCAAACCATTTTAAAAATTAAATACAATTAGAGAAAAATATTGTTAGTTAGTTAGTTAGTTATCCGTTCCTCTTTTGCCGCTAGGCGTCGAGGTGTTCTGATTTGCAGAACTTTTTCCATTTAATTCTATTCTTGGCTAGTTTAGCAGCTTCGTTCCATGTGGCGCTCTTCCTTGACAATACTTGTCCCACTTCTTGGTTCCGGCTTCTAGTTGGTCTCCCTCTGCTATTTTTTCTATCCCAGCCTGCGTTCCATATTTCTTTTACAAGATTTCCATCCTTCAATCTGATTAGGTGCCCAAACCAGTTAAACCGTCTTTCTTCTACTTTTTGGATGATTGGATCAACTTCGATCCTCTTCCTAATTTCTTCGTTTTTGATTTTATCTAGTCTAGTAACCCCTTTTATTCTCCTTAAAACCCTCACCTCTGCTGCTACAATTTTTGATTTTAACCTTTTTGTGAGGGTCCAAGATTCGCTTCAATATATTAGCGTAGGTATGAAAACAGAGTTATACACTCTAACTTTTGTTTGTTTATTTACTTCTCTCTTGTTTAAGAATACCTTTTTCAATGAGTAGAATAAATTATTTATAGCCTTTATTCTATTATTAATTTCTTGTTCTATACTTCCTTTAACGTTAAAAAAATATTGATTATCGTATTAAATTACAATACAAATACAAAAGTCATTTCGTTTGTTTTTGGTCGGAACCATTTCCACCCCAAAAAAACGTCATTTTCATTTTCATTTTCACAAACCAAAATTAAATAACGATTTATACTGTTTATCGCTACATTAATTTATAGATAGACTAATAAAGAACATCAATTATTCAAATATTTGATTCTTCAGATTATAAATACTTCATTATGTACAGGGTGTCCCCATTATACACCGCCAAAAAGTAGGTGCATATTCCTGAGTGAAAACGATGACCATTTGTCAAATATTTTGTTATCCGAAAATGCTTCCTTTCAAAGTTGGAGACCTCCAAAGTTGCAAGAAAAAAATATCAAAAAATCGATTACGTCCTAGCCGTTTAAGCTAGAACTATCAAACTTGGCCGAAATGTGTAGGTGTTTCCCATTGACTTTGTGGGATAATTAGAAAAAAAACACCTAATTGGAAGTATGATTTATAGTCAGGTCATCCGCTTACCATCTTCAGAATTTTTTTCTCTGGAATAAAATTGAAAATGTCATTCGTCCATAAGAAAGTACGACTTAAGAGGAAAAAATTCGTCCCTCTTTGTTTTTTGCTGTAAACGTAGCCGTTTTCGAGAAAATTAGCACTAAAGATGCATCGACAAACTCTGTTTATGCACCTCAAATATTTTTTTTTACTAAACTTAGTTGGCTAATGTCATGCTTGACTTAAGGCTTGTTCATAATAAACTAAGTGAATGTCGGCTAATTCGATTAGAGTATACTAGCAGGCGCGGAGGCCCGTAGGGCCTCCTTGTTGCTAGACCGAGTGTTGCGCACAGAATTCTCTTTCGCCGGTTACGCCCAAGTTTCCGGCCTTCGGCCGAAAACTTGGCCAGCGAACTACTCGCGCTTCGCGCTCGTACCGGATGTTGCGCACGGATTTCTTTTTCGCCGGTTACGCCCAAGTTTCCGGCCTTCGGCCGAAAACTTGGCCAGCGAACTACTCGCGCTTCGCGCTCGTACCGGGTGTTGCGCACGGAATTCTCTTTCGACGTTCGTTAGTATGTAGCGCGTGCTCGCGCCTGCGCTTTTTCTCGTTCGTGGTCTAAATTCAACTCGAAAGTGGAATTGTTTGGTACGTACTTGTCGGGGAGGGCGAGACGATTCCGAATCGGTACGACACATGCGCGAAAAGGTTGAATCGGAGAAGATTCGAGCGTTCAAAGTTTACGTCAACATGTCAAATTGTCAAATTTTGACGAAATTCTCGCTCCCGACGACCCGATTTAAATGTTGCGTGTAAGGAAATTATCAAGTAAACCGCAATAACTCGAGAAATACTGGTTTTAGACACAATTGATCTTTAATAGTTCTATGAAGCAAGATCATAGGGAAAAACAAAAGAGGTAGACCAAGAAAAACCTGGCAAGACGAAGTTAAAAAAGCAGCAACGGATAGAAACATCAAATGGAAAGATATAAAAAGGCTAGCAAAAGACAGAAAAACATGGAAAAAAAGTCAGCACAACACAACTTAACAGTCCTACACCTAACAGTAGAATGACTCATGACTAAATAAATAAATAATAAATAGTTCCTAAACATAATCACATTTTCAATAAAAAAATCTAAAATTATTTAGGGTGTTCGATTTAAAAAAACTGACTCATTCGTGTTTGAAGTTTGACTAAATGGACCGGGCATAAGGAAAACCCTGTGTAT
Organism: Elmis aenea; assembly: GCA_947652605.1. Classification (NCBI taxonomy): domain Eukaryota; kingdom Metazoa; phylum Arthropoda; class Insecta; order Coleoptera; family Elmidae; genus Elmis; species Elmis aenea. The sequence goes on along the minus strand of OX393581.1, from coordinate 12,199,357 downwards.
TATTTTAAAATGTTAACTAGTCACGAATCACTATGACACTTTGCCCTACAAATTTTCAAAGGAACTCGTTCCGACATAGCCAAGTTGTGAAATATCATTATTTTTTTTAGACTCCTGCTTCTGCCAATATTTTTATAAAAACTTAAATAACTTAAAAACGACTGATTTTAGATATATAAAACATATAACTATGTATGGTTTTGAAACAGAATTAAATTTTACATCTAAAAATTATAAACTATACTGTGTGTTCTATTTAAAATGACAAACTTACGTATCAGTGCGGAAAAACAAAACTTTGTGTGTAGTTGAAAATATCTTACGGTTATGTAGTAAATAGGGTTTCTCATATTTGACCATTTTGCTTGTCCCGGGATTCCGGGAAGAAATCGGCCTTTGTCCTGGAATTTCCCGGGATCCCGGGATGTAATAAATTATGTCAATATTTTTAAATAAATAACCCAAAAAATTAAGGGAGCGGTTTATTACTTAAAAACAACTCCAAGTCATATATGTAATACATTTTGCTCCATGATTATTACAAATAATTTAATAACATTGGTGACAGAAACATACATTTGGGAATTATAACCTTTCTATTGCAATTTCATATTTATGAATACAATAATATAATTTTTACAATGAATTTTTGTAATGTGATTTAAGAAAACACAGGTGATCTGTGCTTCAGTCAATTAGTCTTTTTCTTAATTTATTAACAAAAAGTCTTGCTGCATAAAATGCTCTCTCAGTCTCTATTGATGTAGGTGAAATTGTCGAGAGCATCTAGCAGCAAAGAAACATCGTTATTATCAATAAAATTTCATTTATAAGCTATTTTGCTTTGAATTATGAGGGTACACAAAAATAAAACTGTAAAAGTATTTTGAAAATATTAACTTTGTAATGGAGACCGGGCTTCTTTGCGCCATACTAAAAGAGAAAAATTATTTTGAAGTTTTTCCATAATGTACTGTTCGTAAAGCCATTTTAAGCATAAAATTCTGATAAGTTATGATAGTATTACAAAGATTCTAGCACAACATAAACGAAAACAACACTTTTTTAAAATCCCGGGAATTCCCGGGACAAAAAGCATTTCCCGGGAAACATAAAATAGCTTAAAATGGACCGGGATCCCGGGATCCCGGGAAAGAAATCCTAGTAGTAAACTATCACAAACCACTTTAAATCAAAACTTTTTTTTGTAAAGTTGTCACAAGACGAGATATTGATCCCTTACGTTACTTTATGTACACACTGTATTCAAATAACGAAATTTCTAATTGTAAATGTTATGACACGCGTCTCATTTTAAAGTAAATTTAAATACAAATTTGAATCTGTCAACTAAATTTCAATATAACTTTCGTGTCAAAAGTTGTAATAAGAAAATTTGTGAAAATCTACGTATTAAGAAACTGTCTCGGAGCATTCTCAAAAATTGCTTGCGTAAAACGTTATTAAATTAAATTTGAACTTATCATCCCAGTTACTTTATCGATTAAATAGCCTATTTGCCAAGTTTCTCTTTTAAAATATTGGTACAAAAACTCTTATTGCCTCATAGAAATAAAACGTAAACCATATTATTTTGTTCTTTAGCACACATACAAAATAGTGTGACATGCAAGTAAACAGCAAAAATTTAGTGTTTCTACACAAGCTCGACAAGAACTAACAAAACGAGGCTTTCAAGACTAAACATTCACTAAGAACGATACAATATTTCACGGACACAATCATGACCCATATTAATCCCTAACCCCATGACATTATTTACAGCGACTGTATATCACAGCAAATTCAAACACTTGAACGACGATAAAAGAGCACATAAGAGAGACACGGGGTGCTCAAGTTGAGTGTGCAGGGCATGGGGATATAGAGGGCAAAAAATGGAGATGAAGTTAAATTAGAAAAAAATGTAGCATGTCGACAACTACTGCTATGTATAGCAAAACTGTCAACATTTAGCATAATTTACGTGGTTTGTTGCAATTTTGGTAACTGTAAGAGCCAGAGGCGGTTGTGTGCTTGTGTGATCAAAAGTAAACAAAATTATATAACATTTTTAAACATTTGGAATCATATAAACTTGCTTAAAACCAGGGACTAAAAACGAAAAAAATTCTGTTCGTTTCTGTTCGGAACGAAAACGAAATATATCGTTTTCGTTCTAACCGAAAAGATTCTTTTTTCGTTTTCGTGAACCGAAATAATAACGGTTAAAACCGGTTTTACAATATTTTTTTTTGTCGTCAAAAAATTATTTTTTTTTCTAGTCACCACAACCCTCTATAAATATAAATACGATAACAATATTTGCGTCTCAACTAAAATAGGTATAAACGATGACGATGGGGTTTGATGCTCACGGACAGCATATTTTAGACTGACGAACCATCGCCATATTAAATTTACCAAATCGTTAAACACATTAACATTTAAACATTTTATTAAGTTGAACACCCGTAAGGTGCAAAAACACAACGTGATTAGGTTAAATTAGACACACGATCTTTATCTAAAAATATGAAAATATAGCAAGTGCTGTTTTAAATTTGTTTTAGTGCTAAAAATCTATGCATTTGAATTAAATAAGATCCTGCTGTAATTATTTAAAAAGACAAAAGAATGAATTCAAGTGGATAATTTACTAAATGTTATAAATAAAAAGATATTTAAAAAAAAACCCATATTAACTTGAAATATACTTTAACTTTATAGTTTGTACCTACATACAATACAATATACATTTTCACATTCCGTTAAATCTTACTAGCAACACATATTCCAATAAATATTCCTTTACATTTGTCCTTTTCGAAGTAAGAATAAATTTTACTATTATTATGTCTAAACGCAAATAAAACATACACATTGATAATATATATTCAATCAAGTGTATATTTTATACTGATGATCTAAAAAACAAATTAGAAATAGAGAATATCTGTACCGTTAGTTGTGCTACACGAAATTGCAAGTATAAACAACAAAGTTGTTAATACGAGTACATATTCACGTAAATATATGGAGAAAAGTGAAGCTCACTTATTTCAAGTGAGATTTTTTACTGCCTCGTGGAGTCTCCCCAGCACAGAAGGTAAATTCGCGTTTGTGTTTAACAAATAAAATTAAAATAGCGACAAAACCGGTTAAAACCGGTTAAAACCGGTTTTGGAAAATATTTATTTCGTTTTCGTTCTTGAACGAAAAATAATAATTTCGTTTTCGGTGTCGTTTTCGTTCTTAAAAAAATTTTGGTTAATTTCGTTTAACATTTTCGTTCCGTTCTCAGTCCCTGCTTAAAACTGAAAAATCCTGTAACATACTGTACATTATGTAGTTGCCAGTGGCGTAGCTAGGAAGGGCGGTCCGCCTAGCGTAGCTAGAGGGCGGTCTCCATTTGGATAAAAATTAAAATCTCGGGGTAATGAAGGAACAGTAGATATAATAATCAGCGCTGGCACTAGCGCTAGTCCCAAAGAAAAATTCACAAAAAAAAAAAGAATTCTTATCGAAGAGGATAAAACGGGCTAGTCGACCCGGCTACACTGAAAAACCGCCCCCTTGTAACGACAGAAATTCCAAGTAATAAAATTTATAATAGGGTACCAACCATTCAATAAATTATGAAACATTTCATTTATTTTAAGTATTAAATTCCATGCAGTTCAAATGCTATTTTATACAGTTTTTTCCAAACACAATAAAAATATTTTCAAATATACAGGGTGAGTCACCTTTCTGGAACTAATAGCAACTTTTATATTTCAAATACAACACCCAATTTATTTAATATTTTTGACTGCCTTAATTTTAGCTTTGCATCAATATAAAATACTACAGGTTTTTATACGGCGTTGTAAAAAAAAAAATTCTAAATTATTCAAGGTTTTAAGTCTTTATTTAAAAAATTCTCCTAAAGTTATTTTGAAGTACAGAGTTGTAATTTGGTATGGACATGCAGAAAAAATTTCTCTGTCCGCTCGATATGAAAAAATTTGAATCACACATACAGGGGTGTTTATAAATAGGTGGCAACTTCCATGATTTTCAAAAGCTCGTAACTCGATTTTTTCAAATGCAAACCCCTGTATTTTTTTTGTCATCGAATTCGTCTTTTTTGTTAAGTATGTCCTATACCCAAAACTCATACTTTTTGAGATATTCGACATTTTTCTTCAAATCGTTATTGAAGCAATAGAGTGCCGTGGAAATTGAAAAAACTGACTGTTCACTTCGCTAACGTCAAAACTTGTCATTTATTTTTTAAATTATTTCCACAATGAATATTACTTTACAAGAGCAAATTGATATGGTTTATTCATCATTTCGTGTATTTAATTACTAATAGTAATACAATTTAGTTTTATTATAAATATTATATTGTACTCATATAATCTGTAATTTAAATTGATAATTTTTTTTAAAAATCACTTGATTTAAATCATGATTTAAATCGTGATTTAAATCAATTGATTTAAATCTGCTCAACCCTGGTTTTTACTCTTATTAAAAATAATTTAATGGGGGTAGGAAAGATCTGATTTGAATTTGACATTTTCTGGATTTAACAACAGTTAATTCATTTATATTATACAAAACTGCCTCCTACTCTAACTGTAAAAGAGTTTCGATTGGCAGTCGCTACTGCTCTAATTGGTGTTAACACAGAAATAACGCCAAGAGAACGAAAAAGTGTTCCAAGACCTTCAAATAGGTATAAAGTACAAATACTTTTGGAGAGCAGAACCAATCAAGCTCTGCGCATCTTTAAACAAAAATTAGATGTGCTAACTGCAGCACAAAAAATAAACCGCGACGTTCCAGATGGCACTGCAAATGTTGCAAGGATGGTTATGTTTGTCAAAAAATGAAAATAGTTTTTTAACAATTAATAATAAATAGAAAAATATTCAATAATTATTAATGTTATTTTATTCCATCTAATTTGTAATTATTATATTGTGAGAGAATTTTCTATTTATTTTTTACAATTAAATTTTACACTTTAATACTATTTTCATTCCTATCTAGTTACTTCTGGTACTTCATTGGAACCACCATATATTTACCAAAGTAATAAAAAAAAATCGTTTAAAAATTAGTTTGTGGTAAATCAATTAATTTTATCCCAAAAACTGTAAAAACAACTTGTTTTCTAAACCCTTAAAGGTGCATAAAACATGCATAACACATTTTTTAAATAGTTTAACATTTTCGTTGTTACCAGATGTTACAGATGTAAAAAGCAAGGAAATATGCTGGGCGGCAACGATTTTTGGGACAGGCTGTATGTGACACAGAAAACATAACAAGTTTTTGTTTACATTGTTAATACAGTCACTTTTTTTGTTAAAGCCCGAGATGATATTCAACACAACGCGCAAAAAACAACATTTCACGAGTCCCTAACTACAAATACAGCAATTTGGAAACGGGTCAATAAGTTTAAAAGAGAAACATCCCCGAGGCAAGATTTGAACGTCCTGGTACACGAAAACGCCAAATTGAAAGCGTAGCATTTAAATTTGTCAATTAAAACGGCAATGACGACCAATTTGTCATTAAAAAATGTACTGTATCGGTAGTACGGCTAGATACGAGTATTTTCAGGAAGAACTCATCTTCTCAAGTTTCCCAAGAGGGTTGATTAAATTTATGTAAATAATGACTTTTATATGACAGACATATTGCATATTGCATCTTGTATATGGATATTGCAATGGGAATTGATAAAGTGGAAGAGAATAATAACATCGATAATATTCAGGACGGGACTAAAAATCACGCTCATCAAGAAATAAAAATCAGCATGTAATATTGTTACATAAATACATGCTCTCATTATTTAAATTTAACAGAATAATTACATTCACAGGGCACAAAATCTTTTAACAACTAAAATGGTTTTTTAGCAGAACTGCAAGAAAGTCAAAAATGAATAATAGAAAAAAAAAGATTAACAAAAAAAGGAAGAAAGGACTGCCATAGAATAAGGACCTTAATAATAAACATTTTAATTAAGGACCTTTTCCCTCTTCTTTATTCTTCTATTTTAGGCCATGACTGGTTCCTTCTTCGGTTTTGTTCTCATATTGGAGCTAGTTTGTCACTTCATCCATTCTGGGCCGTTTCGAGATTTATCTCTGGCAATTTTGACCAACCTGTTGTCTGCCATTTGACTGATATGTTGATTCCATTATTTGTTGCGTTCCAACACTCATTTGTTTATGTTTTCTACCTGGCAGGACTGTCACTTCTTTCTCTATCTAGTAGTGTTTTCCCTGCAATACGCCTTAGTATTTTCATTTCCGTGGTCTCCCTGCCTAACCGCTGTTTATAGGAAGTTGTTAGTTAGTTTGTCATTAATGCGAGCTTGCACTTTGCTGTCATAGTATCAGGGGCGGATTATGGACTAGTCAAACTAGGCACGTGCCTAGGGGCCCGTAAAAATGTAAATAAAAAACTGAGCGGGAGAGAAAATTTTAAAGTTATGTGTTTTTTGTTATTTGTAATTCGTTAATAAGTAGTAGGGTTTCTTTCCCGGGATCCCGGTCCATTTTAAGCTATTTTATATTTCCCGGGAAATGTTTTTTGTCCCGGGAATTCCCGGGATTTAAAAAAAGTGTTGTTTTCGTTTATTTTGTGCTAAGATCTTTGTAATACTATCATAACTTATCAGAATTTTATGCTTAAAATGTCTTTACTAAAAGTAAATTATGAAAAAACTTCAAAATAATTTTCCTCTTTTAGTATGGCGCAAAGAAGCCATTACAAAGTTAATGTCTTCAAAATACTTTTACAGTTTTATTTTTGTGTACCCTGATAATTCAAAGCAAAATAGCTTATAAATGAAATTTTATTGATAATAACGATGTTTCTTTTCTGCTAGATGCTCTCAAGACAATTTCACCTACATCAATAGAGACAGAGAGCATTTTATGCAGCAGGACTTTTTGTTAATAAATTAAGAAAAAGACTAATTGACTGAAGCACAGTTCACCTTTGTTTTCTTAAATCACATTACAAAAATTCATTGTAAAAATTATATTATTGTATTCATAAATATGAAATTGCAATAGAAAGGTTACAACTCCCAAATGTATGTTTCTCTCACCAATATTACTGAATTATTTGTAATAATCATGGAGCAAAATGTATTACATATATGACTTGGAGTTGTTTTTAAGTAATAAACCGCTCCCTTAATTTTTTGAGTTATTTATTTAAAAATATTGACATAATTTATTACATCACGGGATCCCGGGAAATCCCGGAACAAAGGCCGATTTCTTCTCGGAATCCCGGGACAAGCAAAATGTTCAAATATGAGAAACCCTATTACGAACCGACCCCCGAGAAATGTACAGCCAGTCGAAAAATAAAGGAGTTTGTTGTTAAAATTGTTGTGTTTTATTTGTTCTTACTGTGTACTAATTTCTCTAGACCTGCGTACTACGTAAAACAACGTATAAGGGTCCAACCACGTTACAAAGACGATCACGAGCCATAATTAACAACAATAAATAATTATAAGAGTAATAAGTACTCTTCCACAAAAGTGCGGCCTCTGTATAGTACGGTCCGTCACAATACCAATTCAACATTGTTATTAATTCAACACATTGAACATAGAGCTAGTGAGGTATTTTAAAAAACTTTAATATTTAGATACAGGTAAAACTCTGAAAATAACATTATTTTTTATTAATAAAGGTTAATATAAAAATACAATTTTAAATAAGTTTTTAAAATAATTATTGGTAATTTAACAGGCTAACCCTTTAAAATTATTAAACTTTTCAAATAAAAAACTGCCTTTTCAAATAGACCGTTGTAAGGTTTAAATTATTTTTTTATTTTCTGCAAGGATTATGATCGTCTTGGGTGACTTTACCAACGAATTTTGAAATCTGCAGAGTTCTTCGGTGTATTGAATTCGCTTATAATTGTTACAACGTTACAGTTACTGGCAGATCTAGAAATTTAAATTACATGTAAGAAAAAAAAAACAATCGAATAGTGATGATCATTTAAATAAAATTTAAATGTTGAAAATAATTAGAAAACACAAAGAAAACACAATGAAAATCTACTAAAGATGGAATTAATATCTGTAACAAAAGAATTGTCTTTTGCAGATACAGTGGTAGGTACTTTTGCTAAAAACCGAAAATTCTTACAGTACGATTTAGATATTTAGAAAGTAGAGATAATATATGACATAATAACGAGAAACGCAATGGTTATAGTAGATTATCAACGTTTACAATTACATACATTAAAACTAGAAATGATAGGATGGCTGGGATATCTATTACTATAGGTCACACGTCCGCGAAAGTAAAGATTGAAGGAGACCTTTTTCAGTTTTTTCAAAATATTTCAAAAAGTTGATGACGAAGATCAAATTTGAAAATGGCATCAGATTTCCCTTTACATTCTGCACAAATTTGCTAATTTAAACGTTTCTGTATCATTAATGGAGTTACCCATACAACAGGTTAGAAAAATGGGCACCCTGTATAGAAGGTACGTTCTTCATGAACGAACTAAGCTCATTCTTTCTTATAAATGTAAATCAATTAATCAATTAAAAGAAACAGTGCAGTATCACTTCAAAAATGTTTTATAAAAACCATGTACCTACTTTGAGTTTACAAGTTTTTACCTGTCTTTAATTTTTTTAATATCTATAAATTTTCCAAAACAAATCTATGCGAGAATGTGTAGTCTCTGTCTACAGGATCAAAGAAACGTTTTCTTGTGTACTTTATAATATAATCAAGAGCACCAAACATCCAATAATCAAAGTACTTCCACAAAATATGAATAACACCGCCAATATTTCTAAAATTGTCATATCTACCTTTTCTGCAAAGGAATTTCTTCACGCACAAATTGATAAAATATAGCACGAACACGCATTTACATCAAATAAAGAATCGCCTGGATGACTACGTGACTGTGACTCGAACCGCAAAAAAATATACATGTATCTTGAACAAAACTCGGAAAAACACAAGCTTACCTTGCGAATACTATTATAGAGAAATATTAATGATTGCTTCATAATACATTACATAGAGACATTTTTAAAATGCATGCAAATCGTAATACGAAGTAATAAAAACGTATCTTCAGTAACTATGCTGGCCAAGCTGAAATTTCTGGGAATTAAAAAGACCGATAACAAAAAGAGGTTATCTGCGGTTTACTTAATTTAAAAAATATATTATTACGTTTTTTTCTTCTTCAATTTTTTTACATGACTCCTCGATAAAGAAATGTAACACATTGTTTGTTTTTTTTTAAGTAAACATTTCCAATTATTACAACAAGCAAAACTAAAGTAACAACTTTTTTTTTAATACTCTCTTACATAAATCATACAACCATCGCAAAAGTTTTGATAAGGATTTTGCCTCCGGTACAACAACACTTAAGAAGAGCTTAAAACAAAGTAATTATCTACTGTCGCAACATTAACAACATAATAGCAAACGGGATTTTTTTTTGGAGCAGCTGCTTTTATTTTTCATCAGGGTCGTCGCTAGGATTAAACTACCGTGGACACAAATAATTAAAGTACCTAATGTTGAGAATTTTGAATTTTTTTACATATTTTTGTTGGAAGCACAAGCAAGTAAGTTAGTTGCAACACTAGGGTCTTAAGTACAATTTATCGGTGACAATATCATGGCCAGTTCATATTTTATTCTGATGAAGATGAATGAAGTTGGCCTAGCTCGTTTTAAAAAACAGGGGGGAAATGGCACAGTTCTGGCCATATATTTTTAAATACCTATAGTGCTAACCCATGCATTTTCGTGTAACATTTGATACGGTGCAGGTATATCCTCTCTCTTTAATCCGGTGATTGGACTGCTAATATACAGGGTGTTTCTTAAGTATTGCAAAAAAATTCAGGAGGTGATTCCTTATCAAAAATTAAAGGGGGTCTTACATAAAAAAAAATTGCTTAGACGTCTCCTTTCGAAGCTACACTCCCCTAAAGGAGTGCGGTAAAATTAGGTTTTTATTTTATTTCTCAAATTTGGATAAATTTAGGAAACTAATATTTGGTAGATGTTTTATGCTTATTAAAAGGTTTCCCATAGTAATAATTTTATTCATCTCCCGCCTCCACAGGGGGCTGAAAAGTGCGACCCCTGTTGGTTTTCTTATCAGAACTTTTTGGTGGGTTAAAATTTTTTAATTAAAAATATTTTTCTGTAAAGCTTGATTTATTTAGAAACTTTATTTATTTTATAGTTTATCTCGTAAAAGCTACCGTTTTTGAGTAAAAAATAAAATAAGTAAACATGAACCATCAAATATTCCAATATAAAACGATCATTTTGATGGTTTCCATGGTTTGTTTATGTTCATGTTGGGTAGAACTGACGGGCGTTATAGCGTTGTCGCCGCGTTAACCTTAAAATGCATTAATCAATTCTATCCAACTTGAACATAAACAAACTATGGAAACTACCAAAATGAATCGTTTTATATTGGAATATTTGATGGTTCATGTTCACTCATTTTATTTTTTACTCAAAAACGGTAGGTTTTACGAGATAAACTAAAGAATAAATAAAGTTTCTTAATAAATCAAGCTTTAATAAAAAATATTTTTAATAAAAAAATTTTAACCCAACAAAAAATTCTGATAAGAAAACCAACAGGGGTCGCACATTTCAGCCCCCTGTGGAGGTGGGAGATAATTAAAAATATTACTATGGGAAACCATTTAATAAATATAAAACATCTACCAAGTATCATTCTCCTAAACATATCCAAATTTGAGAAATAAAATAAAAACCTAATTTTACCGCACCCCTTTAGGGGGGTGTAACTTCGAAAGGAGACGTCTAAGCAATTTTTTTTTATAAAAGACCCCCCTTAATTTTCGATAAGGAATCATCTCCTGGATTTTTTTCCAATAATTAAGAAACACCCTGTATATTGGATTGGACAAAGAGAAAGGCGCGTGTAATGGTCAAGCCATTTTTGACATCCTAAAAATATGGCATTTGACGTTGATTATCTACGATTTGTAAAAACTACAATAAGTATATAGAATTCTGCTCTAAATTTTGTAGTAGTTCGCTTGGATTGTTAAACATCGCGGTGTTCGCACGCGTAATTTGCAAAAAATCACGTTTTCTAACATAAGATCAACAATTTTCGTGCAGAGTTTGTTAATAATCCTAGTTTTATTTGATTTACTATGTTTGCTGTTAACTCTGTAAAGCATACAAAGAAAGGAAAAGTATACTTTCATTTCACTTCATCGGCTTCAGTCAACACTCATTGTGTAAATAGGGAATGCGCAATACAGGTATTTATACATACATGTTTCTGGCATCGTATAGTAGTTCTTAACCTTTTAGTAGTCGTGGCCCGCTAAGTATACTAAAATATTTTCGCAGCCCCCTAGATCGTATTAACAAAAATATTACGATTTATTTAAAAAGATATCTCTCCAATGGATCGAGTAAAGTAAAGAGCAAAAAATATTTTTTTAAAGAATTCAATATTATAAAAAGTAAAAACGTTTTATAAATTTTTGGCTGGTATAGATTTTTAATGTTTCCTATTTTGCTTGTTTACCACACTTGTATCATAATCTATAAAGAATTCGATCGAAGAGCACACTGAAATAGCTTAATGCGATTCTGGCTGCTTCTAGTTAAACATTAATAACATCTCGAAATTCTAAGCTGCTTGCTCTGAATAAGCAGCTCAGAATTAATTATTCATGTTCCATTTTTACCTCCTTAATGTGCGTCAAACTAACGGCCCTAAGTGTTAATATATTTGAAAGTTAAATATGTACCACATTAGTTTAAATAATTACGTTAAGTGCCTCTTCAAAGCGTTTAACCATCTTTGAAGATCCATCCATTACTACTTTTTAAACTTAACGCAACTTAATTGCAACAAACGTGCATATAATTACGAATTACGAATCACATGAAGCCGCGTTTTATAACTAGGAACACCGGCATAATTGCATTTTTGTATTGTTTTTCCAGATTTTAAAATTTAAATATTCCAATATATAACGATTCATTGTAGTGGTACCATGGTTTTTTTATGTTCTTATTGGGTAAAACTGACAGGTGTAATTCATTTTGACGTTTACGCGGCGACAACGCTAAAACGCCTGTCAATTCTACCCAGCATGAACAAAAACCAACCATAGTAACCACCAAAATAAATCATTTTATATTGGAATATAATATACAGGGTGTGTATAAATTGGCGGAAGCGCTACACGTGGCGATGTTCTTCGTAAGATTTTAAGTCAAAAATCTTAATACGAAAATATTGTACCATGCTTGCTCTGTCTGCAAGAGGTCCTCAAAGTTTTGAGATTCAGTTCTTTAAAAAGCGTTATTATTTATATTTTTAATGAAAATGCTGCGATTTGGAATAAAAATAAATTTTGAATAATATTTTTTCATAGATATTGTGTTTTTACTTTCAAAAATTGGTGTTGAAAATATGCTAATCACTGATTTGAATGAAAATAATACAAATGGCAACATTATCATTAGCTGTCATCTCTGTTTTTCTCGTAATTATTTCTAGTTTGTGTTAGACGATACCTAAAATAATGCAGGTATGTTTACGAACTGAAGGCCTTCGGTTCAAATAAATATTATAAATACCTAAGTAAAAATTGCTAATAAAAAATGTCCAAACGCAAATAAACGGATGCAAGGTTGCCAAATTTTTGTTTTTTTAAAAGGTTCTTGAGGCCATAGGTAGCATGGTACAACAATTTTGTATTAAGGTTTTCGACTTAGAATTTTACGAAGAACATCGCCACGTGTAGCGCTTCCGCCAATTCATACACACCCTGTATAATGGTGCATGTTCACTTATTTTATTTTTTGCTCAAAAACTGTATGTTTTACGAGAAAAGTTAAAGAATAAAAAAAGTTTCTTAATAAACCAAGCTTTAAAAAAAAATTAATTGCAAAATTTCAACACACCCAAAAGTTCTGATAAAAAAACCAACAGGATCGCACTTTTCAGCTCCCTGTAAAGGTGGGAGATGATTGAAAATATTACTAAGTGAAACCTTTTAATAAGTATAAAACCTCTATTAGATATAATTCTCCTACATTTATCCAAATTTAAGAAATAAAATAAAAACCTAATTTTACCGCTCCTCTTTAGGGGGATGTAACTCCGAAAGGAGACGTCTGAGAGAGAAAAAAATTATATGAAAGACCCCCCTTAATTTTCGATAAGGAATCACCCTGTACATCTGCAATTATAAATAACATATACATTATGAGTAAAAATAACGAACAATAACTTTTTAAACACTTTGTACAGTTGTAAACATTTTAAGTTATGTAGCAAATGGCTGCATTTTTTATTTAATACTTATTTAAAATTTTAACTAATAACAGGGCTATCAAAAAATTTGTCGGCTGAAAGGCTCTCTATAAAATTTGCACTGTAAACTTTGCTAGTATTTTGGTTTGTCTTAATTTATCAGACTTTGCACACTATTTTATAAAAACAATTATAGCAAAGTCATTATAATTAAAAACCGTGTTAAGGTAGGTAAAGCTGCAAATTATAATATTAAAACAAGTACCGTCCATTGCTTTTTACTAGAAATGCAGAATTCATTATCCGTTAAGTATGCTTTATCTTCTTAACGTTAATCTACTGAAATGCAGTTTCATTAAGTTTACATGATCGCTCAGTAATACCCCTAAAGTTAATAATTATTTAATAAGACCATTTCGAATAAAGAACATCCAATAACTTGGCCGAGCCTCACTTGAAATTAATGCTTAAAACGGATTTAATTAAAAACGAAAACAAAATTAAATTACTGAAAAATTCAATACTTTGGAAGCCTGAAATTTAAATTTTCATGGTTTCGTGTTTCAAAGAGACTAAAATTGTTTTTCAGGGACAAAAATATTTACTAAAAATCTGTTTACTTTGAAGTACGCAAACGTACCTACTTTAAATAAAACTGATCTTAAAAAATATTAAATAAATCAGTCAATTTATGGTACTGATTAATGTACCTTAGTACCTTAACGAATGAATACCTTGCGCGGCAGTTGAGATACTACTACAACTTTTTACGTAAAGTAAACAGCAAGGGGATCTCGTAAACGTTAAGAGATACAGAGTTGGTTAAATGGGTGAGAATAATCTATGATTTAAGAGCAACTATTCTATGGAGAAAAAAACCTTCAATTTTTTTTTTCACAGTTTTTGCGCCATTGATAAAAGACAAAAGAAATGACGTTTTCGATTTTTGCTTGTAACTTGCTTATTTAAAATTATACTCAAAATATTTTTCGACATTATTAGGACACTTTTTTGCGTGTAATTGAAATTTGTTAAAAAATTAACCTATCTTCATTTGTTTGTGTTATTTTAACTTTCTTATTTTTATACGGGTCGTAGTTGTTGGCTATTACACCATTAAAAAAAAAAAAAAACTCGTTTCATTAATGTATGGGTTGTTTGGTTTATCTTTAAAAATAAGCAAGTTATAGCAATCTTATTGTATTTGTTAAGTTTAATCACAGTAGCCATTGAAAAACAAAACAAAATAACACATAAATAAACTAGCTGTACTTAATTAAACACAAAGAAACCTAAATAATTTAAGATATTTTTTAAATTACATAATAATTTATGGTTGTTGTTTTTTTTTTTTTCAATGGCCACTGTGATTAAACTTAACAAATACAATAATTTTGCTATAACTTGCTTATTTTTAAAGATAAACCTAACAACTCGTACATCAACTTAACGAGAAAAAAAATTCTCTTTTTAATGGTGTCATAGCCAACTACGACCCGTATTTAAAATAGGAAAGTTGATGTTAAAATAACACAAACAAATGAAGATAGGTAAAAAATTTTAACAAATTTTAATTCTACGCAAAAAAGTGTCCTAATAATGTAGAAAAATATTTTCAGTATGATTCTAAATAAGCAAGTTGCAAGCAAAAATCGAAAACGTTTTTTTTTTTCTTAGAATAGTTGCTCTTAAATAATAGATCATTCTCACCCATTTAAGCAACTTTGTATCTCTTCAGTCTACGAGATCCCCATGCTGTTCACGTTAACTGGGACACCCTGTACTTATAGACAATTCACAATAAAATGTTGATATTTCTTAAAAGTCCTTGAGAAAATCTATTTTCTTGTCTGTTTGTGTGCTTAGAAGAAATCTTCCCAGCGTTTAAACTTTAAAGTATGTATAATAAAATGATATGAGAAAAATTTTCCTTATAAATAATAAAGATACGATATATTTTTGATGACAGTGTGATGGGTGTCCCAAAAGTGATTAGGTAGGTATTTTTTTAATGAATTTAAGTGTCTTTAAAAAATTATCATCTGGCAAAATGGTTATTCCATTATTATACAAATGTATGCATATAAAAACGTTAAATTTTTTACACGATTCCTTAAATACATAAATTTGTATAATAATGAACATATCATTGTACTAAAATTAATAAAATTCGCCTCAGTAGATCGTTTTTTGGAACACTCTATTTTGGGGATTCTATTTTAAAAATCGGTGTAACCAAAAAAAAATAATTTTTTATTTTTTTGTCATGTCCCGATTTTTAGTCACACGATTTGGTCACCCTAATGAAGTTGGCCATGTTTTTTCGCCATAAGATTTTACGTTGTTTTTTTTTTAATTTTGTCATTCTTGCTAACACAACCAATATAATCTAAAAATTTAAGTTTGTGTTAAAACAAATGAAAACATCCTGTTACAAACTTAAGCATAAGTTTCATACAATTATTAAGTTATCAAGTCCCTACTTCAATAAATTCAGCAGAAATGACAACTTAATATGTAAATTCCGTTAGATAAATATCTAACGCAAGCCAAATCTCTATTCTTGCTCGTACGCTGTGATTTTCTTGTTTCATTCCAGATACGTTAACCAAAATTATAAATTTGCATACAAAGTATGTAAGAGTAGATACTTTTCACGGTTCCATTAGTTTAATTTAACAAATGGCGATCTCTGCATGTTAGCAGCAGCAAGCAAAGTCAAGAAGAAAATTTACTTCAATAAAAGAAAAACAGCTTGGAAGACGTATTTTCATACCAATTCATATAACACTGAAAATTGGAAATTTTTAACTCCAAAATATTCTTGACGTTACATAAAAAACGTTTGAAAATTGTTGTTTAAAATAATCTTTGCAAACATTGTGATTTTTCTTTGTAACACAATCAGAACTTGATGATTCATGAACAATATAGAAAATGTTTTTAATATTAATAGAAAAATGTGTATCTCATTTCAAGGTGTAGCGACAGAAAGGCGTTTTTCAGCGAATAGGAACTCGTACAGCCCCCAAAATATTTAATTTAATACAAGTTAGCAGCAAAAATGATTATTCTTCTTAAGCCTTACAAACATGCTTTCTCATATATATTTGCCCATTAAACAGAGCCGTTTACACTTATGGTTTGCAGGTGGTTTTGCATGTGGTTATGATCGTGTGTGTGAACGCTAAAATCAAGCGATTTTATTGATCTTGGTTTTGCACAAGTGAATCTAGCGCTATTAGATATTAAAACCACGTGCAAAACCGTAAGTGTAAACGGCCCTGTAGGTGCCACGTTTTAAATTCAATTTTATAAGGTTGATAATAAATAATTGCTGATTTTCGACCTTTATCTTCACTTACACTTGATAACTTATTTTATATTCGTAGTATAATTTAAACTAATAAAATACTTGTCAAACACATAAAGTTGCGAACCTAATTGTGCTACCAAAATAATACAATTAACTAAATGGAGTGCATGTTAATCAAGTTGTTATGATGCAATTATATTATTTCCCGTATTAAAGTATATTATTTATAAACAAAATCTGTTTAATTTGCGTTGTTGCATTAATTCCATTTAAAAACGCATCCATCAGTGTTAAAACTAATTGACAACTGTGTCAAATTCATTTGTTGTTTCTTAAATTAACGCGTGCATAACACTTACTAAACTCTGTTTATAGTTTTCTTATGCTTTTCATACAAAATCACGTTAGACTTGTAAAAATGGATGTTGAAATATAAGTTTTAAACCCAGGGTTTACCTGAATTTTTGTTTATGTGAAGGTAATTTATACTTTATCACACTTAAGATTTTTACCAAAAAAAAAAACTAGGAGCAAAATAAGTTTTTTCTTTTTGCAATAATGAGTTATATATATAAGAACAAAGGATTCAACTTGCTTTATGGTAGAAGTATGTAAAGGTATAAGGAATAAATAAGTAAAAGTGACGAAGATCATAAGAAACAAATTAAGCTCAAAACAAAAAGATATATCAAAAACAAATGTCCAACTATAAACAAACAATGCTTCTATTTGCTAGCAATACTTCATTCATCATGTAATTAACCCTCTTAATCTGAATAATCATATAATTCAAGAGGTATTTTTTTTGGCAATATACAAGCAAAATAACTCGATGAAAACCTGTAAAGGTGAGAACTAGGACAGAAAAAATAATTAGAACGCATCTCCCTGGGATAAAGCAATATGTTTAAAATTGCAATATCATAAAGAAATGTTTTGGTCTAATGATAGAGAATATAATGTAGCATATCATATACCAATCAACATTCAACCTCTAAATACGAAACATTAACTAATAAAAGCAAAGCTAAATTTCCTTGAAGGAAGTGGAATGTCCAGGCAGAAAAGATCGCAGTTGTGAGAAATAATTAACTACTAATGCAAAATGTTTGTGTATGAACAATACAATTTTAATTCATAGGTATGTTTTTTTTGGCAGGAACTGGGTGCAAATTTTTATTTATTAAATTTAAAAAATCCACGTGATTTGTATTTCTCAACATTTTTTAGTATCTTTACTGTAAAATTTTAATGTTGTCTGTCATAATTATGAACAAAACATATTTTGGTCAACAATGTTTTGTTAAACACTTATTAAATGCGATTTAAAACTAGTTTAATCCAAAGTTCAACTTTTATGCAGTCGAGCCTTAGTATTAGGAGTATTTACTATAAAAGCAGATGTTTTTACTAAATCAATAAGTAACATAGTAAAACGGATAATAATTATAATTTCAGCTCTTCAGCCAAGCTGGCGCTTGCCTTTATAATTTTTTATTCATGGTCTGTTTTTTCCACTTTTCAATTCCTAATACCTCCAGGTCCTTTTCAACTGTCTCTATCCATTTTGTTAGGGTTCTACTCCTCGCCCTTTTTCCCGTTACTCTTTCCTCCAGTAGGTGCTTGTTTTGTTACTCTCTTCTCCGGCATTCTAGTTATATGACCTAGCCATCTCATTCATTGCATCCTTATCACACTGACTACATTTGGTTGACCAGATAATTCCTATAGTTCGTCATTTGTTCTTCTTCTCCATTGTTCTTCTTCCCTTTTTACCCCAAATATCTTCCGCATTACCTTTGTAATGTTTGTCTTTTTTTTTAAATTCATTTTCCAAAACTCACTTCCGTAAGTAACTATTGGTCTCATAATTGTTTGGTTTATATTGATTTTTACCTTGCTTAAGGTGTTTTTCGACCTGATTATATGACCCAATGCTGCTAATCTTGAGCATTTGGTAGTTCTTTTTTTTATGTCAGCTGCTTTTTCCCGTTGTCTGATAAAGTTACTCCCAAATAGTTAAATTTATACTCAGTCCCGTCCTTCATAGCCAGTTAAAATTTTGTGTATCGTGTTCTGTTTTTCTACCCATCTTAATATCATTAACATGGTTTTCTTTTTATTTATATTTAGTCCTTGCTCTTTTTCTTTTTCTGCGATTCTCTTGATTGCTTCCATCAGATTCGATTTATTTTTGGCTAAGAGGACTAAATCATCAGAGTACGCTATTATTAATATCTTGTGACTGTAAATCGCCCTTGTCGTCGTAACACAGGTTTCTCTTACGGCTTTTTCTAACACTGCGTTAAACAAAAGTGTTGACATCGGATCTTCTTGTCTTAAGCCTTTTTTTAAATTAAATCTTGTAGTTTGTTTCGTTCAGTGTGATATTCACTAGCCTCAGTAGTTTTTTAGGCACTCTCAATTCTTCTACTTCTTCTTCGTTTTTTACTCACCATTACTAATTTCCCTTGTTTGTTTCTACAGAAAAGTGCTTTCTGGCTACGATGCCTTCTTTGGATTTTTATCCCTTGATAAAATTCCTTCATCTGTTTTCTTACATAGTTATTTTCCATATTTTCCATTTGTTTTTCATCTGTTAAGAAAATTTATTTAAATCTACGGATGAAAAAGATAAGGAATTTTTGAAAAAACTAACAAATGCTTAACCAGGTTCATTCCTAACTAAACCGGATGACGAAATATACATGCATGAAATGCAAAAATTATATTTGTTTAGAACATTTAAATTATTTCTGAAAACAGATAATGACGAAGTTTAAATTGAAATGAATTTAAAAATAAATAAAATTTTCCCTTTTTTTGCAATATAAATAATGATTTAATCTTTGAGTAATGTAACGAGTCTCTCAGACACAGCGCGAGTAGTTGTGTTCCAAAAGAGTAAAAATATACACAATAATGAAAATAGAAGACAAATTACCTATAAAATCGTATTTGACCAAAAAATTACTTAACACGACTATGATGACGAAGCTTTTTAAAAACCAGAAAAAAGTTTGTATTTAAGAGTAATTTTTTTAAATTAACAACAATAGGGTCCCATAACTACCAGTCCAACGTAATCATGTTAAAGTGTCCCAGACGTTAGTGGTTTGTTCCGGGAACACAGTCCTCGTTTAATTACGTCAATAAGTTTGTAAACACAAGCAGCAAATAGTCAATTATATCATCGACAACTAGATCACTTACATTCGGTAACCATTAACAACTGTAAACACAGTCATTAGAGACGTATATTCATTTTAGGCATCAATTAATAAACACTGAGGTACTCAATTGAAACTAACGACGAAATTAATATTCAGTTCTCCTAAGTTGGCAAACTTGGTAGTTTGTTTCAGTTATCTTTGACTAAGTAATTCGCCGTCTATTCCTGTAGTTCGAAACAAACATGATATATTTACCATTTATGACATTGTTACATAATCCAGAGCTATAACGAATACAGATAAATAAGATAGAGAACTGCAATAATTCAGTATGGAACGATTACAATTTATAAATCTTTAGATTTATGGGTTTACATTGGATTTTGAACATCGAACGGTATAAATCAGGTGCGAATTTAGAGTAAATCGTATTGATAACTAATATACAATACAATATCGCGATGTTGAAATATAAATGCAATTGCAAGCATTTATATGTAAAAACATTTTACACAGCCAGATATAAGTTTCGCAATAAATTGTAACCTGAAATTATTGGTAACGATTTTCTTGTAACAATCCGATTCGTTGACATACAAAAAATTATTTAAAGTAAAAAAAATACGACAGAACGTAAAAAAGGACATAAAGAAGCGAAACGGAAAACGTGGTTAGAATTTGGAAATAACATAAGACCTTCATTAAGGGAAAACTCAAAGGTATTTTACGGGGTTATGAGGCACAACAGAACAAAGGTATGGTACTAAAACAAATAAAAGATGGGAACGGATCCATGTACAATATCTATCGAGGAGGAGATCATGCATAGATGAAGATTTTACTTTTAAAAACTTCTAAAAGAAGAGCACAATGAAAACAGGGTAGAAATACCGGAGTGGGAGAAAGCGGAAAAAAACGAAAGAAAAGAAATATATATAACAAAGGACGAGTTAGAGAAGGCGATTTATAAAATGAAAATGGGCAGAGCACATAACGAAACATAACCAGAAATGATCAAACATATGGGAGAGGCAAAAAAATATTTTATTGGTAAATGAATGCTTTAAAGAAGGAACGGTCCCCGAAGAAAAGCATTTACAAATTAAAAGAGAACACGTATAGACTAGCAAAAGAAACAAAAATATGAGAACAAAACTAATAAAATCAAATTTTTTTTTTATGAAAAATGCAGAAATTACGCAAGATATAATAACAGAGAGAAAAACAGCAATGTGTACTCAGTCCATTGTTATTTTCGACAGTAATGAATGATGTAAGAAAAACATGCAGACAGCCGAGGCCGGTCATCTACATATATGTCGAAGCCCGGGTGAAAAAACTTTTTTGGTACCCCCTATAAAAATTTTCTTCGGAAAACTGTTACATTGAACTAATAAAAATTGAATTATCAAATATATACGTTACTAGATCCAATATTTCTGGTTGGTATTTACTGCAGTACATAATAAGTTTATAAACGAAAATAAGTTTTTATTTAAACATAACAAAACCACAATAATTGATTTTTTTTAAATTCTGTAAGACTTATCAGTTTAAGATAGGGCATTGAACAGCTCATTTTTCAATCATGTCTTCAAAGTCTGACATTTCAACTTATGTATTTTCGATGGATTATATTGCTAAAGAATTAAGTATCTTTTGAGACATTGCATATCTGACGTATGTTTTAAATAAGTTTAATTTACTAGACGAGCGTTTTGCACTGGCCACAGAGAAGTGTTAAATAAATTCTAAAATGCAATGAGGGAGAATTTTCTAATAAATATTTTTTTGGATAAATTAAAGAGGATTAATGGTTTGATTTTAAACGGGAATTTTTATTCTATTATATTTTATATAATTCTTTCTCATTTAGAACATTCAAAACTTTTTATAAAACTTATTTACATATTTCACACTGTTCATAACTCAGAGCATAGTTCTTTAACCAAAAAAAAATGTGTACTTTATATTTTTGTAAATTTTAAGGAACTGCCTTAAATCGTTTGTCTATTTGAGAAATCAAGGTGTCGATCAGTGCATAAAACTAAAAAAAACTTATATTTTGCTACAGGGTCATTTACAGTTTAATTAGCACCTATCTCATAAAAAAAAAAAAAAATTTGCAGATACGATGGGTAGGAAACTATGTAGTTCCTAGTTCTTGAACACTTTGTTTACTTTCTTTTAATGATTTTTCGAATGTATATTTTTAAATGTTAAAGTACATTCTGCTCCGACTTTATAAGTAAAAAACCTGATTCTAATATCATGTCTTCGAAGCTGATAATTTATTATTATCCTCTTGTGTATATCTTGCACCAGATTTAATTCCTTTAATTTCGTTTTTTATTTCAAAATAGTATATTACATTATTACATAACAAGAGTTATAAGAAGCATATTACGCACGAGTGCGTAATTGCTTTACAACTCGTGTTATGTAGCTTACTTTTTCTACGAACACATAATAACAACGATTTTAACGGCTTTTTGGCTAATATACACTTGCAATTATGTTGTCTTGTTAATGTTGAGGTAAGCCCACTTTGAACTTTCTACAAGTGTGCGTTTTGCTTACCGTGCGTTAGGACTCACTTATTATGCATGCAGGATGTACGGTAAGAGTCATTTACATTAGTGGTAGTAGAAAAGCGATATTGTGGCATGTACAATTTGTACTGTTTTTGTCCTTTTTATCAACTCTGTTTTAAACAACTATTACTTTTCATTATTTTTTAATTCTTATTTTGAAAGTTTTCATTTCATTCCATCCGATTAATATATTATTTTCGGTGGCACAAAATTTAGAATATCATTTCAATACAAGCCCTTTTGGACCCGCCTACGTCGGGGGCACCCTCCACTTGACCGGTCCTACGAGACAGCACACCATACCCTTTAGGCTCGGATACTGGAAAATGGATAGTATTTAATGAATTGATTTTCGCAGACCATATGGCGATACTAGAAGAATCCAAAAAATATCTTATGCTCAAGATAAAAATCACACACAGGCAAGTAAGTAAACATAGTATGAAAATAAGCCAAGACAAAACCAGAGCGATGGTCATAAGGGCGGAGAAGATTGAACATAATCTAAGCCTGAATGGAATACAACTAAAATAAATAAAAAGCTATAATAAATACCTAGGAGTGCACCTACACTGTAACGGGAAGGTAGATAGTAAATATACGAGACAATAGGCTGAGCAGCCAGCGTTATGGCGACAAAGAAACAGTTCCTTGAAATAAGGGTTACCTAAAGAAAAGAAGGTAGAGATATATCGTAAAGTGTTTAACCCCATCTTAACATATGGTTGCAAATCATAGATCACAACCAAAAAACAACAAAGTCGTATCAGAAGTATGGAAATGGGGTTTTTAAGAAAAATTGAACAAAATTAGAAACGAAACTCATAAAGGAAACCTATAAGTATAACCAATAAAACGAAACGTCGGCCCTGTGCAGAAAAAATTGCCCACCCCTAATGCAGACCAAGTTGTGCATGGTAAAAAAAATGCAAGGAACGCAAGAACGTGCCCAGGTACAATGAAATAAACAAAGTATGACTAAAAGAAATACTGGATCAGCTTATTTATAAAATGCCATACGAAAAGAAAACAAAACAGAGCATAAAAAAAACTTTTGACGTATACGTTATTTCTATAAGACAACATTTCACGAAACAAATACACAAGTGATAAATTTGTGTATCTTTTTGATACTTCAGTGGTAGAACAAAGCAATTTTCCACCTCACGCGGCTGTACGAAATTTTAATATCACTGGGAATTTTGTAAACACATTGATCATTCCACATCCTCTTTTCCAATATTTCAGTTATATTACTCCAGCATCGCATATCTCGTAACCTGCACTAAATTTCATTTTCTACGTTTCACGTGTTTACCAAATAAACTTTTCCCGCAAATTAAATGAAAGCTTTCCGATAACAAGATTAAACTTTTCAATTGCAAGTATGTTGGTGTAGTAAATGTAAAACCATAAAATCTACGAATTATGACACCATAATTCGGGAATAAAATCCTTCACCAGCCCCATTTTCAATCTAATATGTTGTAAAACGTCTAGACAGCTTCTTGTATACGTTACTACAGTTTCACGATAAATGAAAAGATATAAAAGGAAGAGGAAATAAAAATTACTTTTATAAAATTGTTTCCGCACTAAAATTTTCAATAAAAATTATATGCCACACTTAACGCATTCACATTTTACAATTTATAGCGGAAGATTTCGAAATAATTGAGACATGAAACTTTCAACATTGTAGAAAATTAAGTTAGATGTTCTTTTGTTTGTTAAATGCTGAAAAAAGTAAAGCACACTTTATCCATTTTTTTAATTTTTAATATAAATAAATATGTTTTATGTGTAAATGTATTTTTTGCTTCTATAAACTTAAGAATACATTGAAATTCGGAATAATAGTTATTAGACTCACTAAAGAACTATATACAGAGATACGCAAAAGTATGGAAACACAAATATCTAGAATTCTAGAATACTATTGCAGACATAACAATGAAATTTTAATCTAAGCGTTATGACTCTTTTCGGATTCGATAACAATATGAAGTTTGAAATACGACTTCCGGTTCAACCGGAAACGGACTCAACTTTGAACTTTTAAATAGAACACCCTGTATATTTTTACGTTTTTGGATTTCTCTTAAAATTTACTTTAAAAAACGCATAAGGTTATATGGGTTTTGTTCTTATGAAAATTTTGAGCGATACAGCACTTTCAATTTTAGGTTAGGGTTAAAACCGTTTACGGTTCAACCGAAAATCATACTGTAGAAACACAAAATACTAGTTTATTGGATTTAGCAATTGTCCCATCACACTGGTCCAATGAATAAATGCATAATTTTAAGAAACCTCGATTTAAGAAATGCAGGGTGTTCTATTTAAAATTTCAAAATTTGAGTCCGTTTCCGATTGAACCGGAAGTCGTATTGCATCCTCAGTATTTTCATAAAACTCGAAAAATACGATAACGTTTAAATACAAAATTTTATTGTTATATCTACAATAGCATTCTAGATATTTCCATAGTTTTGCGCAACCCTGTAAGTATTTGACTGCTGTCATATTTAGTGTATATCCAATGGCGTAGCGAGGGTAAATGACGCCCGGGGAATAGTATGTTTTTTCGCCCTACCCGTCTTCCGTATTTTTATTGTAGTTTGTGAGTTTCAAGTAAAATAATGTTGTATTATTTATTCAAATACACTGTAATAATAATGAAAACAAATTTTAAAACTATAATGGCATTTAGGTTTCTGGCTTTAAATAAGTGAAATAAACGCAAAAATATTTAGTATTCGCGGCGCCCCCCCCACCCCCAAGACAAGCGCCCAGGGCATCGATACCCCCTTGCCCCCACTGTGTGTATCTTATGTCTCTGTTTTTTTTATTGTTTTAATAAATAGGTTTGCCTTTGATTTTCAATTTTCTTTGCGCCTCCCTCTAAGGGGCGCGCTCCACAGGGGGAGAATCACTGGGTTAAGGCTTATGAGTTATGAAGATGATGAAATTCACACATATTCGACACAAAACAGTTGTACGAAGTGGCGCAATCGTTTAGTTGGTGTCTTGACACAAACTGTTTAGTTGCTAAAATATTCAAGTGGACGTAAGTTGCAAGTCAGTGCGTTGTAAGATAAACAAACGACTCGTGCAACCAAACTATTGCACAACCGATAATTGTATGGCATTGTAAGTTATTTGTTTTTTAACATACATAATAAGAACTATTATTATTGATAACTAATTACTTCTAAAATATGGTTTACTTCTGTCCGTTTAACCGACCTTGTGTCTTTTACGGTTTAGAAGTTGTTTTTTCCGAGTCTCAAATTATGGACAAATTTTATAATTAAAAACTTCATTTTTATTAAATTTTACGAGGGTGCTCGTTATCTTTTCTCCTTAATCGCGAAACTCTTGGTTTCGTATTAATTTTAAAGTATGAACTAGCAAATCCTTCTCAGTGGGTATATTTCAATTTAATATTACAATGCTAATCAGGGGTAACAAAATTGGCTGGAAGCACCTATATTAAACAAGTCCCCAACTTTAATGGTGTATACAACACTGGCCCAAATTTATAAGACGTTTATTATTCAAGATACGTCTCTCATCAAAGTTGAGTGACTCGAAAAGTTAAATTTAATGACGGTTACGAAAATCGAATCGCACTACTGGAGTGCTAATGAGATTTAACTTTTGTTGCTACACCAAATAAATTTTATCCCAAAGTCCGTATATTTAAATTAACTCCAGAACTCGCAGCTTACAAACAAAATCCTTGTAAAAAGTAAAAGGATTAGAATTTCGCGCTTCATTTTTAGGTCTTATAAGATTACGCAGGTCGAATACAATTTATTAACATATAAATTATTTACTTTTTCAGGAAAAAACTTCTGAAAAGCTCTCAATATTCTTTCAACACCGCACGGGTTATTGGCGTTTTAAACATAAAAACAAAAAGTTTTTTAATCCACGAATCCTTTTTAGAAGAGCTCGTTAAAATATGAATTAAGCACCTCAAAACTTGGGATACATTTTAAAGTTTATTGGTTACGCAAAGTAAACAGAAAGATACAGTTAAAAACATTGAAAAAAGTTAGCAAGATAGAAAATTCATTAAGTAATCCCACAAAAAATATGCAAAGTTAATTGCACAATAAGCCTTGCGTGCTGGAGATTTACCTTTTGCGGTTTATACTCCAATACAATGCGATACTTTTTCAGGATATTTGACACGACTGCTCATTGATGTTTTTTTTACGAAATTTCTTTTTAAACTTAAGCCATCAAAAGTGTTTATGAAAGAAAAAAAAGCTTAATAAGGCAGCATTATCCCTAAACAATGTTATATCTACACGCGAAATAAACAAAAGTGTACAGCAAAATAAAAAAACCTCGGTATTGCAATAACTGGACCAAATAAGCGGAGTACATTCAGGCTAAATACTTGATTTTTTTGTTTATTAAATATTGCTCCAAATAAATGACTGCCCCAATTCTTTCTAAGACGCGATGCCATTGACAGTTATTAAATTGCTGCTATAGCTGTCCCAATTAAGCGGCAAGTGAATCCAAATAAGCGGATTTTATTCGTTTTAGTTGTTTTTTTTTCAAATAATCAGCCACAATTAACCCATCTTTCACTTTACTACAACTAAGTGTTTTGGCTTGTGATTAATCATTGTTACCTACATATTTTTATAACACCTCCAAACCTTGATACATTCCAGTTGTTACAAATCTACTCTATAGTTCAACAGATCAAAATCGTAACAACCTACGCATTATTAACAAACTGTTCTGACGTTATTAATAATGAAACTCGGTACATTCGCGAAATATTCATGTTTTCATTTAAACTCGATATAATTGTTAGACCTATGTCACATACGAATGACAGGCCAGTCCTTCCCTCCGACACCTTTATTAATTATTCAGTTCTAATCATTAGTATGTAATCATCAATCTTGTCCCGACAGCCCTAGTCCATCAACGATACTATCTTCATATTTATTGGCCTGGGTCAGGTCAGGCTCCAGACAATTTCCAAAGTTTTAAAAAGTTTTTGATCAAGCACAGTGAATTTAAAAGACCAAGAAAATTTCACTATTACAAAATCATATTGTTGATTATGTTTATTTTAATAACTTAAATAGTATATTACATAACAAGAGTTGTAAGAAGCATATTACGCGTAATTGCTTTACAACTCGTGCTATGTAGCTTATTTTTTCTACGAACACATAATACCTACGATTTTATCGGCTTCTTGGCTAATATACACATGTAATTACGTTGTCTAGTCAATTTTGACGTAAGCCTACTTTAACATATTTAGACAAGTGTGCGTTTTGCTTGCCGTGCGTTGGTGCCTATAGACTAGGAAGTTACTTGCGAAAATTCTCGCGCAAGCGACTTACTTGGTTATTTACATTATGGGCAATACTTGCGACAATTTGTCGCAATTTAACTGTCGTAAGTTTTGTCTTTCGCAAGTTCTCACATACGTATTTAGACACATTGCGATATATTCTGGTGCAAGTTTATTTTTCCTTTGTTCATAATGCCTTCAGTAAGACAGATTCGAACGGCAGCTTTGTTAGTTGTTTATTATGCAAAATTAAAAAAAATAAATCAAGTAAAAAACAAGTTGTTGGGTAAAAGCATGCGTGTTGAGAAGAAAAAATTTTGGAGCATACCGTAATTTGCTAAATGGGTTAAAAATAGAAGATGCACAACAGTTTACAAATTTTATTCGCATGTCTGCTGTTGATCTGGAAAAACTTTTGAGTTTAAAGCAGGGGTTTGGAGCTCCGGCATCGAAATGCCTGCTCCAGCTCCGCTCCATGCTCCAAATATTGTTAACATTTAAAAAAACAATATTGGATTACAAACAAAGTTTTAATTTTATCGGATATGTAGAAGTTCGTCTAAAATAACAATATTTGACCTTAACAAACAAATAAAGTTAAATAAATTTTTAAAAAACAAATTATTGATCTTCAAACATTGAAAACAAGAAAGAAAAAAGTAGTTTTTTAAAAAACTGTACATAATAAACTAGAGCAGTGGAGCAATCAAAACTATTAGATCCGGACTCCGCTCCTGCTCCAGGCAAAAACCCATTGTCCCACTGCTCCCTGCTCCGCTCCAAACCCCTGGTTTAAAGCAGCGTTTCTCAAATAATTTTCTAGAAATGAGAGTACGACCCATAGGGAAGGGGGTCTTCATCCCCGAAAGAAAATTTTTGGAAAAATACTTTTATAAATGTCATTTTAAAGCATTTTAAAACAAATTAAAATTATTAATTTTTTGTTATTATTTTTGTTTGTATTTTTATCAAAACAGATTCGTTTCGCGACCCACTAAAAATTAAACGCGACCCACTTTTGGGTCGCGACCCATACTTTGAGAAACGCTGGTTTAAAGGTTAATAAAATAAAGAAACAAGATACACGTTTACGTGCGTCGGTTGCACCTAAATTTACCAGATTTAATTGCTTTACCAGGAGGAGATAAACCTATTCCATATGTTATTGTAGCAGATGGTGCTTTTGCAATGAAACCGTATCTGATAAAACCATTTCCTTAGAAAGATAAACCTGGTCCAAATCGCGTATTTAACTATCGCCTATCTAGAACTAGACGCATTATTAAAAATGTATTTGGCCTTTGTGCGAATAGATTCAGAATTTTACGAAAACCAATTCTACCGCAACCAGATAATTAGGAAAATTATCTTGGCGATATGTGGTTTTCATAATTTTCTTGTGAAGGAGACAAATTCTGTTAAAGTATATGCTCCACCACGCACGTATGTTCCACAATATTGCATTTTCTTCATATAGACTTATCAAAATTTTCATTTCACTATCACTCCGCTTCTACTTTTCTGTTGACATTGTAACAAACTCACGCCTAAACTCGCCGAAATATCGAAACGAGTTGGAATTATTGTGAGAAATCGCGCGATTGCCATTTGACTTGTTTAGACTAGCAAGTTTAGTTGTCCGATACGAGCTGTCGCAAGTTCTAGTAAGTCGACTCACAGGGTAATTTACATTAGCGACACTGCTGTCGGACACTAAATCGCGTAAGTTTCTCGCCAGTCTATCGGCACCTTTAGGACTCACTAACTATGCATGCAAGCTGTGGGGTAAAAGTCATTTACATTAGTGGTCTTAGAAAAACGTATTACATTACAGTTTCCACAAAAATAAACTTATCAAAACACGTAAATAATTTGTTTATGACTTATCGAAAATTATTATTGTTCGATACTTTAGGTACTAAAATGATAATGAAGTAGGTAAGTACCTACAACCCAAAAATATTCCTATCATGAGACATTAATGTTATTAGGTTACTCTTAATTGCCGTTACATAAGGCATATAAAATTCTTCACTACAACATTGCATAAATAACTTTTTTATACTGTTTTGTATTCGATAATCTAGATACGACTCTGATGTATACCAAAGCTATATTTAGCATTGAAAAGAATCAGAGATACCGAAACAACTCTTTTGTAATTAAAACCAAAATAGAACGAATACAAAGCAATAATTATAAGCTATTACACAATTATCAAGAAAATTAAGTTCTGAGAAATTATGAAAAGCAACGATTACATTTTCCGGGTATTAAATACTTTGTTAATATTAAATAATAAGAACGAATTCTTTTACGTAAAAAATTTATTACAAAGTTTATTATGTAATCGTTCTCTGGTGATATCAACAACAATTTTTTTTCTATTTTATACTTTTTTCAATGTAAGTCAACAACGAGCAAATACGTGTACAGACTAAAAGAAAAAACTACACCCTCAAGAGCAAGTTGTCTTTAAGGATTAGCAATAAAATAAAATAAATTTTAAAAATTTAGTTTTGATCAAGGATGAGAAATCGGAGTTGGAGTCGGGAGTCAGGAGTCAAGGAGTCGAAACTTTTTTGAGGAGTCGGAAGTCAGAAAAACAACCAACTCCCTATTCTTTTTAATTTAGTTTGTTCGAGGATGAAAACAATTAAAAATTTAAAACTAAAACTAAATAACGATGTCATCGTTTTTAAACACTAACGGAAACGATTAAAGTAACACAAACTAGTTTTGTCTGTGAACGTCCAATATTAATCTGCAAAAATTACTCGACTGGATAAGGTTTATACACAGCGCAAGAATACAAAACGCATGATTCGTGTGATACAAGGTAGGGTTAGTTCTGTAGTCACCCAAATTTTAGCCCTTGTTCACATTTGAAAGTTTTTAAAAGCTGATAGTGCCTTTTTTTGAAGTTTTTAAGGTCAAGGTATGTAGAAATATGGTTCCATGTTAAAACTTTTCCTACAATTATTTTATTTTGTTTAATTAACCCTAGTTTACAAGAAATTGATAGTTAAAATGTAAATGTATAACGAGCGGTGTTTTGCAGACAAGTTTTGTAAATTGGCATGCATTTAGGCAGTAGTGGAGGCTAACTTGTCCATAGTATTTTAATATTAATTCCGTTTTATAGGATAACCGAAAATCTCTCGTATATTGAGCACAATTTTTGCTAAATTTATCGTATAAAACGCAAATACAAAGAATACATCATATTTATTTTGGAAAATTAACTACATTGGTCGAGTTTCTGTCAAAATTAAGTGTGAAAATGGGCGAAACTGAAGATGTTTTATTTTATTTATAGCGTACCTATTTCTATTTGTTATTATCCTTTCAGCTTTTGAACAAATGTTTTATAACACAAAATGCTAAAAAGTTATGGTGCGTATTATAAACAAATATTCATATTAGCAGAAAGATTTGAATTAAATCAAGCATGCGTGTTATACGCCAGATTTTAAGGGAAATATAAGCAGAAATGTGTCATTACAATATGAAACTTCGATAACATATTTTTCACAAAACAATTTGTATGGTTATTATAAATTTTTAAGTTTAACTTTTAAATTTAACAATTACCACCTAATATACAATTACAATATTATATTACTTTTAGTAAAACACCAAATACAATGGAAGTCGCTTATAATGCCGGTCGAATACTACCTCGCAAACCCGCATTGCATTATATGATAACCCTGGTATAGCAGAATTGTTGAAAATTTCATATTTTTATTTGAAAAAACTCACTTTTTTAAAAATTTTCCATTATTTACTATTATAAAATACACTTAGGAACGAAATAAAACAATTTTCACTTAAGTAAATATATTATAATGACTCTTTTTTTCTTGAAAGGTGCCAGGAGTCAGAGTGGGAAGTTGGAATCGGTTTTAAAAAATACCGACTCAGGAGTCGGGAGGCAGGAGTCGGTTATTTTTGTGTCGACTCCTCATCCCTGGTTTTGAAGTGTTTCAGCAAACTGAAATCCACTGAAGTGTAAGACCTACTAATTTGTTTTGGCAGTAAAGCCAAAATTTGCGCTTTTACTATTCGCTTTATCGACCTTAAAATTTGGCGCAAAACCGATTGCCTAACTCTCACCATTTTCATACTATTTCTTTTCTTTATTCCTAACTACTTGATATATAAAAGAGATAGAATGTTTTTATACACATTTGATAAAGAATAAACATTATACAGTCAATTCACCTCAAATTACTTTCCATTAAAAAATGTATTAACCAATTTTCTGCTTATCACAGCACTATACTGATTATAAAGTCGATAAACCTTACATGTTTATAGCTTAAGATTATTTACCCTATCCTCTGATCTATAATATAGGAGCTACACGTATAGGTGGAAATATTAACTCGTCGCCGTAAATGGCATTTATCGATTGCTCTAGCAAGTGAAGAGCTTCAACTCGCGGTAAGCTTGTTTATTCTAAACATCCCATCCTAATTAAAACAACAAATACGGTTTTAATATAAACAAAGAAGCGAGAATAACAATCATAACTCGCTTGGCAAACTGAAAGCGACCTGAAAAAGTACTTTCAGTATCATAATATGCTTTTGTGCGACAAATAGTGTATGTTAAAAAAGTTACCTTGTTTACAGTATGCGTCTGGGGATGTTGGGATTTTCTCACCTGAAACGGAACAAAATCATTGTTAGATATACTTTAATTCATTACAAAAGCGTCATGGCCCGATTGCACAAAAGTTAAAGTTGGGATTAATCCTGGGATTAAACCACGTTAACCCAGGAACAAGAAATAATAAAAAGAAAATTCAAGGAACAAAATGAAGAAAAAAAACTGGAAGATAAATGGAAAACCTTCAAAGTAACATTGTTAGAGGCTGCAATAGAGAGTTGCGGAATATCAAAAATTGCGCAAACAACCACAAAAACTACAGAATGGTGGACTTTAGCACTACAAAAAAAAATGGAAAAACCATCTAAATATAAATAAAGCAGAGGATTACAATAAATGCAAAGAAAAAATAAAAGAAGTCAAGTTTGCAGTAAGGGAAGCAAAGGAAAAATCATGGATAAAGTTTGTGCAGAACATGAAATAGAATATCAATGAGAATCAAAAGTTGTTCTATGGCACCTTAGCAGCTAAGGAAGAAAAAGAATATGGCATGAAAAACATAAAAGATAAAAATGGGAACATAATTCCGGATGATGAAAAGATACTGGAAGGATGGATACAATAGCTAGGCGGAGACAGATGAAATAAACGAAAGATACAAAGAAGCAAATGTAACATGCAACAGAGGATATCAGGGGAAAACGAAGATTACAATGGAAGAATGAGAAAAATCAATAGCAATATTAAAGTTAGAAAAAGCTGCAGGTGAGGATGGTATTACACCGGAAATTATTAAATACATGCAAGAATTAGGGAAAGAAGCAGTAACGGCTCTATTGAACGAAGTAATTTAATAAAGTACTAAGGAATTGGAACGCTGGAATGATCCTAGCATTATACAAGAAAGGAGACAAAAAAGATTGTTCTAACTATTATAGAGGAATAAAATTACTGAGTGTACCAGTAAAAATACTGGTAGGAGTATTGGAAGGTAGATTAAAAGAAAAAATAGAAAACACACTAGAAGAATCCCAAAACGGTTTCGGAAAAAGAAAGAGTACACAAGACCCAATCTTTATATAAAGAAAAACAATCGAAAAGAGCTTAACAAAAACAAAGAATTATATTTATGTTTAATAGATTTGGAAAAAGCATTCGATAAAACCAAAAGAAAAGACGTATGAAGGAGCCTAAGAAGAAAAGGAATAGAAATAGAAACAATCGACATACAGAAAGCGATGTACAAAAAAACGGTAAATATAGTAAGAATACAGAATCGGCAGAGTTTAAAACAAGGATGCGTGCTCAGCCCATTAATATTCGCAGTTGCCATAGATGGCTTAATTAAAGAAGTAAAACAAAAAATGCGACTGTTTTACATAGGTAGCTGGAAAATGGAAAAAATAAATATATCTCAGCTGATGATTGCGGACGACATGGTCTTAGTCGTGGAACCAGAAAAGAATCTGCAACATAATCTAGAAACTCTACACCAGGAATTGGACAAAATCAACATGAAAAGAAATACAGAAAAAACTGAAACTTTGGTCGTTACAACAGAGAACAAAGAGCATAACATCACTTTAAATGGGCTTAGGTTGGAACAGGTAGAAAGCTTTAATTAATTAGGAGTGATCATAGAGAAAAATGGAGGAATGGACAAGGAAATAAGCGAAAGGACAGGAAATGTGGGAACAATATTTAACAGTTAAGGAACAAAATTTTTTTGGAAATAGGGAAGTCCCAAAACAAACAAAAGTGGAAGTGGTAAAAAAGTAGTCACACCGGAACTTTCATACGGAAGTGAAACGTGGACACTCACAAATAAAAATAGTAGCTGAGAGAATGAAGCAGAAATGAGATTTCTAAGAAAAATCCAAGGGAAACCGAAAAAAGATAGAATTAGAAATAAAAGATAGAAAACAATTAAAGATAAAACCAGCTGAAACAAAACAAGAAAGACAGCTGGGATGGTTGGGTCACATTTATAGAATGAAAGAAGAAAGTTTAACCAGAAAAGTCTATGAAGCAAGATCACAGGGAGAAAACAGAAGTGGTAGACCGAGAAAAAATTGGCAAAAAGAAGTTACAAAAGCAGCAACGGATAGAAACATCAAATGGAAAGACATAAAAAAGCTTGTATAAGACAGAAAAACATGGAAAAAAAAAGTCCACACAACTCAACAGCCCTACACCTAACAGTAGAACGACTCATGACTAAATAAATAAATAATCAGCGTTTCTAAACTCTCTTTAATAACTTCTAATAATAGACCAATCTGGCAGTTATAAAGTTGTTCGGTGTTGCTAAGTTGTTAAATAAAATAAAGCTGTAACAAGCAAATACGTCATTAAGTCATGTATTAAACAATAATTCTCTTGAACAGTTTTCCGGTACTTAAAGTTCTTAAGTTAACTAGTTAAAAATACTATTAAAAATTTATTCACAGGATGCATTCGTTGCAATTGTGTGAATATTTAATAACCATTCGTGTGCAAGTTCATGAAGTGTCTGTTTAATAAATACATCGACTAAACACTCCTAGCACTAAGCACTTGTCGAATCTGCCAGTGACGACAGGCAGCAACATAAATCGGAAGTTTCCAACTCGCAGAATGAAGATAATGAAACGTTGTAATGGTTAAAGCAATCGTTTATTCAAAGTAGGCCAAAATAAACCAACCAATTTAGTCTTCTATACAGGGTGTCCCAGCCAAGACGAATTATTCGATAGCTCTGTTATAAGTGATAATATTAAAAAAAGTTAAATATAAAAGTTGTTTGTTATCATTTACTACATAACCTAAAATTATTTTTAACTATACACAGTGTTTTGTTTTTGCGCTCTGATACTAAACATTGTTTTTTTATATAGAACACCCTGTATATTTTACAATTTTTGGATGTAAAATTAAATTCTCTTTTAAAAATATGATATTATAGGTTGTTTATGTCTAAAATGAACCGTTTTTGAGTTATTACCGTTTTTTTGAAAATTTTGACAGATGCAGACCTTTATAAAAATATTTATATTTATTAACATAACAACACCAAAGCAATTTACACTGGTAATTTATTAGACAATAGTGTCGTAGTGATTGTTGACTAGTTACATTTTTAAAATAGTATACAGGGCGTTCGTTATACTCGGTCCATTTCACTAAACTTTAAACGCATGTAAGTCATTTTTTTTTAATGGAACACCGTATATATTTTTACATTTTCTTGTAGAAAATTTATTTATCTTTCAAAGTTGTAAAGCATGTTTTATGTCTAAATATAATACTTTTGAAGTTTTTTCGTTTCTTATGATTTTTTGAGAGTATTTTACCTAAAATATTGGTAGTAGCCTTTGAAAATTCAAAACAATTTGTTTGAACTCAACCAGAACAGTTAATCGGCATAATTTCCACTATTATGCCACTAAAAATCTATATTTTTAAAGAACTGTAGATTCTGGTGTTATTTGCTGCCATTTATGCTGTGTATCTACAGTTCTTAAAAAATACGGATTTTTGGTGGCATAATAGTGGAAATTTTGCCGATTAACTGTTTTGGTTGACAGTTCATACAAATTGTTTTGAATTTTCAAAGGCTAATACCGATATTTTAGGTAAAATACTCTCAAATAATCATAAGAAACGAAATAACTTCAAAAATATTATATTTAGACATAAAACCTGCTTAACAACTTTGAAAGATAATTAAATTTTCTACGAGAAAATTTAAAAATATATAGGGTGTTCCATTTAAAAAAAATGACTTATATGCGTTTAAAGTTTATTGAAATGGACCGAGTATAACGAACGCCCTGTATATTATTTTAAAAATGTAACTAGTTAACAATCACTACGACACTATTGTCTAATAAATTACCAGAGTAAATTGCTCTGGTGTTGTTATGTTAATAAATATAAATATTTTTATAAAGGTCTGCATCTGTCAAAATCTTTAAAAAAACGTTAATAACTCAAAAACGGTTCATTTTAGACATAAACAATCTATAATATTTTTAAAAGAGAATTTAACTTTACATCCAAAAATTGCAAAATATACAGGGTGTTCTATGTAAAAAAACAAAATTTGGTATCAGAGCGCAAAAACAAAACACTGTATAATTGAAAATAATTTTAGGTTAAGTATGTAGTAAATGATAACAAACAACTTTTATATTTAACTTTTTTTAATATTATCACTTATAACAGAGCTATCGAATAATTCGTCTTGGCTGGGACACCCTGTATAATCTTTATGTCATTATAATTAATATTAATCCAGTGTTTTTTTTTTAAATTTGGTTATTGTTCTCACAGTACATTAATGATCATGACATGCATTGCAAATTTGCTTAAAAATTTTAATTATGTGACGTCAGACATAAATAAAGATGTGTCCAAGAAGAGTCGAGTATTTTTTTATAAATTATTTTCGAAATTATCAGAACCTTTGGAATATTAATGACTTTAAATATCTAGGCCTTAATATTTTTTCTACGCTTTATTCTTGGCTGTTATAGTGCCCGGGGTATCAACGGTTTACTATTTAAAAAAGGAAGAAATAAATTTGTAGTTAGGACGATGAATTGTGCTAATAAGAACGTGAATATTAAAATTTTATTTAAAAAAAAAAGTTTTTTTTTTATATACAGGGTAGACCAAATTCGAATGTTTTACGGGGTGTGTCGTTCACCGTAATAGTCGGCGAAAATCTAATATCGGTCATTGGGCTATTTTTTTGAGAATAAAACGCTTGTGCAATAAGATTTTTCATATCGCTTTTTATTTTGGCACTAGAGACGAAAAATAAATTTTCATCATTTTAGAAAATTTACTATAACTTCTTTACTTATTAAAAAAAAATATTTTAATTTCACCCTACATTTCCAAATACACCAGTTTAAACATATTAAACTTCTCGATTTCTTAAATTTGATAAGTCGCAATCACTACTAAATCAACGTTTGCACTTATTGACCTTCAAAACGTTTTTTTAAAGTGATAAAGTTATAGGGGTGCGACAGTCGAACTGAATGAATCACCCGGTGTATTCTTTGCAAAATGTTAGCATTGAAGTTACTTAAAAAAATTATAATAAACCATATACACTTCCAAGTTTATTGTTAAATATTAATACAGTGCAACCTCTATAATTCGAACACACTTTAATCCGACTATCCACTAATCCGACCTTTGACATTCCAAAGTCATAGTCCGAACGCACCTCCCTAATCCGAACTATGCACGTATTTTCCTGCATAAACTTGTAGCATTTACAAGCATCTACTTTGATTCTCTTATTACAACTTTTAGAGTGCAAAGGTGTAGTAGTAGTTCGACGAAAAAGTATAATAATAAGTGCAAAAAATGTCGAAAAGAAAACATAAAACTTTAAATTTGCAAGAAAAAGTTGATATAATAAATGAAATTCAATCTGGACAAACTTTTTCTAGTATTTCATTGAAATATGGTGTCGGAAAATCGACTGTATGTGATATTAAAAAAAATAAACAAAAAATATTAGAATATCTTGCATCTACAGATACAGGTACAGCACATAGAAAAACTTTAAAGCTCAGCGCATATCCTGCAATGGAAAAAGCGCTATATAATTGGTTTCTGCAGGAAAGATCTAGAGGTAGGTTAAAATTTTAAATATTTATTTACTAAAAAAAAGTAAATTGGATGGTGTTTGAATTATAGGAACCCCTTTGTCGGGCGATATAATATGTGAGAAAGCAAATTTTTTTTATCAAAATATTACAAATAAAGATGATTTTAAAGCAAGTTCTGGTTGGCTTCAAAAATTTAAAAAAAGATACGGTATTCGTCAATTACATGTTTGTGGAGAATCGCTCTCCAGCAATTTTAATGCAGTAGAACCTTTTAAAGAAAAGCTTTTGGCAAAAATAAAAGAAATGGACCTTAATTTAGATCAGATTTATAATGCTGATGAAAGTGGTTTATTTTGGAGAGTTTTGCCAAATAAAACTTTAGTTCACACCGGCGAAAAATCAGCACCAGGACGCAAAATTAGAAAAGAAAGAATAACTTTTATGCCTTGCGCCAATGCTTCTGGTAGCCACAAGTTAAAATTACTTGTTTTGGGTAAAGCTAAAAAGCCTAGAGCATTTGCGAACGTTTCAATTCCGGTTTCATACAAAGGCCAGAAGAAAGGTTGGGTAACTAAAGAAATATTTACTGAATGGTTTCATACAGAATTTGTACAAGCGGTCAGGCTGAAAATTAAACGAATTAAACTTGCCACCAAAGGCTCTGTTACTATTGGACAACGCACCAGGCCATCCCGATGAGTTAATTAGCGATGATAAACAAATATCTGTTATGTTCTTACCACCAAATTGTACTCCGCTAATTCAACCTATGGATCAGCATGTCATTCAAGCAATCAAACTATTCTATCGCAAAAATTTATTGAAAACAATTGTTGAGTCTCAAACGGATATCCCTTCAACATTAAAGCAAATAAACTTAAAGGATGTAGTATTTTCTCTAGACGAAGCATGGCACCGTATTAGCGAAGACCTAATAAAAAAATCTTGGAACAAGTTATTAAAAAAGCCTGAGCAAACAGATCTATTTGATGAAGAAGACGAAATGCCATTGTCTCTGCTGTTGAACAGAATTAGAAATGAAAAAGAGCTTGAAAATTAAATAATCGATATTGTTGATTTAGGTAAAAAACTTAACGAAGAGGCACTTACATTTGATGAAATTGAAGAATGGGTTCGCGGTACTGAAGAAACAGAAATACTCTTAGCAGACACTGAAATTATTCATGATGTAATGCAACAAAATACTGCTGACGTTGAAGATTTCAGCTCCAGTGACGATGAGATCCACTCCAATAATATTAAACATGAAATTGCTGTATCATTTTTTAACACATGCATTAAATGGGCATCAGAAAATGACATCCCATCACATCAACTACTTTTACTAAGAGACTTGCGCAGCAAGGCAATTTCAGCAGAATGTAATTCAAAGAAACAAAAGTCTATTACTGATTTTTTTAGTGCATCGAATAAATAAAATTCTATTTTTACATAAAATACCAGTAGATCCAAAAGAAGTAAATCTTAGTTTGTTTCGTAAAAATATGTACTCGTATGTACGCCATTTTCTTTTTTGAATAAATTTTTCAATTTAGCTATTGTTATCTTTTAAAATATCCTGTTATTTATTTTAAGCACACGTACAAAATCCTATTCATCTTTTAATAAAAAAGGTAGTAACAATACTTTAAAAAAATTCAAAGGTAAGTAAAAAAACATTTTATATAATTCAAATTACTAATAGCATACAGAAAATGTTGTAGGGTCATAAATTATATACTTTTATATAAATCCAATAATCCAAAAAATTCACTAATCCGAATCCGAGTTGACCCTTTGCATTTAATTGTTCGGATTATGGAGGTTGCACTGTATTGCACAAATTGGCTACAATATTGTAAATGTATATTTATATTTATAACAAACATTATTAGTGAGTTTTAAAATTGACAGTAAATGTTGATTACGTATTTAGGAAAATATTAGCCGACGCAGATAATATTGTATTTCATTAAAAATTGTATACGGTTTCGACCTCAAGCCTTAGCGATAAAGAAAGTACGTTTTATGGATTAAAAAGAAGAAACTACATGCACGTAAAGAACTTCACGTTCATAAACGCTGTTCTAGATAGAATAGTGGAAAAATATATTAGTAATCATGTTTCATGATGTCTACAAAGTAAAATATTAAATTTAAATTGCGTTTTCGTATGAAATATATTAAAGTAATTTATATATTGTTGCCGAAATTCATTGTGTAGGAGTCGCTCGGGTATTATTAACTGCCACGAAGGATTTCCGTGTTATCTTAGGTTTTCTTTAAAGCAAGGATTTATAATCTGAAGATAAAATACTAATCTAATAAACTGTATATTCAAAACGAGCATGATCGTTATTGCGTTTAGCGAAAAGGAATACATCTATTTAAAATAGCTGTAATATTCGCTGTTGGCAAGATCTGTTCGACTTACGAAGATCCGGACATACGACCAAAGTAAAAAGTAGCTTAAAATTAAGGTTTTTATAAGGTTTAAGAAATTGCATATTATCTTGGACAGCTTTAGATTTTTGCTCTTTGAATTAATTTATGTATAGCCAGTATATAACCAAACTTTACTTACGACCAAGCATTCGAAATATAATACATTTTGCATTATTTTATAAATAATATTTTTTAGATTATAATCAAATTTTAAAAGCGTAAATTTGTTTAGAAAAGAACGCCTATATAATGCGATTTTTTATATCGCGTTCCATTTTAGCACTACAGACAAAAAATGAAATTCCATCAATTTGAAAAATCTACCATAACTTTTTCATTTATTAAAATATAACAAAATATTATTAAGTTTGTGTACTTATACCAATTTTTATGCTTAATTTAAAAACAAACAATTATTTTTAGATACCTTGACTTTCTAGATATGCAGTACCCAGTATATTTTTTTAATGGAAACCCTAGTTGGTCATGACTTTATATAAAAAAAAAACGTTTTTTCAGCTTTTTAAAAATATATAGTTTACATATGTTTTGGAAGAAATAAACGTAATATCGCTAATTTTGTAAAAATTTTACTATCAAAGTTTGCCATGGTTTCGTAAACAGGTGATGTTCGCAATTAAAGAACAACTAAATGTCATAGCAGCCGCTACGTTTTTATCACTTGCAACGTAAACTTTTAACATATTAAAATTTTCAAAATGTTCAAATTTAGCCATGTTCCCAATACCACAATAAACACGAATAATAAATACGAAAGAATAGACGGATTTGCTCAAAAGTTGCAAAATTTACTAGGTTATAACGTTTAGTTGTTTAATAATTGCAAACATCACTTGTTTACGAAATCATGGCAAACTTTGATAAGGACATTTTTTTACAAAATTAGCCATATCTCGGTTATTTTTTACAACACATATACAAAACCATATATTTTAGAGAACGGAAAAAAATGTTTTTTCATATAACGTCCCGGCCAACTGGGGTTTCTAGTTTAAAAAATATGTTTTCTTCATATCTTGAAAGTCAAGGTCGCTAAAGGAATTAAAATTAGTTTTTAAATTAAGCATACAAATTTGTATAAAAACCTTATAAACATTTTAATCTATTTTAGTACATGATTGTCTATTTTGGTATATTCAGATAATTTTTTTCGCACGATTGCTTTTTCTGGTAAGTTTCTACAAATAAAAGATGTGCAATACAATTTTGCAATTAGTTATTGATTCGTGAAAGCATTAGAAGACAACAAGA
Source organism: Elmis aenea (assembly GCA_947652605.1). NCBI lineage: Eukaryota > Metazoa > Arthropoda > Insecta > Coleoptera > Elmidae > Elmis > Elmis aenea. The sequence continues at coordinate 12,157,619 of OX393581.1, read as the reverse complement.
CAATCTGTAGCGACCAGGGTTTATTTCGTTTGAAGTTAGTTTGTTTTTGGTGCAAGGATACTTCCTAAGGTACTTTGTAATCTAACTTTAGCTTTTAACGCCAACGGCGAACTTTTGCGCTACTCCCCTTTGGTACAATATTCTCTAGAAAATAAACACGTCATTAAATAAAGTGCTTAATTAATTAGTAAACGTAAAAAGATATCATAAATTTTAAGTAGTCACGGGAATTTTTCCGTTTGTTTGCTGCAAAGTGGTTTGTTTATTAAGACATTTGAAAACACTGATTAATTCGTTCTAAAAATGTTGATTCTTCGCTCTGGGTTTCGTTTACATGAATGACCTTAATTTAATTTCACCGGAGTCTGTTTTTGACCTTTTAGTTGGCGAGACTATGTCGCAATATAATACCTTTATGGTAGGTTTACTTTGACACTTAAACGTGTTTCTCTCTAATGTTAAATGTATTGCTCATTAGAACAGTAATTTGGGAGTTTGATGGTGCAAAATATTTCCAGTGGTTTATAAAATAAAAATCAGCTTTAATAACCTCCCTCGGGTCAATATGACCCATTTTTAAATTTAGTCTTTTATATAATTTGTGCCTTTTAATATTTTTCATTAATATTTTATGACTTTGTCAAAATAAAACAAAGGAAATCGGTTATAGTTTTTTTTCCATAGCAACCTTGATTTTGCATTTTTTTTTAGGTTATTTCGCTTATTTTTGAAAATAGACATATAAAATATTATATCATTGTAAAGAGAAAAAAATAATCTTTATGACCTACTACGACTGCCATTTGAAAACAAGTTGTTTTGTCAAATATCTCGCACGGTAATTTATAAATAAAAGTCTGACTATCGCCATCTTATAGCAAACAAAATCTACAAAACATTTTTGTTTGGGCGTTTTTGTGTATTCGCAACAATAGCCGAGATATTTAAGAATTTAAGTTTAATTTTTTTTATCGATTTCGGTTTTTTCGTTATATCACGCAAGCCATGAAATTTTCAAACCAAACAAGATGTTGTTTAAAATACACTGCTAAATAGCTAACTTTTGTCCCATTTAACCAATTTTGTATTTTCATTATTTACGGAGATAGTAATAGTGTCCTATGGAAAAGTGAAATATCCTGTATAAAACTATATATTTCACTTCGAAAGTAAAAAAATGTACAGAATTTTAATATTCTACGCCAAAATTCTTTAATTAGTATATGTCGTTTCGTTGTACCGTAGTGTCGTTTCCTTTTTCTACTTTACCCGATCATTAAAACTTTTTTATCGCCGAAACTAGGAGTGTCTTTATGCTACCAATTTATGGCAGTACTTCTACACTAAATTTAGTAGTTCGTGACTCGCTTCGTTCTTGCTGCCTTATATCATAGCTGAATTACAGAGAGCAGCATTTCGATACACTCTACCTGACTGTACCAGGTAACAAGATAAAACAAAGCTTCTCGTATATTCACTTTTTAGTGCAGTGCATTTTTTACATGGGCCAATATTATTAAAAATTATACAAATTAATTCAAATTTAAATGTTAATATAGAGACCTTGTTTACTATAACAGCTAGAGCATTGTTTAAATTGAAAAAAGTTGCCAAATTAGATGTAAAATTGTTTTATTCAAATATCTGCAACAAATTGTATGTAAAACATTAATAAGAAACGTAAAATATAGCATCTTTGCCAATTGTTAAAACTTATAGGTAATAAGCAAAATTATCACTTAGTAATTACGAATTCAATCACCTTATACGTGTACATAATATTATTTTATAATCATTACTTAACCCATTATCAGCCATTGTCGTATATTTGGGACGCTTGATTTTTTCTCAATATTTCAAAATAATTTCTAACATCGCGACTTCTATTAGTCAAAATGTGTTTATATATTACATTTCACATATATTTATTAAAAACTTGAGGGTTATAATGCTATGTGGTTGGCTACACCTGATTAAAAGGTTGGTAATTTTTACTTTAGCAGTTGACTGTATAAAAATAAATAATGTTTTAATTTGGCGGTTTTTCATAAGTGATTTTTTCTGTGTGACCTCGTAAAACGTTGTTCTAATTTATATTAGTGGAAATAGAAAAATAATCACAGGTGTATTTTTTCATCGTTTATTTGTTGTGTCCATAAATAGGACAATGGCTTAATATGCTATACATATTTGAGATTTGAGGCCTTCGAAAGTGATGGAAAAAAAGACAACTCATGGATATTTTTACTACCTACCAATTTGATACATCCAATGAAATTTTAATTGTAAAATGGAATGACAATAAACCAGTGAGCGTCGCAACGAATTATAGTTCAAGCGAACCTCTTTCATCAACTAAAAGATTCTCCGCAAAAAAAAATTGTTCAAATAGGTGTTCCAAAACTAATAAGCGAGTATAACTCGTATATGGGAGATGTCGATTTACTCGACAAGCGAAATGTCTTTATACAGAATAAGGATGAGATCAAAAAAATGGTGGTGGTCATTATTTACACAAATGTTATATATAGCTGTGGTAAATACTTGGAGACTCTATCAACTCGTTCACCCAGAGGAAAACATTTCGCTATTGGACGTTAGAAAAAAAAATACTTTAGCTTGTTTATCAAAATGTTCAACATCTCGTGAAAGGAGAGGTCCAAAAAAATCAAAAATACTAGAAGAAAGGGCCAGCTTGAGCGTAAGATTTGATCCTGGCAACCATCTAATAATACCCATAAAAACCCAAAGGCGATGTGCAGCGTGCGGGAAATTACAACAAGGATTTGCAGTATACAGGGTGAGTCATTAGTGGCGGATCGGTCGATTGTGGCTAAACGGTTTGAGATAAAAAGTTGATTCAAACGGCAGTCCATACAGTTTTTTCTTCCGAACACGATAAAAATATTTTTAAATATACAGGGTGAGTCACCTCTCTGAAACCAATAGCAACTTTTATATTTCAAATACAACACCCCATTTTTTATTTCATATTCTTGACCGCCTTCATTTTAGCTTTACATCGATATAAAATAGTACAGGTTTTTATGCGGCCTTGTCACTAAAAAAAAAAAATTTTCAAAATATTTCAAGGTTTTAAGTCTTTATTAAAAAAATTCTCCTGAAGCCATTTTTCGAAGCACAGAGTTGTAATTTGGTAAGGACATGCATAAAACATTGCTCTATTAGCTCGATACGAAAAAGTTTGAATCACGCATACAGGGTGTTCATAAATAGGTGGCAACTTTTCTGATTTTCAAATGCTCGTAATTCAATTTTTTCAAATGCAAACCCCTGTATTTTCTTATGTCATCGAATTTGTCTTTAAGAGAGCTTCATTTTTTGTTAAGTATGTCCTATACCAAAAACTCGTACTTTTCGAGATATTCGACTTTTTTTCTTCTAATCGTTATTGAAGCAAATAGAGTGCCATGGAAATCAAATTTCACTTTATAAGAGCAAATTGATATGGTTTATTGCTTGAGAGAAGGCGAAAGAAATCCTTTGCTGGCGGCAAGGATTTACGCACATTTTGATTAATATGCACTTATAGGCTAACTAGTTTATTCAATTTCATGTAGCAATGATTTTTTTATGTTCTATTATTTTATTTACAAAATTTATTTAATTTTTTTTTTGTGGTTTCAACAAATAATTTTTCTTTCATTTTCCATTTTTCTTCGCGCTACCTTTAAGTTTTAGAAACACTAGTAAAGTTCATAACAATAATAAAATTGATTTGATTGCCAATTTATTTATTGATTATAACTGAATCCACAATACTAAGTATCTACCTACTATTAGTAATTAAATACACGAAACAGTGAATAAACCTTGTCAAATAGTGAAGTGAACAGTCAGCTTTTTCGATTTCCACGGCATCCTATTTGCTTTAATAACGATTAGAGAAAAAAAAAGTCGAATATCTCGAAAAGTACGAGTTTTGGGTATAGGACATACTTAACGAAAAATGAAGCTGTCTTAAAGACAAATTCGATGACATAAGAAAATACAGGGGTTTGCATTTGAAAAAATTGAATTACGAGCATTTGAAAATCAGGAAAGTTGCCACCTATTTATGAACACCCTGTATGCGTGATTCAAACTTTTTCGTATCGAGCTAATAGAGCAATGTTTTATGCATGTCCTTACCAAATTGCAACTCTGTGCTTCGAAAAATGGCTTCAGGAGAATTTTTTTAATAAAGACTTAAAACCTTGAAATATTTTGAAAATTATTTTTTTTTAGTGACAAGGCCGCATAAAAACCTGTACTATTTTATATCGATGTAAAGCTAAAATGAAGGCGGTCAAGAATATGAAATAAAAAATGGGGTGTTGTATTTGAAATATAAAAGTTGCTATTGGTTCCAGAGAGGTGACTCGTCCTGTATATTTAAAAATATTTTTATCGTGTTCGGAAGAAAAAACTGTATGAACTGCCGTTTGAATCAACTTTTTATCTCAAACCGTTTAGCCACAATCGACCGATCCGCCACTAATGACTCACCCTGTATGTGATGTACCTTTACATGACAATTATTGTTTTGCCCCATTTCATACCAAATAATTAATAACATTTTGTGTATATTACTTAACTTGCTTCTGTTATATTTAAAAAAATATATATCACACATTGCGCCAATGTCCCAAAATTGGAAGTAACAAATGAAAACAAAACAAAATGTTTTAAAGTTAAGTCTTTTTCTGTCATAAATTAACCTATTAGTACAAAAACAAACTAAAAACTTTGTTAAAATAGAATTGTGGCTCTTAATGGGTTAAACGTTCTTTGCACTTTGTTTTAAAACCGCTTAATAAAATTATTAGCTAACTATTATCTTAAGAATCATGAAAACTTTACACCAAAACTTTATTCTTAAAGCAAATCTGGAATAAGCGGGGAATAATATTTTATCATCGCTACATTTACCTTATACTTTCGCGAATGCTCTGAATTTTCTTTCTTCGTTCCCGTTATTTTCATTTTTACGGGTTAATTAGACAAACAAGCGACAAACTGCTTAGTTATCTAGAAAGTAACAAACCGAATGAACATTATCTGAAAATGAACCCGCATTTGAATTCTTTGAAACTTTTGATTAAGGTTGATCATTTTAAGGGTTTTTCTTGAAATAAAAACGAATAAGATAAGCAAAGAAGGCACACTTGCTTAAATGATTCGTCAACTACGTTTATAAACTTTTTTTAATACATTGTCGTGTTTGAAATCGTAATTTTAATCAATAAAGTATTTTTTTGGTGATGGTGTTACTGACATCGGAAGACCCTAAAAAAGTTCATGCATGAAGTAACATGAAGAAGCAACCAATTTCAAGTAGGGGAGACCGCGGATTAAATTAACTTTTTTTTTGTTTTTATTTAATTTCTCATAGAGTATAACAAGTTTTTTACATCCAAATTGATTTAATGATAGATTGCACATTTGTCTGCCTTCCAAGATATTTATTTCATATGTTTCGTAAAGCATATGAGAATTATTTTTTTTCTGTAGTAAGACAGCTGTTACTTCCTATCTCAGCGTTGTGGCTAAAAGTAACAATGATCGGGGTAAGTTGTAACGGCAAAATAATTTACACAACTCATACGTAGTGGGTAAATATTATATTAGTATCTATTCATTAACCAAATTAATATTTGAATCCAAAATACACCACAGCAAAATGATAAAATAAAAAAAATCTAGGTACAATAAAAAATAATAAAGTGAACATTATCTATATCCAAAAATGTAAAACAAATAAATGCAACACATTGGAAAATTATTCCGACAAGTTTTGTATGTTCTCAACGAAGAAAAACACCAATTATGTGCTAAGAGTGAACATTTGCAAGTAAAAACATTGATTGTGGTTGGTTGTAACACTGTTACTTTTGACCCCAAGTTACAAAAAACAAATTTGAGGAAATCCACAATTAACCACGATTCCAACGTCAAATTGTATCGCATCTATCAATAGCGAACAAAATTTAGAACAAAATAATATAGGTACTTTGTTTTATTCTTGAGGCTTTCGCGGCCGTTATCCATAATACAATCTTGGTTTACGGATTTGGAACCGCGTCTTCTATATTTAGAAGTAGTTGACGTTTCGACCATTGTGTCTTGGTCTTTTTCAAAACGACCAAGACACAATGGTCGAAACGTCAACTACTTCTAAATATAGAAGACGCGGTTCCAAACCCGGAAACCAAGATTGTATTAAGGTACTTTGTTGTTCCTCTTTAAAAGGTCTCCAAAAAGTCACTCGACCTGTGACCCAGTGCATTAACTTTTAGGCGGAAAATAGTGACTCTGCTTGGCAAAAACGTAGAGTAAAGTGCGCTAATATGGAATACTTTTTGTATTCGGCAATAATATTCACATTTATTCAACAAACTTTTGCAAAAAAAATTATAAGAAATTTGTAATGAATACGCAACACATTACTCGAATTCTGGTACGATACTACTGTAGATATATCTTATATAGCCAATTTTTTTAAATGTTACTACTATTCCATATTAAGCTCCCGGGACCTAATATGGAATACTAGGGGTTCTTAATATGGAATATAGAATTATATAGGAAATATACGCTAAAATAAACAATTGCTCATAGATTAATCTTTTATTTCTTTTTGATTTACATTATTACTTAAACCAAACCAAAACTCTGTTATTTATGTAAATTAAATAATATTTCAATATCATTCGAACTAAATGTTGATAATTTATTAATTTTTTACAGGTAGGACTATTGAATTTTTGGGTATTTTGCACATTTTTCGTCTGCCCATTCCTGACACTTTTGACACTGAACCCATATTGCTGTACTTAGTGGCCATAATCATATTCATTATAAGGCACCTCTATGTATTTTATATTAGGTATCAATGTGACATTTCAAAAATCGGTATATGTAAAACATGAAATGGCCCCAATCAAAATTTTGGTCTATTTAATTGAAATGTAAAGGCTCATGCTAAATAAACATGCAATAAAATATTTTATATCATCTACCCTAGCATATAAAATTTTGCACTGAAAAATGTAGCCCAAAAACTCGGTAGCACGTCAAAAATATATTTGAAACTGTTATGTAATCTAGTGAATATTTGTTAACTATTTTACATTTGGGAATGTGTGATCAATGTACAAATAGGTACATATACTTTTCAACAGATATCGCTTATTCATTGTCATAAAACTGATGTATTCCATAATAGGTAACTGTTCCATATTAGGGCACTTTACTCTAACGTCTTTGGCAGATGAACACTAGCAAGGTAAGGAGGTGCATGTAAAAGAACATTGCTAAAGCGCTTAGGGCGACTTAAAACAATAATTAAAAGAACTATAGGCACTGTTACCCGTGTTACTTTCATCCTCGGTCTCCTCTACTGAACTTTGAACTTTCACCAAACAGAAAAAATGATGTAAAATATAAAACAACTGCATTTACCTCTTTAACTTATGGTTTATTGTAGAATAATTTTGTTTACGTTGTACAAATTTTAATGTTGTTTGCATAAAAATGTGTTTCTATTAATAGTAAACAGCGTTTTTTGACACACCTTTTTTTAGTTTTTAAATTTAAATTCTCTGTGAGACTTGGCTCGGAACATTTGCCTAGTCGCTTTCTAGAGAGAATCGATGAAGGTATGAAATGGCATAACAAAAATCAACAATACTCAACATACAATTGTTAATTACATACTGCATTCTGTTTCAGCGTAGTTATGCATTTATGCATGTTACCATTGCGGATTAAACGGAAGCAAAAAACGCAATGAACGTATGAATCGCCAGTACCATGAATATGTAAACATATTTGATAAAATATCACGGCCGCAATAACAGGCATGCCAAATATTTTCCGCTTAAAATTTGAGCGTTGCATAATTTAGCATATTGTCCGTGAACTAGCTTTAGAATTCGCCTCTTGGCTGAAGTTTTCCAACAGCGCTTGCTATGATAGCGAGACCTCTATTGTGTACCTCCCTCCGACTTTCAAAGTCACTTGTTATGTCGGAGTCGTAAACCTGAGTATGTCGTGGCCAACCAATATATATGATCCCACTCGGGAATAAATAGATGTGATGCACTTCACAATGCACTTTGTAGTGCATTGTAAAGATCAAACCAATTCCAGTAATTTTATTGCGGTCAGTTATTTCCCTAGATTCAGAATTACGATATGGATGTTACAAAAAAAAAAAACATAAAATCTTTGTTGTTTCTTTTAGCTAACAAATAAGACAAATAATTTATTTCAAAGTTTAACACACATACAGGTCTAATTTTTTTAAGTTATTTTGTAATTGATTACATATTCACCATCAATACCCTAGAACTTTTGTCTACTCTTCTGTAAATCTGGAATTCCTCTTTTATAAAAATGTGCTGGCTGTGTGAGGAATTACTAAAAGTAATTAAACAATTGGTGGAAGAAGTAAAAAAGATAAGGGAAGAACAAAAAGCATTTAGGGAGGATTTTATTGCATAAAAAAAAACTTAAGAAAAAAGATGCTCAGCTTAGAAAACAGAATAGAAGAAACAGAAAAAAAAAGAAAAGCAATATAACATTGTGATAAAGGGAGCAAAATTTGATAAAAGTAACGGGACAGCAGATATGGAAGAATTTTTAGATCAAAATTTAGGAGTCAAAGTAAATATCAAACAGGTGAATGAGGTGGGTCAAAAATATGGAAAAAGTATTAGAATAGCAACGATAAGTAAATAGGAGGACAGAATAAATATAATGCAGTATAAGAGCAGATTAAAAGGTCAAAACGTTTACATAGACAATGACCCAACAGAAAAAGAAAAAGAAATACAAAAAAAAATCAGAGAAGAGGCAGAAAAAGGAAAAAAAAGGGCAAAAAAGTCAAAGTAGCTTATCAAAAACTAATCGTAGATAATAACATCTGGCTATGGAATAAAGAAAAAGAGGAGCTACAGCAAAAAACAGACCCAAAAAACTAAGGACGGAAAACAAGTTACGGAAAAATTGGGACGAACACTACACGAAAACGGACATGAATAAGGAAAAACAGATAGCAATTAAAGCACGAGGTATTAAAAATTATAAAAATAGAGATAAAAGGAAACGATCATGGAAAAAAGTCAGCACAACACAATTCAACAGTCCTACACCTAACAGTAGAAGAACTCATGACTAAATAAAATAAATTATTAAATTCAGCAGGTTGCCATTTCTGTTCTCCCTAACATGATATTTAATTCAACTATTTTGTGGAATAAACGGTTTAAAAGCACATTAAACATTAGGACCCGATTGCACAAAGCAACATAGGTGTTTTAATACTTCTGTCGATTTGTTTTCCATTAGTAAACGTTCATAAGAAAAAAAAAATTTCACATGTTTTTACACTTCATTTTAAATATTAGATTGAATGTCATGTGCCAATATATTTTAGGAGATATTAAATTATCTATTTAAAAACATATGGCGCAATTTGAAAGGTATAAATCAACTCTAAAATAAGTTTTTTGAATAGAATGTTTCAGACATAAACAAATATGTAAAAGCGAATACTTTTGCCACTATAAATATTAGGTAATAAACAACAAAGTTGCCTTTTTAAAAATTAAAAAAATTGTTAGAGGACTAAAAAGTTTTTACTGAAACACTTTGTAAATTCAGGTCATTTCGTTATTACAATAATATTACAGTAATGAATTACAGTAATAAGTATATAAATAAATTCTTTAAAAATCAACTGACGAGGCAGTGCAAACCTGTAAAACCGTGTACAAATAGGAATTAAATAAGCCCACAATAAATAAGACACGATTTTAAAATTAAACGGGCAAATTCACATAACTTGAATCGGTTAAATAAAACAATCAAAATATACTAAGGGAATGCAAATAATATTTTTATCAGAGTTAAGTTATGCTATAGTGCAGCTATAAAAACATACATAAATTAATAATAAAATCTAGGTTTGAACTAATTTAAATTTCTTATAACTGCGTGCATGTTTTTCAACAGTTTCACGTCAATAACACAAGAAAAACGTGCGTGAGCTAGGCCATCTAATTTTGTAGGTTATGGTTTATTATCTATATTACTGCTTTTACTACTAATGCATAGCTTTCATATCCTACAATATCGGCATTTTTTTTTTGCAAATCAGTCGTTAAACAAAACATAAAAACGTAAAGGTATGCTTTTTGCATAGACTGTTGGGCAGTAAAATTCAAAGCAAGCAAATTAAATTGGCAAAACAATTCAAGTTAACAAGAAAATTTTGCCCAAGTAACAAAGTATTGTTTAAATTATTAAATTTATAGCTTACTGAAATAACAAAAAAAAAATGTTTTAGTTGTAATGTCTGTGTTATTCCTCCTGACATCAATTATTTTTATTTTACATCAATCTTCATATACTTTTAAATAAATAACTTTGCAACAAATGCTGATGGATCAGTTACCCTTTAAAAGAGCCAGGTTATGAAAATTTCAACTTTAGTAAAAAAAATATTACGGTAATAACTTGGGTACTACAACATCAGTGTTTGGGTCTCGTTAATCAACAAACGATTTGTTTATAAATTTGTACATCTTAAGGAGAACATATTACTCGTACGCAAATGTGCTTATAGAAAAGACAGGGTAAATACAACTACAATAGAAAGGGGATGACAACAGGCAACCAAAAATCTGGGACAGTCGCACTTAGGTAGTTAAAAACCAACCACCGAGAAATGTACAGCCGGACAAAAAATAAAGGTATTTCTTGTTAAAATTGTTGTGTTCAATTTGTTTCTTACGTATAATTATTGCTATATGACGTAAAACAACGTTTAGGGGTCCAGCCACTTTATAAAGACGATCACCAGCCATAATTAAAAACAATAAACATAAGAGTAATAAGTACTCCCCCACAACAGTGCGGTCTATCTACAATGCGTTCCGTTACAGTTCCAATCAAATTAGTTTCGTTGCATAGAGAACGTGTTGCTTGGTAACAGCCCGATCTTAAGCGGAAAGCTGTTAATCTAAACGTGACACATTTAAGTGGCTTCAAGACAAAATTAATGCGAAATTATCATTGCTCATGGGTTATTCGGCGAAAACGTTTTTGCAAGTGTACTATTTAAAGCCATTTTTGAAGGAAACTTTAAAATTATACTGTTTTACTATTTTGTTAATATACTGGTAGTTTTGATTTGATTTGTTTAAACTGATTATGTGACTTTAAAGGCCCACACTATACCGGGTTTCTGTTGCTGCAAAAAATTATCTATCCAACAAGTTTTCTATTTTAAATCATGTTTATCATAGTTTCTGCTTAAAATTGACTATATTTTCTCAATCGCGTTTTGAAATTTCATTAATATTTGTGGAAAAAAAACCTGATTTCGTATTTAGCATTGGGAATGATGTTTTACACTGGTACTTGGCCTTTTTAGACAAAAGATAATCACTGTGTAAGATAGTTATGGTAACTATTTTATGTTTATATTTGCAATTACTACAAAAAATAGTTTTCTAAAAATCAAGCACTTTAGTTTTTGCCTTAAAAATGTAGCTTAAGTTTGTTGATAAGGAAAATAGTGTATTGTGGTGGAGTGATTTTAATGCATCGTGTCAAAATTTATTGATAAAATTATTTTTATGGTAAAGGAAACATAATATGCAAACTTTATATTTATAAGAAATTAGCAAAAACTTGAAGGTACATTGGCCTTAGCATGGCAATAAACGACAACACATCAGCGCAAGGGCGACTAAAAAAATTTGATATCTTTTCGCATTGTTCTATTGTTACAAACACAGTTTGCAAGAATTTTGCAAGCGACTGTACAATCACAAGGTGCTAAGAATTGTTGAGTTGCCATTATTCACCCAAAATTAGGCAGGAAATCTCCGCTCTTAGGGTTAGTACGAGCATTTAAGCTCTTCTCTTCTCTCAAGAAAGGGTCTGGTTTTAGAAACCCAACCAAGGACGATTTGGCCCTACAGGATAATGTGTACTCTCATACTGTGAGCTTGATGTAAGTTTTGTATTAATTGGAATTATTGTGACTATTTTAGTTACCATTGTTGTTACCTGTTATTATTCTGTTCTCGAAATGTAACAACTTAGTTATTTAAAATACTGTAAATGCAAAGCAAATTTGTTTAAAAATGGCAGAATTGTGTAGTCCGCAAATGTGATTGTTTAACAAAATTAAATTGTATGTTAACAGCATAACTTAGCAAATTATTTTTTATTGCAAAAAACAATTCTAATTATATACTTCTCAGAATGCATTATCTAACAAGAGGTTTGCTCTATTTACTTTTTAAATTTCCTTGAATTATAAAAACTCTGTGTGCTAATAATCCTTACACTTTTTACAGCAACAGCCAAATCCTTTATACGGTTCAAAACAAATTTGCGAACAATAGTGAACAGTTCTTGCTCAAACTTTTCGCTAAATTAAAGACGAAGGTGCATTAATTAAAATCTGAAAGATTACTGTAAAAAGTTTTGCAAGTTGTTTTAATGTTTAAAAGACCAAGTTAATCTAACCTATATACTTCGAACATCTGCTATCCAGCCAAGTTTCTTTTTGTTCCTTTTACAATTCAACGTCTTTAACAAAATACAGTCGCCGTTCTTCCATTTATTATAAAACCTATAAATCCGTTCCTAAGAAGTTAGTTACCGACATCATTTGTTACTTTCAAAATTCAGTGTCATAATGGACAAATTACATTCAATATGTGATTAAAAAAGTTTTAAAATTGCTTTAGAATTTTGTTATTGTACAAAATTATTAATTAATTTGTACAAGATAGAAATCAAAACCAAATTGACAACAAAACCCATTGGTGAATATCTGCTTTTGAAGTGCTTTGATCAAGTTCATTACGATATATTTTTTCAACTTTGTTGTAGTTTATCCATTTTCCATTGCCTGTTATCATGAGATTCCAAAATGGATCATTTTTTGCTTCTCGTTTCAAAACAAAATCGCAGTTAATGCGCTTAGTGAGATGATTTTCTTTGAGTTAATGTGGTATCCAAATATCGTGCTTACTAACGTATCCAAGTTGATTCCAATGGTTTTCAATGCTCGAATTATCTTTAGATTCTCAGTAATTGGATTTGATTCGACCATTGCGTCCTTAATTTCGATTGGCCTTCCTGAGCGTGGTCCATCTTTAACAACAAAATCTCTAGAACGATATTTGGCAAACAAATTCTGACGCTGGCGTACTTTAAAACAGGGCTGCGGAGTCGGTAAAAAAATTTTAGTAATTGGACCCCGACTCAGACAAAATTAAGTACTAACAAGGGAGGGTTACGATATACAGGGTGTGTAAAAATTAGCGGAAGCGCTACACGTGGCGATGTTCTTCGTACAATTCTAAGTCGAAAATTTATCCGAAGGAAATGGTCAGTGGCACGTATAACTCTGCCAAACATTTAGTCTTGATGTTCTTGATGCAATAAACATAGTCTTGATCAGATTCTAGCGACAACATATCGTGACCTTTCCTGGTAAGACATTTTATGGTGTGTGTAATATGAAAAAGAAAAATAACTATAAAGAAATGATTTAAAATTGGAGTTTAAATTTAGCGGCAAAGATCCACTTCGCAATTTTTTGTTGTACTGGGGTCGGAGTCGGTACATTTTTTCAGACTCCGACTCCGACTCCACTTACCAGAAATTCCTTCTAAACTCGGACTCCGACTCCACAGACCAGAAATTCCTCCTAAACTCGGACTCCGACTCCACAGCCCTGCTTTAAAGACATCTTCACCAAGTAGGTACATCACGTAAGTTTTTATGAGCTTGCACGGCGTTTTTCTCTTTTGGCAATTAATATAGCAAAATATGACGAACATTTTCATTTTAATTTTCCATTTTGAATATTGACTCCAAATAAACAATTTTAAACAAAATCGTTGATTTATTTTTTAAATAAGCTTAAACTGACAGCTGTTACGTTACATCATGAACTTACAGTTTAGAATAAATTAATTTAGTTACATTTCAGGATATGTAACAGCATTCATTAAAAAAAAAAAACGCTATTACTTTTTGGCTAACCCCATACATACATCGTTGTATTTTATGTATTCTCTATTAATTATTATGAAATTTGTATGATTGGTTTATTATTCTGACTAACTTTGTATTAACTTCGTACATTTTTATCCTCATTATTTGCGTTCAAATGGCATTGCCCTTGTATTCAAATTTTATATTCATTTGCGTCTTAAAATTGCCAAAAGACGTTCCTTTTGAAAGATATAATTGATTATTTACTTTTATTAACACGGTAGACGATGAACTTTAATTATATTTTGTACGTTATTTGTCGCATTTTTCACGAAGAATGACGGCACGGCCTTAATTAAAATTCATGGACAAAAGCATCTCGAAAATTATGAATTTTAATGCACTGGATGAAGCGCAACAACAAAAATAACGACGCAATAATATCGTTTTGCCTCTTTTTTTAATTATAATAAGCTGCTAAAGTAATAGCTTCTGGACATAAAACATGAAATATTTCCCTCTGTGACAAAATTACTATAAAAGTCAATTAGGAGCACATTTTAGTTAAATTAAAACGCCATGTTTGAGATATGCTACCTCCGCAAGTTGAATATTTCTTATTTTTTAAGCCGATAAAATCCCTTTCGTCCGTTATTTTATGTTTATAGAGATTATGTTTATCCAACAGCAGTTATACCGAACGTACACATTAAAAGCCGTAAGAGATAAATATCTATAATCTGTATTTTGCCCGATTAATATTTAAAATAAAATTAGGCGTCGAGCCCATATGCTTCCCAAACAATTTGGGGAGAGATAACGGGATATATATTACATTTAATACATACACTACGCTCGGGAGCTGTTGGAAGGTTCTCCCAAGGTGAAATGGCTTGGGACAGCGTGTACATTACTTTGGTTCGAAAGTTAAACTATGCTGGACATCGGTAGTTACGCGGGACTCACGTAGGTCTCGCAACTTCTAGGTTGATTTACTGGCCCAAAAGATCGTCAAAAGACCAATAAATCGATAAGAAAATTGAAACTGACCGAACGGGGGGGGAGACTTTTATTTCGTATTTCACTTTAGCTGTGGATAATGCATTATCGACAGGATGGTTGTTTATGCTAGCACGAATGCAATAACATCTCATACTTGTCAACAACGAACGACCAATGCAACGTATTTTGTTTCACAATCTTTTTATTTTGAAATTTTATGATACTGAAACGAAAGTATTTACAAAATTTATTGTCAAGCACTAAGTAAACAATATCCAAAATTAGAAAGACATTTTATCAATATTTGGAGCATGGAGCGGAGCTGGAGCTGGAGCTGGAGCAGGCAGATTGTTGTCGGAGCGGAGCTGGAGCGGAGCAATTAAAAAATGGGACTGCTCCAAACCTCCGGTAAAAAGCAGCCTGTATAAAATTTTAATATGTAGCTGGTGCAAGATGTAAATTATAATTGCTAGTCTAAATTTCAAACGAAATTGTAATGCCTTTCCAAAAAACTATGTTGAAAATTTTTGAAAATGCTGTATCGCTTGAATTTTCATAAAAATGTAAATTTCATAAAAACGGTTGACTTTAGATCCGTATAAAAATTTGAAGAGCAATTCAAAAATATTAAAATATATAAGGTGTTCTAATTAAAATTTCAAAGTCGAGTTCGTTTCCGGTTAAAACGGAAGTCGTTTTGCAATCTCAATAAGTTTATCGAATCCAAAAAATACCATTAAGGTCAGATGCCAAATTTCATTGTACATCTTTGATAGGATTCTATTTGTCTGTTCCCATGTTTTTCCGCAGCACAATAATAAATACACCGTTTTAATAATATTAACAATATTTAAATGTTTTAAAGGGCGTACGATAAAACCACGTATTTAGGGAGATTTATTTTTAATACAATTAGTATTATCATCTAACTAAAATTTGAGACTAATAAAATTCCTAGATGTTTTTACAACATTGGTGTTCATAAGATTTGAATTACTTTGAGTAAGTATAACTATGTTGAATTATACTTTTGTTTCGTGTTAAGTTAATTCCAGAGAACTTACTGGCATTCAAGGCAAGTTTGTTTGTTTGACAGCATATATCTTATATGTGGAAATCATCTTGTAATCTTAGACCATATGTAATATTTATTATTGTTCTAAATATTTACGTCATCGACATATTGCAGATATTCACAATTTTGAAAGCAATGATGTACAGGTATGCCATATTCAAGTATATAGAAAACAAATTTGACCTGAACTAAACTGAACTTTAAACTCTAAACCGAAAAGCACACTCTTAGCTAGATAGCATACTTAATTATTTACTGTCGATACGTCACAGAGTCACAGAGCATGCTATCTAACAACAAGTGAGTATTTCAGTTTTACCTTCAAACAAAAAGAAAATGTACACTTAATATTAATCTTTTTATTTCAGAATTTGGTAGCACCGTTCTGCAGCGTAATTATTGTTAGAGATAAATTGAAAAATTCTATTATTAAGGCGGCTTAAATAAGTTATAGTACTATATTTTTTTAATAAATAAATTTTAAAAAAGTCTGATTTTACAACCGATATTAATTTCCAATGAAAACATCGTCAAACGTATTTTATTTTTACCTAGTTACAGAAAAATATAATCTTTTAAGTCTTACAGCAAATTTAAATCCTAATTGTAAAAGTATCAGAACGTATATTTTATAAAGATCCACAAAGTTTACTTAGTGTTTAAGAAGCTTGCATATAATTAAGAACTACGCGAAACTATAATTCCCAAGCTAATACATTGTTCTAAGTTAATAATAAGCATCTTTAACTATTTCCATTAATAACAAACACACCTTCATCTCCGGCGAAGATAAAATTGACAGAACGAAACTTAAACATTCACAACGAGCTTAATTATTTACGTAGAAGATTTAATCGTGCCTTTGTTTGTCTGTAACATTCAATCGGAGAATATTTAACCATTATTACATATGATAAACAGATGGGTTTGTCAGTCAGTCAGTTATAAATATTTATTATGTCTCACGAGATCAGAATAAAATGACAACATTGTCATATTTACAAAGTCACCGCTCGCAAGAGAAATGTAGTGACTGAAGATATTTCTAATACACTTGTTGCTGACTGTAAATAAAAGACAGTTTCAGGATATGATATTTGCGGTCTACTTTATTTAGTACAACCTAACGCAATACATGCCGTATGTGACCGTTACCTCAAATAAATGTATGAAATCATCGAATAATAATCCTTTATTATGCGAAGATGCATTATCCGACCTTGGAAGATAAACAACAAATAATTGGCGACACAGCTGTGTCCTTCTAGCTGACTACACTTAATCCAGCCATCAGGGCGTTTATGCTATCCTCATAGGCAGATTGGTCTAACTTTTCGAAACAGGCGTTTGTGATAGCAATTACGTTGAAATCCGAAACGTACTTCTAGTAGCGCAAACTTTTATATGTTTGGGAACAAACTGTAGTTCAATGGATCAAAGTTTTGCAGATTGGGTACATGAAGCAGCAATACCATTTGATGGATAGTAGCCATCGCAATAGCAAATTTGTGACCTGGCGCGTTATCCTGATGAAACAAAACGTTTATCTTCACTAATGCGGCCTTTTCTTGTGATATTTTAGGTGCAGCTGGTCCAGTTATTTTACGTAGAACTCTCCATTCATTGTTGTACATATTTTAAACTATTAAACCAAAAGAATACCTTTCGCTTGCCTAAAACTTCGCATAATATGTGATGCGCTTACTCTTTCGATAAGCCCATAGCCTCAGCTATCTTGACCAACTTTAATCGACGGTTCTTCAATACAATTTTATGTACTATTTGGACCATCGTTTAGAAAAACAAAAAGACAATCGAAACAACAACAAAATTAAATGTAAAAACATTATACTGGAAAGCGTAACAACATACGAATACTTGGGAAGCATAATAACAGAGGATAAGAAAATAGAACCGTAATTAACAAATACAGCATCAACAAAAATATACAAAACAATAGGCTTCCTAGGACACAAAGACATCGAAATAAAGGTTAAAATAAAAATACATAATATGGTAACATTACCAACAATAACATACGCTAAGGAATAAAGACGAGGCCAAAATTAACACCATGGAAATAAACGACCTCAGAAAAATTGCAGGGAAAATTAAAACATTAGAGAAATAACAGAACAAGAACCAAGTTTAGAAAAAATAAAAAATAAACAACAAAACTGGTATGCCATATGGCTCACTATATAGTGAAAATGAAACCTGATAGAATCACGAGAAAAATAATGGAAATTGGAAAACCAGCCAAAAAACAAAGAGGAAGACCAAGGAAGTACGAGGAATTTTGTTCTTTTAAAAATTGATTGTAGCTCCTCTCATACTTAGGAATAATTCATCTAGCTTAAGCAAACCTGTGTCTCTTATAATAAGCGAGATTTCCATGCTAAACATGTTATCTGGGACACCCTGTGTATGACAAAAATTGTCTGCCATATTGAATTTTGATTGGATATAAGTGTTAAAGTGAATTGTCAAGGAGACTATGTATGCATGCAAGATTTTAAGTCAACCAGATATGTAGAAGTGGATCAAAATTGAGTTGCAGGATTTGACCTACACAAACAAACCAACATGTAAAGTTGAATAAAAGCTTGTAAAACAGAGCGCGCAATAACCCAAAAATTAATTCTACCAAGCAAGATAAGAATTATAGAAACAAGCTAACATGTGTTTGTTTCAAAAATTAAAACACAGACTTGATAATTACATCGATTATTAGCGATATATCTACGAAAACAAAATATTTTTATACCTCTCCGAATAACGTTTCCGTTTAGAATTTATCATTTTTCTCGTCGTATCTGAACGACACTAACTTGTGCCTGATGTCAATCTCAACAATACCTTTTGTATGCTAATGACCTTAAAAAATAACAGTTCTTTACGAAAGGTCTTAGAATTATATAAGAAAAATTCGTTTATCAGCTACTTATAACTGAGTCTTATACAAGACGCATTGTCAGGCTCTCATTGCAAGAAAGAATAACAATAAGAAACACAACAAAGGTCATAAAACGGAATTTATTTAACGAAATAACCATATTTTTTACATTTGCATGAATCTAATTTTACGAATAAGACTTAATTTTGTACAATCGTTATATTTTTTACGATTTTAACAAACATCATTTCGAAAAAATTGTTTTAATGCTCTCGAAATGCCTTGTGGGTTGTTTCTTGTTAAAGTTTGCAGAGAAGATCATGTCTAGGTACTACGTACTAAAATCTCCATCAAGAATCCCGTAAGACGGCAGATTTATAACGTAATTTAATCTTTACCATAAATTTTTCAGGCAGTAAGGTACGGGATAAGCTAATGTTAACACGTTCGCTGTCAATAAGAATCAGTTTTAAACAGATTCTTTATTACCAGTCCCTAAGCGTTAGATGCTGTACCATAAATCATTTATATACGTTATCAAAACGTCCAAATTCATAACTTGGATGCATCATGAGAATAGCAATTCACTGTAACACGTCCACATTATGTTAAAAATACAACCGCATCCACTTGATTAAATGCTAACTGCAATCATAATTGAAATGAGTCGGTCGCCTAAAATAATGAGAGTACCGTTTTTTGCGGGAGCGTACCTCTCTCTCGAGCGTCGGTTTTTACTTTAAATGTCTGGGACCTGGAAGTGGTTTTTTGCTAGATTTGGCAATTTTCCATCTATGAGTTACTGGAGTAGACAGTTGCTAACTAATGTTAGCCCCAATTCAAACATAAATTTTGTTTCTACATGACCAATTGTTACTTACATTATGCATTCACTTTAAATATGTGTATGCATTTACATTTTTATGTTTTTCCAATGAATAAGACATGAAAACAATAACTACTTTTATTATTACAGTGGCGCCTTTATATTTGTTGAACCCTATATTCACTCATTCCAATATTAGACACATTTTTTTGGCACTAAAATTCTCTGATATTCATCCAAAAATACAAAATTCGTGACGACTTTTGGGAGATAAAAAAAGGCCTCTACAAACAACATTGGACGAGTTATTTACCATTTACTAGATATTGTTTATTATTTCCGCGGAGGTGGTCCCCTTTCGGGTTCCTGTACTGCGACCTATTGGTCTATTGTACCCTCTGGTGATAGCTCCTTAAAGAAGTCCTGTGTTTTTGAAATACTCCAGGATTTTCTTTAAGGGTGTTTTTCTTAACTCTTCTTGGTTGGCTTTTTCCATCCCTAGAAGTCTACGCCGATAGGGTGTGAATCCTTCACACTGGCATATTGCGTGAAGAGGAGTTTCTTCTACTTCACCACATCCTCTACATATATCGGTCTCTAAGGGCCGGTATTACCACCGTTAGCTAACGCTTAGGCCGGATGATATCTAGGTGCCAGGTATAAAAACGGTTTTACGACTTCTTGCTAACTGATAACCTGAGGTATAGCTGTCGCCTAAATTAGCGGGAACTTGTAGTTCTAGTTAAGTGGTTAGCTCCAGGTTAAAATATGTCAAGATTGTTTATTCGCCATTTAATTTTTGTCGTGTGCAGTTGAAATTAGACAGTATTTGCAAAAATGTTTCGAATAAATGTAGAGAGTGATTCGGACGACGAAATGTTGGAAGACATGCTTCGCAGAGCACGCGCTGAAAAAACTTATAAACGTCGGCCCAATTACTTGGAAGAGCTACAAGATGATGATTTTTTTTAAAGATTTCGCTTATCAAAACAGACAGTTGCTGCTCTGGAGGAAGTTATACGAGATCGAATAGCATTCACTTCAGAAAGGTAAATATTAATATATAAAGTTTATAAGATATGAAGAGCCTTTTAAAAATATTAAACTTATTTTTGTTAAATTTAGGAATAATGGATTGTCGTCGATGAATTAGCTTCTCCTCACTTTAAGGTTTTTCGCATGTGGAAATATGTTAATAACTGTCGGAGATTTCTTTGGAGTTCATAAATCTACAGCATCGAGGGTTATAGAGAAAGTTGCAACAGCAATTGCGGAGCTGCACATGGATTTTATTAAGTTTCCGGACTCAGCTGCAGAAAAGCAAACGATTGTTGCAAATTTTTTTGAAATCGGAAAGTTTTCGAGAGTAATTGTTGTTATAGATTGCACACATATTAAAATTCAATCTCCTGGTAATTATTTTTCTAAATTATGTTTTTGATTATAAACTGCTGAAAAATTGATGTTATTCACTTTACAAATTATTTGTAAGTAATCTATAATTTTAATAAATGTTTATTATTGTTTTAAAACATAATAAATACATACTCTTATATGTTGCAATATTACTCTACAATATATGTTTTAAAAGTAGTTGTTAATGTATTTCTTATTTTTTAAATCGTTACACATTTATGAAAGTTAAAGCACATTTTTAAATAATTTTTAATGTAGATCACTCGGATTTTTAAGTACCAACATTATAAATTTAAAATTCCTATAAATCACTAGAAATACATAGAAATAAACATGTGAAGAATGCAAAGTTGCAGATATCTTCAAGTTAGCTCCATGCCAGTTGACCACAGCTAACTTCTTGTTGGTAATACACTTCATACTCTGACTTACGGCTAACTCTTAGCTAAAGGCTAACTAGCCAGAGGTTATCTGCAACTTTAGCAGGACTTCATAAAACCGGCCCTAAGAGTCCTATTATGTAGAAGTGTTTGTTTAGCCCACAGTGTGCTGTGACAAGTCCTTTGGCTGCTCTGACTTCTACTCTGCTTATCCTGAGCACTTTTCTTGCTTTTCCTTGAAGACCATTGATAGGATAGGCTTAATGGACTTGTCCTGCAACTTTTTCCCAATGAGCATTATGCCCCTGTATTAATATGTCAGTAAGACACCGCTTGGCTGTTGCATAGGATGTACCAACTGCGGGTTCTGGTCCGAAGAAAGGTGTCTCGCTGCCAATTTTGACTAGGCGATCTGCCTACTCGTCCCCTGGTATATTAGTGTGCCCTGAGCACCATACCAGTTTAACATTATTTCTGCTTCCTAGCACGTTAAGTACTCGTATGCAGTTAAGAACAAGTCCTAAGTTTACTTCCAATGAGTCAAGAGCTAAATCAAGTGCTAGTGAATCGTCGGAAAAGTGACATCCATCACAAGAATTGTAATTACCTGATGTTTTAATGAAAAGCGACACTCCTTTTAAACAATATTCTCTTTCATCGTTCTTTAGAAAACGTTATGTAGGTAGGTCTGATTATAGTTTTATTTATTTGTACAGGGTGTTTCAACGACTATATTTAAATGTTTTTGGATAGATAGAGGAAGTCATTTGCAGCAATTTTCGCAAATAAACCAGTTGTCGAAAATGCATTCCGAAGAAGCGAGAAAAATTGCACTGTCTGCCTTAAATTTAGTCTAAAATTTAGACTCTAAACGGACAAATTTATCTTAACGTTTTGAGGAAAGTGTTGCAAAATTTGTTGAAAGATTGACTGTACGGCAACGCATGTGGTTTCAACACGTTGGGGCATTACCCCAATTTTTAATAGCGGTACGAGGATACGTGGCCGAAACTTTTGAAGAACGTTGGATTGGACGTGGAGGTCCAATCGCATAGCCTGCTCGGTTACCCGATTTGACTCCATTCGATTTTTTCTTGTGGAGGCACATAAAGAGCCTTATTTACTAGACTCCAAATGAGTTCGTGGATGATTTGGTAGCCAGAATGCAACTGCCTCAATTTTTAGCCCTTAAGTTACCATTAACACAATGTTTTTATCTTCCACTCTACAATATTTAAGACAAAGTATAAAACGAAGTGTTCTGAAATATTATATTATACTTAGGCTGTTGTAATACAGAGGGCAGCAAATATTCTGGATTCCAGATTTGAGCGTTCCAGCGATGAACGATTCCCGTGTTGCATGATTCCTGCGTTAAGTGATTCGAGCGTTGAACGATTTAAAATTTAAATGATTCTATCGGTGCATTTTCCAGACTTGAACAATCCGTATTTGAATGTTCCAGATATTAATAGCTTACCGACAAAATAACATTTAACCTTTAAGTAGTCGCACGGCGCCGCAGAGGCGCCAAGCGTTTTTTAAATCGTTGCTACATTTTTAATATTTTTTTTGTCACTAATATCTGTTTATGTATTCCTCAATTGTACTTTTAGGAATACGAATTATATAGTATTATTCATATTTCTCTATTTTACAGTCCGTAAAATGCAATTATGTGCTACTCGGCATGAACGCTATCATTTATGCCCTAGGGCTAAAAATCGACATTCGCAACAAATTTGTTCGCAATGCCATAAAAATATTTGTTCAGAGCATACAATAAAATTGTGCAGTGAATGCTTTGCATCCAATGTTTGATTCGTATTAAAAAAAAAAAAATCTGTTTTTACAGTTATGTTTTATATACAGATATATATTTTTTATATCTTATAATTCATTTAGTCATTGTTATTCTTTTTAAGATTTAGCTTATATTTCATGAATAAAGCAGTTTCACACATTTTTAAGATTTTAAGTCAAAAATATTGTTATAAAACCCCAATGGTGCCTCCGAGGCGCCATGCGAGTAGTTATGTATACCCAGTACACGCGACTAGTTAAAGGTTAAATAATGCTTGGTTTCCTTTTATTACTAAAATATGAACGCAGGGATAATAATAGATAAATAACGTGTAAATTACCTAATTTTATAAAAATGTGTATATTGTACAAATAAAAAAGTTTTATAATAATCTAATAATTAAAGGGGCTTCATAAGAAGGCTCATTTTATACGCGAATGTACTATCAGTCAACAGAAGCATTCTCAAGAGTTTTAAGAGTTTAAACTACAAAACAGTTTTATCAATCAACCAAATTTTTATTATGTAAACAATTCAAAAATAGGGTCTAATATTTTCTCATTCTCCATTTTATTAAAAATTTGGTAAGAACCTCATTAAAATTTAAATTGAATTACTAGTGAAGCGTATTATAGGACTAAAAATAGTAACACCTTTAACATTATTAATTAATTTTTTTGCAAGGGAAAAAAAACTTCAGAGAAATACAAATAATGACTGGAAAACTACGGTTTATTAACGCGAAAATGACATTACGCCGAACAAATCGACAGTAAAATCTACGAAAACGCAAGACAAAATTTATCGGAATTCCCTAATACCTCAAATCAGAAAAATTTATTTGGAGCATGATAAATTGCACATAACAACCTAAATTTAACAAGAAATCGATTAGGTATAAAAAATATTACATCATAAATCATTCTATACGGAGATTAGTGGCGTAGAATTAAAACAAAACTTCGCCTCCTGGCTATGAATTATACCTTCAATTACTCTTCTTTCGACCAAATTTAATACAGGCAATCACTACGAGATATTTCAGGTATTAGGGCGGCCCATATTTAGACTAAAGTCTTCAATATGTGTCTTTAATAAACTTCACCTTTTTTGCTTAATATTTGTTCCTGAAAAGTGTGTCGACCTCTGTGTGAAACAGAGAAGCAATATGTAATAAAAGGTACATTTATATCTCAAAAACACCCTGGTTTGTTAATTCAAATATTTGAATTCTCCTAACATTGTTTTTACCTGCATTAAATTTTAATTTTAAATGAGAGCTTCCTGCAACTTTTTATTCATTGAGCATAAATAACTTTAAGGAAATCAAAATATCTTAAAAGAAATGTTTGCGGAAAGAGCACACATCTTTAAAAAAACATTCTTACTAGAGAAAAAATGATGTTAGTTTCTTTTCGCTTGTGATAAAATAAAGCCAATTGTAATTGACTTGTAATTTTTGGCCAAAGATTTATTTTTCACGGCAAAATTACACTAATCACAAAATTTAATTGATGTATATGTTACGGTCAATGTTAGTAATTGGGCATTATTTATGATGCCCGAGCAATTTAAAAAGTGCCCATTGGGATGTGACAAAATAATAAATTATATAGAAAATATTACATTGCCCGGGTATTATGAATAATGCTGGAAATCGAGTGGGCAATTTAAGAAAATTTTTATTTATATTTCTTTACATACAAAAATAAGTAGATATTATATTAAAACAAATTGTTAAATAACTAACAAACAAATAAAGAAACAAACTGGTGGTGATAAAATAAGTATAAAATATACGTATGCCTAACTAAAAAAAACATTTTAGGTATTTACTTGCAAATACATATGTCGTAGGCATAATGTGAATACCGACAATTTATAAAACGCCTAGGCATTTTATAAAAATCCTGCAAAACGAGCATCTCGTGTTTCGACTAGGCAAATAATAAAATGCAGGCCTAATTGTTTTTAAGAAAAACAAACCTATTAGCTTAATTTTTATTATTTATTTAAAAAAAATCTTTAACCAACCTTTAACCTAACCCTCTACTACTGACCAAATGAATGAGGGTCAGGTTAAAGGTTGGTTAAAGCTTTTTTTTGTATGAACACAAATGTATGGGTTTAAGAAAAGTCATAATTTGCTCCTTTTGCCGGCTTTTTATAAAATGCCTAGGCGTTTTGTAAAAAGCCGGATTTCACATTATGCCTACGACACAATATACACACAAAAAAATGAAATCCTAGAGTTTCCATTTATTTTTTAATTAAAGTGACCAGAGAAATAATAGCAGTATTTATAATGACCGGGCAATGTAATAAATTATCCTAAATTGTCGTAGGCAAATACAAAATTATTAAATTGCCTGATTTTATCGGTCATTATTTATTATGACCAAGCATTATGGTAACTGCCCTGAATAATCGAATTGACCGTAACATATATACACAATAAGATTATTTTGCAGTTGTTACATGTGGGTCTATGGGTCACAATGTTCAAAACACCATCTTGGGGTCTTTCCTATGATCTCTAAACCAGATTTTAGCCATTATAGTAACCGACATGGGCATCCGCAGGGGAGAAGGGGGGCAAACGGGGCACTTGCCCTCCCCCCGGGATCAAGTAAACAATTATACTTGTAAAAACCAATCATAAAAATTAAAAAAATACATTAAAATTTATATATATTATTATTTGTCTCAATGCTCCAACCTCCCTGGAAAATTTTCAGGGGACGCCCATAGTAACCGATATTCCCTACGAGAGATACGTCACAGAATACAAAGGGGTCGAAACGTTGTAGGTGCAATAAAAAGCATATAGTGGGATAAAAACATAAGTAACAAGCACTAAATACGAAGTGGGCAAACAATGGTGGAGTGGATACAGTTCTAACATACGGCAGTGAGGTCTGGACGATGAGGGAAGAAAAAAAATATCGGCGCAGTACAAATGGATTACTTACGTAAAAGTGCAAGAACATCAAGAATGCAACGAATCTGTAATAAAGAAATTAGAAAGGGGATGGCAGCAAATGTTTTTGTTCGGTTGTTGATCTGATAGGCAGTTGCTTGTAATTTCTCAGATGATTCTATATTGTTCCTCCCTTCTACTAAAACAGCCGTGTCGTCGGCAAAGGTTCATCATCATCATTGAGCCGTATAATCCTAGGGATTATGGCTAACGCCGAGGCGTTGTTGTAGATCCATTTAATGAGGTGGATCAGTCCTCTCCTCTAATTTTCAAGCTCATTAGTTCTGGCTGTCTCCGTTATTTTCTTCCATTCTTTCCTGTCTTTGCATTTAAATTTCCATTCCCTTATTCCCAGTGCCTTTGCATCTTCCTCCAGGGCGTCTCTCCATCTTTTCCTTGGTCTACCCTTGTTTCTGGGCCAAATAGGAATCCATTCTGTTACCCTCCTGAGCATTGCGGTTGGTTTCCTTCGCATGATGTGTCCTGCCCATCGTAGTCGCTGTACTTTGATGTGTCGAGTGATGTTTTCTCCTCCGAGTTCCTCCTCTATTTCTTTGTTCCTTCTCAGTCTTACTTCTCCATCTCTTGTTACGTTAGGACCTAGTATTGCTCTCATTATTTTCCTCTCCACTATTTTTAATTCTTCCTCCTCTTTCTTATTTATTGCTACTGTTTCCATGGCATATGTTATGATGGGTCTTATCAGGGTTTTGTAAATTTTTATTTTTGTTGTTTTGCTTATTGTTTTGCTCTTTAGTAGGGTTTTGTTTCTGCCGTATGCTTGATTTCCCTTCAGCTTGTCCCACTTCTTTCCAGCTTGTCCCACTGTCACGCCTAAGTAGTTGAAAGGTGTATTCTTTTGTTTGTAGATCGTTCTGTAAGTGCATATTTTCTTTTCCTATCTTCATATATTTTGTTTTTTCTTCATTTATTTCCAGACCCAGTTTTTTTGCTTCTTTGTCTAGTTGATCTATCGCTCTTATTAGGTCTTCTCTTCTATTCCCTATAATTGCTATATCGTCAGCATACGCTATTATTTGTATTTGGTTGATCATGATGTTTTTTTTTATCTAGTTTCGCTTTTCGTAGTGCACCTTTTAGTATTAAATTAAATATGGTGGGGGATAGTAAGTCCCCTTGTTTTACGCCTTTGTTTACTTTGAAGGGTTCTGTTGTTATTCCTTGGAATCTCACTTTTGCTGTTGTGTTGTTGAGGGTCATTTCTAGCAGTGTTATTAGTTTCCCCGGTATTCCCAATAGTTCCAATTCTCTTAGCGATTCTTTTCTTTTAATCGAGTCGAAGGCAGTTTTAAAATCTATGAAAGCTACGTGTATCTCTTTATTATGTCCCCACATTTTTTGGAGTATTTGGTCTAAAGTGTGTATAGCATCTATGGTGGATCGACCAGATCTAAAGCCATTTTGGTAGTCTCCTAGTATTTTCTCAGCGTGTGTCTTTAGTCTCTTATTTATCAACTTCGCTAAGATTTTGTAGGCGGTATTTAGCAAAGCTATGGGTCTATAGTTTTTACAGTTCTCCTTTCCCCCTTTTTTGTGCAGTGGATTCTATATTGTTCCTCCCTTCTACTAAAACAGTCGTGTCGTCGGCAAAGGTTGCTATAGTATTAATAGTTTTCTAACTTTTGAATATCACAAGTATACAATAGGTATAGGACCGGACCTAATATGCTTCCTTGTGGAACCCCTGCTCTAATTTATTTAAGTTATGAATAAGATTTTTCTTACTTCATTCTGAAGTGTCTCTCTGAGATATAGGACTGAAGAATTTGGGAGGAGAGATCTTAGTTTATAGTTTAAACCATTCTGCCACACTTTGTCGAAAGCCTGCGCTACCTCTAGAAAGGTAGAACACACTTTTATTTCTTTTAGAGATTTCTCTATGACATTCGTATTTCTATGTACCTGGTTAATAGTTAAATGTTTATTTCTAAATCGAAATTGATGAGAGGGAATTAGTTCTTTTTCTTCTATTATTGGTTTCATTCTTTTAGCAACAACTTTTCGAACAGTTTCAATATAACAGGCAATAAGGAGATTGGCCGGTAAGACTTCATGGGGAGGTTTCCCTAATTTAGAGATTTTATGTATGACTTAATTAAACCCAAATAAATATATAATTCCCTTCAAGATTGATGAACCTTGTATAAAGATCTTTCTTACTTGATACATTTTTAAACACGTTTCAAACTTCGAGTGCAGCCCACACAACCAATAAATAAAAGATCCATTAACAAGTTAATTACTTAATTATCTCTCAAAAAAGTAAATAATATCGTTTAGAGTTTCAATGCAACAATAAATCAAATACATTTCTATTAAATCGGCTGCATCAACATATTTCGTAATACGCTCACTATAAACAATTACTATTGGACGATATATTCCAATAACTATCATTATGACGCCATGAATCAATGTCCATATTTATTATTCCCAATTTAATACGTGTTTACGAGTTTTGAGAGTAGGAATCTAGAGCAGAGCGATCGTTCACATTAAAAAAAGTTGACAGCGGGCGTTAAACAGACTGATATGTTAACAAAAGTACAAAAATGTGTTTGTTTATAAGAAGTGATCGATTAAATACATCTGGTTGTAGCATTGAGAATGTTTAGTGAAAGTTGAAAACTGAATCGCTAATTTAAACTATGGGATATACATGAAACACATTTTTAGCTTCCATGGTTCATATTGGAGAAATGATTAACACAGACACATCACAGAAATTTAGAAAATTTAGCAGGGCATGCAACAGAAACATTATTTAATAGGAGTAAGTTACATTTATTTAAAAAAAGGACTTCATAAAGAAAATTGTATTAAATCTTAAATATCTACGTTGTAGTTTTAAATAAGAGTTGTAGATATTTTTATTACTGTTAAATCGTAACATTCAGTTGTTTAAACATTGCTTAGCTTCAGAGAGAAAAATACCAAAGTGGCATTTAATAATGTAGGTTATAGTCGTCTGTGACATCTTTTGTGTTTACTGTTTTGTATACAGTGTCCAAAAGGTATGGAATATGCCATATATCTCAGTAAATATTCACTTTAGGGGAAAATGTTTGGAATAAAAGTTGTTTGGTACTTGGTTTTTCACCATAAGACAAAATTTAAATATGTTTTTTCGAATAATAAAAGCGCAATGAAAAGCAATTGACTTTTTTTAATGACAATATACTATGAGGCGCCGTTTGTGTCAAAAAGAAATTTGCAAAATAAATAACATTTCGTACATAAATATACAAATATAAAAATATTTAGTCAATTTTACATTGAATTTTTTGTTTTTGATATCGGTAATAATTTATTTATCAAGAAAATATTTTTATTTATTTCGTGTACATTCGACATTTATATTTTTAATTTTTTTTTTTTGATACCTTTGGTTAATAATTTATTTTTCAAGAAAATATTTTTATTTATTTGCACACCAAAAATTTGTTTTTTTTTCACTGCAATTATGTACGCTATTATACAACAGATGGCGCGCTACCCAACATTTGTGTTTAATTTTGAACTGCTGCGAAGCAAATTAACTATACAGTCGAACTTCCCTAAGTCGAATCACCATAGTTCACTAAAAAAATTCGAGATATAGAAAATTCGAGTAACAGAAATAACTACAAAATGAGTAAAATACGCTTTTATATGAATTTATTGACAGTAAATACATATATGACTACATGAAATCAACAAACTTTATATGGATGTACATACGTATATAACACACATAATATAAACAAAAAAAGAAAAAGAAAATTATGCATAACAAACATTATTTTTTAAAAAAGTCAGTGACTTGATTGTTTTAGATTAAAAGATTCTTTATCCACAAAGTTCTCTAAAGTTGTTAACGCGCGATACACTTCGTCTGTAAGATTCTCTTTTGAACACAAATATTCGCTACACTTGCTTAAAAAATGACGCATATTAGCAATTGTTACGCAGAGGTAAGAAGAAACAATGAGTTTAAACTCTAAAATTTCTTTAATTTATAGCCCCATTATTATACCAAACAGGATGTACATATAATGCGATTAACAGTAAATACAGCTAGCGCATAAATACGAGTACATACCTGCGATAATCCGGTCATTAGCACATTAAGAAGAATAACATACACAATACAATACAAAATTACAAAAATTCGAGTTTAGGAAGTTCACTGTCTTCAAAAATCTCAAATTTTACTTGGAGTTATAGAAAAATGTTACTTAGAGAAATTCGAGATATAGAAACAACAAAATTGTATGTAAAATGCGAACTTGATGCAAAAATTTGCGAACAAATTCGAGATATAGAAAAGTTTGACTTATAGAAGTTCGAGTTATGGAAGTTCGACTGTATTTGACGTTTGCGACTTCCAGTTTAAAGTAAGTACTTATACGTATACTCTTTGCAATTTTTTAAGGTAATTGTAACTATTTTTTTCACAGCATGTCAACTGGAAGACCACAGCTGCCTGCATCAGCAGAACAAATTACCTTCCTTAGGAAATCTCGTTTAAAATGGACAATTATTTCTAAAATATTAGGTATTTCCAGAAGCACACTATAGGTATAGAAGAAGCTTATTAACATTTAATATAATTGAACAAGCAGCATAATTAAACACAAATGTTGAGTGGCACGCCATCTGTTGTATAATAGCGTACATAAATGCAGTGAAAAAAAAAATTTTTTGGTGTGCAAATAAAAAAAATATTTTCTTGAAAAATAAATTATTAACCAAAGGTATCAAAAAAAAAAAATATATATATATATAAATGTGGAATGTACACGAAATATATAAAAATATTTTCTTGATAAATTATTACCGATGTCAAAAAAAAATAATATAAATGTGCAATTGACTAAATATTTTTATATTTGTATATTTATGTACGAAATGTTATTTATTTTGCAAATTTCTTTTTGACACAAACGGCGCCTCATAATATACCCCTATCCCTATACTGATTTGATAAACAATTTTTTTCTCTTTTCACTGATGCAAAACTTTAGTATCCTTACTTAAGCAACTTTTTGAGAAGAACGCAAATATATACTCTCAAATTATTTTATTTTCATTTATTAACAAATTAAGTTTTTGCCAGCCAGAGACACTATTCTCCGCTTAAAAGTTAATGCGTTGTGTCGCCGGTCGAGTGACTTTTTGGCGATCTCTAAAAGAGGAACAAAAAATACCTAGATTATTATGTTCTAAATTTTGTTGACTATTGGTGGATGCAATAAAATTTGACGTTGGAATCGTGGTTAATTGTGGATTCTCTCCAATTTTTTTTGTGCACACTGGGGGTCAAAAGTAACAGTGTTACAACCAACCCCAATTAATGTTTTCACTTGCAAATAACTCTTAGCACATAATTGGTGGTTTTCTTCGTAGATGAGAACATACAAAACTTGTCGGATTAATTTTTCAATTTTTTTCACATTTTTGATTTTTTTTTCATTTTGCTAATATGTATTTTGGAATTAAATATGAATTTTGTTGATGAATGCCAATATATTTACCCACTACTTATAAGCTGTGTAAATGATTTTGCCTTTACAACTTACCCCGATCACTGTTACTTTTAGCCCCAACGTTGAGGTTGGAAGTAATAGCTGTCTTACTACAAAAAAAATCTCACATATGCTTTACGAAACATATGATTTAAATATCTTGGAAGGAAGACAAATGTCCAATCTATCTTTAAATCAATTTGAATGTAAAAAAAATGTTATAGGTACTCTATGAGAAGTTGAATAAAAACAAAAAATGTCACTTTCATCCCCGGTCTCCCCTACTATAGTTTTGCATCATTGAAAAAAAAAATTCTATCAAATGAGTATAAGATGGGGCAGGGGTGGGCATTAAGTCGATTGAGGTCGACCGGTGGACCGACAAGACATTTTGGGGTGACCGCCTTTACTAAGCCGCACATACTAAAAAAATATATATTTATGGAAGAGGTAAAAGATTTTTTAGAATCAAAAGATGAAGCGTACGTTGAACTTAGTGATGACGTTTGGTTGATGGATTTAGCTTTTGTTGTGGACATAACAAGCCATCTTAACGAATTGAACTTACAATTGCAAGGAGAAAATCAAACAATAGCTGAATTGATTGGATTTGTTAATACTTTCAAAAACAAGTTAAAGCTAATATCTTCCAAGTTAATGAAGAACGAACTGAAAAATTTCAAAAATATTTCTGACCAGTTGTTTAAATATGGAGGTATATTCAACAAACAGAAATATTATGAGGAAATAATAATTCTTCACTCCGAATTTGAAAGACGTTTTCAAGAACTTACTAGACTAGAACTAATTGTTACTTTCATGTGTTACCCATTTGGCAATGTTGATGTGGAAGAAATAACTAAAAATATTAATAATATATTCTCTTGAGGAAAATGAAGTTCTTCTCCTTCAAAATGACATAATTTTAAAAGCACATAGTTCAGAACCTAAAAATTACTTTTGGAGTCTAATGGACGGAGTCAAGTATCCTAATTTAAAACAGGTTGCATTTTATTTAACATCGTTTTTTGGCTCTACCTACCTGTGCGAATCTGCATTTTCGACGATGAATATAATAAAGTCAAAATATCGTTCCCGTCTCATAGACGACCACTTAGAATCCAGTGTAAGAGTAGCAGTCAGTAAATATATACCGAGATATTCAAGATTAGTGGACAGTATGCAGACTAAGTCTTCTACCAACTATAACTTCAACAACTAACTTCCTATGAACATGATTCACTTATTTTTATAATTTACTAGAAGTATTACTTTTTAATGTACGTTATGTAGGTAAGTCCTTAAGCTGTATTTATTATTAAGTTGTAATAAATATTTGGTGGACCGCGACTCTTTGAGAAAATTAGAAGTAGCCCATGCCCTGGAACAGTCTGCCTACCCCTGATATAGGGGTATGTTGTCATTTTAAAAAATTTAATTTTTTTCATTGCGCTTTTGTAATTCGAAAAAATAGAATTTAAATTTTGTCTTATGGTGGAAAACTAAGTACCAAACAACTTTTGTTCCAAACATTTTTCCCTAAAGTGAATATTTCCTGAGATATATAGCATACTGTATTTAAAATTGTAATAGTTTGCTATTATTTTAAAAATTTGTCTCAAAATGCAATAAAAACTGGTGTGCCATGTCTTAAAAAATACTGCCGAATTAGGAACTTAAGCCAAAACCCCGAATTATCACATAACGTAGACACAAGAATTATAAACGTGCCACTATGTACAGCATATTAATTAGTCGCCCATATTTATAAGGTAATTTATAGTTTCATTTAGAGCTGAAATGCATTTACAAGTAACTAGTTTTGTCAATTTCGGAGCCACTCCTGACGATAAATTTTCGGCTCGGAATTTATGGTAACCGAATTTGCTTTGAGCTTTAGAATTGTGAGAGTTATTGAACTAGACTGTAATAGTTTTTCCCGGAATGGTGTTGAAAGTTACGGTTTGCATCAGTTACAGACGACCGTTGATTACAGTCTGCTTTGCGAAGTTGCAATTTTCCGGAGTACTGGTCCAATTTCATGTCGGTCTTCGATAGCTTCCCCAAAGTATGGCTCCCTGAAATCTATTAGGATTTCAAGTCCTAGATGCCCCGATTGATATTACTTCTTCTAGGAACTTTAGCTCTTATCTAATATTTTATTTCTTTAAAAGTAGCAGTCGACGATACGTGAGTTCCACACGGAGGTCTCTCTAATCAGATTTATAAATAAAGTCAGTGATTTTGAACTGAAATACTATGGACATGCTAATTTCCTTTGAAATATATACAATTCAATTAAGTTAGTGACGATAAAATTTTTATTTTACGGTTGGGAATATTCAAATTAAACAAAAAATAAAATACATATTATTATGATTTAGATTTAGACTGTAATGTTCTACAAGTAATCGAAAATGGATAAAATAATGGTATCTGTTGCATTTTTTTTAAAGCTGAAATTTTACTGGCAGCATTTTTTATATTTAAATAATTCGATTTTAAGTTTATGGGCTTTAGGAATTTGGATATGCGTTGCTGTCGACAAATACCCTCCTGATTCAATAGTAGACGGTTTTTAGGTCAAATATTGCAAAGCCAATTTCTTAGGGCAATACACATTTATACTTTTTGCAACATTCCACCGCGTTCGAAGAATAGTGTCCCCATACTCGTAGAAATTTCCCTATCCAAGACTGCAGCTTAAAATTGAGTCCAAATTTGAAAGCGAGTTTAGCGTGAGTGTGGAATGTCCCGTATTATTAAAAGTACTTAGATAATTGGTTGATATATGGCAAATTAATGAACATGAACACAAAAAAAGGGACATCAAGCAGGATACAAATCAAGAAACAACGGAAGAATTTGAGATAGGAACAGGGCTCAGACAGGGAGACCAAATAATTATCAGCCCTCATATTCAACGTAGTTCTGGAAAAAAATAGTAAGAGACGGTAGAGTAAACAGAGAGGGAACAAAACTAAACAAAAGTCACCAACTCATAAGTTACGCCGATGATGTAGCTATACTGGCAAGAACTTTAAAGGAACTGGGAGAGACCACTAGCAAAATGGAAGAAGCATCACAAAAATTGGGATCAAGGATAAACGAAGATAAGACCAAGCTAATGAGAAAAGGCAACAAACAATAGAAGACAGGCTAGTGGTAGAGGAAGTCAATGAATTTGTGGACAGGGACACTACTCACAAACAGAATGAAAGAAGAAAAAGACATGAGAATACTGAAAGCCAACAAAAGTGCAGGAGCTTTAAATATCCTGATAAGAGCAAAATAGTTATATAGGAGCACCAAACTACGTTTGTATAAAACAATACCAAGACCTACAGCGATCTAAGAGTGTGAGACCTGGGTACTGAACAAAAATGCAAAGGAAGCCCTAAGAAAATGGGAAAAAGTATAATTGGGAGAATAGTGGGAGGGAAGAGAACATATGAGGGATATATAAGAAGAACGAACGAGGAGGTATATACAATTTTCAAAGAAGCGACCATTGACAAAGTTATAAATGCCAGAAGAGTACACTGGCTAGAACATATTGAGAGAAGTAAGGTCAGCAGAATAATAAAAGAGATAGAGTGGAAAAAACCTGCATACAAGAAAAAAAGAGGAATACCCAGAAAAAGATGGAGAGAAGCTGTGGAGACAAAACTAAGAGAAAAAACATAATAAATTGGAGGAAGAAAGCGAAAAGGAGAAGGGTATAAAAGAACATTACGAAGCTCTGGGCCTAAAAGACCTGCAAAATAGCTTTAATATAAGATGTATAATCACAAAAAAAAATAAATGTATTACCTGAAGAGTAAATTACTTTAGGTAATTATCGTTACTATATTTTACATGGTTTCTATGTTAGTAATTCAAAATTAGATCACTCCCAAAACTTACAATCTTACAGCTTAAAACTAAGCTGTATATAAAACAAATAGTATCGGTACAAATTTGTTTACAATTTCATATTCAACGCGTTAAAAAAAACAAACCAGTGAACAATAAAACAACACATCCGGGATGATAGCGTTTAACCACAGATTCACGAAACATATATTTTGAAATGAATATCTGGTAAATAAATATAATAAATCATAGATATTATAATATACAAATCTAAAAGCACAAAATAGGGTTGGAAATACAGGGCTGCGCAAAAGTATGGAAACAGACAGATATCTAGAATATTATTGCAAATAGTACAATGAAATTTTGTATCTGAGCGTTATGGTATTTTTCGGATTCGATAAAAGTGTTAAGGTTGCAATACGACTTCCGGTTCAACCGGAAACGGACTCAAACTTTGAAATTTTAAATAGAACACCATGTATGTTTTTGCATTTTAGGATTTCTCATAAATTTACATTAAAAAATTTATAAGTTATATGTCGTTAATGTCACCTGTACGGGTTTTGATTAATTTGCTTTTTGCCTTCAACGGCTACGCCAGATCTGCGTTTTATTAAGGTGCTTTTGGATAATAGTGGAAGCCATCATCGGATCCCTGTGTGACGCCATTAATGTTATGTCTGCAAATGTGGCAATAGTTGTGTTTGACGTTGGAAAATCTGAAGTGAATAAAATATATAATAGGGGTCTCAACACGCTACCCTGCGGAACGCCGGAATTAATTTGATGTTGTTCTGTATATTCGTCTTGGTATCTAACTAGAAAATGTCTTTGGTGTATATAGGATTTAAAAATCTGAAAAATGTTATGTGGAAGATTTTGTTTGATTTTCTACAGCAGCCCAGGTGGCCACACCTTATCGTTTTGAAGATAGTCGAGCATAAATTGAACTCTACATGACTCATGGGCTACGACTTGCTAACAAGTAAAATTGTTCGAAATTAGATCTGACATTCAAGCACTATTAATTCGTTCAAAGTATTCATTAAGTCTAATTAAAACTTCTTAGTGAATTTTAAATGTCCATTTAAGCGAGCTAAATTAATAGTTAATATTCGTGGATGAGCGGCCAATATTATTAATTTATGGCCCTTAAAATGATATAATTGGGGTCAGGTTGGGGCTATTTAATCGATAATTCTAAACAGTTCCATTTCAACTTATACAACTAGTTCCATGCTCAAAGTTATCAAACATAAATTACTGCTAAACAACCGTATTCCACTATCTTAACTCTAGCTGTAACAGCGTACAGTAGTTTTAATCGTGTTATTAATCACATGCAAAACGCAATAAGACCGAGATGACCCTAATTAATTTTATCACCAACTCACTAAATATTTGTTTAAATTAAGATTAATCGTGACCGGGATTACCGAGTAGCTTAAAACTAATATTCGAACATTTAAATTGAGCATCACTTATGGTTTTGACCATAAAACAAGCGTATAAAAACAAGTGAATAAAGCCGAGCGAATGAGCGACGAAATTAAAAAGGGGAAAATATAACACTTGAACAAATGAAGTCGTAATTTTTAATAGTTTATTTGCATAATATATGAGCGGCGGATGTTTACGCTGACATATTTGTTCAGATATGGCTTGGCGTATATTATCGATAAAATATGTTATTATCGGGAGCCCGAACCGCAAAAAAATAACGGTTCAGTACCGGTTACGGGTTCGATAAGTTTTTACGTTACGGTTTATGTTACAAACCACCGATTTTTTTTGTTTTATGATTCGTAAGTCGGTTCAGCGGCAACGGTTCAGTTCCGGTTCCGGTTTAATGCCTTTGTCGTTTTTAATAGTCAAATTTGCAAACTTACAAATTCAACTGTCTGAATTTTTTTTGTTTTTGGTCATATGTAATCAAAATTACCAAAATAGAAAATATACTGTCTTTAAAAAACATAATTGGCCCGAACCGTTGTGTGAACCGGTTGAAGAGGTTCAAACCGGTTCACACCAGCCGGTTCGGTTTGATTTTGCGGTTTTCGAATTTTTTTAACTAAAAAGTTTAGTTCCGGTTCGGTTCGAGTCCCTGGTTATTATACGTACTTATTCAGCGTAATCTTAGATTAAAGTGACCACACGTCCCGCTTTTGGAGGGTACAGTCCGATTTTTGTAAATGTGTGCCGCGTTCCCCAAGATTTTAGAAATGTCCCGCTTTTTAACAAGGAAAAAATTAGATGTTGGCATTTTACAACACGAAAAAGAAAAACATGAATGGAGGTATTCCTTCATTTTCACTTCAGGCATTCCTTTCAACAATATTTTGCACTTTCTTTGCCGGTAACAAGTCAGGCCACCAAAAAAGTTTTATCAAGTTTTAATGGACGACAGAAAAATCAATTAAAATAGAATTGTAAGATTTATTTACTTATTTTATTCAGTCAGGAGTCCTTCTACTGTTAGGTGTAGGACTGTTGAGTTGTGTTGTGCTGACTTTTTTACGTTTTTCTGTCTTGCGCTAGCATTTCTATCTTGCCCATATGATTTTTCTATCCGTTGCTCTTTTTTTAACTCCTTGTCAAGTTTTTTTTCGGTCTCGCCTTTTGTTTCTACCCTGTGACCTGGCTTCATAGACTTTTCTGGTTAACCTTTCCTCTTTCATTCTATAGACGTATAAACGATATAAAGAGTCTTTCGCCTTACCCGCTAAAGAGGACATTCTAAAATTGTTCTGTGGTAACCAGGAACACAATAATTGCAAATAACCAAAGGTATGTGACGTCACATTAATATCGTATCCCAGCGCGTTGCATACAGTGCTGCGCGAAAGTATGGAAATAGACAAATTAATATCTAGAATACTATAAAAGATATTACAAAAAAATATGATATCTGACCGTTACGGTAGGTTTCGAATTCAATGCTAGTATTGACGTTAAAACACGACTTTCAGTTCCACCGGAGAGGGACTCAAACTTTTATATTTTAACACGTTGAGCGCCGCATAATAAAACGAAAACTTGCGCGGTGCACCAACCTTTTTTTTACAGTTTTCTTGAAGATTTATACCTACACAGTTTTTACATTTTCGCCCTCTGTTTCATTTTATTTTATTGATATGCTCACTTTTTAAGAATGACCACAAGTGTTTTTTGCTTCTGGGACCAAATGCCCACCGGTGAACATTTGGCGCTCAACGTGTTAAATAGAACACCCTGTATATTTTTGGATTCCTCTTTAAAGTAACTTTAAAAAATGTTTGAAATTATATGGGTCTAAAGCTAATCGTTTTTGTGAAATTTGCATTTTTACGAAATTTTTTATTGATACATTTTTTATTTAACATTCAAACATTATGAAGACAGTAACAATTGGTTTCAAAGTTAAATTGAGAATAGATTTGCTACCCTTACGCACTAGATACATTTTTATAATATTATATAGGACAAACTTGTAAAACTTTAAACATCGATAACTTATTTTTTAAGTAGCCCATGAAGGTAGACAGCGGTTATTTTAAAGCAATTAAAAAAAAAACAAGAAAGTTATCATTTTACCCAGGGGTTTGGAGTGGTCCTATTTTTTAATTGCTCCGCTCCAGCTCCGCACCTGCTCCGCTCCAGCTCCACTCCAGCTCTGCTCCATGCTCCAAATATTGATAAAATGTTGAAAATAAGTTTTTAAAAAATAAAGCTTTGGTTTCATCAGATATGGGTAAATGGATCAAAAATTACAATATTTGATCCCGACAAACAGGATAAGTTAAATGTTTGTTAGAACAAATAATTGATCTTCAAATGTTGAAAAAACGAAAAAAAAGTGTGTTTTTTAAAAAAATTGTACATAATAAACTGGAGCAGTGGAACAATCAAAGTTATTTGCTCCGGGCCCCGCTCCTGCTCCGGGCAAAAACCCATTGCTCCACTGCTCCGTGCTCCGCTCTAAAACCCTGATTTTACTTTGGCCCTATGAAAAAAAAAGAACGGGGCAAAGGGTGTGCTAAATATATTTGTAAATAATTTTTATTTTATGATACCTACATAGGAAAATAACTTATTTAAAGTTTGGTTTCAAGGGCCGCTGGCCTATCTTATCGTGCTAGGCCCCTTATATTGGATGTATTTTTCAAAAAAAAACTTTCTCGAAACATAATATTCTGGAAAATATAACGAGAAAATAAATCACTCATTTATACAATTTTCAACTCTATTGTTAACACATAAAGTATAGTGAAATAGTTTTAAACGCCATGGCTAATAGCCCATTACAAACAAACGACCAGCACATTATTATGAAAGTTACTAGGTCGTAAAATTTAAAATAAATATAAATTTAATATCGGTTGTTCATTAAATAGATTATGACGTATAAACGTCAACATTGGAACATTTAATTAAACCATAGACGTTTCGTGTAAAATTCATGTATAAATTAAAGCTGATTTTATAATTAATCGGTGAATATTTTATAATATTCACATTCGTTGCCGTAAATATCTCTCTAAAACAACCCTGATTTTATCGTATTTATAAACATAATGGATTATTGGAATTTCCTCTTTCAAAACGCACTCATATTGAAAGTTGATTTCCGCTATTTCGGTAATGAAATAAAAGGAAATGTTTGTAGATGCTTAGAAATTAATTTAAAATGAAATTGAAGGCTTGTAAACATTTTATTTTTGACAGAATTGAGCTAAAAATCATTTTTAATTTTATTTATCACTAATACGTATATACATATAACATATTATGAAAGGTAGTACTTTTTGTCTCAAAATAAATTTATTTTTTTAATACTTATGTATTAAACGAAGCTTAATTGTTGTTAGAATAAGTTACATTTTTAAAAACTAAACTTGTGCGTTCTTCGGAAACTAATATTTCAATGCCTTCCCAACAGATAGATCAATATAACAGGATGAGAATAACATATACGTTAGCAACCTCAACCAACAATTATTTGTTGTATCCGTCTTCTCAGTAATTAAAAAATTGTGGTTAGGTAACGAACTGGCGTTTGTCCAATTCATTATTTGGAAAAGTGAAATACTTTTTGGTTTAACCCTTGTGAAGTATGTTTTCCACTGTAGTTAATATATTGCTACTTTCACTTACTTTTACATAATTCTATTTTGTGCACCCGTTCTTTTAAGAAATCGATTGGCTTAAGCACGAAGCTGGAAGTTATTTCAGAAAATATTGTTTAAACCCTTTTACGATACCACTCTTTTACATTGAGTAGCATCGAAAATTGCTTAAAGTATAAAAACTTTTGTGGCAAAATTTGTTTAACTAAGTAAAAATATATTCTGTACAAGCATAAAATGTTTTTTTAAAATTGTGAAATGAAAACAAATTTAACTAAGATTACGACAGAACTAGTAAAGTTCCTTTTATTCGTTTTTGAGAAAAATCACTGCAAATTTTGTACATGGTTAAATTAATCAACTGATTTGTTGATTAATCATATTTAACCTCTTCAGGGATACTGGCACATATGTGTACGTTTAGTTTTTTTATAAGTTAGCCGCGGTAAAAAAAAATTCATGAAAATTACTACAAGTAGACAATCACTACAATATTTGCTAACAAAAAAAAAAGAAATATGGGCAAACAAACATGAAATGTCATATTACTGGTCAGAATAAATAGCGTGGTACTGAAATTTGTTGACCGTTTTTCTATACCAATAAATTTATTTTATCATTACCCAAAGATCTCTATAATTTCAGTTTAAAAAAGTTGAAAGATATGTAAAATATATTTAATTAACATAAACCATGTAAATTTTAGAGATAATTTACAATATTCATGCTCATTGACAAGAGATTAGTAAACGTACACATCTGTGTACGCTTATCAACTCTGGTAGTAATTTTTTTCTAAACCTCGCATATTGTTATGTGCTAAATATTGATTATCTTCTATATTGTGTGCAACCAGTATTTCAAAAGAATGGAGGATATGGATACAAAGCGTTATTTTTGTCTAATTTGTTATATATGCGAGAAATGCAATGAACCTGTGTCCTGAATGTATGAAGTCATTTAATTTATAACGTGCGCTTACCGCCCAATGGCCACATATGCGTGCATTATTTTTCGGTTTTGTTTTTTAAAATTCCTGTTTTGTTTCATTGTTTTGAATGTATTTTCAATAAAAATTACGTTTTTGAAAATTATTAGTCCTTTTTTGCGGCTTTAATTAATTCGTCCGTGAAGAGGTTAAAAACGAACCAAAGGAAGGGCTCAATATTGCCAGCTTAGAATATACAAATGTACCAACAATAATTGC
Source organism: Elmis aenea (assembly GCA_947652605.1). Taxonomy (NCBI): domain Eukaryota; kingdom Metazoa; phylum Arthropoda; class Insecta; order Coleoptera; family Elmidae; genus Elmis; species Elmis aenea. The sequence goes on along the minus strand of OX393581.1, from coordinate 12,115,511 downwards.
GATACTATGTTAATACAATTGGCGAACATAGACTACCCAAGAAATTCCTTGGGTGTAAAGAAGGTGGAAGAAAAGGCTTGGGAAGGACGAAGGAAACGCTAAAAGCGAATACCGCAACGGACAATAAACTCCAACACAAGAAAAAAGAAGTTAAAAATCAATGAGATGCAATCGATGAAGAAATCTTTAAAAAATGGTCTTCCATTTGGAAATGATAATTTTCGATAAAAGATAACTAACAAGGAAAGGTCACGATACGTTGTCGCTAGAATTTGATTCCGGCTGTGTTTATTACATCAAGGGCATCAAAACTAAATGTTTTCCAGAGTTATACGTGCCACTGGCCATTAACTTCGGAAAAATAGGGGAAAAACTGAAAAATTGGAACAAAAAGGTAATTTTTGCGATCGCGTTGGCCATGAAACCATCAGGGATAAAATCGAAATTCTTCTATTTACCAATAGGCGCATCCTTTGCAAGTAAAATAGTGCAAAGTTTTTGAAAAAATCTTGAACGGTTCCGGAGAAAAACGTCAAAAATAAAACCCCTGTATAAGCGCTATGTATTGAGTAGTTGTCGCATATCTGTATTACTATATCTATGCGACTTGCATAGGCGTTTAACATAGGGAAAACCGTTTTTACAAAGGCCTCGTTTTTTGCGTTTTTCTTCGGAACCGTTTAAGATTTTTTCAAAAACTTTGCACCATTTTACTTGGAAAGGATGCGCGCATTGGTAAATAGAAGAATTTCGATTTTGTCTCTGACGGTTTCATGGCCAACGCGATCGCAATTATTACTTTTATTAATCAGCTGTTCAGTTTTTCCCCTATTTTTCCGAAGTTAATGGCCAGTGGCACGTATAACTCTGGAAAACATTTAGTTTTGATGCCCTTGATGTAATAAACACAGCCGGAATCAAATTCTAGCGACAACGTATCGTGACCTTCCCTTGTAAGTAATTGTCTTTTTTATCTTTCAAAAAGTTTTTTTAAAATTTGTTTTTTAAATTAATTTTTTAAATTAAAAAAAATGATTAAAACTTTATTAAAAATACCGGATTTGTGATTGTTTCTAATTAAATTCCAAACTTAAAACTAATTAAAACTGGCAGATTCTGTGTTTAATATATTTTATTTAATTAAATAGCATAAACTTTAGTTTAAATCTACAATACATTATTTGATACGAGGCAAGTAAAAACATTTTCACTTTTAAAAACACACAAACATTTACTATCACCCTGAAGGCTATACGAATATCTGAATCGGAAAAGGAAGTTGTTTAAATGATATATACTTTTACTTATCAACACATCGACGCTTCTCTGTTCATAAGAGTATCTAACGCTTTTCAGATTTGATAAAAACGTCCTTGCTTTCATGGATAATGCAAAACATAGTGTAACAGACCTATCCACCAAAAGCAAGCATTTAAAATTGTTAAGATCTACGACTTATTTTGCTAACTACAGGCATTCAGGCAAAAGAAAATAAGACTTACTGTAAATGGTGCTCAATACATAATCAAAATTAAGCAACTGCAATTGTTACTAAAAGTTTATTATTGTACTTCAAAACAGAGTATCTGCATAAAACCAAGGTGCAACACGTATTAAAGATTTTCCAAAACTTTAAACTACTTGAAATATAAAACGCCCTGACAAATATTGACAATTAGATTTGTTCCATCTACCACATGAGCCAGAAGTAGATACGCGAAAATAGGATGAAAAATGTAGATGGAGGGAAAAAGAAATAGAGGAAGACCAAGAATAAAATGGGAAAAAGAAGTGAGGCAAAGAGGAGTCAGCTGGAGAGATGTGCCACAATTAGCTAACAATAGGCAGGGGTCGAAAAACTTAACCTAGAAAAATAAAAGCATACCTCCACACCGAAATGTACAAGGGGAACCTATTTAGAAAAAGAAGAAGAAGAGGCAGAAGGTTGTTCCAGCAAGGCTATTAACAACCCGATAAACGATTCAGCATAAATATCGCATTACAGCACAGTCTCTGATAGTTTACCGGACCGTTAGTCGGCTAATCCAGCAGTTCAAATCAACTCATGAAGTAGGTACTGGAAAGTAAAAGCAGTAAATGAACAGAGGCAAGAACTAGCGCTGAGATTTATACACGCAAGCGCTTTTCACAACTAACGTTGCCCCTGGTAGCTATGCATCACTTCCAGTCCCATGTAGTGTTGGTTTTTTAAGATGTTTACACTTGCGATGGGTACATTTCTATGAACCCAATATATAAGCAGGTCATATATCTTAGCTTTTAAACGCCTTTATCTCCAAACAATTAAATATGATGACAAAAATTTGTACTCGGATAATACGACTTCCACTTGTTCATAAACTTTAAAATTACTGAAAAAATGTATACCTGCAAAGAATAGGAATAAAGCCTCTGTCAATAAAGCGTCTTTGCTGCCTTGCGATAAAAAGTTTCAGCTTATTTGTTCACCCAGGAAAAGAACGCCTATATATTTGTGGTTTGATTTCCAACATCTAATTAAAATGTATCCCAAAGGAATGAAAAATTTTAATTGATAAGCTGCAAATCTGCTGAACTTGGAACTTTTACTCGAAAGGCTATTAATTACGACTGAAAAAATAAAAAAGCTTAAAGCTTAGATCTTATCTTTTACCAGATACGCGTTATTTTGAAGAACCTGTATTTATATTATAGGAACATAATAGTATTGTGTTAAAAATTATTAATAATAAAGTAATGTTACCGATTATTTTACTCTATAGTATTTTGAACAATGATGATAACGTGGTTTGGTCATTTTCGACCCAATCCAAAGTTACTGTTGTAATCCAAAATTATATTATCATAAATATTTATGTCTTCCGAAATTTTATACGTTAATATTTTTATGGTCTCGCTAACATAATCAGTTGGGTAAAAATATATCAGCGACTCTTTAGGGTAATATAATATTAATGAAACCTCCTGCTGATTTGGTTCGTATGATATTAACTTCCGACGCCGTAGCCCGTCGTTTCCACTTTTACCTCAGAGAATCATTCCACGAAGCTGTTTCGCCCACGAGTCTATAAACATTTGAATTACGTTTACAAAGCTAACTTAAATAAATCACTATCTAAACACAGTGTTGGAGATTAAATTATAAAATTTTGTTCCTATTTAAACTTCAAGTACATTTATTACCTTTCTGTTAGCGGTTTAAGGATACATTTTGTTAAGATACTTTTTAATTATTAATTTGTCAACTCAATTAATAATATTCATGTACTGAACTTCCAATGTTTTAATCTGACGTTACTCTAGTGTAAAAATTATAGTTATCTATCATATTTTGAATAAAGTCTAAGTTTTTCAAAATCAAAAAGTTGTTATTAAACGCAAGATACAAAATTGTTCTTTTTCAACCAAGCCATTTCGGAAATTTTGAAGGAAAGGAAGAAAGATAGAGAAAAAGAACCAGGTAGGGTTTTTCGTAACACAATACTGCGTTTGCCGTAGGTCGGGTCTACACAATTTTAACAGTTAGCGGAACCAGTGGTGGCTTTTAGAATGTTCGAGGCACGCTCATCAGCAAAACTACGCAATTTAATTTGATAAGCGGTGAAAGCACAAGAAAAGCTGTAAAATGTATACCGGGTGATTCAGTTTGACTGTCGCACCCCCATAACTTATATAACATAAAGTTATAGGGGTGCGACAGTCAAACTGAATCACCCGGTATAATAAACACGAAATTATACTGGAAGTAAAATAACATGTCTAAAAAAAAATGATTAAGAAATAAATTTTATTTAATTTAACATTCATAGTGTCTTAAATTCAAACATAACATAATAATTTAAGCTAAAAAAATATGATATGAAAATTGTTATAGCGATCTTTGTCCAAAATCCTTTTAAGTAATATCACTTAAAAAAATTAAATATGTTTTTCACGATTTTTCGTAATTCTAATATTAAACAATATAACACCGTCCGCAACCTAGTTTTTATTTATAACTTTTTGTTCTTATAACATTTATTAGCAGTGGTCGTTTCGTTCATTTTTAATCATCATCATTTTTATTTACAATTAGCACCAAACTGGGCTTTAACACTGAAATATGGTATCAAATATTTTGATTACTGTAATATTGCCTTACTTCTCTTGGTAAAACTCGAGAATTAACCGCCAATCAAAAATAAACTTGTTTAAGGAAAATAAACGTTTTTGAAATAATAAAATACGTAAGTTTTAATGTTTGCCATACAAACGTTGCTGCACTTTTTATGATTTTATATTAACTAAAGCTTTCAGTAACCTAAAAACAAAACAAGAATGTGTTTACTTTAATGAAATTTCTTTTGTGGTTTATGTGAGTGAATCCGTTTAATTTCCAACTGGTGTTGAAGCGAAGATAATGTCGAATATTATGACTGAAACAGATAGATTGAGACATAAATTTGAACTTTCTCTATAAATCTAATTACAAAACGCTAATTAATTCGTAAAAAGTTATAAAAAACCGACCGCTTTCGATTATAAGTTATAAAATCGAACGTCCTTTTAGAGCCATTTTAAATTGTTTCAGACTTTTCAGCACGTATTTTCCTAATATTATTGCAAAATTTAACTCACGAATTGTTTTTTTTTGTAACGAGCAAGTCTATAAAGCACAAATTAATATTTCGTCTGCTAAAATAAAACAGTAAAGCAGATTATATTAGACACAAACGGGTTTCATGGAAATAGAATGGTAATTCCGAAGCACATCTTTATAAGCTTGTACTTCAAATCAAATTTGCTACATAATTTAATATAGAGGCAATTTAAAAGCAAATGCGCTAGTATGTCAAGAATTTTTATAACGGTTGGCTGATGAAATTTGGCTTTTTTTGTGGTAGTTCGCTGCTACCGACAACTTATCCATTGTACTTTATTACTAAGTGCATGTTCTGGCATTTAAGAAGTTAATTCCACAAAAGAATTAAATATAAAATACTAGAATTACCTTAGTTCAATAATTATTTTCCTTGTTTTCTTAAATAGCCAATGTAATACCTAGATTATGGTCATCTTCCATTATTTAAGCTCTGTAAGTATCAAGTTTGCAAAATTTTGCGATTTGGCCATCATGGTTGCCATATTCTCAGTAGTATTTTCTATTTCTGTATTAAAGTTCTCCACTCCTGCCTATCGTTAGCAAATTGTGGCACATCAGTCCAGCTGACTCTTTTTTCTTCTAGTCTCCGCCTCACTTCTTTTTCCCATTTTATTCTTGGTCTTCCTCAATTTTTTTCCCTCAATCTTCATTTTTCTTCCTATTTTAGCGTATCTACTTTCTGGCATGCGTAGTAGATGTCCAAGCCATCTTAATTGATTCGTCCCCATCTTTGTCTCAATATCTGTTACTCCTAGTTTTTTTCGAATTCTTTCGTTACTGATTTTATCGATCAGTCTACATCCCTCTATTCTTTTCAGAAATCACATTTCCTGTGCCTGTGTTCTTTGTTTTAATTTTTTTGTTTGTGTCCAAGTTCCTGAACTGTGCGTTTTTGTAATTTGTAGTTCTACCATCATTACTCTTTCTGATATACCTTTCCATCGTTTTATTTTTTCACTCCATTGTTTTCTTACGACGCAGGCTACCCCAGCTTTAGCAAATTCCGTTTTTTCTACTCCACTATATATTATTAATTAATATATGCCCTTTGTCGAGATTTACTATTCTTTCTTCTTTTCTGTTAATCCTAATAGAAAAATTTTTTTTGTTGGTCTAAAATTAAAACATGACTATTTAATTTTTTAAAAAACAATTACTAGGATTATGTTTAATAAAACTGAATTTTAGATTATGATTAACAAGGGTATTATATTATTCTTTGTGTTCAACCAGTAATAATATTCAATATCTACAAATGAACAGATCAAAAATGTTTGTAATCCACACACAGATTAAACAAGTATCAATACCAGTTGTGATAGGTTTTTACACGTTCTTTTGTTGGATTCACTGTAAAAACAGATAGCCTTGTTGCCTGAATATTCCCTTGAAATAAAAATTTCGTCGACCATAATTCCAACTACGTAAATAATGTATGAATCAAACTTATTAAACTGTAAATTCTGCAGGATTTAAGTAAGAGACCATAATCTGGGTATTAGAAAGATAATCAATTAAAGGTGATACGTCTCACTTTACCATAGTATTTTTTCAGTACTTTTCTGTTTTAATAGCCTTAGAAAATATAGAATGACAGTTAAAGCATCACGTATTTCAATTTTTTCATGTGCTATTTGTAGCTTGTCTTTGGTAAAATTATGAATTAACTGATAAATATATGAAGGCTCAAATTTACTATAATTATTAAAAGTAAGCTATTTTCGCCCATTAACTTCGTGTTCTGTTTAATTTCGGAAATGTCAAATAAATTTAAAACCGTTTCGGAGCGGGTAAATTGATCGAAGCCGATGTAGCCGTTCGTTCCTCTGGTGCACCTTTTGTGACCGGAACATCGCTCCGGGAGATGTTTTCCGCACGGATAAATCTGTTGATAAACTTTTATTTACAAGTTTTGATCGTGCCCTTTGAAGAATAACATTAGTTAGACGTTTAAAATTGATTAAAATTTTAAATTAAGCACTCAATATGTTGTGCAGTTTATTATATTAAGTTAAAAATTAATTTAACATGGAGAAGACCATGTTTTATAATTTTCATAAGTTAATTAATTGAAAGATTAAATATGCGCTAAGAAATTTAAAAAAAAAAAACAAAGAGAATTTCTCAGTCACGTATAAAAGATACTTGTTTGAGAGTTCTAATAAATATAATATAGCATATGCACTCTTGTTACAAGGACGTAGAGACCATTTTAATATTTCGTGAAGCGAAAACCCTAAAATTCCAATAAAATAAGTCTCGGTAACTAAGCTTCACTATTTTCGTTACTAATAAAACGAAGTTTGTCGGCTTTGTTAAGTTTAAACAACTTTCGGGCAACCGGTGTTTAATCTTTCACGAGGTATTGTTAGAGAATTCATAAACAACCGATGTAATTTATTTATTACCTGTGCACATACTAAAACGCGCATTTAAAAGCTTTATTCTTAAGTAAGCAAGTTCTGCAAAGTAACAAATTTAATAAGGCTTCATGTAAAACATAAGCAATAGAAAAGCCAACTATTTCAAAATAAATAGCTAATTTTTAATGAGATTCATATGCTACTGTTTGAAAACCTAGAAGAAAACGAGAAATGGTATTATAATAAGAATCTGTGAGTCTGATAGTAAAAAGATATAAAAACTTGCATCTCGTCCATTTCTTGGTTTATTAAAAGAGAATTACATTAAGCATTACAGAAAAGAATTTTTTTAATAACGAAGCTCGATGTCGAGACAGCGAGACGTTGGAGTAAAACAAGATAAGTGAACTTTACCTGCGTCTGTTTTAATGTGCTTGTATTCTAGGCATGTTACGTAAAAAAAATAACCTGAATATTAAATTAAATTATTTGCATTTATTATGTGTAGCTCAACAGCTAAAAATTTTACACAAATTTTTTGATGAAAAGGTATAGTGTCAAATTTTGTGTGTGTTTATTTCTACTGTAGAAATGACCTTCATGTGATTACTGTTTAAAATTTGGTTTTAAATCTTTAACTAAAAAAATTCTCTTTTTTTTAAATTTTAAACCATTTTTTTTGTTTTTCCCGAATATATGGACTAACAAAGGCCATGGTTTCTCTTTTTCAGATTTGAATTCAGCTTCAAATTTTGCAGCTTATGACTTCAAAGCTCTTAAGATAAACGTAATTCTCATGTCTCGAATTTGGCACACTGGAGAGTTCAAACAATTCAAAATAATGTTTCTACATGAAGGTTATAGGTTGTATTTATTATTATTACCTTTCAGGTTCCTGTACTGTGACCTATTGGTCTATTGTACCTTCTGGTAATAGCCCCTTACAGGAGTCGTGTATTTTTGAAAAGCCTCAGGATTTTGTTTAGCCCTCACACTGGCATTGTACCTTAAGAGGAGTTTCTTCTTCTTTACTACATCCTCTGCAGATAACGGTCTCTGAGAACCCTATTATCTAGATGTGTTTATTTAGTCCAGGGGTGCGCGCCCCCATTTGGGGCGCGACGATTGATGCGGGGGGTGCAATGACAGCCATTATATAATTTTAAAAGAAAAAAAATAGTTTTTTCACATTTTATATATTTTTTCTGTTTACAATGTCGTATTGGTTAATCGAAATTTATTGATGCCTGCTTACTTCAAAATGAAAAAAAAATTGTTGGGGGAGTAAGTCGTCATGCTGACAAAAATGGGGGCGTGGCATGAAAAGTTTGCGGAACCCTGGTTTAGCCAACAGTGTCTTGTCATAAGTCCTATTACTGCTCTGATATCTTCTCTGCTCATCGTAAGCATTTCTTCTGTCTTTTCCTTAGAAACATTTGACAGGATAGCTACTTTTTTCCAATGAGCCTTCTACATATTTATCATTTAGACATCGCTTGGCTGTTCCCTGGGATGTGCTAACTGCGGGTACTAGTCCGAAGGATGGTGTATCGCTGCCAACTTTGGCTAGGCGATCTGCCTTCTATTTTGCTGGTATATTGGTGTGCTTTGGACACCATACCAGTTTAACGTTTTCTTTGCTTCCTAGCAAGTTAAGTGCCCGGATGCAGTCCAGAATTAGTCTTGTGTTTACTAACGACAGGCCAAGAGCTTTTAAGGCTGCTTGGCTGTCGAACACTATGAAGATTATTTTATTATTTAAATACATTTCTAATAGCGTATCTGCACATAAGTGCATAGCATATACTTCGGCTTGAAATATGGTTGCATACTATCCAAGGCTTATGGATGTGCCAAGGCTTAGTTGAGTTACTCCCCATGTTCCACAGCCTGTTTCAACCTTCATTTTTGACCCGTCTTTTTTATCAGAATAGGGCATTTAGTTCTACTTCTTGACGCTTCTATTGGTCCCGTGTAAGAAATATGATTCCAAGAGTTTTCTCAATTGCTAGCGTCTTGTTTATTTTATCCGAAACCATACTTACTGTTGGATGCGTGTTGATCTGGTTGAGAATAGCTTAACGCCCTTCCCTACGTCTCCCCTGCTTGGCGGTGTTTTTCAGTCGATACCCCCCTCTTAATGCTTGTGATTCAACCACAACCATATCTTGGTAATTTTATTGTTGAATTTAAACGTAACTAAAGCATATATTTTGAAATCAAAATATACACTGAAAATGTTTTTACATTTGTCCTTTATATTTTGATTTGCCTACCTAAATTTACGGTTGACCTTTTATAGACACTCTGTATATGCGCAAAAAAAATGTATGTTGTAAATAATATAACCGAAATATCCTGAATTTAGTTAACTTACAAACACCCTGAAGTACACTTGCGATTTTATTTGCCCATACAATGTTCATGTACCGCCATTGAAAGCTCTAACCTTCCGTATATTTAAAGCAAGCGAAAGGGTAATAAAAATTCGTCATAACTCCAATAAAAAGTAAATCACAGGTTAAAGCGTTTCTTCTTTATACATGCATCACGGAAAGTCCTGTTATTTAAGTCAAATAACAGATATTTCCCTGGGTGGGTTAGGCTCGCGTGCTTTATTGAGCACTATTATGCATATTTATTTGAAACGGGATGATTTATATCTAAATTCGAGGCTTTTAGCGAGATAACGCTTGATTGCTGTATTCTTCGTAATGCTAATTTCACTAGCAAAGTAAGTAAAAGGAATGTTATTAGTACAACTGGATATGCACATAATTATTGAAAGAATCGCAGGTTTCGGGAAAAAACTAGACTGGTACAGGTATTCCGTTCAGAAAAGTTTATCAAAATATTAAAAATAAGTCAAGAAACAATTCTTGTTGCATTTAAATTAAGCAGAAATGGGCTTAGAAGATTCCCCAGTGTTTTGACTTAGCTCAATGTAACTTTCTTTGTTTCGTGTCGTAAAAAAAGGTCGACAACCTAAGTTAGATTTCGAGCTCATCAATACTGTAATGGATATACTCAACACTCAAAAGTTGCATCTTAGATGTCTATATGCAAAGTGGATAATGCAATGGCACAAATGCTTGAAAAGAATGAAAATTACAGTTAAATTTTTTAAAATAAATGTTTAACTTGTATTATGTAGCTTGTTTTGTTATTTTTCGATAACTTCTCCTACAATACAATAATATTAAGACATGAATACATAACGAGGTGCCCATGTGATATCACCATTTTTAGTAAATCAGTTTATCACCCCCGCGATCGCCCGATTTAACGTCATCCGACTATTTTCTGTGGGGGTACCTGAAAGGAAAAGTCTACGCTAATAAACCAACAACAATTCCAATGCTTCAGGACAATATTCGACATGAAATTGCGAAAATAACACGCGAAACGTGCGAGAATGTCATGAAAAATTAAATTAAAAGAACAGGCATTTGTAACGCTGCCAGAGGTGGTCACTTGAGCGATGTCATATTCCATACATAATTGTCATAAGCCTACTGTTGAATAAAAAAAATCCAAATTTAAAAAAATGTGATTCATTTCCGGGTTATTCAAAAACAACATCGGTCTGGAGCATAATATTCACCCGTTATAAATCCTTAAAAGATTGTAGATGCCAGTTACGTCAAAAAAAAAAAAACTTGTGGGTGAATATTTTTTATTTTTAAATTCTTTATCAATATACTCATAAAATCATTTGTTTTAAATGGTTTTAGTGTATTTAAAGATTATTACCAATAGTAGTAAAACAAAGTCAAAAGTAACTGAGTTTATTTATCATTCGCCCCTTATATCGAATATGAAAAATATTTTTTTATTCAACTGATCACATACCAAAACACGTACATCTATACAAATAGTTTCTGCCTAGCACATGGCGTCTCAAATTCGTTGGATTATAAAAGCATTGGTTTATTATCGATGCTACAATTAAACAAACATGCAAATAATTTGTTTAATGTTTTAGTAAATAACGACAAAAATTAAATATCTAAAGATTATTCTAGTTAAACTATTAATTGGATAACTTAGAAAATTTTCATAGCATTGTGTTTAAAGTAATATTAAAATCGCCATTTCTTAAGCGCACTGCAGTGGCCGTAAGTCAATTTAAATCGCCAAATTTTGAGCAATACAGTAAAAAAATAAAAAATCCACAAATAATCAGAGTCGGACCTCAAATAATTTTTATACTAAACTTAGTTGGCTAATGTCATGCTTGACTTAAGGCTTGTTCATAACCTAACCTGAGGCGCATAAACAGAGTTTGTCGATGCATCTTTAGCGCTAATTTTCTCGAAAACGGCTACGTTTACAGCAAAAAAACAAAGAGGGACGAATTTTTTCCTCTTAAGTCGTACTTTCTTATGGACGAATGACATTTTCAATTTTATTCCAGAGTAAAAAATTCTGAAGATGGTAAGCGGGTAACCTGACTATAAATCATACTTCCAATTACGTGTTTTCTTTCTAATTATCCCACAAAGTCAATGGGAAACACCTAAACATTTCGGCCAAGTTTGATAGCTCTAGCTTAAACGGCTGGGACGTAATCGATTTTTTGATTTTTTTTTCTTGCAACTTTGGAGATCTCTAACTTTGAAAGGAAGCATTTTAGGGTAACAAAATATTTGACTTTTTGGCGGTGTATAATTGGGATACCCTGTATATATTTTTAATATTTTAAATTAAACACTCATTAAAGTTCGGTAAGCCTACGATATGATATAACCAACATTCTTTTAAGAAAATAGCAGCTGTATTAATTTTTATACCAAGCTTCTTGTAAAGGTATTGTTCAGTAAGAACTATATCCTTTATAGCTAGAACAACGATCAAAATCTCATATTATTTCGCAAGTGAATCGATGGTACATACATCGCAATGTCAAAGGCAACGTTATTGTATTTCCGACATGAGAGAGCTTTCTTCCATTAAACAACAGAAACCGTTTTACGTTTCAATAAGAAAACAATTTAGGACATGAATCTGACCAAAAGTAATACGTGTCGATTTAGTGTTATTCTGAAATCGGATCCAGCGGTTTTCCACTTTATTTGAAACTGTCGACTGACAGTTACTTTTGTTTGTTTCAATAAACAGCAGGACGAATGCCAATAAACAGGAAAAATTTAGATGATTTTTCTCCGGCTCTGTCGTCACTAATCTTCAGCGAATATAAAAGAAATATTAAATTCGTGACCAAATTAATCTCTATTTAAAAAAAATAACGAACCTCCGCCATAATTTAAAAAAGGGCAAATAGCTGAATAACAATTTCGCAATTGGTTTAGTTTCTGTGTCTGCTGGGATAATCTCCTTCCGTGTTTAATTGTTTTGGTTTTTCTTTTTACCAATCTTCCACTTAATTCTACTGAATAAAACCAAGAGTCCTTTAAACTAATTGTAAAACACTCAGAGGCCCTGAAGCAATTAGTGCTGTTCTTACAACTATCAAGCTGTGCAAATATTTTTGTAAAATTCGATGTGCTAATATTGTTGTCTGTTCATTTTTGTAGTTATTTGTAAGCATCGTAAATGTGTTGGAGGTGATATAAACAAACGTAGACGGACAACAGATTTGCATTGAAATTTATATATCAGTGAGTGAAATTATAAACTTTCAACATAATGGAGTACTGAATTGAGTGGGTTGAAATAGGCGAGTGTAACAAGAATATGTGTCGGGCAAATTGAATCCACATGCAGTGATAACTGTACAAAAAAAGTCTTATAACTACACTTATTAACAAATAAACACTTTTAATACAAAGGATATCGTAGATATAAAAGAGTTTACACATGAATCAGCCTCTTCTACTGCGTACTAACAAACTTTTTTTTAAATTAGCACCAGGTGTTTGGACACTAAACCTGCTTTAAGAAGTAAGGCCAACCATTAGTATGTACCTGTTAAATCTTCAATCTAGGTTACTTGGCTAAGATCAGTCCAACGACGTCTTTTAGTTGTCTTTGTTATCCTTAAGGAAATATATGCAACAACATTTACACAATGTTCTGCTTTCACACAAACCACTAGGCAAGTTCGAACAACTTGGTTCCCTTCAGCCTTCGATATAGGTTCTGGTTGTCTAGCAGCTGAAGAACTTCTGCATTTTTGTGTAGTTGAAGCCTATCTACATGTTTCTTTGCAAATGTTTTGATTTCTTCTTCAACGGTTAAAATGCCCAGATCTGGATGAATGTCGGCATTTCTGACAAACCAAGGAGCGTTAGGCATTTCATGTAACACCTTATTTTGGACAGTCTGTATCTTATAGGAGTATATACAGGGTGAGTCACGACGGACGCGTCGGAGTTTTATGGGGAAACGGTTAATATTTTCCAATTTCTGTCGCTGTTAGATTATGTAAGTCAATAAGGGCTACATTTTAAAAATATTTTCAAACATACAGGGTGCTCCAAAAAAGAGTGGCATATCAAAGTTATACTTTTTCTTATGGAACACTCTATATATTTGTACATTTTTGGATTCCTCTTTAAATTTAATTCAAAAAATGTATAAGGTCATATGGGTCTAAAGTCAACCGTTCTCGTGAAAATTGCATTTTCATGAAAATACAGTATTTTCAAAAATTTTCTACATTTAAAAACTTTGAGAAGACTGAAAAAATTCGCTTGGAGATAAGATTGACAATAGATTATGTAACACTTTCCACCACCCACATTTTAAAAATATTATACAGGGCGTTTTTTACGCTTGGTCAAACTTGTGAAACTTTAAACATCGATAACTCATTTTTTTTAAATACAACACCCTATATCTTTTTACACCGTCTTACAGAAAATTAAATTCCCTTTTGAAAACATTCATACTGTTTTATACCTAAATTTGATATTTTCCGAGATATCGCGATTTTATTGTTAATTTTTAGGTCAAAGTAATATTTTCGAGTAGGCTATGAAGGTAGACAGCGGTAATTTGAAACAATTGAAAGAAAGAACAAGAAAGGTTTAGTTTTATCTTTTGCCTATGCATTTTTGACATTTTTTTGTAATGAAGAGCAATCACACCTTTAAATCGAGATTTCTTAAAATTATTTATGCATTTATTTATTGGACAAGTATGATAAGATGATTACTAAATCCTATAAACCATTTTTTTGTGTGTTTATAACACGACACTCGGTTCTACCAAAATGTCTTTGCTTAAATTCTGATTCCACGCATTTTGCAAACATTGTGTTTTATACAGTGTGCACAATGTTTAATGTAAGTAAGTGTTTATGGTGTGTTAACTAAAATATGAATACACAGAAAATATTTCAAATTGGGACCGTAGTAACTTTAATTGAACATTTATAAAAATATTTCTATTAATAACTAAAATGTATGTAATAATAATTCAAAAACAAAATTTAACAGCCGATTACAATAAATGTTCAACATGACGACCATCCTCTTGAATACACATTGTGATCCTCTTTTCAAATGAACGTCTTACATTACGCAACATATTAGGAGTGATTGTCTCAAAAGTTTGTGAATTATTTAAACGTGAGATTGCTCTTCATTATAAAAAAATGTCAAAAATGCGTAGGCAAAAGATAAAACTACACCTTTCTTGTTCTTCCTTTCAATTGTTTCAAATTACCGCTGTCTACCTTCATAGCCTACTCGAAAATATTACTTTGCCCTAATAATTAACAATAAAATCGCGATATCAATTTTAGGTAAAAAACAGCCTTAATGTTTTCGAAAGACAATTAAATTTTCTATAAGACGGTATAAAAAAATATGGGGTGTTGTATTTAAAAAAAATGAGTTATCGATGTTTAAAGTTTCACAAGTTTGACCAAGCGTAAAAAACGCCCTGTATAATATTTCAAAAATGTAGGTGGTGCAAAGTGTTACAAAATCTATTGTCAATCTTATCTCCAAACGAATTTCTTCAGTCTTCTCAAAGTTTTTAAATGTAGAAAATTTTTGAAAATACTGTATTTTCATGAAAATGCAATTTTCACGAGAACGGTTGACTTAAGACCCATATGACCTTATACATTTTTTGAATTAAATTTAAAGAGGAATCCAAAAATGTACAAATATACAGGGTGTTCCATAAGAAAAAGTATAACTTTGATATGCCACTCTTTTTTGGAGCACCCTGTATGTTTGAAAATATTTTTAAAATGTAGTTCTTATTGACTTACATAATCTAACAGTGACAGAAATTGGAAAATATATACCGTTTGCCCATAAAACTCCGACGCGTCCGTCGTGACTCACCCTGTATATTTGTAATTTTTGTACACCCCCATAGTTGTATTCCATCCAGCCATGTAGGTCTAATAATTTGTTGGTAAATCAAAATTTTGTTATATAATAACAGTTTGGAACATTTACCAATAAGCCATCTTTATATATTCAACGTTTTAGATTTAGTGTTGTATCATCTTCCATGTGGTTTTTATTTTGCAATTATCAGTTTCATCGGTTCCAAAAAAATTAAAAAAATAATCGTAGGTACTTTTTCAAGGCATATAACAGTGAAGGCAGTTGGTAATCCATAGTTCCGTTGTCAAAATGCTTAATTTATTGTAACGTTTTCGTAAAATGTCTTCAACGTTGGCTATTGGCCGTAAAGGTGATTATATCAGACTCTCTCTTTTGCACAATAATGATTAAGTTTATTAAATGTTCACTTTTAGTTTTACTGACTCCATTTCCACCTTTAAATAGGTAATATTACCGCGGAGGTGGTCCCCATTCAGTTTCCTACACTGCGACCTATTGGTTTATTCTTTATTGTACCCTCTGGTGATAACCCCTTACAGGAGTCCTGTATTTTGGTTAAACTCCAGATTTTTCTTTAAAAGTGTTTTTTTGAATTTTTCTTGGTTTTACGCTGTAAATCCTTCACACTGGCATAGTACGTGAAGAGGAGTTTCTTCTTCTTCTTCACCACATCATCAACTGCATATATTGGTCTCTGAGAGCCAACTTCCACCTTCCGTAGTTAGTTCCCCTAAAGCCCAAGTTCCTCTTACCCCTTTGACAGTTGACAGCAATTAAGTGCTTCAACAAATCTGAAAGTTATCAATTTTTGCTCAAGACTTGTAGCTGGTTCACAAAACAGTAGTGTTCCGCGGAACGCCAGTTGAGAATCACTGCCCTAGCTAGATGGTGTGCTTGTGTATATTACTGCAAGTAGCCAGTGATAAAAGGAATGCATTTTACGCTGATTGAAACCAATATACGCTTTCATCATAAAACGTCCATTAGTATTCATAGAACTTTGTTTTATAATTCATAAAAACATCGATTAAACTCGACGATAACGCTGCAAAATTTAAACTGAATATTTTATGCACATATTGCTGATTAGCGCTAACTTGGTCATTTTTAAGCTTTATCGTTGTTTTATCGGTTATCAGTACATTAAACATTATAACATTAAATCAGTGCAAAACAGCATTATAAACTTTATGGACATATCTATGTTGCAATAATAATCCTTATTGCCTTATTGCTCGTACGTTATTCCATCTGTGCTTCGTTTTTTTTTTTTTTTTAAGGTGAATCTTCATGCAGGCAGGCAGTTTGCCAATAAACTGTGCGACAGTGTTTTAATAGGACTAATCACAGTTGCAGTCAAATGCTTAGATTAAATACGACAATGCACACACAATAAATGTGTGATTGGTTCGTTTATAAGCGGTTGCACTGTGTAACTTTCGTACTACCTGCAAAGCGATAGACTTTCAATAATCAAAAAACTACAAAATTATATTAAATACAATTTATACTTGTTCTTTTTAAACTTATTGTGAATTAAACCGCCTGGAAATTACCTCAATTTGCTGAATTTTCATTTGGTTTCATGACAACTTCAATTTGCATATAATCCGAAAATTAATAAGAAAAACAAAAGTAGCTTTAATTTTTTGTTAATTTCCTTGTAGCTAATGGCCACTTTAAGACTTTTTTTGGTGGATGTGTCTAAATTACAAATAACTTCACCAATATTGAGGAAAAAACCCTAAAAAAACAAAAAATTTAAGCGAGTTCAAAATTGGCGAAAAATAATTCAGACCAGAAAAACACAACCATTTAAATCTTACAATAGGAACCAGAATCCATTGGGTAATTATATGTCAAATAGGAAGCAGACGTTTTCAATAAGCACAATTTAATAATAGGATTTTCTAATAAAGATTGAACCGCTTTAGAATTTTCTGGTTATTGATTATGTCATTCGCAACTACAGTGTTTACATAATGTGTCAGAATTTAACAATAAAACTTTAAAATTATCCACAATAAATTAAATATTAATTCACTTCTGTATTTTACATATAAAATAAATGAAAATGAACACGTAAATGTGTTTAACATACTGAATAACAAGTGAAGTACAGAGCAAGTTTAGCAAACTACAGTTTGTATCTTTGGGCTATGTCTGGAAAGGAATTCAGATATTTAATGTCCGTTTTCACTATTATATTCTCTTTTATAAATTTGAGTCAATAATGTTAAAGATATATTTTTAGGTTCATTATTAATCAAAGTATTCGCCCTCAAATTTTAATCGAAACATCTTCTATATCTGTACATGATTTGAAAACTTTGTGGTCATTGTATTTATGATGAAATTTGTCAAAGCAAACAAATACAATTAAGAATTAAATATTGTATGGAATCTTAAAAACCAAGCACGCTGGGTTAATTATGAAAACGTCAGGTGATTAAGGCTGTTGTCTTCTTACCACGAAATACCAAATTTCAGATTTCTAATGTTGATAACAAAAAAGTTACAGAGAAAACAAGAAAATAACGTTCTTGTTTTTCCAGGATATTTAAGGAACGGGGCACAATTTTCACGATGTCGGTTAAGATTCTCACTAAAAACAATCGCTGCTAAAACATACCTAAAAACGAGTTGCGGCAAATTGCTCATAAACAATTGCTCGAAATCAATTGCTCGAATTTTTTTTCCTTGAATGGACAGTTAGTTCTTCGAAAGCCTAGTTGGTCGAATAATAATTTCTCGAAAACAAAATTGCTCGACATAATGAAATAAAAGGTTAAGTGTAAACAAATGTAAACCACTTTTCTAGTACATTTAATTATTTTGTATTTATATAAATTTAATAAATTTTCTTTAAGTAACTTATTTTATTATTTCGAGCAATTTTGTTTTCGAGAAATTTTTATTCGATCAACTAGGCTTTCGAGGAACCAATTTTCGAGCAATTTTGTTTCAAGCAATTGTTTTCGAGCATTTTTCACCAATAAAAACACTTCTTTGCTAATTTAAGCATCCTTCTATCTCTTACAGTTTTTGAAGTCTCGTTCACATGGTGACACTAGCTTCGTGACACTAGGTGCCACGACATCGCTTGACATTCGGTGTCACGACACTAGGTGTTCACACGTAATGTGATATACATATTTGAGTGTCGCGACATCAAAATAAAAATGGTCGCACTTGTAACAGCAGTTAAGAATGTTGTAGAGCAACTAATTGTTTTGAAGTCTCTATATTCGGGAATAGATTTGTCCATAAACAGGGATACTGTTGATGATGCTCTAAAAACGTTAGAAGATCTGTTGAGGACATGATAAATTGGAAATTGATGACAAACAAATGTATATTATTCGTCTATTATGACATATACGCGCTGCCAAAATACAAAAGTATGGTCGGCTTACGTCAAGTACCGCATTTTTAATATCAAAAGTTTGCAGTTGATGTCAGTGTCACGAAATTGCTAGTGTCATGACCACAGAACATGTCATGACATCGTGGCATCGTGACATCAGGCTGTTCAGACGATGGCACTATACGACATTTGATGCCACGGCATCTAATGTCACCATGTTAACGAGGCTTTAGATCCCCATGTAGTTCACAATAAAACAAATCTTTACGGTTCTCCGAAACATTTATTAATTATTTAAAAATTACGATTTTATAGCTATTGTAATATGAGAATAATTAAAAGCATACTGCATAAAAAATTAATAAAGAAAACAATAAGCCTTAAACGGGCAGAAGCAGAAGTAGAACCCACATAAAAACTTTCTCTATAAAAACGCGTCAGATTGGCGACCGTACGAAGACTGCAAAGGCTATATATCTCCAAAATGTATACTAAACGGTAACATAAACCTTTTACCCTTTGCCGTACCAATCAATACCTAGCGTGATCTTCTTACGTCGGTTTTTACTTGCGACCGACAACTGATAGTGTGCACACTTTTAAGATGTAATTTATCGCACTGGATCTCAGCCAGGAGCAGGTACCGATTTATCCAGCGCGCGCACGTTTTGTCCATTTTAACAAATAATCCTCTAGTCACTTCACATAAATTACACCGGATATTTCTAAGGTCGACTCTGATTCTCGACAATGAGAAAACAAAAAATAATTGCACCTCCCTTTTAACTCAATTGTTTCGAGCTTTGTGGGCCCATTTGTTTTTCTGATAAAAAGAACGAGTACTAAAACCGCTTTTTCAGAGGCGATTATACTAATAGGACTTGCGGTTTCCAAAGCTTATTTATGCGTTTCTCTAGAAAATAGCAAGTGTCAAATACAAATGTTCTCAAAAAAGAAACAACACAGTTTAGCTAAGCACAAACGAACTATGTTATAGATAGTGGCATTTAACCCAAACAAAATATTCAAAAATCAAAAATAATGTTAAATTAAGAAAGTTATTAATCCCTTGAAAAGTTTCTACTCCCAAAGGGATTCACATTAATAATCAAAATTTTAGCACAAAATTTTTTGGGCTGCAAATTTAATGCCTAGCATTGCATGGCTAACACATAAACAGCGGTTTTTCGTACGGCTGGGCTGCCGTCTAACACATCCTAAACGCCATTCCTTCCTGTACTTCCACAGTTATTATCCATTAATTTGCTTTTATCCATTTTTACCCCATAAATCCATCTCCTTCTTCCTTTTCTTCTTCTTGATGAAATCTATTTCACTGTTTGATGTAGGATTCTATGTGCAGGCATTCTGTTTAAAGGTCTCCACAGACCGACGCGGTGGCGGTGGCGGTCAGATGTAACCTTAGGAAACAAATGGACGCACTCACCGCATGTTTTCTAAGGTTACATCTGACCGCCACCGCCACCGCCACCGCGTCGGTCTGTGTAGACCTTAAACGATCGTACCAAATCAGTTGTTCTTGGAGAGTTTTTGTGTTTCGGAATTGAAGCGTGGTCGTACACTCAAAAGTGATTAACCACGTTCAGGACGTTCAAAAACCGCCACAACACCAGAAATTGTGGATAAGTTCATGACATGGTTTAAGGAGATCGCCGAATAAAGGTGCATGAAACTAAGAAAGCTGCGAAAATATCTCATAAACGAGTAGTTCATGATGAATTGGGTTCAAAAAAACTTGCAAGTTAGGTGCGGCATTTGCTCAATTCATGATGAATTGGGTTTAAAAAAACTTGCAAGTTAGGTGCGGCATTTGCTCAATTCAGAACAAAAACGCATATGAGCATTAACCTCGACCGATAATTTGGATGTGTTTAAGAGGAATTCAACGTATTTTAAAAAACGATTTGTGACTATGGATGAGACATGGATTCAACACTACATACCGGAAACCAAAATAGAATCTTAACAGTGAATTGGACTTGGTGAAAGAAGACAAAGACCATTCTATCGGCTGGAGAGGTGATGGCGTCAGTCTTTTGGGATTCCAAAAGAATCTTGCCTATTGATTATATGGAAACCTATTACTGTCCAATATTACGCAAAACCATAGGCGTCCGCAGAAAATGTATCAGGGGAGGGGGGAGCAAAGCATAGAAACAAACAATAATATATAAAATTTTTAATTTAATTTTTATGATTTGTTTTTGCAAGTACTTTCACATATTTCATTTTTACTTGATTCCAGAGAGGAGCAAGTGCCCCGTTTCCCCCCCTCCTGCGGACGCCCATGCGCAACGCTCTTTGACAAGCTACAAGCCGCAATTCAGGAAAAACGATTAGAAAATGGTCAATAAAAAAGTGTTGTTTCCTCCGCATCCACCGTATACACCTGATTTATCTCCTTCGGATTTCCATCTGTTCCCGAATCTCAAAACATTTCTGACTAAAAAAAGATTTCGGTCGAATGAAAAGAAAAGGTGATCGAAGCTGCAAACGACTATTTTGGGAACCTCGAAGAAAGTCACTTCCGGGAGGGAATCGAGAAACTGGAGAGACGTTGAACCAAGTGTGTTGACGGTCAAGGGGATTATGTTGAAAAATAAAATATAACATAAATCAATATTATTTGTTTTCACAGTCCTTCCGGAAATTTTTCAAATACACACACAGCTTTGCATAAAAGGTTTAAATATCGAGTGATCAAAAATGATTAATGCCCGCTAACTTCAGGCCGAAAATAAAATAACCAAGTTTATGTTGGTATAGCAATGTAAAAGTAGGATATCGGTGGCGCAGTAATATTTTCGATTTTTGTGGCGTTCAGGTTGTTCCGTCATTTTATGTGTGGTTTCCTACGTCACTGGTTTTTCCCTATATGTTGCCATCTGTTCGAATAAAGTTCGTACCTAATACCCGAGGCATCAATCATTTTCGATCACCCGATATATGGCTTTTGGTTTTTAATACTTAATATACGGGTCTGTTTGACCCATATGTTGTACTTATGTCTTGTTTATTGCCCATAGAATTTGCGAGTCAATCAACTTTTTGTTATTGTTTATGGCCAACACGTTAAATTTTTTGGGTTAATAGTTGACAAATTTTGTGATGGGATCTAATTTGGATCGCATTATCAAGAGGGTTATCTAGAAAATTACAGGGTTACAGAAAAAACTATGAACATAATCTGCTCAAACGTATGTTACAAGTTTAACGCTTAAACGTAAATGAAATATCTATATATATTTCCAAAATACAGCTTTAAACCAAGACCTGGATACCGCTAATTATATTCTTATAACAAATTTGTTTTTCTGTGTATCAGAATCGCTTAACGATACAATTTTATGTATTTCCGAAATCCCCATGCTCTTGATGTTGAAACACACACCTGGTATTTATTTAGTAAAATACAACCTATACTTTCTATCAAATATAAATATTATGAATGCTGTTTTACAACACGCGTCAAGGTATTAACGCAACATGGAAATGCTTTTTACATAATAGCAATAATGTAAAATAGGCTTGTAAGTTTAGCTACATAAATAAAATAAAATCAGAAGCAGCAACATGTGAACTTCAATATATTTAGTATGAAAGACAACGTAAATAAGTTTTATGCACTAGATATGATTATTTTAGTGACTACAATGGAGACCAAATAAATTATAATAGCAGACAATCTTTTTAATAAGTTTATGAGTTAATAAGGGGGAGTAGAATAACTATTAGTAAGCCATTTGAAATTTAAATTCCATTCGCACTTAAACACAGGCGAGGTACTTGTATATAATCACGAATGGATAATTTTAAAATTCATTTACAGAAAGGCAGGTTAAACAAAGTAACAATTTATTGCGTTGCTTTTGTTTACGGAAAGGCTAGCTCAGTCCTCGATTTTGATGAAATTATAATCCTAACTAATATATATTGCGCCATTCTGCACACTTAAGCAAATTGATTGTTAACCTATCTGTAAAACAACTTAATACAAAAGCAATTAACTAAATGAAACATGCAGAAGATGTATTATAAAGCGCTACTTATGCGGAGTGTTTGTGTTTATGCTTTAAAGTTAACAATATCTTCAGTAAAATTAACTTTTGAAGTTCCCACTTGAATAATAAAGCATTTCCGAAAGTTACTTACTATCTCTGGAGGGCAATTTTTGTAAAAGCTACGCGTTTTTGTGAGCCATCTGTGACCCTACGCTAATGGAAATTTAAGCATCAATTTATTTTAAATCAATTTATTAGATTCTAACGGATCGTAAATTTGCTTGTTGGGCTCGCAGACGAAAGCGGCCGTGTTATGATAATTTCTAGGCGCGAAGTTAAACCAATTATACAAAAGATGGGATTAGCCAGATTTGCCGCCATTTATCTTGCTATTATTAACGGGACGAATTACTAGACGAAACTTAATATCAAATCTAATTAGCTCTATATGTTTAGTCAGAAACTTAATTAACGAGGATGTTCTCAGAATTATATGTTAAGATTGTACAATCTCTGTTTATTTTGAGCTTTAATAAATTTCTAATAGTAGTCACATAAAAATGTTAAGCATTTAAACAAAATATTATTAAGTGTATTTCAAACTAATAGGTTCTGTTTTTAAAGTCAATATTGGTTTTATAATGTTGCAAATTTCGGGTTGTTTTTGTGTTTTTAAGACAGAATTGTTAGTACATTATCTAATTTGCTACCTGTAAATAATACCAAATTTTTGTGGATTTAAAATAAATTATGCCACGTAACAATATAATTGATACAATATGCAGTAAATGCACATTTGTTTTGGAATAGTGTGATTAGTTTGCATCATTTCCAAAAGTTAAATGAAACTTAGTCAGTACGTGTCAATTTTACTAACAAGAGAATTAAACATATACCAAAGAACTTAAATAATAAACCAATTCCATACTCCAACCTCAACACAGCAAAATACTTAGGTATTACATTGGACGCTCAGCTACGCTGGAAGGCTCATGTCCAGAAAAAAAGAAAAGAAATAGGTGTCAAATATAAAAAAAATGTACTGGCTAATCGGGAGGAATTCTTCTATGTCCCTACATAATAAACTTTTGCTGTACAAGCAAAGTTTAAAGCCTGTATAGACATATGGGATACAGCTATGGTAATGCACCAAACAGTGTAACATTCAGATCATCCAGAGATTCCAGAACAAAATACTAAGGAACATCGCTGATGCACCTTGATACTGCAGAAATAGTGACATACATCGGGACCTCAACATGGACACTGTAACCAACACCATTAAGAAGTTTGCCGAGAGCCGCGAAGAAAGGCTCCATCAACATGTAAACGTCGAGGCGATCCAGCTCCTGGACACTACAGGATTAGTAAAAAGACTTAAAAGAGTTAAACCTTTTGAGTTAGTTTAAGCAAAAGTTTCAAAGCAGAGTCTGTGCGCTAGTGTGCACGTTAATAATTAGTGTACTTATATATTAGCAAACTAAGGACTACTATTGGATAAACTTTAGACTAAGGCCGGTCTCCCACCAGGGATACGCTACCGCGACGCGACGTCGCTTCCAAGTCGTAGCCTGTTGTTATAAATGTATGCTCTCTCACCAGTACGACTGCTACGCTACCGCGATTCGACCTGTCGGCGAGCAATTGTGAGCGACTGAACATGTTCGACCTCCGTGCGACTAGTATCGTATACACCATGGAAGAAGCAGCTACCATTAAGTTTGTTTTAGAAGTGGAAAAGCATCCCTGTATTTATAACTATAATTTGGCGGAGTACTCTAGAAGAGACATTACTGAAAAGGCATGGGCTGCCATTGCGCAAGAACAAAAACTTGAGGGTGATTTAATGAATATCAATATAGAACGTAAATACTATTACATGACTTGTGTTTTTCTGTCCTTCCATAAAATTGGAGTTACATTTTTTTACTTAGTTTGTAATTTACAAAATATAATACATCGTAAGTAACATTAATCATATTAAACAATGATTCCATTGCCATGGAAGGGACCCTGCTTCTGATATAAAATAATTAGCTAAGTGACTACGTAAAGCCTGGGCAGATTGTGTAGATATAGGAATGTGTTCTTCTCTGATTTCTAATGGTCTGGCTGTAATATTTTGTTCAGAATTAAAACATGGTTGATAGGCACGGCCTTCTCTTTTCCTTATAAAATTATGTAGAACACAGCAAGCTTTGACTATGAGATTAATTTTATATTCACTGTGACACTGAATCGCGTTTTTGAGTACCGGAAACTTTTGAACCAGCATTCCAAAGGCGCATTCTACAGTTTTTCTTCCTCTACTTAATCTATAGTTGAAAACACGTTTCGTATTATTTAGTGACCGTTGGGGATATGGTCTCATAAGATAACGTTTTAATGGAAATGCCTCATCAGTTTCCGAATGTAAAGATAAGTGGAAAAACCTCAGATCAGTTTTTGTCAGAAAGAAGAAACTTCCCAAAAGTGGCGAAGGCAGAAAATCAACGAAGCCTTACTATTTAAACGATTACCTGCAGTTTTTAAATCCGTATATAAAACCTTCAACACCTGTGACCGGAAATCTTCCGTCTCCTCCAGCAGTTGATTCGCCAGAACAGTCAACTGAAGCATTTGAATCCGAAGAACCGCAGACTTCCGAAAGGACTACTCCATTGAAACAAGTAAAACGAAAATCAACAATTAATGAAGTTGATAAAGCATTTATAGATTACTTTCAAAAGAAAAAAGTTACTGATGACGCTAACCCACGTAAATATTTTTTATTAAGTCTGCTACCAGAAATCGATGAACTTAACGAGTCACAATTTCGAGATTTTAAAAGAAAAGTATTGGGTTTGTTAGATGAAATAAACTATACTAATCCCCAGTCCCAGTTAACCCTCTCAACTACTACAAGCTCGCTTCCCTCGCCTTCTGCATCACAACATTTTACGGAATCCTATTCTCGATCCTCTTTTCATTCAACTCCAGTACCGACTTTAGATTATACCGAAAACAGTGATTTGTTTAATTTGTAATGTTAAGTTATTTGTACCTATTCAATAAAATAATTTTCAAAAACAAATTTATTCATTCTACTCCTCACCTCAAAGTAATTAGCAATCGTTCCTCAATGGGGAGGCAACGTCTGTAATGTGTGTCTTGTTTCATAATTGTAGGACCAACTAGCTGAAGTAGTAGTTTGAAGCTTGCTTTTGACATCCTGTAAAAAGATTTGAACTTTTGTTCATCACAGTACAGTTTCTGGGCACACACAAACGCTCCTCTGTTAATATTTTTACAAATATAAGGTGCTACCCAGAAACGACGTTGGTTTTTCTTTTTTCTACGATAATAATAATAGGCAATGACTGCCTTTTCTTCATCACTTGACATTTTGTGAACAACTAACCGAGTATCCAGTCAGCGGGGAAGTTGCGTCGCGGTCGCGTATTCTTGGTGTGCAAACATAAGCGACGCGACTCATTTTTCGGTCGCCTTCAATACCGTACGTTCAAATCGCTTCAAGGTATCGTCGCGGTAGCGTATCCCTGGTGGGAGACCGGCCTAAGTTTGAACATTATTAATTTAGGCTAAAATTAAACTGCTCATTGGTCTCAAAGACCAGATTGCACTGTTATAAACTCTATTAGGGTTTAATAAAATGAAAAAATTACACAAAATTACAAAAGTAAGAAAATAGTAGTAAAACACAAAAAGGAAAACACTTATTCTTGGATAATCTCAAATGATTACTTAACTAAGAAAGACTTTTTTTTACCGATTTTGAGTTAATACAAATTAAACCAATTTTGTATTGGTATCTATTAAGCTTTAAATGTGGTGAACTCTGTCTTAAAGTTAGTTTTGAAGGAATTGATTTTTCCTTATTTGCTATAATAGATATATAAACTACATAACACTAAAAATTGTTTAAAGGTAAAACCATTTTAAGTAAATTTAATTTATGTTTATTAATAAAAAACATTTCTGAATATTTAGGGAACGAAACACCGGCCACTGTGATGAATTAATATTATTTATCTAAACTGGGCAAAGTTGCGTAATTTGGTACTGAATTCAAGTACAAAAAATTTAAAAAAGTAAGGATGATTTTTTATTTCCTTAATTTTTAGAGATATTGTAACAAATAAACATTTCTTTCGCCTGTATATGTTATTAGATTTAGCGTCTGTTTAAACCAGGGTTGAGCAGATTTAAATCAATTGATTTAAATCACGATTTAAATCATGATTTAAATCAAGTGATTTTTTAAAACAAATTATCAATTTAAATCACAGATTATATGAGTACAATATAATATTTATAATAAAACAAAATTGTATTACTACATATTAGTAATTAAATACACGAAATGGTGAATAAACCATATCAATTTGCTCTTGCAAAGTAATATTCATTGCGGAAATGCAATAATTCAAAAAATAAATGCAAGTTTTTGACGTTAGCGAAGTGAACAGTCAGTTTTTTCAATTTCCACGGCACTCTATGGCTACAATAACGATTTGAAGAAATATGTCGAATATCTCGAAAAGTATGAGTTTTGGGTATAGGACATACTAAACAAAATATGAAGCTCTTTTAAAGACGAACTCGATGACATAAAAAAATACAGGGGTTTGCATTTGAAAAAATCGAGTTACGAGCTTCTGAACATCATGGAAGTTGCGACCTATTTATAAACACCCCTGTATGTGTGATTCAAATTTTTTCATATCGGGGGAACAGAGAAATTTTTTCTGCATGTCCATACCAAATTACAACTCTGTACTTCAAAATAACTTCAGGAGAACTTTTTAAATAAAGACTTAAAACCTTGAATAATTTAGAAAATTATTTTTTTTTACAACGCCGTATAAAAACCTGTAGTATTTTATATTGATGCAAAGCTAAAATTAAGGCGGTCAAAAATATTAAATAAAAATTGGGTGTTGTATTTGAAATATAAAAGTTGCTATTAGTTCCAGAAAGGTGACTCACCCTGTATATTTGAAAATATTTTTATTGTGTTGTTTAGAAAAAACTGTATAAAATAGCATTTGAATCAACTTCATATCTCAAGCCGTTTAGCCACAATCGATCGATCCCGCACTAATGACTCACCCTGTATATAATTAATTAAACATCACCATTTAGCACTGATTTTTTCAAAATTCTTAATCATTATATTTAATTTTTCATTTTGACAAAAATTCACCAATGAATTTAATGTATTGGTTATTAAATATATTAGCACAAAACAGAAATAGCATGTGAATATGTCACTAAATTCGATAATATGGTACATTTAATTTAAATTAAAAAAAACTGATTTAAATCAAATAAATCGATTTTTTTGATTTTTTTTAAAAAATCATGATTTTTATCCACCCTGGTTTAAACCAATCATCCACTTTTATTGTTTGTGACCGGGACCTTCGTTATAGCTATACCGAAGGTCCTGTTGTGACCCAAGATATAGCAGTGTATAATTGGTTACAGGTTGTTCCAGTAACACTATTTACGATCCCATGAACTATCAAGATTCTGCGCAGTATCGATATCACGTTCCAGCAGCGTTTTTGATAGTTCACTGGACAATTAGTCGGCTGTTCCTGCAGTACTCTAACTACTTTTGAACTAAATAGTTTGCGGACGGTCAAAACAGTACATGGATTAAAGCATGAACTAGCGCTGGGATTATTACACGCATGCGCTGTCTACAACTAACGTGGCCTCTGCTAGCTATGCATCGCCCTCTCAACCCGATGTAGTACTGGTTTTTTAAGATGTTGACACTTGCGGTGAGCAAATTTCTATGAACCCAATACGTACATACAAATGTCATTTACAGTCAGGGATGTCGTTAAAGCGTTCCAAAAGCGACTAATACATTTATTAGTCCATAGTTAACGCATGTGCATAAACCAATTCATGTATTAGTCCATGAACTAGTAAAATTTTGTCTGCTGGAACAAATCTTATGAGTACCATAATGATTTTTTTTAAATAAAAATGTAGTTGGAAAAATTCTAAACTCAATGATATAGCATACAATTGGAGCAATTTGAATATTGATAATCTCATGTTAAGCATCGAATTTTGGACAACCTGTATTAGACTTGCTATTGCTTGCAACCAACATTACCAACAACAGAAGCTTTAAAATGTCATAAACAAGTCTCTAATAGTACTAGCCTCGTCTTGAAGTTTTAATAAGCCCTAGATTAGCTGATGGTGACTAATGAATGTCAACTTCTATAAATAGTCACTAGCATTTTGGGATTAAAGTTTAAATTTACGACACCCATTACTAGTTTTTAATCTTGTTAGTACGTGATGAGCGACGACAAAAATTACACTGGTTGTTTTTTCAAGGCACGTATGTTGACAAACAGTTCAAAGACGGAACGATTTTAAATTACTCGTAAAAAGGAGTGAAAATCTAAAAGAAAATAAATCAAGATATAAAAGATTTATTCATAAAATAGTTATTTATAAGCAATAACTACAATTACAATGATTTTATTCTTGAAGTAATGTTTACTGAATGGTTTCATGGACAATTTAGCAAATTTTAAGTCTTTAAAATTCAAAAACTAAGTATATTTGTCCGAATCTTCATATATCCTTATGTTATTTTCATTATGTATCAATTATTAGTGATTTATAAATAATTTAGCATGGAAATACACGTAGTGCTTGAGGAATACTTTTATAAAACTTTAAAATAGGCTGCAAGTAGTTAATTTTTAATTTTTAAGATCACAACTGTGCAAACAGACTTACGAGGTTTGGTCAAAAATACAGTGAATAGACGAATTTAAAAATAAAAGTTAAACTATGTTCTCTCATATTCAATAATTTTATTGTTTTGTCCAGTTAAAAAACTTTCTCCTCTGGACCACCCATGATGAAAAATTTACAGAGTAATTTAATTAATTTGGTACGTGTTACCATTTACAAGATACCATACGATGTGAAAGCGGTTGACAGACCCTATTACACTTCGCTTCTAGCCTCAAGCCGGGTGACACGATGAAAGATTTTGTGTAGAAATGTGTACCAAATGTTATACAGAAAATCTTATATCGTGTCATACAGGTTTCCCGTACAAAATTCTGTATAGTTTCTTGCATGTACAAGCGTTCCATGCAGTTTCTTGTACAGAAAATACAATAGAGCGTGTTTTATTTGCTAGCAAGTTTTGACACAGAAACTGCGTGCTACAGATGCGCATTCAGTTCGTGAATAATGGCGATTAACAGCTGATTTTGAACATCTGCAGCTAAAGGAAATATAAACAATAGAAATGTCTGTTAACAGTTAATTCTTGGTAATCCGAAGTAGGATTTTGTTATTGTTTAAAATGGCAATTACAAAGGATAAATACCTTGTTTTAAGAGGGAGTGCATATCTGTTTTTATACTGTTTAGGCGCATGTGCATGGGAAGTAACTTGTACATAAAATTGTATCAGTGTCACAAGCAGTTTCAAATGAATGGAATTCTGTACTGAAATCTGTACAAGAAAATAATACAAAATATTTTGTATCAAATTTTATATAGAAATTTGCACCGTGTCACAAGGGCTACAGACGAAAATATACTTCTTGTTACGCCACTGGTAACTATACATATACGGGGTAAACTAAACGAATTGTAACTTGATACTTTGACGACAGAAGAATGGTAAATCATTTTTCTTTAGAGCAAATCTCTTATGGTTATACCCACCGTATTATTTAACCGGACCTCGTACAGCTGAAAAAGCTCATTTGCAATTTTGTAATAAAGAAAATAGAATTACACAATTTATTTGTGTAATGATACTATAGTAATTGATAGATAAACGTACTCTGTCAAGCTACAAAAAACTACACCGTTCATATTGTTTTCTTGATTTTAATGAATTCGAAAAAGATAACTTTATCTGTAAGCTTTTAATGAACGACGCAAAAACAATCGATTACAATAAATAATGTCGAAAGGCCGAACAAAAACCGTGGACTATTTCATAATTTACGATAAATGAGGCTGCCATCCGTACACATTCCAACGAACATTGGAATTCCAGTAATAAACTCCAATTATTACTGACAAAATCATTCATTCTGTTACCGCGGTTCGACACAACACTTTTTATCATTTAATGAACAATCAATTTACGAGAAAATGACCAAAATCAACTTTAAACAATTACACAGTCTACAGTGTTGTGATCAATAAACTTAAGTTATAAATAGTTTATGGACGACATAAATTCTTGTATCTGAAGCACCGAAAAATAGAAACGAGGTCTCATAAGCATTGTTTGGATTTTATAGGGTAATATGTTTAAAAGCATTGTCCGTTTTGTGAAAGTTGAAGTGCTAAACGAAACTATAACTTTGCATTAGGACGATAGTAAACAGGAACTTCAAGACAAATTTGCCTTTAAAATTTTAGGAAATTTGAGGCTACACTTGCAACAAATCAGTTAGTTTTATGTTGAATTTTAAAGCCGTCTCCGTATTTAAAACGTATATAAAAGGAATTCCAGCACGCACAAGCTGTATAAGTTTATTTTTTGTAATGCGACACACAAAAACTTGAAGAATTCTACCAAAACGACCCATTCGCGGGTGCAAAATTCAGTAAAAACCTAAAACAGTATAACAAAATTATGAAAATATTTTAATTTATTTAGCACTTGCTTCTAACGCTTTTTAAATGTTATATTATCTATAGGTACAGCATTTATGTAAATTTTAATTCATGTCCAGATAGATAATTATCAATTTACTTATGCAAAATCACACGTTACCCAAAAGAAATACAAAAATGATGAAAAGACAAGAGTCCAGAAATTCAACAAGAAATTCGTTAAAGAAAGGTACCTAAATGAATTTTTAATTGAACTTGTAGTTTGTTTAATTTTAACCTAGTTTGCTACGTGTTGCCATTTACAAGATACGATAGGTACGAAATGAAAGCTGTTGACATACCCTATTAATTTAAATTTATTTTGGGAAAAACCTTTTTACAAAGATTAAAGTAGCTTATATAAAAAATAATATACAACAAAAGTAATTGGAAGTTACCTAAAAAAAACTTCATGCTGGCAATATTGTACAAATTATAAACAAAATACATTATTAAAACAATACATTTTAATAAAAATATAAAAAGTTTTTGAGATGCTTAATTTGTCATCCAATCAAAAACAAAAATAAAGAACCGGGCATTAAATAAAAATTGTAATTTAATTTATGCTTTTCTTTATTATCTGTACACTAATTGGCTTAACAAAAGTTAATCAAAGACTTTTTTCTTTTTTACTTTTCGTTGTTATTTGATTGATCAAATGTTAGCTCGTCTAATATAAAACAAAGTTTTTGTCAAAGATAGTTAAATTAAACATTTTGTTAAAAAATAATTCACAATAAAAGGTTGATGTTTGAAAGAAAAAAAAATTAAATTAAATATCTCTCAGACAATCATATAACTATAATTATTTCTAATATATTATTTAAAAAGAACTTGTAACCCTACATCTTTTGCAACATACATCAAAGCTCGATTTCTTACAATAAACAAGTTACAGCGTTAAGGAGGTCTAACAATAGTGTGCATATGATCCAACAACCCGTTTTGTTTTTGCACATGTCCTAGGTCTAAGATTTCATACAGGGTAGGCCAAAAGTATGGTAACGCTGCTGTCACGGCGTATATACAAGTATCTATTATAAAAAAATTATTTAAATAAAAAGTATATGGTAAACTGTTGCTACATTTTGACGTACTTTAATTTTTTTCTTGGCAAACCGTGCGCAGGCGATCTTCGTATTATTTTAAATGGCACCTATATTTTTATTTACTATAATTGATAGAGAATTGTTTTATTAACCATATAAAGTTTTTCAGTGTTAAACAAAAGTATATTACATAACAAGAGTTGTAAGAAGCATGTTGCGTAATTGCTTTACAACTCGTGTTATGTAGCTTACTTTTTCTACGATCACATAATATGATCCACAATATTTTAAAGTCGTTTGTTTTATGAAGCAAATTCTTTTTAGAGCGTTGAAACTGAAATTAAGCCAATTACTTTTTATTTAGTTATGGAACAGACAATTTTAGAAAAGGAAGTTTTTTGTCAAAATAGTCTAGTGTCGATGTTAAAAAAGTATGTAAAATGTCTTTAACACTTGTTCAGCAACTTAAAAACCTTCGTTTCTTTCAAGAAAGATCCTGAATTCCCGCAGGCTACAATTAGCGACGGTACTATTAAAAAAAATTAATTAAAACGTTAATTTTACATTTTCTCTCCCATCACTTTTGTATCTTTTTACAAATACCGTTTGAGACAAGTAAGTGAGAGTGATTAATCGCATTGCAGTGGAAGACAAGTTTAACGATAATGTTGATTCAATAAAAAAAAGTCACAAGCAATCTAAGGATAGATAAAGTTTACAACAAAAAGATAAACCATTTCGACGTGTTAAGGTGCAATTACTCGTTTAGTAACAATAAAAGCTGACATAAAACTTACTGCACCAAAAATTTATCGTTTCAGTACAAGATAAGATAAAAGTACAATCGTATAGTCCGAAACACTGTAGAAAATTATTCTGAAAATAAAGAAAAACTGTATTTTACTAATATTATTCTAAGTTGGCTATGAAAC
The DNA here is from genome assembly GCA_947652605.1 of Elmis aenea. Lineage (NCBI taxonomy): Eukaryota > Metazoa > Arthropoda > Insecta > Coleoptera > Elmidae > Elmis > Elmis aenea. The sequence goes on along the minus strand of OX393581.1, from coordinate 12,082,188 downwards.
ATGTTAAACAGGCAAGTTGGCTTTGCAATAGTTAAATGTGCTTTTTTTCTCCTGTTTCTAACGATATATCTTTTGTCATATAGTTATTTATAAATAACTTAGAAAATTAAGAAAAACCGTATTTTACCGATATTATTCTAACCAGAGAAGGTCACGATACGTTGTCGCTAGAATTTGATTAACCCTCCGTTCGTCGGGTGTGGTCTGTGAGTCCACGGCAAAATAAAATTTTTAATAATTTGTTTATTATTTTTTACAAAATTTCTACCGCCTCAGTACCTTTCAAGTATATGAATAGCAACTGTTTTCCCTATACAATGTTATTAAAAATTTCAGCTAGTCGCCGCATAGCATTTTGTCCTGATAGACCCCACCCGATCAAACGTGTAACAATATTTGCAATGTTTCTCAGTTGATTATGTTGTTACCATCTCATTTCACTTGACAGCACTGTTCATTTTTGTGTCTATCAACTTCGTGCAAGCAACTAGTTTTATGTTATACGTTATAACTCGGGTATTCCCCTAATTACTGACTATTCGTCACCACATCAATACGTCAGTTCACGATTGAACCTATATTCGTAGTGGATGTCTATTATTTATTACTCCTATTTACAAAGTAGTAAAGTCCATAAAAAGTTTATATAGTTTTCACCATAGTTACATTTTATCAACACGTTTTTTTTTTGCAAAATTTGTAAATCCTAGTTGTGCAAGGATCACATAATGGCCTGCTGCAAAGATTGCTCGGTAAACATGGAGACCACAGTTTGACCCCCTCCAGATTGTGCATAGATTTTTATTTTTTATTTTTAATAAAATGTATATATTTAAATAGATATTCTTGTAAGGCAATTTTATTTTCAATTATTTAGGCGTTGTTCTCAAATTTTGAAAAATATGCGGTAAAATTTTAAGTTTGTTTTTAAAATTCAACTGACACAAGAAAAATGTGTTTGGAATTAATCCTGTATTAGGCAATATATAGAAAAAGGTACGTAGAAAACACATTTACGCAAAATTTGCACTGGAAGGCATGTTGGTGCCCTTCAGAAGCTATTTTATTTTGGTCTGCACAGACCACACCCGATCGAAAGTTTTTCCAAAGGCACCCGACGGACGGAGGGTTAAGACTGTGTTTATTGCATCAAGAACATCAAAACTAAATGTTTTCTAGAGTTATCCGTGCCACTGGCCATTTTCTTCGAAAAAATAGAGGAAAAACTGAAAAATTGGAATAAAAAGCTCATTTTTGCGATCGCGTTGGCCAAGCTTGAAAATTTTGTGAAACTTAACTTATTTCTGTTAAACTTTTATTTTTTATTTCTTATTAGTTTTGCACTAAAATCAAGTTATTATTACATCATTGAATTCAGAAATAAATGTCTACCAGAATTAGTAAAAAAAATAGATGGTGCCATTTGAAAAAAAAAATACTATCGTTTGACATTTAAGTTGAACTTGAAAAGAAAAATGAAATCCAATCCAATTTATAGTATTTGAGAAGCCATTTCATTTAATTTTTTGTTTATTAAAATCGGACCACAAACAACGAAGTTACAGCTTGCGGCGTTTTTTGTGTGACACCCTGTATTTTGCTGTGGAAACAGGATGAGCACCTATGTATAAAACATCAGTTTCTATTGGTGAATAATGTTTTGGTCATCCTCTTTTTGGTGACAAATTCAAAGAAATTGCAAGTTAAGCGTTTAAAGATTAAAATACCATACATTTATGTAATCGGAAACGGCTTTAACTCATGTTTTATGCAAAAAGCGACTTATGCCATTTCAAACTGAACGGCTCAAATCTTAGAGGTTTATATTAATTTGATAAGGCTCTGTTATCTAAGTGTTCCCCAAATATTTTTGTAGCTTCAGGTCTTAATGCTAATCTCATTGTTGCTCCACCAATTTGTTCCTTAAATTTGTTGTTTTATGCAAAATTTGTTGTATTTAGACATTGTTCTTCAAGTTTTGTGAGATAATCTAACGTGTCGTCATCTAATATTATTATATAAGTAATTGGAACAGTTTAATTGACATACAATTCTGCAACTAAAGAAATTGCATTAAACCTGCAATTTTTTAGTAACTTCTTCTGTGATGATTTTAAATTATCGACAAGAAAGCTTTCGAAATAGAGTAGATAATTTTTAATTAAACTATTTAAATTAATAAATGCATTACTGGAATACCTAATTCATTCATTTTTTTAAATTTTGAATAGACATGGGCAGTTATTTTAGGGCTGTTGTGTTGTGATTTTCAGATTAAAATTAAACAACTTTGACAGGTGTAATTAAATGATTTATCTCTAAATGTAATCGACTGATTTTAAATCACTCTGTATATAAATACAAAAAAATCTTTGGTTTTGTTGTTATTATACAGGGTGGTTCACATAGAAGGGCTACTATTGGGATCTCGTAAACGGTAAAAGCTATAAAGAAGTTAAAGTTAGACCAATTGTGCCCCTTTCTGAGATCTATTCAGTGATGATTCAATGTTTAAAAAAGTGTCATGACACGCTAGATAGTAAACAAAAATTAAAATGGCAATTTTTTAAAGATCGTCAATAGCTCGGTTCCACTTGATGGTACAAAAATAGTTTTGGGGAAAAAGTCGTAGAATTTTTTACACACAGTAAAATGAAAACATTCTTTTGTTTCAATATTGTTTAAGTTCTTTGATAAATAACAAACTTGCATTTTTTAAGTGGAAACTATAGTTGGCCATGCCCTTAAGAAAAAGCGTTTTTTGTTCTGTTTTCAGCAATGTATTTCTTTTGATATTTAGGCTCGAAACAAATAAAATTCATCAAAAAGTCCCTATGAAGCTACAAAGTGCCATGAATTTAAACAATATTGACACAAATGAATGTTTTCATTTTACAGTGCGTAAAAAAATTGCAACTTCTTCCCCAAAAATATTAATGTACCATGAAGTATAACCGAGTTATTAACAATTTAAAAAAATGACCATTTTTATTATTGTTTATTATCTAGTGTGCCATGGAACTTTTTAAAACATTAAAGCATCACTGAATAGGTCTTAGAAAGGGAAATAATTTGTCTAATATAAACTTCTTTGTAGTTTTTACCGTTTACGAAATCCCAATAGAGCCCTTCTATGTGGACCACCCTGTGTAGGTACTTCCTCTTTTGAGTGTCTTGCGTTCGTGTATGGTAAGCTTAAAAGGCTAAGCTGTGTCCACAATAAAGTTTCAAACAGTATGAGCTGGAAACTAATACAATTATTTATGATGGTATCAAACAATACCTTTGAATATTAATTTAGAGAAGAGAAACCCAGTTTATCGGCTATCTAATCTCCGGTGGCTTTATTATCACCTTGTGACCAAGCTAGTTTGGGATTACGTTGGTCGCCCAGATGGACACGAACTGATAATGTCTAAAAGTAAATCTAACCGGAATAATACTTGAGACCCTACACACACGCTTGTAATTCTATAAAGACGACCAAACGAAGTACAGAATACCGTTAATAAATAGCGTTTAATTAAAGAAATGTTGTTGTATGTAGTGTAGCGACGACGGTTTAAAGCAAATAAAAACGCAGAGTACATACATATTGTCAGGAAAAAGGAAAAAACATCGCTCATTTTTTAATATTTTGTACTAAGAAGACCCGGTTGAGAAGCTATTATTCATTTCAAAAATCTTGCACACAGTTTCTATTCATTTTTGTTAAAAATACAATAAAAAAATTGATTGGTTTGTGTCAAGTAAAAAATTTTCTTTATCGAAAGTTAAGACTGTACAGCGTGGTCTATTTTCTATGCCCATACAGGGCATATTTTCGAAATGTAGCCAAAAACTAATTTTCGCCAATTTTCAAAAATGTTTAATGTCTCGCTTAAACCAAAAGATTAAAAAAAAAACTTTAAATACATTTTTCGCATGGTTTTTTGTCCTTAATAAGATAGAGATATTCAATTTTTTTTTAATCATATAAATATTGATATATTACACCTAAATTTTTAATTTTAAATAGCAACTACAAGCAAATTACATATTTTTGAAAAGAGCAAAAAGTAAATTTTTGATTTATGTCAAAGCAAACTATGGTTGCCATTTAAAATAAGAAAGTTGGGTGTAATATATCGATATTAATATGAGTAAAAAAAATTGAATAGCGCTATCTTATTAAGGACAAAAAACCATGCGAAAAATTTATTTAAAGTTTTTCTCTATCTTTTCGTTTAAGCGAGATATTTAACATTTTTGAAAATTGGCAAAAATCGATTTTTGGCTATATTTCGAAAATTAAACAAAAATATCAAAAATCTGTTTACGGCAATGAAAACCTCTCGTAAAAAGAAATCCAGACTACGTAATTAAATTTTTTCTATCTCTGATAATAACCGAGATACCTTCCCTGTATGGGCATCGAAAATAGGCCACCCTGTACATTAAAAGTGAAAATGTTTGATTGTGTTCATCCAATAAACTTTACCTATAAACATCATTTCGAAACAAAAATGTATACCTCGTTTTTGCTGACCATTCTGGTGTGCTTTAATTTCTTTAAATTTATGGTGAGAAACTGTCATACAACCTAAACTAAGGCGCATTGCACAGATACAATTAAAAAAAACTTACATTCATAACATTTTTCCATATTGTGCAACGAACGATGACTTTGCAAACGACGCTAAACGAAGATATCTCCTTTGTGCGCAATTAATTTAGCCAGAAAAGTTTTAGCGAAATACATTAATGTAAAACTAATTTTCCCATACTATCGTAAGTAATAATTTTAATGCAACCAGCGAAAACACAATTTGCTAGTTAAATTAAAAAAGCAGCACATAATCCGCAAAACAAAATTAGCAGTCAACTGGACTATAAATAAATGAGTTTTTAAAACTGCATTGTTTTAATTATTTTCAGAACATTTTAATAACTATTTACTAATTGCAATTACAAGTTGTAAATTACTTTAATTGATTGTGAATTGTATATGGTTTTCGAATACTGAGTTAGGTTAACTTGTTGACTGTCATTATTCTTGTTTGAAAACAACCTACACAGAGAAGTACTGAGATATAAGTACACTCCAAATTTGTAAGTATGACTGGGTTGTTTATGCATTGCACACAAAAAATTGTATAAACTTTACCCGAAAATTTCCTTCACCTGTCAAATTTGCGTTTTCAACCAATCGATAATCTTAAATCTTCTAGAGACTACCAATACAAGCATTATTACACGGTAATAATTTTACATTCCCTTGTCAGATGCTGATCCTCCTATCAAATTTGCGTTTTCGACCAATAACAAAGTCAGATTTCCTAGAAACGACCAATAAACATAATCATACACTGATAATATCCTTTTCGCAATTAACAGATTTTCATGCGTCTCTTGGTCGTTTCTAAGAAATCTGAGTTTGTGATTGGTCGAAAATATAAATTTGGAGAGGGAATTAAATATTTTGGTCTTGATAATTTTTTGACGGATTTCGGCGACCAGTAGCTTTACTTTAATATAGATTAAACTACACCCCTGACAGTACTTGTAAAATTTGACATAGCATACATTATGACAGGTGACGGAAATTTTCTGACAAAATATAACTTGTGCATTGCAAATAATCTATAATTTTTGACAAATCTTCACTCATGCAAGTTGAAGCAGCAAAAATCACTCGTGCACTGTGTGCACTCGTTTTTTTCAGTTCAACTTGCATTCGGGCATATTTACCAAAAATTATCGATAATTTTCAATGCACTTGTTATATTACTAGATACTAATAATATTGAGATTTGATTTTATCTGCAGTTATTTATAGTCATGTAAAGGTGTCTTCCAAACTAATTAATAAACCTGAAAAATATTTTTGTCCAGAGAATACACTCGATTGAATTAAGTCTTTTCGGAATAAGGAAGACTATCTAACTATACCACATAAACATAACGCTGAATACTAGCATACAAGTAGGTTTTTTTTTTACTTGTTGACCTACATGAAAATAATAATTACAATTATTGTCGGTTAGCTGCTAACACTATAGCTTCGTCCTACCAGCAACTAATAAATAAATAACATGCAAGTTCAGTAGCAAAAGTTTTCGGTGTCTTTTTTCTCAGTGTATAAGCGCTCACTACCTAAAGCTCTATTTTCACGGTTGCAGGCTTTGGTCGTCTAGTTTCTGATAAATTACAAACATTGCTAGTTAAATTAAACATGGTCAAAGTTTTACTAATTACAGCACGGTATCGGACTTTGATCTGGGTGCAAGTTGTTAAGTAAAGTGCAAACTCAGGCGCTGAGTTCTATGATGATTAACAAAACCAATCAACATTTAAATTTGTATTTGTTGTTCTTGTTGTATTAAATTGTTTTAATGATACACATAAATACAGCTCCTTCCCAACGTTGCAATCATTATCCGTTAAGTTGCTTTTGTCTATTGCTATTTTTACTTGATCTATGCATCTCCTTCTCGGTCTTCCCTTTTTTCTTCTTTTAGTTAGATAAAATCCATGTCACTGATTGATTCTATTCTGTTTAGATGATCTTACCCAATCAGTTGTGCTACAATTATATCGGCCAGGCTCTTTACTGCATTTAGTCTTTCCCGTATGACTTCGTTTCTTACTTTATCCATAATCGTTAGGTGATAAGACCCTCTCCAAAAGTTCATTTCCAATGCTTTTACTCTATACAGGGTGATTGATTGGGACCGGGCCTTAAAAATATATGAAGAATGAAAAAGGGTATGGATCTGAAATTTTGGTTGTGACCATAATGGCATCTGATGTTTAATGAAAATTATTTCAAGATGGCGACACTTCCGGAAATACCGGAAGTTGACTTCTACTTTCTTATTTCACATATAATGGTATACTTTTTATTGCATTTTTGGATTTAACACGTTATTTTAGAGGGACTTTTAATAGCATTTCCTATACCTAAGTCCAGACGTTTTTTTAGATTTTTGGACTTTTTAAAATTTTTTTAAATTTTTATTGTGATGCTTAATATTATCTACCGCCGCGATTTTTAAAGAGAAAACGATTAAATTTAGTCTATGCATAGAAGAAACCTTGGAGTTCATCCTGGAATTTTTCCAATCGATGCATTACTTACAGGGTGTCCAAAATTTAATTTTCTTTTAATACAACTTCCGACCAGGACCAGTAAAACTCTTTTTTTTTTATACAATGCCTAATTATTTTTTCTTTTTCTGGTGCAAAATTACATGCTGCATCAATCTGTATGAGCGTTTCCTATACCTGTCTACAACAATTTTCGAGTTAATAAGAATTTTTAATAAAGTTAAGAGAAATTGAAACATTTTTAAATAGTAGGCCTTGGAAATGACAACAAATGCCAATTTATTTTCTGTTCATACCATTATCAATACGTTCAAATATATTTAACTAGATGTATCAACTAAAAAAAAAAATCTCATTTGCCAAACTTTGACCTAATTAAATAAAGTAATGTTAGAACTTAGAAGTACTGTGTATGGTTTGTAATTAGCAACTATAAATCCTATTGTACCTTAAAAACATAATATTAGATTTTTAATGTACAAATACTTAAGATTAAATTAAATTAAAACCTACTTTTACAGAATATGTCCAAGTAAGTATAAATAGGATGAAAATGATGTAAAATAGATACAAATCTAAATAAAGATATTATCTATAGTAGTGTGGCTTCCTAAATCCAAACTGATGATTTGAAATTGTTTCTTTAGCCTCAATGAAGCACTAATTTGATGGTATAACAATAACAAATTTGATGGTTTAAAAATTATTAAAACATGTATGGATTTGCCATTACTTTTTTAATGTTACATGTCTCGGTAGTTCAAATTTACGCAATCCCTAATGTCAATACCCACTGAAATCGCTGAAATTAATTTACAGTTTCATAGCAAACTTTGTAACCGGCATGAAAGATTTAAGCTTAAAAGTTTTTCGCATAGTTTTACGAACGTGCTTGATTTATACGATTCTAAAACTAATATTTGCTTAATTTGTTACCACATTGAACGTGAAGTTTTTCTTTCTGATAAATTTCTCTTGAGTTTAAGCCGCAGGATACGCGCAAAAAAAGATATTATTTAAAGGATAGATTTGTCTAACACATATATATTCCTGAGAGCAAAGAGCTTGCATATATCGCAATTTTTATATGTAAATTTTTCATTTTTATAGTTTTGCTTCAGTTTTCCACTCATTTTTACGACTTAAAACAGTTTTTATCTTTCCATATACACGAGCCACTATTGTTTAAATGTATTAGCTAAATCATGATTAATCTCCTAAAGAATTTATTTGGCTAGTGGTTCTGTGGTTTAATTTATCTTGTGAGTATGGCTCGTACACTAATTTCATTTAAAAACAATTTTCCGTCGGGTAGTTTGACAATAACCAACAAATTGCTTTAATTATTCACAACATTGCAGAAGTTGGCAAAGAATCACCGAGGGCAATAAGAAATGTTCTAGTTTTACAGCGTATATTATGTACTTTATTTTCAATCTAATAATTGTCATAAAACAATGTGCTTTAAACAAGTTTACGTAGCAAAGTTTTGCCATGTTTAAATTCATGTACTAGACATTAATGCGAATCATGTTTCAAAAAATAATTTGAGTAATAAGTTCTTTTTAATTGTATAACCAAATTAACATTTTAATTTTAAACATGATACAAATGTCTCCTTCAAGAATTTTATGTTGAGCACTCCACCATGAAGCTTGAACGATTTTCGTTCGCATGTTCAGGGAAAATAAATAAATGAGTGTGACATGTCGTTAAATAACAACAAATATCATAAATGCAATTTATTTCTTTCCAAAAATAGCACAATTTAGGTGGCCCTGGTATTCTATAAACCCGAAAACGTAATCACAACTACAGTTCGTATTATTTGTGGATACTTTGCTAATAGTTCTTGACTGACACTGCGCTAATCAAATGCATTTAGAGTCAAAAGTGTTTGTCCGTCTAAAAGTTAGTTTTAAATAGGTAACGGCTGTACCAATTGTCATGGAATATCATTTTTTTACTTACCATAAGTCTGACCAACAAATTTTGTGCATATATCTGAACCTCTTTTAGATAATATTTCTCTTGCGAGAAAGAAATTAAATTTACATTCTTATAAGTAGATAATCCTTATGATTAGATTAATTAGGCTTCAATTCATTTTAGCTAAAAAGCCTATTGTCACAATACGGGCCGGTCATCTATATATGGAGCCCGGGTGCAACAACTATTTTGGGATCCCTTGATCCCTATAACAATTTTATTGGGAAAATATTTACGATGAATTAATAAAATTTAAATTATTAAATATATAGGTACGTTAAAAAATTAAATTCTATTATATGAAGATTTTAAAACCTCCGAGTTATTCTGATATAGGAACAATATTTTTGATTGATATACAGGGTGGCCCACATAGAAGTGCCACTATTGGGATCTCGTAAACGGTAAGACCAACAAATAAGTTTAAATTAGACACATAGGTTTCCCTTTCTGAGATCTATTCAGTGATGCTTTAATAGTTTAAAAAAGTTCCATGACACGCTAGATAACAAGCAAAAATCAAAATTTTATTTTAATTTCGTTTGTTTATTTGCAGTAGCGATTTGTATACATTTAAGTTATTTAATTTGCAGTATAAATTAAAATGAAGTCAATTGGTAGAATTTAAAATTTAGCTATAAATTTAAATTGTTACGAGTGTGCTGCAAAAGTGATAAAACTGATGTTTATAGTTATACAGGGTGTTCCATTTTTGCGCTGTACCAAAACTAAGGTTTTTAAAATTTTTTTAGGTCTTCCCGTATTATTCTTTAACCTCTACATTAACGTCTGTTCGCTTTTTGATTTTCTGTCGTCAAATTGTAATTTTTTTCCCGAAAAATCCTTAACTTTAAAAAATCGTAGCGACCTCGTTTTTTGACGTTAAGCATAAGTTTTAGCAATAATGTTAGTCCAGTGAAAGAGCAACATTTTAATAATAAGAAATTTAAATTTAGGTTAGGTTAGGTTAGGTATAGAGGGTTCACAAAAAAAATTGACAAACTTTCCAACCTTCAAAGTGACAAATCATTTTTTTAATATTTGATAAACAAAAATTAGTTTTGATTCCATTACAACAAAACTACCAATAACTTAAATGTTAAGCAAGATACCCATGCAATTCCATCGAATTTGGTCCACCCTGGACTAAAGCTCTTTGATAACTTCTTTTGTCGTTGAAATGCTTACTAAAGGGAATATTTTTTATAATTTTAATCTCATTGAAATACGAATCAACCATTTTTGATTAAGTCGCCGTCGTTTTTCTGTCTTAAGCACAAAATAAATTCTGGGATATAACGCTGAGAAATCCCGCGAGTTTTCGATCCTCCCATTTTTTACTTGTATCATCTAATTTATAGCATTTTTCAGTATATATTCCGTTAAAAGAAAGCCACGGAATTTAGCCGGATCGATATTCCCGTGACATGGCAGGATATAACAGTTGTAGTTCGACCGTACACACTTGGGCAGGAATCTGATTGTAATTTATTACTCACAAATGGTGTGTGCGGAAACATAAAATGAGCTGTAATTATGGGGCATAATGATATGCCCCAATAGCCTGAGGCCACTACGTTTTTATTATTAATTTGTATTTTAAATCCAGCCGGCACTCTTTCGTTTCAAATTCACACAGATTTACGAGATATTCAAATGAGGTTGCTATAAAAGAAGTATTCAAAATGGAATAAACTGAATAAAAGTTTTAAAGTTGAGCTAAACAAGCTGAGAAAACGAACCAATCAATTTAATTCGTTCTGAATACGTAAAATCGAGATAAGATTGGTAGAAGGAAGGTATTAATTTTGTATAAAACCAGAAAATTAGAGGGCGGTGCTAATAGCTTTGACAATTTCGATAATACGGTTCCCTAAATTTCAGCATTTTGAACGCTACTGAATTGCATTTAGCGTAAAATGTGTCTTATTTGGTAAAGAACAAACAAATTTAACTTATTTCCACAACCAACTAAGTTAGTAAGCCTACACTTGAAAGTAAAAAAAACTTGTAATAAAAAATTAATAACTAATTTATTAGCACAAACCATTTCTGTTATAAATAAGTTTAATCCCTTTTAAACTAACTATCAATATTGTTTCATTTGTATAAATCTGCTGCTAGCAAACAGTTTTCTGACGAAAGATCTTTGCAAAAGTACTTTTTATTTTTAATATCTGACATGACCGAATTTACTTTTTTTAGGCAATATTTCAAAACAGCAGAAAAATACAAATCTTTTTCGAAGCCTATCAGGTTTTTTGGGCATACGGCATCAGTTTTCTTAAACTTTTTATAATTTTGAAATGAAAACCATTTTACGTTTTAACAAATGAAAATTGATTCCAATGTCAAGTTGACACTTGCTTACATTTTGGCATTTGTTTTGCATCAGCGCGGCCTACTTCGGTGCATAAAAATGTAAATAAATTGTTACTTTTGTGAAAAGTATTGAATATCTCAACAGCTACGAGGTTTAGACATAGGACATATTCTATACAAATTGAAGAAGAGAAAAAAGCTATTGAATAGCGGTATAAAATTAGGGTAGTTTCATTTGATTAAAAAAATGATTTGTCACTTTGAAGGTTGGAAAGTTTGTCAATTTTTTTTGTGAACCCTCTGTACCTAACCTAACCTAACCTAAATTTAAATTTCTTATTATTAAAATGTTGCTCTTTCACTGGACTAACATTATTGCTAAAACTTATGCTTAACGTCAAAAAACGAGGTCGCTACGATTTTTTAAAAGTTAAGCTCTTGTAGGATTTTTCGGGAAAAAAATATAACTTGGCAAGACTGACACAAAATCAAAAAGTGAACAGACGTTAATGTAGAGGTTAAAAAATGACAGGGAAAGACCTAAAAATTTTTAAAAATCTCAGTTTTTGTTGCAGCGCAGGGGACACCCTGTACCTATAGCTGAAAATAATTTTACGACGTAGATCTTTTAAACTAATAATTTTATGCACAAAAGTTTTTTTTTTCTATCTCATACGGGCGGGGCGCTAGGAAAGCCTGACGCACTGTTGAAGGACCCTGTATAACCATAAACATCATTTTTAATACTTGTGCAGCTCTTCCGTAACAATTTAAATTAATAGCTAAATTTTAAATTTCACCAATTGACTTCATTTTAATTTATATTGTCAATTAAACCATTAAAATTTATACAAATCGCTACTGCGAACGAACAAACGCAATTAAAATAAAATCTGTATAATTTTATTGTGTGGTCATAATACACTGTGGAGGTTTATTAAATATGTATTTAAAAACCAATATTTATTATAGTCCATTTCACTTTAAAAGCTGAACAAAATTTAATAACCGAGTTTAAAAAAGACCTTCATCTGTTTTTCAAATAAGCATGAAAAGAATAGGTCTTTGTGTTGATAATATCCTGTATAGTGGATATAATAGAATGAGGTCACTGGATTTTCTTGTTTTCGTGGACGTTTTGATAAACAACTCCTGTTTAATCTTAATTTTCACCATTGTAGGACTATTTATGTAACAAAAATGTTGGTACATTAATTGATTGGATAAAGGTACACATATCAAACCAAAAAAAAGTTGTTTTTTATTACGTAAACTGCCATTTACTCTAATAAATCCAGATTATTTTTCACAATTTTCATTTTTAAAACAGTTAAGTAATGAAAAAGTATTAAATTCAACTTTGATGCTTTATGAAAATGATGAAATTTAGAAATACGAATAATTATCAAAGTTTAACTAATGCTAGGGAAAAATTACTCAAATATAGCCGATTTAATACAATGTTTTTGTTCAGATAAAATTAGATTTTTATTTTTTAACATGGTCTGTATGTTTATAGAATAATATTTTGATATGGGTTTAAAATAACACAGCTATATTAAATCAACAGAAACAAAACGTATTATTAGTTTAGTTATTTCTATAACACTGAACGCGCATTGCAAGTTCAAAACTTTAAAAGTAAATAGAAAATGTCAGGAGAAAAACATTGAACAAATGTTCAACAATAGTTTTTGCAAGAAAGATTTCAAATAAGCAACTGCGATTTTCTACAAAGTTTGAAGGAAAAATATTGTGTTGCATATTCGTCATTCACTCAACGTCAAAGGAGAATTTGTACATTTTAATTAATTTTGTTTATTTACTTTGTCAGCGACGCACTAAAAAATTTACAAAAACATTTAATTATTAAATTACTAATAATTAAATTGTGTTTTAATTAATATGAGCTTTGACAAAGTCCACGAAAAATAAAAATAAAAGAGCGAAAATGCTAAACAAAATCCATGAACACCAGCCGAATCGGTGCCGAAACGAACCGATGCTTCTCTCATGAACCGCGAAGCGAAACTTAAGGTAAAAACATGATGAAACCCAGACTTATACCCATCATGTGTAATTTATATTATTAGCCGAGAAATACAACCAGGGCAAAACGACTTTGTCCCAATTAAGCGGCTGCTTCATTTAATTAAAGTTGCCCATATTATCTCTGCCGAGCATACTATACAAAATCAAACACATGTTACTGAGCAATCACTACTAAATTATAAAATTCTTTCTCACCCAACGCTATTTTTATGTAAAAGTAAATAATGAACAAACCTCCCTAATTGACATAAAAGCAGGAGTGCCTCAAGGAAGTGTTTTAGATCCAGTGCTATATTTATTGTACACGGCCGACTTACCAACTACTACTAACACAGTAGTTGCCATATTTGCCGACGATACTGCCATACTGGCAAGCCATTGTGACCATGTTACAGCCACACATCGCCTGCAAGAAAGTATTAACCACATCCAAGACTGGCTAAAAAAATGACGCGTGAAAGAATATGAAAAAAAATCGGTACATATTACGTTTACGATGAAAAGAGACAGTTGTCCACCAATAACGTTAAATAACCAAACGCTTCCGCAAGAAACCAGCGCTAAGTATCTTGGTATACACCTAGATCGACGACTAACGTGGAAGTCCCACATCGTTGCCAAACGCAATTTAATTTAAAGCTCAAACAGCTCTACAGGCTTCTTGGTCAAAATTCGCAACTGACCACAGAAAACAAGCTACTGGTGTATAAAACTATAGTTAAGCCCATCTGGACGTGAGGAATTCAGCTTTGGGGTTCATCAAATATTGAAATACTGCAAAGGTTTCGGTCAAAAACGCTACGCACTATAGACTATAGTCAAAGCTCCGTGGTATGTGTCGAACAAACTCATTGATAGAGACTTTAATATAAGTACAGTGCGCGAAGAAATTACAAACTATGGTAAAAAAATACCAACACCGTTTGGAAGTGCATCCTAATTTAAGTGCTTTAAATCTGCTAGACAACAGTAGTGAAGTGCGTCGGTTAAAACGTTTTAAACCATTGGATTTAAGTTTTAGATTTACCTAATTACCTAATTCTAGTAATTTAAGTGACTTTTAATTAGTAACTACCTCTTAACTATTAAGGTAGTAATAAGTTAGTTAAGTAAAATATATTAGGTTGCTGTCGCTGGACAGTAAATCTTCTCATGTCTAGATTGACCACAGATTTGCCTATTGCTTCATGGTAAGCAGATTGCAAATATAACTTGGGAAGTTTAAAAAAAAAATCTATGCCGATTAGCGATGGCTTGTGGTAAGTGCTTGATTTTTAATTTGTTTTAGTTTGAAGATTTTGTCAGTGTTAAATCTATCCAAGGCAATTCCGCATGATTCATTCAAAATTGACCCAATTAAATGGCTAGATGCAGTATTTAAGCGAAATTTCTATTTGTGTTTGTGCTTTAGGTATTGTCCTTAATGAACAGCGGTTTCAATTTATCGATAAAAATATTGCCCGGAATTTTTCAATTAATAAAATAACCGAAATCGACGTTATTTTACATAAGTATAAGATTTAACCGTTTTTAAAACACGAATATCACCCAAACATTTTTAATTACCTTGTCTGTATTTCTTACTTTTAAGCTTTTGTTCATGCGTTTTAATCAAAATTTAATTGCAAGTTTCTCGATCGTTATAAACATCGCCTCTAGGCGACTAAAATTAGCCATCTCCTTTCTGTAACAAAGGATGGCGTTACTATAACGAGACAAAGTATTACTTTGATGCTTAGCACATTCCAGAAGTTGCATATCAAGAACCAACATGGATGACCATATTAATTAAACGAACAATCTCCAAGTGTAGGATGTAATAAAAGAGCCCATGTTAGTTTGCTTAATGCCGTTGAGATTAGGGAACGGCGTCCGTTTGGTTTATTATGTATTAGGAGGGCATTTAACTGAAAATCGGACTGACAAACACTGAAAGCTAAGAACGGGGATTGGATAATGCTATGTATTTGCGTGGTGTTAATAATATCTTGCTCGTTTAAACTTATATAAAGCAAGATGATTCGAGTAATTATTTGAGTTGCTTATTTTACGTACAGTAATGAGCTTAACCATGAAAAATCTGTAATACATCTAAATAAGACATCGGGCAGGTAAAACTAAAAAACATCGTCTTTATTGGGTAGCTTTAGATTCTTTTGTTTTAGAGTAATTATTCAACGTTACTTCTACCAGATGTCGTAGCAAAAACTGTTCAGAAAAAAAATATTTGCGATTTTTTTACAGTTCAAAACCGTTTGTCGCATCCTAATCTACATCTTCTTTTGTTGAGCCAGTCTTGTTCTTGGAGTCCTCTGTCCTCCATGGTCTCCTCCACTCCCTTTTTCCAGTTTTTGTTGGACCAACACGTGGTTGCCACTTCCATACTTGTGCTGGAAATCGATCATCCGGCATCCGTCTTAGATTGCCATACCATTTTAATCTCTTTGATGTGATTGTATCAGTTATAGTAGTACCTACATACGTCCAGATACGTACAGATATTTTGGTGTTTTTTGTAATTTAATTTTTAAAACTAGCTCCAATGTTCTAAATATTATTCTCTGATTAATAATACTCATAAATTGAAGTGTATTTAACATTTAACAAAGTGTAAGACGAAAGCTATGGTATTGATATAGATTTTAAAGGAATTGCAACCTTTTTAAACAATATTGTAGGATTTTGCGAAACAGTTTTTAAAATAGACTACCATTTTAATATGTACTACTTAAAACGTAGCAATTGAAAACTTTATTTTATGTGCGTAACACGTCAAACTTGTGTTTTATTTTAGGGAACTAAGAAATACGAATGGAGAAATCTTAGATAATTACCTAGTCTTTTAAGAATTGTAGATTAGAATTGTAGGTTAGTCACCCTAAACCAGTAATAATACCATATATTAGTTTAAAAATCAATTTTAATTTTAAACATTTATTTGAACACTTCAGAAATTATTTATCACATGATAAACAGTAATTTTTGTTACATTCACGTTTTTTCTATGCCTCTACATTTTCTTTGTTACGTATCTATTTGCAGTATTTTCTACAATAGTGTTATATATTCTCGACCCAAAAACTTTAAGATTGTATAACCTGCAGGTTTCAAAACGCGATAATAAGTTATCTAACTTTATTATTAAAGGAAAATCCTTATTATTTCCTTTAATAATAACTTGCATAAGATGGGGGCGTTTCATGTAGATGCAATCGACTCTGCAGTAAATAAATACATTCGAACATGATGACAGAGTTAATTGTTGTACAATATGCGAGTTTGCATGCGGTTTTCACAAACTTGCAATCTAGGAAACTTGAATATTTATGCAATAATTGACTTTGCTCATTCCGCTGCATAGCTGCTTCCAAACGCCATTTTTTATACGTCCAGTAACAGAATACTTTAATTGTTGTTTTCAATACAGCTTCACAGATTAATTGGAGCTGCTAATTTTGCATGTTATACCTCGAATAAATAGGATGAATGTAACCTGGTAATAATTAATTTAGGAATAATGTGGTCGATGTAATATAAATAAGTTTAATAAAATATCACTTAACTTTTTTATGAATACTTTTTTAGAGAATTGCGTGGCAAGTTTTGAGACTCTAGTCTTGTGGTTAGCATCTTTTTTTTATTTGTCTATGTTCTCACATGCGCTGTCGAAGCCACGATCATAATTGGTTGTAGATGAAGTTGTGTATACAACTACACATTTCGATACAGTTAAATAAATTTATATCATTAGAATATCGTCTTCCAATTTGTGTCTAAAATATAAAACTTTAATTTAGATTATTTGCATTTCTTAAATGAATCATTAAAAAACTCAAAAATTAACCTGAATAATGTTATACATATTTGTAGTGTTTCTTAAACTTCCGTATACTGAATTTTTTGCGAATAAAATATTTCATACTAAATTTCATGTATTCAGTTTTTTTATATCACTGATAATCACCTAAATATATTGATATACTTAAAAGTTTCTGAACTATTACACAAAAATATTCGCAACCGTCGTTTCATACGAACATTTTATAAATTGCTTTTCTCATTATTATGATAAAGCATATTAAGTATAAATATAGAGTGGCGAGATGCTGATGACACCAAATCTAAACCATGATTTCATATTGAGGCCAAGTACTTTGCTTATTAGGTGTAAGGATTGGAACTTTTCCATTTATAGGTTTTGCATCTTTCGTTAGGAAAACTTAATTTTTGTCCCTTATCACTTGGATAGAAAAAAAGTCTCTAGTTTTGGCAATCCTAAAAAAGCCAAATATGGTCAGTAAATGTTACTTTACAAGCCAGATAATTATAAATTTTAGTTTTGACCAGTAAATCCTATCATTTATTATAGTGAGGTGGTAAGAGTCCGCAAAAGTTTGTAAAAGCTTCAATATTGGGCTTTTACTTTTGTTTTTATTAAAAAGCGCGTTTATTAACCTATAACCTGACCCTCATTCATTTGGTCAATAATAGAGGGTCAGGTTAGAAAAAGCTTAAAGCTTTTTAAATAAATGATAAAAATAAAGCTAGCTTCGGACATTTACCACTTTATCATGTTAAATGCTAGGAATTACCGGTGAAACCCAAGATTAACCAATTTTCGGGTTTTTGCAGTAATTACAGAGTGGTCCAAATTAAAGGGCCACTATTGATTTCACGTAAACGGCAAGAGCTACAAAGAAGTTGAAATAAGACAAATTGTTCCCCCTTTTTGAGATCTATTCAGTAAAACTTTATTGTTTTAAGAAAGTTCCATAGCACGCTAGATAGGTAATTAACAAATATTAAAATGGGCATTTTTAAACATCGTCAATAACTTGGTTATTGGTGACTTGTGGGAAACGGACGTTTTTTGAATGATCAGAACTCGGTTGATTTTCAAGTTTTTTTTTTCAAAGTGAGGAATAACATCTGCCATTTGATATAACAAAGTCAAGTATCCTCTTGAAAGAAAAGTTTTTTTTTTTTTTTTTTGTTTTCAATCAAGTATACAAATGAATGAACAGAACTCGGTTGATTTTCAAGAAAAAGCAAACTTATTTATTACAAATTGAGAAACAACATATGCTATTTGATTTACCATAATTATTTAGTTATGGAAAGTTATATCCATCAGGTGGCGGCCACCCTCCTGAATGCAAGTTTCAAGTGTCTGCCTGAAGTCATTCATGACTCGGTCTAGCAGCTGTGCGTCAATTAAATGCGTCTCTTCTGTAATGGCATCTTTCAACTCCCTTAGTGTACCCGGTTTGTGAGCAAAAACACGTTCTTTTAAGTGCCCCCAAAAGAAAAAGTCGCAGGAAAATAAGTCTGGTGATCTTGGGGGCCACGGCAAGTCACCGAAACGCGAAATGACGCGGCCAGGGGACGTGTTTCTAACAACTTCCATGGATGCATTTGCAGCATATGCTTTTCGTTCAAGAGGATACTTGACTTTGTTATAGCAAATGGCAGATGTTATTCTTCATTTTCCAAAAAAAAACAAAAAAAAAAAAAGAAACAAAAAAAAACTTGAAAATCAACCGAGTTCTGTTCATTCAAAAAACGTCCGTTTCCCACAAGTCACCCTGTACAGTGTACATGATGTTACAAAAATATTTTTGGGGAAAAAGTTGAAGATATTTTTACGCACGTAAGTTAAAAACATTCATTTGTGTAATATTGTTTTAAATTCATGGCACTCTATAGCTTCATAGGGACTTTTTATTGAATTTTATTTGATTTGAGCCTAAATTTCAAAATAAATATATTAAACGCATATTATTGAAAAGAGGGGAAAACTGCTGTTTCATGAGGTCATAGCCAACTAAGGTTTCCATTTAAAAAAATGCAAGTTTGTAAATTATCTCAGAATTCAAACAATATTGAAACAATTGAGGGTTTTCATTTAACAGTGTGTACAAAAATCTACTACTTTTTCCCTAAAACTTTTTGTACCATTAAGTATAAACGAGTTGTTAACGATTAAAAAACTCCCATTTTGATTTTTGTTTATTATCTATCGTGCCATGGAACTTTTTTAAAACATTTAAGCATCACTGAATAGGTCTCAGAAAGGGGAACAATTTTTCTAACTTAAAATTCTTTGTAGCTCTTACCGTTTACGGGATCTCAATAGTGGCCCTTCTATGTAGACCACCCAGTATAAACCAAAAACAAAATCAAAAATTACTGAACCCTATACACAAAAATGGTTTAATCTTTGTAGAATAACAGCAAATGTAGATAGATATCAAAACTGGAAAACCTGTTCCGAATTTCATTTATGAAATTCTAGATCCTTAATAAGATCTGAACTTATTTTGCATGTTCTGAAACCAAACTGCAACCTAACCTACTTGTTTAACTGCAACATTATCTTTTGTGGCACAAAAATTATATTTTAATCAACTCACTAACACAGAATTGGTACTGGCTTTACCTATTTTCAGTCCTATCAAAACCTACTTTAATCCGAACAACGTAATTTTTAGTCGTCACAAGATTATACTCGTCGACTGCTGAGCCCAAATTCGAATTAAACACCAAACGAACAAAAACTATTTTTTATAAATACGGATCTATTTTTTCTTAACCCGAACCAACATACGCCTTTTTGTGGTTTTGTAATTGTTGGCCGATTAATGCTTTCCTTTATGAAAATTAAAAGATTTCCAGATTAAAACCACTTTTAGGTGAAGAGGTTAATTCTAAATTTTGAGAAAAAAAAGTTACTGCCCATCAAATTAGAGCTTTTGTATCGAAATATTAACTTTTAGTCTACTTTGTATTTAGCAAACTTTAGCAATAAATTCTTTATTTGTTAAAACGTTGTTCGTTTTTTAACTATATCCATTTGTTTCAGAATGAGGCGCAAAGTTTTTGCTCTTAAATGAGTGGATAATATTCCAATTACAGTAAAACTCTTTAAAACTATTCATTTTTAAGAGCTTAAAACTTTCAAAAACTTGGTAATCAAATTTACGACCTAAATAGAATAAGAGTTTAACGACTCTATCCAGCCCAAATATGAATGAGTTTAATATCGGATAGTAAAAACTAAAGTTTTAACTACTTTTATGCTGCTAATCTAAATTAGTGCCGAAAAACAATGAAGATTTATTAAATTAAGGAAAATAAAGTGTACTGTGAAATTAGTTTAATGTATTCAGGCAACGTTCCCAACTTTATGTAAAAAATGACCAATCGAAGTATAGTAATAAAAGTAATGGCAAAAATTATTTATGGCCAACATAACCTTTGATATAGCGACGGCAAGAAAAAATATAAGCTATAACTCGGTTTCCTATTTTAAATTTGATAGAAGTAATATATTTGCAACACCATCGACTTTTTTCTGCTGCTGAATTTCTATTGCGCATTAAGTGGTAACATCCGTCCTGTCTTACTTATGTGTTAACAGCAACGCTAGCCATTACTTTGCGGGAAAACTGAAAATCCTATCCGGCGCTTTTCACATAAAATGTCCTAAATTCGTGCCAATGATCGACGTAAAGGAGCCGTTACCCCAAACGCATTTATATTTTACATGCTACAGATGCCAGCCAGGCCGTTGATATTATAACATCTTAAACTTTTTATGCTTTTTCCAACTCGATGTTGAACCTGCCCCTTGGATATTTTGTTATAAACTTCGTTCAATACTACAAAATAAGTAAGGAACTCCCGCGCTTGTTCTAACTTGCGTTGTTTTGTTTTTATGTCAGGTGATAAAAGTAAGTCAAAGTTTATAAGATCAGGTGCTAAATGGAACTCAGATAGGCCCTGAGTCATGAATATTCGGAAATGCCACATACAAAAAACTATTATTGACCCTTAAACGATTAATCGTTGTAAAAATTTATCCTACAATTTTGTTTAGGTCATTTCAGCTTAAAAAATATATTAATATTTATTATATGTTTTGCTAGTGAAATCAATCTCGTAATTAAAAAAAAAAAATATTTGAGTTGATTTAAATAACACTTTCGTTTTTTTTTTTTAATTTTCTTTATACAGGGTGAGTCATTAGTGGCGGATCGGTCGATTGTGGCTAAACGATTTGAGATATAAAGTTGATTCAAAACGGTATTCCATACAGTTTTTTCTTCCGAACACGATACAAATATTTTTAAATATACAGGGTGAGTCACCTCTCTGGAACCAATAGCAACTTTTTTATTTCAAATACAACACCCCATTTTTTATTTAATATTCTTGACCGCCTTCATTTTAGCTTTACATCGATATAAAATAGTACAGGTTTTTATGCGGCCTTGTCACTAAAAAAAAATAATTTTCAAAAGTTTTCAAGGTTTGAAGTCTTTATTTAAAAAATTCTCCCGAAGTCATTTTTTGAAGCACAGAGTTGTAATTTGATAAGGACATGCAGAAAACATTGCTCTATTAGCTCGATACGAAAAAGTTTGAATCACGCATACAGGGTGTTCATAAATAGGTGGCAACTTTCCTGATTTTCGAAAGCTCGTAATTCAATTTTTTCAAATGCAAACCCCTGTATTTTCTTATGTCATCGAATTCGTCTTTAAGAGAGCTTAATTTTTTGTTGAGTATGTCCTATACCCAAAACTCATACTTTTCGAGATATTCGACTTTTTTTTCTAATCTCAGTTTGTTATTGGTCGAAAACGCAAATTTGACAGGAGGATCAACTCCTGGCAGAGGAATGTAAAATTATTACCGTGTAATATTGCTCCTATTGGTAGTCTCTAAAAGATTTAAGATTAGTGATTGGTTAAAAACGCAAATTTGACAGGTGAAGGGAATTTTCAATAATATTATTATTAGCACATCGTTGCTCCCGGAAACCTGTTCCCACACTTCAGAATCTTGTATCAAAGTTATTGATTACTAGTTAATAAGTTGGATATTGTTGCGCGTCGTTAAATTTCATATAATAAGCACACCGCCTAGCTATTGTTAATGCAAGTATCAAGTTAGAACATGAGCTTTAACTGTTGCTGTAACAAAACTAAAACATTTTAAAGCAAGAAACCAAATATCCTCCAGTTTTCCGGAAAAGCCTCGTTAGTACGAACACTATCCGAGTATTAACGTCGATATTTAATAAAATTATTAAGGTTTTCAGTCTCTAATAACGCACCAATTTTCCTTAACTAACTACCGGTTTTCTTTTTGTTGTATCTAAAGCTTCTCTTGATAAGCATACACAGACGTTGATCCTCTGGGAAAACAACAGTTTAATAGCATTTTCTTGTGTACATTAAAAACGATATTAGAACAGGAAGATATTTCCCTATTTTATATAAATTGTGGTTACGTTTTAAAAATGCTACGGCATTATTTTCACCACAAACCAAAATTCAACAAAAAACGGAATGTGAAAATGTATATTGTATGGTATGTACAAACTACAAAGTTAAAGTATATTTCAAGTTAATATAAGTTTTTTTTAATATCTTTTTTATTTATAACATTTAGTAAATTTCTATAAAAAGGTTTTTGTCAATTGATGTATGGATTGAAATGTTTTCCCATTTTTTACAAATAATATTAATTGCTAATTCAGTAGGAATGTTGGAGAATAAGTTAATTACATCAAAACTAACAATAATGTAATCTTGTGGTAAGGTTATATTTTTAATGAAATCTACAAAATCATATGAATTTTTCATATAATATTCGTTATTATGTGTGATGTTTTTTAATATTTTTACCATGCATTTTGATATGTTGTATGTAGGAGAATTTACGCAGCTAATGATAGTGCTAAGTGGTTTATTGTCTTTGTGTAATTTTATTAATGCATACATTTTTGGTAAGATACTATTGTAAGATTTGAGTTCTTTACTTAAAGAAAACCTTCGTTTTAATTTTATCCAATCAAGCAAAAAGAGAAACCAATTTCATAAATACGTAAAGAACTTTACATATACAACATTATCGATAAAATATAAGACTATTATTTCTCTATTAAATAGAGTACAGAGCTGCATGGAAGGAACAACTACACAAAATTGATAATTCCGACATTCCAAAAAAATATACAAATACAAACCAAGATGGAAAAGAAAACTAAGGAGGCCATCTTAGAGATGGAAGACGAGAGACGTAATAATCCAGAAGATGCCCGAAACGATATGACTTATGAGGATGGTGTATAATAGGTTTACTATCAGTTATCAACCGGTTAATCGGTATATAGATAATACGTAGGTACCTAATTTATTGCTCAAAAGCAGAAAATTAAGTGATTTTTAAACAATTATTTTTCACAAAAGGCATGTCATTAAAATCTTATGGGACTACGATAAGGATTTTATAACCCGAACCTCATTTTATAGGTGTGTAAACTTTAAACTGCAATTTAAGTAATTTTTTGAACCTTATCTTAACATTTAGTATTTTATAAAAAGAATTAATGACATTTTAAACTCTTTTTTTAACCTTATACCTACTTAGTCAATTATAACTACTAGTTTAAAAAAAATACTTGCTGTAAAGTCATTAGCTGTATAAACGTAGTCTGATATTTCATTTAAATTGCCTATGTAACTAAAGATATACTAAAACTAGTAAATATAGTTAATAATTAATTAATAAGCAATAAAAACGAAACTTTTTTTTTTAATACCCACAAAAAATGTTTTGGGAAAGGATCCCGTTAAATAGTAAGAGGGTAAACGAGTATTTTAAATTACACAAAGAAAGCTGCTTTTAATTAAACCTAAAGCAACTTAATAAAGATTTTTATAAGGCGTTATTAATTTCTATAACAGGGTTCAATGGGTTTTCATGACGTCTTTACAAAAGCATGCAATATTACCGTCTAAAACAGTAAGAGTGGCTAAAAAGGTTAAATAATTTTACCTTAACGCTACCATCAAGAGCACAGCTTGTGTAAGAAGCATCTTTTGTTTACCTGAAACAAAGAACATATAAATTAAAAATATGTTGTAAAAAAACAAGCAATGCTAAAACTAAGAAAGAAGCGAACTGAATTTATCTGCAATGTTACTCATTAACACCTAATAATATCTTCTGACAGACTCGTTATAGCTAAAAACACCCGTTGCTCATAACAAAACACAACAATATAAAATCTGGTACAACTGAACATTTCGTTAAATGCAAAAATTCATAAATTGCATTCAATTTTCAAGTAAATACATTTGATATCAACTCTTCAGTATCTCTATTCGCATATTCCCAGCAGTCTTTACATGTTCATAAGCCCGTTAGTTGCACATACTCTAACTTAGTTTACTTCTTAAAACCACACAGTAAAAAAAATTGTATAACCTTCGAGCTTTCGTAGGGCAGAAGCAATTTAAATTTAAAATCCCAAACCTGGTTATCTCCCCATGCGTGCGTTTTGTTAAGTCTTTTGCTATTTATTGGGCAAATACTAAATTCATACAGGAACACGAATAGCTTGTAAGTTCACTAAGAAATCTGATCAAGTTTACCAACTTGTTCACACGCCTCGCCTTTGTACGTGTGTTGCGTATGGCTAAGTATGCTCCAGCGACGCTAAAATTGGATAATCAGATCAAGTGAAGTAGTTTTGTGTTAGAGAAAAAGACTGGGAGCAGCTACTCACACGGTCAAGTGCTCTCAGATCAAGTTAACATACGTACGAGCGCAAGACGCTTAAGGTAAGTGTAATATGAGTTAAAAACAGATACGACACGAAGTTTCCAGATCAACAAGGTGGCTTTTGGTAACCGTTAAAAAACTACTAAAGTAAATTTTTTTTTTAATGAAATGGCCAAAATTTTGTAAATTTTTTGTATAAGATGAAAAATCTAGATAGAAAACATACTAGATTTAAGAAAATTACTTAATATCTTACATGGAATAAGAAAAAATATTAATACAGGTTGGTAAATAAAGTTAATGAAACAAAAACAGAGCGAAAAAAGGCTTAGTGGTAGAGATAGTTGCTGAGACAAGAGGAGCTAAACAAGAAGAGATAGCAAAGCTGGCAAACATTGAGTGAACAAAAATTATTTGCAGCTGGAAGAATTAATCATGAGCGAATTATGGTTTCAACAAGATGGCGCTATGACCCACACATCTCGAGAAAGCTTGATAATCGTAATCCAAATTGTCTTATTTCCAGATTTAGAAATCTACTGTTATTTGCAAGATCACCCGACCCTACAGCACCAGACTGTTTTTTGTGGCATTATCTGATTGAGCGGATTTATATTGATAAAGTCAAACACTTCCAGTGATTTAAGACACAACATCAACGACGAAATAAATGGTCTACCACCCGAAGTGAAGTAAAAAAAGCTCAAATTTGTAAACGACAGGAAAGGGAAATTATGGAAGGAATGGTCGCATAATAATTCAAATCAAACTTATACCTTATAAAGTAGCATAAAGTTGTTTTTCTGTTTGTAGAAATCTATAAATAACGCGTTAGTACAAAAGAAAGTCACGTGTGTTTTAAAAACGTGTGTAGGTTTTATTATTCACATTTTCTCATAGTGTTTTAGTAAACAAAACATGTTTACTCGTCATCAATGCGAGTTTGTAATAATTACCGGGTTATATGCTAGTTCCGATTCCTAGACCAAATAAAGGGAATAAGTGGTGACTGATTAATTGGATCATGAATTGTCTTTTTTGAATTCTAAGAAAACGAGTATACACAGCTGAACCCTAACATCTGGAGACACTTGACTCCAGGTCGAAATTCCTCGGGGATGCCCTTTTTATCTAGTAAGTATGTTGCGAACTATTATACATTTGTTATTTATTAAACATTCGTTATTTATGCCAAATTGTTAGCTTGAAATATAATCAAAATTACATGTAAGATATTAGTGATTTAAGTTATTAATTAATATGATTTTACATTGGTTTAGAATACTTTGTTTTCAAACAACAGATTTTAAAGTTCAATGGAGGGGAGACTTAGGTTTAAATTGTTCAAACACTATTTATTTTAAGGAGCTCGAATAAGCGACAAGCTAACGTGTCTAAAAATCAACCCATCATTATACACAAATCTGAATAACGAATTGGTGATTGTATGTATTTTAATTTTTTAATATCTCTCTTAATTACACAGCACACTTACGCAATTTGTCCATCCCAAAAATAGGCGTATTTATTCAACAGTTACCCGCTTAATGCATAAAAAGCAATGTTTTACAGTTAACCAGGTTCACTTTTTAATCCAATTCTTCGGGACCTAACAATTGATCCTCTCCGCAAGGCAACTCGCTGGCTGGAAATTCCATTGGTCATTCAATAATTCCAAATTTGCGTTAATTTCGACGGCTTAAGCGTTTGATGTTCTCTCCACAAGGCAACTCGCAGAGCAACTCCCAGCGCCCTTAGGTCCAAATTTGAGTTAATTTTAACGTATCACGATTGATGTTTTCTCTGCGAAGTGACTTGCAGGCTGGGAACTCCCTGATTCGTCGTATAGACGCGTATTTTCTATTACTAAATGCGCGCCCTTTTTTCGGCTTAACGTAAACTTTAACCCTCTAAATAATTCTTACTCCACTGTCCATATCTCCACAATACCACGCGATTAATCCACCATCCAACACCGCATTCACCTCCTAATTACGCAACAATACTCACACCTGCACCACGTAAAATAATAATCCATTACTGCTTAAGTAATCCTCGTTGCAATTCTTCATAAAACTTAGAATTTCGAAATATAATAATTACCATATTACACGTCCCTTAATAATTCACCATACAATGCCTCATACGACTTTGAATTACAAAGTATTATAACATTATAACTACCTTTAATACAATCTTGGTTTCCGGGTTTGGAACCGCGTCTTCTATATTTAGAAGTAGTTGACGTTTCGACCATTGTGTCTTGGTCTTTTTCAGTCGTTTTGAAAAAGACCAAGACACAATGGTCGAAACGTCAACTACTTCTAAATATAGAAGACGCGGTTCCAAACCCGGAAACCAAGATTGTATTATGGATAACGGCCGCGAAAGCCTCAAGAATAAAATATTATAACTACCTATTTCACCTCCCATAACAATTTCCCATTCCGTTATTAATCTTATTTACAAAGTCTCATAAACCGCCTCATTACGAAATATCAAAAATCGTCCACTCCAAAACCAATAATAATTTCTTATATGTGACAATTATATACGCAACGAAACATTAAATAATAAACAAAGTCAACATCTTGTTTGTTTTATTTACTGCCTTTTTACCGATAGCTGTTCTAAATACTGGAGTTCTATGGAAACACAACGTAGCAGTGTCCTACACTAAAATATGACGATCACAAGCCATAACATCGTTTAAGTATCTTTGCTAATTTACAAGAACTACCGTATTCAGTATTTAAAAAATAAGTAAGAAAGCACAAGGATTTTGATAATACTGAATAAGTGCGGTGCGTTACACTACCTACTAATGAGAAAAAAAAACATTATTTTAATTTATAAATAATGCCCTAATAAACTTTCAGTTTCTATGCGTTTGCTTAAAATTATACACCTTATACAGGCACCTAGAGTTGTACAATACTCCGGTAACTAAATACATCTTTAATTACCCTTATCTTTTACGTTGATTAACAACTCAGGTTGGAGAGTTTTCCGTTGTACGACATGCAGGAAACTCCTGTTTACAGCAAATGTTAAATAGAATATGTAAAGTTACATACGTTTGGGAAAAGCACATGTGTATTTGGTTATGTAGTTGTGTGCCGTTAGCCGCAAGTAGCAAAAGTTTGTTGGGCGTATTAGGAGACAGTTCGTTCCGCATTTCGCCGAGTCGGAGAATATCGTGACCTGCTACATACTTAATGCAATTAGGGCTCAACTTACAGTTCTAGCAGTAAGTACATTCAGAATTTGATTTACATTTAAAAGTTGATAACTGCGTAATGCAGTTTGTTGAATATGCAGTGGAAATAAGTAAACATAAGTAGTTCATAAACAAGTAACAGATTTAAACTGCAGTTGGGAATGCAACATCTATCTTTGTAACTACTTTTAAACCTGTTGAGTGCTTCTTCCATATTAATTATCCTACAAGCGCAGTCAGTTTAGAAACTTTTATCAAACTCACCGGTGAGGTGATAAATAAATAAACACTCTACTAAGTTCGTATATAAACTTCAACGTGACTGGGGGTTGAATCCTGTGGCAGAATTTGCTGGTCAACCATTAACACAAATGATTTTAAATACTGCATTTATCAGAGATTGGTTAATTCTACATGAAAGCTTATACTACACAGGATGTCCCAGATTACATTTCCAGCATGAGGATCTCGCTTATTATAAGAGATACAGGTTTGTTTAAATTAGATGAATTATTGCCAAGTGTGAGAGTAGCTACAATCAAATTTTAAAAGTACAAAATTTCTCGTACTTCAGATGATATAGCAAAAAATATGAAAATGTTGAATTTCGTTTTTCTCTCATAACATTTTTATTTTATTCATTAAATTAATTTTATTAGAATTTTTTTATGGTACATTTTAATGTAGAATGTAACTGTTATTTTAGACTATTTTTATCACTTATCATTTTTGAGATATAACCCCTAATTTCATTTTTTCTTATGGGCCGCGAAGTAGGCTATGGAATAGTTAAATGTGCTTTTTTCTCCTCATTTCAATGAGATATTTGCCATATCTATTTTTATAAATAAGTCACAAAATGAAGAAAAATCGTATTTTACCCATCACTTATCAAGCTATCTATGAAAATAAAAACAAAAAGTATCTCTAGAAAAAAAATTTATGAAAATTTCCAAAACAAGATGTAAGATAGAATTAGAAGGAAGCGTCAAAGAGCAAGTTACGACTTGTATTTATTTGAGCATAAATAATGCGCTTGACAAATTTTACTTCTGTGTATAGACGACACATGGTTTAAGTGTACCATCTTGCAAACAATTCTGCGGGCACTTATGCCATCAAAATTTCATTTTTAATTTGGTGCAGTGTGGTTTATTGAGTAAATAATGTACGACGATCGATCAAACGAATTACATTTTCGACATTGCACGCCTTATGAATTATGTAGACAGCAATGCAGCTGTGATGCCACATAAGTAAAATTTATGCAGATGACCTCAATGTCTGAAAATATCAACAACAAAGGGCTACAAAATATAAAAAGTCATTGCTCAAATTCTATAAAGCTCACAATTAGCAGCTTCTAAATCCTAATTGATAAAAGATCACTGATGGGGAAAAACTTATATATTTCATGGGCCATCTTAAAGGATATTAATTTGTTTAAACAATTTTTGATAAATGATAACTTTTAAATTTTAATTTTTAAAATGAAATTATGGTTGACATAGATTTTTTTTGTTTTATAATAAATGTTAAGTACCTACCTTCATACACTTATCTTAAATTTCTCTCTTAACTCTAATTGTATGAGGTATTTGAACTTTTGTTTATCGTATTAAGACCAAACGCCAAAACATGTATACTTGCCTACTCTGCCAGTCACCTCAGTTTTTCTAGAAAGTGGAGTTAAACACAGAAAATATCGTTCAAATATAAAATAAATAGCCTCTGCACAATCTTGATTTGTATTTAAAGTCATTATCCTGCTGCATGGTGAGCCCAAATTGTACAGAGATTACTTTTAAAGTTCTTTTATACTGATTTTTTTTTTTAGTATTCCTTTAATACGTACTAATTTTTCAACTCCATAGCCAGATAATCAACCCAAGATTTTGAGGGATCCACCTTCATGCCATACCGTTGACACCACACGGTCACCCTTTTTTTTCCCTTGGTGCGACGAACAAAAATTCTTATTCTTGATCCAAATATTTCGAATTTTAGAGTCATAGGACCAAATTAATTTATAAAATATACTGTTGGCAATCTCGGTGATTTAACGCCAACTGTAACATTTTCTTCTTAATTTGTGGACAAAGAAGTGTGTTTTTCACAGCAATGCGCCCAAACAAACAAGTTTTCCCTGTTGGTCCTATTACTAAAGATTCAGACACAAGTTCTGAATAATTTTGCTTGAGTTGTGCGCAGATTTCCGGTGCTCTAAGGCTCTAAGGGACTACGTGACTGTGTGGTGCGAATGGTAAATCACAAAGGTAGTCCCTAATAATCTTGGGCTGTTTTTCTGGCTATGGAGTTGAAAAATTAGTACGCATTGAATGAATACTAAAAAAAGATCAGTGTAAAAGAACTTTAGAAGTCAACGCTGTATCACCTGGGCTACGACCAATTGGTGATGGGTTTACCATGTAACAGGATAATGACTTTAAACACAAATCAAGATTGTGCAGACGCTATTTAAAAAAAGAGGCAGAAGGTCTCTTGAATAACATGATTTGGCCAACACAATATCCAAATCCGAGTCCTATAGAGCTTGTAGGGGCAGAGATCGTTGGAAAACTCTGAGAAAAATGTCCTTCGTCATAAAAGAGCTTTGGATTGCATTTTTAGAAAAATAGAAGAGTATTTTATCAGAAACATTAAACAAAGTTAGTTGCATGCACGGCAAGATTAGTAAAAAATGACAATTAATGCAGATACGGCTGTTTTGAAAAAAATCTGTAAGGTGCCTTTCTTTAGTATTCTTGCTTTATTTGAGAAAATTTAAATTTTAAGGTAATTTATTTTTAATATTTCAATAATATACCTACATGTATTTATGTTATTCATCAAAAATGTCTTTTATATCTTAACATTATTTTCTGTGTTTATCTTTACTTTTCTAGAAACACCGAGGTGTTCCTAAACTTTAGACCGGCATTATTAAAAAGAAACAAAAATATTTATATTGATATCAGAGCGAAGAATAGTAAGAATGTTTTTTAATTAGGCCTTTTTTTAAATTTTTGAGCAGTTTTGCAATGTATAAATATCATCCGTACTTCTCTTACAAATTGAATTTTTATTGTCAGCATATGCAGCAGAGAAATTGCGAATTAAAATATTAAGTTATTTCGGTTTTCAACCACATTTGGTTCATCAACAATTTTTAAGTAAAATCATCGCTGTTTCGTTTTAAAATAAGCAACTTTTGTCTATTTAACCGACCTTGTATCTCTAAAAGCGTCACTGCCTCTGAATTAAGACAGACCGTATAGGATTTTTTGAGTTTGATTTAATAAAAAATTAGAGGAGTTAATTGGCTTGATCATATTCTTTGACACATCCGTGTAAAAGTATTTAATTAGCAAGTAACTTAAGTATTGCAATATTGAACGCTCTTCTGAGCTGTAAAATGGAGCCGTTCTAAATTTAAAGTAAACAAATAAATGTTTCGAAAATTTAATTATCAAATGAAGCGGCTTCCTCTCATCCTTTGAATTTTATTTCTATGTAACACGTCTTTCAACGTCAGAATAAGTGAATCAAGAATTAAGCTCCCATCGGCTCCTATTAAAGTAAACGAAGTTCATTGTTCTGGGCGCCCGAAAGATGTCAAAATGTCTAGTAACTATTTGCGGTATGCCCGTAATACCTTCCTGAAATTACTATAATAGTTGAAGCTCGTCAGAGCTTTTAATTTAATTATCCTGTCACTTTTTTACGCTTCACTTTACAGTATATGCATGAAATATTGTTTCATTTTATTTTGATTAGATAACAATTACGGCAGCATCAACCGCTTTTGTAATTCCTGAAAATATTTCTAGAAACCGTTTTATTCTTAACAGAGCATATTCACTGAAATCCGTGCTATGACCGCTAGCAGATTTTATCTCTATGCCAGTCAATTAATATCCTTAAAAATTGCAAGCTTTGCTTGAATATGTTGAAGGGAGCTTATGCGAAGTTGGATGGTATTAAAACGTCTTTGATAGCATCTCGAAATGTCACTACACATCAGAGATTTCTGTTTGTTGATGCGGAAAATATATGCTCACAAGAAAAATATTTGTAAACTACTCTGTGATTACTATTACAAAAAAAAACCTTGAAGGAAACAGGGTTGACGAAAAAGGAATGCCTTCTTAATTTAATACAGCAAGTTGAAGCTGCTTTTACGAAATGCTACACAACTCTCGATATTATAAAATCTAATCCTATCTCATCTTCAAATAAACCTATTAATATTAAGCTAATTTTGCAACTGAAAGTTAATTATCTAAATTGAATATTTTCTACCGGTTGTCTACAAATGGCGCTTGTTTTGGTGCGTGGTATGTGCAATATTTGCTTATAAAGGTTTAACAACTGGATTACTTTTTAACATTTTGCATAAAAATTAACAATAATGTTAGTGAAATTCTGATTCTAAATTTCTATAAGGAATTTAGTGTTGTACTTTCACAGATGACTTTGTGAACTAATCATGGGTTTGACATCGATATTTCGTAGCTAAACTCTAATAATACCATAATACAATCTTGGTTTCCGGGTTTGGAACCGCGTCTTCTATATTTAGAAGTAGTTGACGTTTCGACCATTGTGTCTTTTTCAAAACGACTAATTTGTGAGGGAAGTTGCTGGGTTTATATATCCAGCTTGTGGAGGCGTGGCGTTCCGCTTGATGGATTTGTTCTGCCTCAGTGATTTTGTGATGCCTGGTTTCCAGATGTTTGGGAGTTGTATGCCTGTGTCTCTGTTGTAGTTGTTTGGGTTCTTGATGATTTCCAATGATTCTCGATATAATCTTGGCCAGAAATGGTTTGCGCGGGCCAGTAGTTTTGTTTCTCTGAAGAGGATGTTGTGTCCTGTACCCTGGGCGTGTTCTGCTACCGCTGATTTATCGACTTGTTTTCTTGTTGTTTGTCCTTCGTGTTCTTTGAGACGCGTTTGTATACTCCTGCCAGTTTGTCCTATGTATACTTTTCCACAGGAGCAAGGTATGCTATATATTCCCGCGTGGTGTAGTCCTGTGTCGTGTGTTCTTCTTAATTTATTCGAGAGCTTCAAAGGAGCGTTGAAAACGGTTTTGATTTTATAATAATACCAATTATAAAGACTTTTTTTTAGGCAGTAATAACCTTTTTCTAAAGGTTACTCGTTTATAATTGAGTTATCCTAAGTTCCTAAAATGTAGACAGTGTTTGGATTTTGTGAAACGATATGTTTCTTGTTTCCTTTTAATGAAATATTTTGTACATTTTGTATTCTTTAAGATGCAAATATTTTTTTTAAATACTTCTAAACAATTATGTACTTAAAATCAGTTAATTCTACGAGAAAGGCAGCTGGGATGGTTGGGTCACATTTATAGGATGAAAGAAGAAAGGTTAACCAGAAAAGCCTATGAAGCAAGATCACATGGAAAAAACAGGTAGACCGAGAAAAACCTGGCACGACGAAGTTAAAAAGCAGCAACGGATAGAAACATCAAATGAAAAGACATAAAAAAGCTAGCACAAGACAGAAAAACATGAAAAAAAGTCAGCACAATACAATTTAACAGTCCTACACCTAATAGTAAAAGGACTCATGACTAAATAATAAATAATTCCATTTAAAAATATGAAACTTATGTTAAAAAATTAACAGAATGGACCAAGCACAAGATACATCCTGTGTATTATTTTTAATGTTTAATAACATTTGTTGTTTAAGATTTTTTTGTTTTCCACGAAAATTTTGTGAAACCTAACCTATTTCTGTTAAACTTTTCTTTTTTCTTTTTTATTAGTTTAGCTCTAAAATTTACTTATGATTAGGTACATCATTGAATTCAGAAAAGAAATGTCTACCAGATTTAGTAAAAAAAAAATAGATGGTGCCATTTGGAAAAAAAATGAATATCGTTTGACATTAAGTTGAACTTGAAAAAAATTGAAATCCAATTCAGTTTATAGTAATTGAGGAGTCATTTCATTTAGTTTATTGTTCATCAAAATCGGACCACAAACAACGAAGTTACAGCTTGCGGCGTTTTTTGTGTGACACCCTGTATATTTTAATAAATTTTACTTGTAATCCAAATTATACTTCTTTTTCTTCTTAATTGGAATATCTTGTACCTTTCGGTGTCGAGGTATTTTTCTTAGTTTTTGATTATGTTCCTCCATTATTGCCTAACTGTGACACATTTCTTCGGCCGACTTCTTTTTCTTCTACTCTTATGTCTCACTTCGTCTTCCCATTTTGTTATTGGTTTTCCTCTACTTCTTTTTCCCTCCATCTTCGTTTTCCATATCATTTTTGCGTACCTGCTTTCTGGCATGCGTAGAAGATGTCCCAGCAATCTTAATTGGTTTGTCTCCATCTTTTTTTTCTGTCACACTCCTAGGTTTTTTATGATTTTCCGTTTCTTATATTATCAACTAGTTTACATCCTTCTCTTCTTCTCAAAAATCTCCTCCTGCGTCTGTATCTTTTGTTTTTACTTTCTTGTTATCGCCCAAGTTAACTAAGGTATAAGTAAGAATTTGACCCTGCATTAAATACTCGGGTCGTAGTTTCTTTTGAGGTCTCCTTCTTGTTCTTATATGTGCCGTGATAAACTTTCGTCGCTGCCGCTATTCTGTTGTTCAGTACTTCTTCCAATTTGCCGTTCTCTTCAATTGTATTTAAAATTTGATACCTGCTCTATCCTCTCTTGGTCTAGCTTAATTGGACTGTCACATGATTCTTATAATAATATTCTTTGTCTCTTTTATATTAATACTCATATTGTATCAGCCCATACCCTAAATTATACAAAGTGTTCAATTTCAAGAAACAAAATTACCCATCAATGCGTGAAAAAAAACTATATAGTTACATCCAATTTAGGGTTATGTAGCCAATGACCAGATACTACTTTTATTTTAGATTTTTTAAATTTGGTCATACAAGAGCTTACCTTTGGCTTGAACACAGTTTATAAACCTCAAAAACCTAAATTTTTCTTCAAATCTGTAAATAACTAAAAAAAACTTGTCTTGATAATTACAACATAACTGCCAAATATGTAAACATTAAAACCAAAATTTGTCATTGCAGTGCATTTTGATGCAGTAGTAGATACACCAAACGAAATTCAAAATGCTACTTGTGCAAACACGTTACTTTTGTATGTGTTCAATTATGTAAATAAAAAGTGATTGTTCTGTCAAATAAAAGTCGATGTGCACTTGTTGTAACCGATTAGTTGATTGTAATATTAATTGTTTGGAATAACAAATGAAGCATTTTAAAATATTTACAGACTAAGTACATAAAAGAATTAATAATGATTAAAAATTATTAATAACTTTCACAAATCGATGGGCTGTTTACACAGCTTGTTCTGTACATGAATTTAAAATACACGTCATCATTTAAACGTTGCCAACTAGCACTGGTAAAGGTGTTATTGCTTCGTCTAATTCTAATCCATTATACACTTGTATTTCAAACCAGAGAATGGCGCCAGTAAATCTAAATATTATGCATTCGTAAGCCTAAGCCGATTTAATTAAGTTGATATTAATACCAATACCAGTACCAGTATGTTTCTATTTTAATAATCCTATCATCGAGTTTATCACTTCGTTAGTGCAGGAAATAATGGCTCCAACCACAACAAAGCAAAACGAATATCCAAACTTCGGATTTACAAACAAATAAACACATATACAACGAATTACACCCTATATTATGTACATGGAATTCGATACACCATCAAACGATCTGTCAGTTCCCCTTTGTGTTTATAGTTTGCTAATAATAAGAACATTTTTCTCTGCCATTAGGATCCCGCAACAGTCCCATTCAAGTTAAATCAATCGATCATCGAGAAACAGCGACAGCTGTTGGGTAAATATGTGCAGGGTCCTTATATGTTCACCAACTGTCGGCATATTGAAGAGTACTTTGTCACGAAGTTTGGTAAACTTGCCGAGTGGGCAGAGCGTTAAAGTCAAATATTCTGATTATTGTTGAACCAAACAACAAACGAAATAAACGGGCAAACATTACGACCCAATACAGCTTAATATAGATGTAATACTTCGTCGTAAACAGCGAATTTCACATAAATTATTAATTTTACGGCGGAAGTTTGGCTTCCATTGACGTTCTGGAACACAACAAACTGGGTAATCGTAAAAATGTTGTGAATTTATCATTTACGACTCAATAAGTCTTTCTTGCATCTTCGCGCGGTTTTATTTTACGCCATATTTGTAATAATACTGGGTGGACCAACAGTCGTCACTCGCAGCTAAAAGAATAACCTATAGGCAAAATATAGTTTCAACAAGATGGTGCTACGGCTCACACAGCTCGTGTCATGATTACTTCAATTGGGGAGCAACAATCCGAAAAAAAAAGTTAAAACCAATGTTAATTCCCTATGTTCACGGCTGGTGGTTAACACCCGGTATAATTGTTTTTCCTTAGACGTCTCCTTTAGAAGTTACAACCTTCTAAAGAGAAGCGGTAATATTAGGTTACTATATTATTTCTCAAATTTAGATATACAGGGTGATTGATTGGGACCGTGTATTAGAAATATATGAAGAATGAAATAGTACTAATCTGAAATTTTGGTTATTACCATAATGACTTATGATCTGTTTAGTGAAAATATTTTCAAGGTAGCGACACTTCTGGAAATACTGGAAGTTGACATATAATTTTTTATTTCAAATACAATGGACATTTTTTTTGCATTTTTGGATTCAACACGTTATTTTAGATAGACTTTTGAAAGCATTTCCTATACCTAAGTGCAGTCATTTTTTAGATTTTATATTTATGGACTTTTCTGAATTTTTTTAAAATTTTAATCGTGATGCTTGATATTATCTACCACCGCATTAAAGTGAGACTATGCATAGAAGAAACCTTGGAGTTCATCCTGGAATTTTTGCAATCGATGCAGTACTTACAGCGTGTCTAAAATTTAATTTTCTTTTAATACAATTTTAGACCACTAAAACTCGTTTGTTTCAAATACAATGCCCAAAAATGTTTTCTCTTTCTAATGCAAAATTATATTGTGCATCACTCTGTATATACCTATCTGCAATAATATTTTAGTTATTAAGAATTTTTGATAAAGTTAAGAGAAAATTGTAACATTTTTAAATAGTAAGCCTTTGAAATGACAACCAACAAATGCCAATAATAATAACTGTCAACCACAAAATAAGTTTATAAATTTATCAAGCTTTAAAAAAAAATTCATTTTTAATTGCAAAATTTTAAGTCTTCAAAAAATTCTTATAAAAACACCAACAGGGATAGCACTTTTCAGCCCCTTGTGAAGGTTGAGAGATGATTAAAAATAAAATTATGAAAAACATTTCAACACGTACAAAACATCTACCAAATGTCATATTCTTACATTTCTCCAAACTTGAGAAATAAAATAGAAACCTAATGTTATCGCCCCTCTTTATGGGGATGTAACTGCCAAAGGAAATGTCTTAGGGAAAAAATTATATAAAACTCTCCCCTTTATTTTCGATAAGGAATTACCTACCGAATCTTTAGGAAACCCTTTATAAGCATCTTTGCATTTTAAATATATATCACCGCATGACAAAATGTTTAAAGAGTACTACAGTAATTAATTTTGGACTTTGTTGATAGACAATAAAGAAGTCGCATCTTTAAGTTAAAGCAATAGAGAAATTTTTTGCCACCTCGTATAGAAGTAGTAAAACTAAAAAATTTGCAGTTGCTTTTGACCTAAATTGACGATCGCCATTAGTAATATACTGCTTCTCAACAAAATATGAATTATGTACATCTGTATTAATCGGAAAATTAGCTATATAATTTATTTAAATATTGTCACGGTTTCTGAAATTACACCTCACTGTCCGCCGATAATGGCCAAATAATAGCACATTAAATTAATAATAACCGCTACTTATGGTGTGCACTCTAAATATATCTAAATCATAACCTTATAAAGCATGAACAATATTTATAATTTAACTGGCATATACAAACAAACAGGCCCTTAAAATAATAACTCAATCACAACAACGCAAAATAATAGGCAACTGATTATTTCTATTGTTACCATTAATTTTAACATAAATTCAATTGGGGAGCAAGAATCCGAAAAAAAGTTAAAACCAATGTTAATTCCCTATGTTCACGGTGGTTAACACCCGGTATAAAGCCCCTCATTAATTTTTAATAAGGGATTACCTCCCGAATTTTTTCGCATTATTCAAAAAAACACCCTGTATACCGAACCATGTGAGGTTGATAAGGTGGATAAAGGTATTTTTAGAATTAGCAGCCATCAGTTTCCAAAGAAATATCACATAAGAATTTGTTCTAAAACTATTATTTTAAAATTGTTTTACATGAGTATATGTAATTGGGTAATTGCAAGTTCTGTTTAGATTCTAAAAGTAACGATACCGTACTTAATTAACGTTGTCTAATGATAGATAATATTTTAAGCACAGTTGGACTACCGCAGTAAGATCAATTTTCGTAAAGGGTACAAATGATTTGACACCATGAAATGTGTTCCAAAAACCACGAACGTAGAGGTCTTAAATTATTGGGGCGTGATTGAAATCCGGTAACAACAGTTTCAATTTGTCTGGAAAACGGTAAGACAAGACCACACATACAAATGACGGTTGCATTTCTCCAATAAACTATATGAAATACAAAAAAAAATCGTATTCCATCCTATTAAAAATTCTCCAAACATCACTTATCTTTGCAGAATTACCATAACTGTTGCTTTTAGCAGCTGTCACGATGACACATTCTGAACCTTTTTTTTAATGAATAATGCGAATACGTGTTCTCAACAACACTTACATAATCCAACAAAATGCAACTTAATAAACTTTTTTTTTTTAAGATAATATCATTTGCCCTTAAAATGGACAGTTAAGATAGATATGGATGGATAGTAACCATTGATATTAATACAAATTTCAGATATCTGTGTTTACACAAAAAAAGTCCTGAAATATTCACATTATGAAAATACTACTAAAAAATACTATTTTGATCCACTTAAGATACATAGGTGTGTGAAAAGATTGACCAATTGTTATTTTTGGGACTGTGCTGTGAAATGCCTTATCGTTAAAAAAATTTATAATGTAAGCGCCTTGACAAATCGCCTACCGCTTCACCCCTATCTGTCAGCAGAATGTAAGAAGGAACTAAGTCCATAAATCATAGTACTTATGAGTTTTACTGTTTATAATTTAGGATAAGTTATCGCCTTTGTTTGTTGCATGGCCACAGTTGTTAGAACAAGATGTATTTTGTATTCCAAACTGAGCAGTTCAGCTTAAATTATTGTAATATATTTTTATATTTGAACTATCTATTTTATTTCCGAAATCCGCGACGCAGCCACTAACAATAATATTGGTTATTTTAATCCCTAAAATGACAACAAAAATATAAAGCGTAGCTCTACTAAAACCCACAAGCAGCGCTGATAAAAAAATGTTTTAAAGTCGATAAACAAACTGTTTTTATCGTCATAAATCCAATACGCAATTTTTACTAAGAATACAAACGATAAAAAAACCCTAATATTTTCAACAAGGCAACAAGGCAACATTAACATGTATTCAACAACAATTGAATTGGTAATAAAGATAGGAATTTAGAAAAAACAATTAAATAAGCTCGAACAAACATGACACGTTTGCTTCAAAACTCTTCACAATGAAACGATCACTAATGACAAACATGTATATAAATAATGGTTTTCTATTGTTAGAGATAAAAAAAGATATGACAAAGATAAACGCTATATAATGCGTCCAAAAAAAAACCCTCAAATTATAACTCAATTAAGATACGATTTAATAATTTTACGTAGATTATTAGATTTACAAAAGATTATTTTGTAATTGAAAATAGGAAAAAAGAAATAAAAAAAAGATTTTTTACATGCAATATCACTGTATAATGATAATTTAGCATCAGATTTTGTTTTGTTAGCAAATAAAATGATTAAAATTAGAGACATTCATTTGTTTTTAAACCAATTCAAGGTCAACTCTATTACAATTTTCGAATTTACCAAAGTTGTTATGGAAATTAGACACAGCCACTATCCGTTAGATACTGTTATTCGGCAAAATCAAAAGTAGTTTTGGGTCTAACTCTGAGGTTTGTTTGTGTACAAACAGATTTGCAGGCCTACAAAGAATGACTGCACCAGGGCCCGAACTCGTGACGATACTCCGCTGTTTATTTAGGAACTAACATTAAAGCACCCACGTAATAATTTTATTCCATCAATTATGCCTTAGATATATGTTTCAACATGAAGAACATGGAAATTTCGGATACCGTAACAGAGAAGGATGATTACCCTAGCAAGGAAGTGTTTTCACTCGCCTTAAATCCAAACTAAAAATTTACCATAGTGACCAGTTCCAAAACTGTTCTAAAAAAACTGAATTTATAATATACAAGGTGTGAAAATTTAATTACCGGAAACCATCTATAAAAAATATATATTGGGAATTGCACAGTCGTGGCTGCTGTCATTTTCGAATTGGTCCCCTTGTGCATCTACACCAGGGGTGGCAAATACTTTTAAGCACGTGCTAGAAAGGTCTTTTTAGTAGATACATCATGCGGGCCGTAACAAGATGTTTCAATATTTTGCCAGGACGCAATGAAGGGGGGGGGTAAAAACATGCAACGTGAAATAGCGTTTTATGCACATGATTTAATATTTTATACTTTAAAATTTAAATAAACATTTATATAAATTCTTGTTGATTACGATAGTTTGCGTACAAAATCGAGTAAGAAAAAGATAAAAATACAGGTTTGCTTAAATTAGATGAATTATTCCTTAGCATGAGAGGAGCCACAACCTATTTTTAAAAGTACAAAACTCCTCGTACTTCAGATGTTATAGCAAAAAATATGACAATGTCGAATATCTTTTTCTCTCATAACATTTTGTCTTTTCATTCAATCAATTTTATTTGTACCTTCTAAATCTACTTCTTTATGTAAAATGTAACTATTACCTTGAATTTTCTAAATCACTTTTTATTTTTGAGATAATACCCCTAACTTCATTTGTCTTATGGGCCGTCAAGTTGGCTCTGGAATAGTTCTATGTGTTTTTTCCCCTCTTTCTAACGATATAGCACATGTCATATCTACTGCTCATAACTTAGAAAATCAAAGAAAAAGTAAACTATAATTATTATTTTAAGTTAGCCATAAAACATGTTAAATGGTCAAGTAACAAATAATATCAGTAAAATATGGTTTTTCTTGAATTCCCGAGTTATTACTAAAAGTAGATATAACATATGATATATCGTTATAAAGAGGGAAAAAAAGCACATCTAACTATTCCAAAGCGAACTTGATGGCTGCCCATAAGAAAAAAAGAAGAAGGGTAATATCTCAAAAATGAAGTGATAAAAAATTCTAAGATAATAGTTACATTCTACATAAAAAATACCTCCAGAAGGTACAAATAAAATTGATTTAATGATTAAGACAAAAAAGTTATGGGAGAAAACAGAAATTCGACATTTTCATATCTGTTGCTATAACATCTGCAGTAAGAGGAATTTTGTACTTTTAAAAATTGATTGTAGCTCCTCTCATACTTGGGAATAATTCATCTCATTTAAACAAACCTGTATCTCTTACAATAAGCGAGATCCCCATGCTGGAAATGTAATCTGGGACACCCTGTATATATTGTACTACGTACATCCTTTTTAAGCACTATTTTATACTTATACACTGTGCTAAACAAAAATAACTTTCAATCCAGCTAATTAAAAAATCCCCGAGGTCGAACTAACGGACCGCATGCGGCTCGCGAGCCGCGCATTGCTCATCACTGTATTAGACCATTCTATACGAATAAAAACCGGGTTTGGCGAAGAAAAATGTGGTTTTATAACGAAAACGCACCGGCTCACTCGTTCCGTACTGCAACATCTACCATTAAAGCACTTTGTCTCGAATTGATTTACCTAGCACCTATTTCTCCGGGTTTGACCCCCTCAGATTACTATATTTTCAAATTAGAAAAACACTTGAAAGGTCAAAGTTTTCATCAAATGTGGAGGTCGCAGCGGGTGTAGACGATCATTAAAGACCTTTCCGAATTGGGCTACAAAGAGGTCATAATGAGTTTGGATCAATTAAATAAATGCATCGGGCTTCCATACCAGGCCGCAAACTTTTCAAACCACCCACGTGGACCCTGTATATTGCTTGCAATATCTTAACACGGCGTATTTCAAAGCGCCATTGTTATACACAAAAACGAAAAGTTGTTTGCGTTTTAATTTCAAAGGCAATTTTTCTTCTGTAAAAATAATCGTCTTGAAGCAACGTCGCGGCAGTGTTTAATTGCGCTTATATTTGGTCCCGGATCAACCCTAATTCTTATCTCCCGAGTCATGAGATCGAAAATTGTCGAGATAAGCGTAATATTCACGCCAGATTTCGCGTCTGCTTTTGATGTGCCGTCAAAATTTTCGTCTGTCGAGTTAACTTCATTTAACAGCCTCCTTTCATTAAAGATAGGTTTCAACTTTGTTGCTGTAGCATTAAGTCGGGGCGCTTTAACTCGTTCTCTAGTCGCACTCACACATTATTAAGCGTTAAGCTTTCAGGAATAACGCGAACGTCATATTGCATTATAGACTTTTGTGACTTTCGAAACGTATTACTGCTCTGAAATTAATTTTTATGGGAGTCTACGAGAAGCAGCTTTAAATCCGATGGGTTTTATAGTTCGTGCGGAAAATCTAACTAGAACTAAAACTTCCCGGAACGACTTTTAAAATTTAACAATACCCAATAATTTTCTAGACATGCCTGTTGAGCGCTCGGAGTAAGAGCATTATACGTAAAACTTGGATGAAAATTGTTTTAAAACATGTAAGAGATTAGATATTGAAAAAGTTTTGAAATCTTTGCTCCGTAATAAGCGAAATAATTCTGTGCGGCACGTATTAAATGCTAATCCAGTACATTAGTTTCGTTCCAAAAAGTTTGAAACTTAAATTGGAATGTATTTTTTCAACTTTCTCGACATTTTTTTGGTTTCCGATGTCCTTAACCCAGTTTGTAGTTATCATCAGGAAATATAAATTCGCTACGCAAGTCGTGATCGAAAAACACTCAATGAAAGCTGTCAAAAATGTATTTTCAGTCCTTGATTTATAAAGAAATTATAATTTCCCTTTCGTGGTCAATTTTTAAAATAATTAAATTATTTCGGTTTTTTGTTCTTTATTTCTCATTTGTATACAGGGTGGTCTACTTTTTAGTAGCAGGACTTTAACAGTCGATACAAAAACTTATTTTAAAGCGAATATTCCATATCAACATGGGTCCATAAACACTCCATTTTAAAGATACACCGTGTTGAAATTTTCGAAAAATATCGATAATTTTTTACACTCTCAACCAGAAGATATTTCAATCAAATTTGGTATACAGCACCACCTTACCATTGATGAAAAAGATAAAGAAAGGAGCATTTTAGCGATCCTAAAGGCGACAAAATAGGCTTCTCAATATGGCGGATGCATGTTTCCTCTTCTCAGTTGCGTATCTAACAGTTTTTATTATGTATTGAATAATGTAAATACTTGCTTTCTTTTGACTTAAACCTGCCTTTTACTTATTTATTTCTTGTTTTTGTGGTTGAGGAAATTTAAAAAAAACGATAGATAGCATTTCAATATTTGGATTGTTTATTATGAAAGTTAAAAAATATGCTGTATAAAAATGCACGCCACTGATATGACATACCATTTTGACAAACCACATTAAGTTTTCAATACATAATTACAATACAAAATATTAATGTCTACTTAGCTATGAAACGTAATCTTTTTATCTTTAATATTTTTTGACTTGGTAAGACTACATGATTTGAAGCTAACCATTTTAGGACACAAAACTCTAAACTTTTTGACTTGTCAAAACCGGCAGCCATGAGAAGCCTTTTATGTCGCCATTTCCGTCGCCGGCAAACGCTGTAGTATAATATTAAAAGCTCCTTCCTTTATCTTCTTGTTCAATGTACCTTACAGGTTACCACTTTCGGTAAAAATGTCAAGCCCCATAAGCAACCAGTAGCGGAGTTGTGGGGGTTCAGTTTTAATAGATTTTATAATACTTGCAGAAATTGTAGACTCATTATATTGACACCATTCAGGATTATGATTTTGATAAACTATGGCATCCTTGATCCCGTTTTTATACCATTGTACCCTGCGAAAGTTATCTTAAACAGATGGAGTTAAGGGGCTGTTGAGAAAACTTTACAGGACAATCAAGATTTGATTTTTAATGAAACTATATTGTTGGAAACAAGCTATAATTAGTGCGTAGCTATTGTAATAAGTTACTTTGAAAAACAGAACTTTATTTAGCCCTGTCTATTGTCATCGCTAAATAAATTATTGAAGTTA
This sequence comes from Elmis aenea, assembly GCA_947652605.1. Classification (NCBI taxonomy): domain Eukaryota; kingdom Metazoa; phylum Arthropoda; class Insecta; order Coleoptera; family Elmidae; genus Elmis; species Elmis aenea. Next base: position 12,037,437 of record OX393581.1, on the reverse strand, counting down.
ACGTAAATGTTTAAATCAGTGTCGCTTCGGTTAACGGTCGTAATTTTTACAAACAGCATTGGCGGAAATACAGAAATTGAATGGTCGTAAGTCGGGATTATATTGTAAAACAGATTTAAATAAAAAAATCTTTTTATTGAACAGGGCGTTAATTAAACATCTTCAGACACTAAACCACTACATATCTTTAATAATATTACCTACGTAAAATTGGCAACCATATTTTGAATAATAATGTTGATACAACAAAATGTTGCGAATCAAACGCCATATTGCATTTAAGAAAGACTAATAGAAAACGGGTGTAATGAACCTTTAAATTTGTCTCTCTACGCTATCAACCATTTACCATACTTGATAGAAAGAATGAAATAAGCGAACCGCAGAAATATAACATGCATTACAGATATAGTAAGTGGAATCCAGTGGAAAATATATATTAAAGGTTCAAGTACACACAGCTCTTGAAATCCATTCTGAAAGTCTCGTGTAACATTTATTAAATTTTAACAGGAAAACTTTCACAATATTGAAGGTAGTAGACTGCTTGCACATTGGTAACATGAAATCTAAATATAAGTATCAGCCCAATATTAGTCACTTGAATTGAATTCAATGATCAAGATAACGAAATATTGACGATCGTACGAGTTTAACTGTACAAGCAATATTTAATTTGGACTTTATTGTTTCCTAGTTCCACTACTAATAACAAAGTAATTTCATTATATTTTCGAAAAACTGCGACTCAAACCGGAGACGCTTACTATTTTTTACTTACTTACTTACTTATTCTCACCTTCATCTACCATAGGTGTAGAAGTAACTATCTATTTCCAATTACTTCTATTCATTGCCTTGCGTCTCGCTTCAGCCCATGTCAGTTTCGTTTCTTTAATGCATCTATCTGCCACTCCTGTATTACATTTTCTCTACCTTTCCTTCTCTTGTCGGCTATTTCCATCTCCCATATCTCCTTTATCTCACTTTTCTTGTCCATTCTCACCAAATGTCCGAACAATCTTAATGATTGTTCTCGTTCTATTTTTTGCACTACACTTGTAACTTTTAAGTCTTTCCTTATTACATCACTTCAAATTTTATCCAGTCTTGTCACTTCTGAGATTTTTCTAAGTACATTCATTTCACATGCGTTGCGTTTTTTAGTTATGACCCAGGCCTCGCTTCCATACATGAGTATAGGTTCCTAAACTGATTTATATATTCGGATTTTTGTTTTTGTTGTTGTTTGTTATACAAGGTTCTATAGAGCGCCATGGTTTTTTTTTGTACGCTGCTTAGAACCTCCTCCTGAAGTCTTCCATCTGCTCATGCATATGTTCTTAAGTATTTTAGTCTATTAGTTTCTTTCATTTCTTCTCCCCTTAGTTTGTATCTTTATACCTTTTATCGTGTTTGCAATTTCTACCTTCTCCGTGTTTATATTAAGCCCAAATTTACTCATACTTATACTCCATTTTTCCATTTTCTCCTGTAGGTCTTTGTTATTGGTTGCAAATAGGTATTAATAGGTCATGGGCATCCAATAGTTCGATTAGGAACACAGGACGAAGTTTCCAATATCCTAGATATGTTTTCCTTAGACCTTAACCTTGTCACTATTTTTAAATTAGTGATAAAATGATATGAAAAATAGGTTTTTTTTTGCTCTGACACACTTAAAACGCCTTTAAAATTCACTAAATTATTGAGATTATATCAAGTTTTTTTTTTAAAACCAGTTTTATAAAGAACAATTGGAAAACAGAGTATTTTGATTGATAAGAACATTTTTTATCCCACATTAGAGTCGAGTTACGCCATCTCTTTATTTCGGGTAGAACCGGATACCCTTGTATGAGATAAAATCGGATAGTATACGGTTTTATTTTGTTTACAGATTTCAAATTCTAATTTTTGTATGTCATTGGTATACAGGAGATACAAAACAGGGCCAAGGACGCTACCCTGTGATACTCCAGCTTTAATATATTTTAGCTCTGAAAATTGGTCTTCCTGACGTAGGGGAGACCGGGGATAAAAGTAACATTTTTTTGTTTTTATTTAATTTCTCATAGATTATTACAAATTTTTTACATCCAAATTGGTTTACTGATAGATTGGACATTTGTCTTGCTTCCAAGATATTTATTTCGTGTGTTTCGTAAAGCAACTGTTAGAATTTTTTTTTTTCTTTAGTAAGACAGCTGTTACTTTCAACCTCAACGTTGGGGCTAAAAGTAACAATGATTGGGGTAAGTTGTAACGGCAAAATAATTTACACAGCTCATAAGTAGTGGGTAAATATATTAGTATTCATCAACAAAATTTATATTTTATTCAAAAATACACATTAGCAAAATGAAAAAATAAAAAAATATATCTTTGGTACAATACAAAATGATAAGTGAACAGTATGGCATACCAGGTAAGGGCGGTCCCAAATTATTAAATTTATACTGGATCATAATAACTGTTTGTTTTATTTAAAAAAAATCTAACTGCCCTTAAACTGACCGTCATTCATTAAATCAGTAAAAGAGGGTCAGGTTAAGTTGGGTTGGTTAAAGCTTTGTTTATATTAAGTTATAAATATTAAGGTAATAGAATAAAAACAATGGCGGCTGGTAGGAAAACCAAAAGTACCAGATCTTACCAATTTACATAGGTTTTATAATTTAAAATGCTTTTTAAGAAATGATTTAGCTTTACATACATTTCCACCATTAAACCGATATTATATACTGAGTTTTATAATTTAATAATTTGGGACTGCAGTTACCAGGTTTGCCAAGATTATAAGTACATATTTAAAAATGTGAATCAAAAAGATACAACAAACTGGAAAATTATTCCGACAACTCTTGTATATTCTCATCTACGAAGAAAGCCACCAATTATGTGCTAAGAGTCAACATTTGCAAGTGAAAACATTAATTGGGGTTGGTTGTAACACTTTGTTACTTTTGACCCCAAGTGTACATAAAAAAAAATTCAGGAAATCCACAATTAACCACGATTCTACCGTCAAATTGTATTGCATCCACCAATAGCCAACTAAATTTAGAACAAAATAATATAGGTACTTTTTTGTTCCTATTTTAGAGATCGCCAAAAGTTACTCGACGGATGAGACAACGCAGTAACTTTTAGGCGGAAAATAGTGACTCTGGCTGGCAAAAAGTTAACCTCTATGATAGATGAAAACTAGCAATGTAGGTAGGGAGCTGGATGTAACTTAACATTGCAAAAGCGTTTAGGGCGATATAAAACAAAAATTAAAGAAACTATAGGCACTGTTACAACCTACCCGTGTTACTTTTATCCCCGGTCTCCCCTACTCTGAACAGTCTGTCGGGTTTGTAAGATTTTAAAGCCTGCTTTAGGTAGATTTTTTGCCCACTGCTGTATTTTTGAACATAAAATATATTTTGCCATCCGGTTTTGCCCCAATTTTCCCCACTTAATGTTACAAAATATTGACGGTTTTCACTTATATGAAATGTGTTTATTAGGATACTGTATATTAAGTCATCAAACAATATTTTCTATTTTTGCCGAAACTTTTACTGCATAATTAAAACCAATCACGAATGTTTGAATGGACGTATTTCCGAAATATTTTGAGTTATTTAACACGAACACTAAAAAATTAAAAGCGAAAAACTTTAATCACAATTCAGGCGGCAAATTCGTATGTTATGAATGACCGCAGAATTTCGCTGGCGGTTATTTGTGCATTAATTCTATCGTGTTTAAAACAAGCAATTTATCATCACATCGTCGCAGTTTGGTTTCAGCTAGTTATTTGATGAACCTGCTACACTTCCTGCTGATTTAAATTGCTGCTCGACCTTTTAACCCGCGCACTAAAGCGAATTTCTGGGCGCTTGTTATTAAACTCAGCTGCTGGCTGCTCGCTAGAATATTTCAGTAATTGTTCCCTACAAATAAAAGCGTTTCGACATTTTTTACTTAACTCAGTTATAAAAGTAGCAGCGGCCGCTTCGATTTTCCTTTTGATGCAAACTCCGTTCTTCGATTAATTATTTTTTGTTCTCTAACAAAAAGAGAATTGAATACTAACAGAGATGTGAAAGTAGCAAATAATAGCAATTATAATTTTAACAGTACACAGATTCAGATGTTAAAATACAAGATTTCAGTCACACAATAATTGTGCTTTTAAAAAAGTACTACAAAAAGAAATGTAAGCGCCATCGCAATTATTTAAGTGCAAAAAGCGTTATTGGAAACATAACTACGACCATCCATAATGATGCCTGTCCACGTGAGAGTAAACTACTCTCGATAGCAGCGTCGCCAAGGATACAGCCCCTGAGAGTAACTCGCGATTGGCTGTATCCTTGGCGACGCTGCTATCGAGAGTTGTTTACTCTCAGGTGGACAGGCACCATAATACAAAGTTACACTTAAAGCCAACTGTTTTTATAGTAATTGTAACACAGAAGGGTATTACTTTTTAAATATAAAATATACTGGTCTAAAGACTGTTTTATACTATACTATTTTTTCGTTTAAGAAAATCGTATACGATTTTTGATACAAAAATTTCGTTCAAGAATTTAGCATGGAAAATATGAACCTTTTACATTGTACTATTTTTTGGTACGAAAATGTTCAATTTGATCACAACAGAAAGCGAAAAATTTTCAAATTTAACGTATATTTAACGCTTGTTCCATTCTACATATTTATTCCTACAAAATAAATTGTGAGGGATAACGGTAATAAGTAGTATTTAACATCGTTTGAGTATTTCAGTTAACCTAACCCACAAATGACATGCGGTCAGATACGGTTGCAGTAGAATACGCATGCGCCCCATGCCACAAAACACGCCCGTGCTAAAATAGGACGCATTTAGAACATGTAGTTATTTCGTACGAATTTTTGGTTCAAGATTTGTAATTTTTGATTGACACCGTACTAGAAAATCGTATACGATTTTCTTAAACGAAAAAATAGTATAGTATAAAACAGACTTAATACCTAATTCTTATTAACTTTGAACATGTTTTCCATTATTTTTTTAAGTTGTTTGTCTATGTTCAATTATAGTAACAAGCCCAACAGTAACACTCAAAGGTAGACAGATACTGCAAGAAACTTGACCAAATATTTTGGAATACACCTAGACAGTAGGCTAACCTGGAAAACTCATCCATGGAATAAGAGAATACAACTTGGCCACAAGCTTAGTAAACTGTACAGGTTAATAAGGAAAAAATCACAACCCCTACAAAATAAAATATTAATATACGAAACCAATATGGACACGTGTAGTGTAACAGTAGGACACAGCGTCCAACTCGAAGCGATTTCAAAAAAGTGTCGAGCAAGATAGTGGTTCATGTGGTTCATCACAAATGAAATCATTAGAACAGATCTAAAAATCCACAGTGTAAAAGCAGTGAAAAACTATAGTGTTAAATACAGTGAAAGACACCCAAACAGACTTCCTAAAAGATAACTAACTGGAAAAGCAGACACACGTAGACTTAAGAGGTTTAAACCATCAGATTTGTCAACCAGATTTAACGAGTCAATAGAATAATTTCAAATATAAGTCAGAATTAAAACGGTAGCATACAAGGCATAAGTCATTGCTTGTTATTAGTAGTTATTGGTATTAGTAGAACAAGATTTGTCTATCTAGGACAGATTGTAAATAATCTGGGAGTTTAAAAAAGGTCAATTTTTTAGATTAAAGTAAAGATATAAAAACATGCCCATGAATTACTCAATTATAATTTTAATGTAAGAATTAATTGTAAAGACGCAAAATAAAGAAGTTCGTTGAAGAAGTCCCCCTTCACAACCTCCATCTATTTCTTTCGTAATCGTTCCCCCCTTCTTTTTGTGTCCGCTTCCTTATCTAGCACTAATTTTGTTACTCTTCCTTCGGGTAATTTGGTGATATGTCCAAGCCATCGTAACCTTTGAATTTTTGACACAGTGTAATTTTACTTTGTCCATATATTTCCATAATTTCTTTGCTTGTCCGTCTTCTCCAGATATCTCCCTCCTTGATACCCCATATATTCTTCTGAGTATCTTCCTCTACCATATTTCTAGTTTGATTTCCATTTTTCCATTAAGGGTTCACGTCTCACAAGCATAGAGAACACGTTTCGATACACTCTACATTTTGCGTCTAGTAATACCTTTTCAATTTCAGCATTGTTGCTGACGCTCCGGTACTTTTACTTCTTCCATTGGCGATTCTCACACCTATTTCTTCCCTTTCTTCATTTCTATTAGTTTATGACCCCCCAGAAAAACAAAACTGTTTACTGTCTCAAAATTATACTCTTGCTCTGCACTTGTTACTATTTTGAAGGTTTTTCCAATAAGGTCTTTGTTACTGTGGATTATTGGCATAGACTATTCCTTTATTGTAGACCCAAATAAAAAAGTACAATGGTCTCAAATTGCATGATTTTGGTGGCCAATTAATGTTAACTTTTCTCTTAATCAAACTAGGAATTTGGAACGCGATAAAATGATTGTTTTGCCACTTGCATGGCATGTGGCATTATCTTGTTGGAAGTGCAGGTTCGCTACATCCTTATTTTTCAGCTCAGGACACAAATAGTTGGTCAAAATGTCCTTACAGCGCACTTCAATGGCCGAAACAGCTCTTCCTGCATCGTATTCAAAGAATTGAGGTTGGTGAACCTTCTTCGACAGTTTTACTCACTGTGGCAATATTTTCGATAGAACGGCAAACCTGAGTGGGCTTTGGCGTCTTTAGATCTTGTAGTAAACCAGTCTTCGAATTTTTTACAGCTTTCGAATGGCGGTTTTACTTGGTACACGATTATCCGCGAAAAATTCACAAATTTTGCGAAGTGTATTCGTGAGTTTTGTTGAAACACCCTTTACAAGCGTTTTAGCATTAAACAATAATTTGAAATAGGTTAAAAGACAAAAAACGTAGAGGTATTACCACTTTTAAAATAATCGGCTTATGTTATTTTTCAAAATTTAAAAAAAGACTCGATTACGTCCAGTTTTATATTCTGTATAAATCTCAATTTGATTAAAAACAAGACAGTTAATTTATTTTCAGCGAACTCAAACAATGACCAAGTTTGTCGAGAATTCACAAAAGTTATAGCAAATCTATTTCAGACGTAACAAAATAAACGACATATGTTAAAGTAGGTGGGTTTTTAACAAGCAATTAAACTAAAAATAAGAATTATTTACTACCAGTGCATGCAAATTTTGTGGTCACTTGGCAATATAAATTAAAAGTGATGTCAATACATGTTCTAACACTTGTTTAAAATAGTTTAATTGCTGTGGTTTTAGATTTGCAAACAGGAATTGAATTTGAAGGCTGGTCTCTATTAAAAGACCTGAAAATAACGATTCGCAAAAAAAACAATTAAAAAAGTTGCTTTAAATTCACAAAAAATATCTAAATAAAAAGAGAGGCCTACTTGATTCATAGCAAGGTCCTCTCCAGAATTTTATTTTTTTTTTGTTTACAAATTAGTACAGTTTCTTAAAGTCTAAACAATCATCTTCCCAAATGTATACTCATAAGCAGTATTAAAAATATTCCTGCTATATGCAGTTATTTTATAAAAATCCTATGCACCATGAAAACATTTATGGCTGCTTGTATCTGCACAGGATTCTTGCCAGTGCAATATAGGTACTGCTACTGCTACAGCAACACGTTAATACGTCAAGAATTGCAGAGCACACAACCACCTATGCGGTAAAAGAGCAATTAAAATTTTATTACCATCCCTTGGATTCCCATGTGGGTTTTGTTAAATTATATGGCTCAACTCAAATATATTAGAAGGGTGTAAGTTTGTTTAACCACTTTATATTACGGCAAGGGACGGAACAGTCAACGGTATTCATCTCTAAAGCTATTTGTAGCTACCGAAATGCCACCACTAAATTAACATCTTATTATTCGAAACTGTCACAGTAAGTTTACACAGCCGTCTGTACTCCTGTCTATCTTTCTTGGGACACCTGAACAATTAGTGTTTTACTTAGCTTCATACAATAGCGACAGAACAAACACTCTAGCTATTCTTTTTGATGTTTATTTTTTTGATTTGTTAAATTTAATTAGAAGCAAACGTTTAGTTTCTTTGTGAAACTTGTTGGCTTTTGAAAGAATTGAGATGTAGAGTTTTTAAATAACTACTTACATTTTTTTAACTACAAAGAGAAACAAACTGTACTAAGAATATTGAAAGCATGTTGATTTGTAGGCGCAAATTGCGCGTAAAGAATTAAGGTGATGAAATGTTGTAGGTTGGGTTATGGTGTATAAACCACGTTGTGAATATTTTATGATGAGCAAACTCTTTTTTACAAAGTAATGAAATGCTAACGTAGTTACTTTTTAATTTTTATAAATATTTTATTCCCAATGTATCGGAAAGTCTTATAAAAGTTTTTGGTTACGAACGCGGTCATAGAAAAGTTTGCAATTATATGAATTTTGTTAGATTATTAATATTACTTATTTAATCGATTACTGTACAGGCCGGTCAAAATTCGATGGGATTACATGGGTATCTCGCTTAATATTTATGATCAGGGCCAGCGCAAAAGTATCTGGCACCCCTAGGCAAAGAAAATTTTGGCGCCACCATATATTGTCTAAATTTGCGTATTTGTCTATATACAGGGTGATACATAGATGTTGCAAAAAACTTTGGGAGGTAATTCGTTCTCAAAAATTGAGGGGGATTTTCATATAATATTTTTTCCTAAAAAGTCTTCTTTCGGAGTTAAGCCCAAAGGGGAACAGTCAGAGTAGGTTTTCATTTATTTCTCAAATTTGGAGAAATTAAAAAAAAAATACTTTTGGTAGTTGTTTTTTACTTATTATTAAAAGGTTTTTCACAGTAGGTAATAGGTATTTTCAATGATCTCCCACTTTCACAAAGGGCTGAAAAGTACGACCCTTGTTGTTTTTTTTTATCAAAACTTATATAAGGGTAGAAATTTTGCAATTCGAAAATGGTTCTGAAAAGCTTAATTTATTTAGAATCACTCTTAATTCTTTTATTTTTCCAAGAAGACCTACTGTTTTTAAGTAAAAAATAAAATAAGTGAACATGCACAAGTACAATTAAGGAATAAGACACATTTTCTAATAAATCAAGGTTTAAAAAAAAATATTACAAAATTTTAACTTTCCAAAAAGTTATGATTAAAAAAACAATAGGGGATGCACTTTTTAGCCCCTTCTAAAGGTGGAAATGATTGAAAATATTACCATGGGAAATCTTTTCAGAAGTAAAAAACATTTCGCAATTGTCATTCTCCTAAATATCTCCAAATTTGAGAAATTAAATAAAAACTTACTTTTACCGTTCCCTTTAAGGAGTGTCTCCGAAAAAAAAAACGTTTTTTGAATATATTTTACAAAAAATAATATTTGATATGATAGGAATTACCCCGCGACTTTTTCGCAATATTTGTGAAGCATGGGCATATTTATAAAAATATTACACCATTCTAAACTAATAATTTTTTAAAAAACTTAAATAACGTTAATACATTTTTGTATAGGTACCCATCCAGTAAGTCCAAAAGGTATGGAATATGCTATATATCTCAGTAAATATCCACTTTAGGGAAAAATGTTTTGAATAAAAGTTGTTTGGTACTTTAAATTCTGTTTTTTCGAATAACAAAAGCACAATGACAAAAAAATGAATTTTTTTAAATGACAAACTACCTCTATATTATACTCATTTGATAGAGGATTTTTTTCTCTTTTCAATGGTGCCAAACTTTAGTACCCTTAATTAAGCAACTTTTTGAGAAAAATGCAAAAATTATTTTAATTGATTAGTATTTATTTCTAACAAAAACATCATAAGAACTAAATTTTTTTGACGATATCTACAATAAGTGTTCAAACTGTGATCCATTTATAAAGCTTGGCAATGATAAACTCGGTTTTTAAACCCGTTTATAACATTCCCAACCATTTCAGGTGTAATTTCTCTAATACGATCTTCTAAATTTTCGATATTCTCCGGCCTCTTAGCATAAACTTAATTTTTAAGGTAACCCCCTTCATTGAAAATAGAAAAAATTTCTCTATCAAATGAGTATCTATAATATAGAGGTACCTTGCCATTTAAAAAAATTCAATTGTTTCTCATTGCGCTTTTGTTATTCGACAAAAAAATTAAATTTTGTCTTATGTTGGAAAACTAAGTACCAAACAACATTTATTCAAAACATTTTTCTCTAAAGTGGATATTTACTGAGATATATAGCATATTCCATTCCTTTTGGACACTGTATATAAATGTTACCCTTTTTTATGAGGAAATCTAGCGCCTCCATAATCTGGCGCCTTTAGGCAATTGCCTAGACTCGCCTGACGGTGAAACCGGCCCTGTTTAAGATAAAGAAACGGTTAAATTAACAAAAATGTGCAGTTTCTTAAAAATAATTGATAGAATATTTTCGAAAACGGTTCTGAGTTTGTCTCAAAATACTACACATTTTTTGTAATTTAACCGTCTCCCTATCTTGAATATTAAGAGATATGCCCATGTAATCCCATAAAAATTTGTACCACCCTGTACAGTTGACCAAACTTAAGTACCTATACACTATTACAAAAACCTAAATTCATTTACATGAATTACAACGATTTTAATAATCATAGAGTATGAACAGAGTTTTACTTCCACTGAAAATATTATTCACGGAAAAAATTTATCATATATTATTCTTGACTACTCTTTTAATCTCTTCTTGGCACCAACAACTACGACCAAGAAATGACTTAGATATTAAAACCTTTGTTTATAGAGTATAAGGGTTGGTTAATGAGTTTACAGTTGACTGGCGATGAAAAAAGCACAAACTGCTAGAAAAATTATACTTTGACAAACATAACTATGTGTCTTGTCCGAAATTAAAAATGTATGATTTATATATTCGTCGATGCTTGGCGACAAAAATCATTTCAAACAGAACCCAGCTCGTCCTGCAACGTTATTGCAACTAAAAGTTGCAATAAACCAAATAATACGTCAAATGATAATAAAAACATGTAACAAGATTTTTTATTGCGAATATTGTTGTTTATTACGGAACAACATGTAAGAAAATACGTATCAATCTCCCTTAAAATTGATTTTTGTTTATGATCCGCGATATAAAACTTCCATTATAGCGAAACATTGTTGTTAAAACATAGTTTGAGGAGGATGTTGGTTCTTCCTGCGAATTTATTTATTTATTATGTAACTACACAGGAAACTATTATATATATTGATCGTAAAACTGTTGTCGATGTAATGCAAAAGTTTGTACTTTGTTTGAACAAAAAAGTAAAATGTAGTTTGTTAGTTGATAAAAACAATGTTATTTTATAATTCTGGCAAATGATTAAATGAAACGACGATACCAAATCGCTAGAACAGTTCAATAACCTCAAAAGCAGTCTACATTTCTGTTTAAACCATAAAATAACTTTAAAGAAAAATAAAAACTGACAATAGGTTAAGCAAAAGATTAATATTACAATAAACAGTGATAAATTATCTATTTAAAGTGCTTTTTATGGTATCACATACACTGTCGGTCAAAAGACTACTTCGGTTTTTCTAGAAAAGAAAAGTAAACCACAGAAAATATTGTACAGATATGAAAAAAAATGTTTACTGAATAACATAAATAAGTGTATATTATTTAAATATCAGAAATTAATCACAACACAAATTGAAATTATGTCAAACAAAGCAAAAATACTAAAAAGAGTCGTTTTACTGACTTTTCCTCAAAACTAATCCAGGCATGCAGGCAAGTAGTTTTTTTATTGTTTCTGATAAAATACTCTTCCATTTTTCTGAAAACCTAATCCAAAGCTTTTTTTGACGAAGGACATTTTTCTAGGATCTTTCCATCGAGCTCTTTCCTTACAAGCTCCAAAGGACTCGGATTTGGATATTGTGTTGCCCAAATTATTTTATTCAAGAGACCTTCAGCATCTTATTTTAAATAGTCTCTTTGCAATCTTGATTGGGTTATAAGGTTATTATCTTGGTAAGCTCATCACCTATTGGTTGTAGCCCAGATGGTACAGAGTTGACTTTTTTTAAAGTACTTTTATTATCGTCTTTTTCTATAGCATGCCTTCGATGCGTACTAATTTTCCAACTCAATAACCAGAAAAACAGCCCAAGTATTAGGGAACTACCCTTGTGATTTACCATTGGCACCACACGGTCAGGTAGTTCCGTACAGCACCGGAAATCCGCGCACAACTCAAGCAAAATCGTTTCGAATCTGTATTTGGCTTTTTAGAATAGAACCAACAGGGAAAACTAGTTTGTTTGAGCGCATTGCTATGGAAAAACGCTTCCTTGCCAATACAATAAGAAGAAAAAGTTACAGTTGGCGCTAAGTCACCGAGATTGGACAACAGCATATTTTATAAACTGATTTGGTCCGATGACTTCAAATTCGAAAATTTGGATCATGATGAAGAATTTTTGTTCGTCTCAGCAGGGCAAAAAAAAAGTTGCCTGACTGTGTGTTGTCAACGGTAAAGCACGGGGGGTGGTGCCCTTATAATCTTGGGCTGTTTTTCTAGCTATGGAGTTGGAAAATTAGTACATATTGAAGGAATACTAAAAAATGATAAGTATAAAAGAACTTAGAAGTCAACGCTGTAGCGTCTAGGCTACAACTAATACGTGATGGGCTTACCATGCAACAGGATAATGACCTTAAATACAAATCAAGATGTTGCAGAGGCTATTTAAAATGAAAAGAGGCAGAAGGTCTCTTGAATAACATGATTTCGCCAATACATTATCCAAATGCGAGTCCTTCGGAGCTTTTAAGGGAAGAGTTCGATGGAATGGTCCGGAAAAAAGTCATTTGTCAAAAAAGAGCTTTGAATTATGTTTTCAGAAAAATGAGGGAGTATTTTTCCAGAATCAATAAAAAATTAGTTGCCCACATGCCAAGATTAGTTACAAATATTAATAAAGCAAATACGGCTGTTTTGGTCAGTAAAACGACTATTTTTTGTATTCTTGCTTTATTTGATATAATTCGAATTTTAATGTCATCAATTTCTAATATTTTAATAATATATATTTAAGTTAATCAGTAAAAATTATTTTGTATTTAAACAATAGTTTTTGTTTTCAATTCCACTTTTCTAGAAAAACTGAGGTAGTCTTAAGACTTTTTTGACCGGCAGTGTATAACTAAAACAGTTTTGACTAAAGACCACTTAAAAACATAAATATCCGATAAAAATAATAGAGCGTCCTTCACGTTCACCTGACTTGGCAGTGTGCAACTTTTGTTTTATTTTGTGGTAACAGATATTTGAGAAATAAAAAGTTGTTGTGATTAATCATGCCGATTACTTTAAACTATAGAACAACTCCAGATAACAAGACACTATAAGATAAATATTGGACATGTTACCCCTGAATCAAGATACTGGTCACAGAAATCTATGACAGCTTAAAACTTTAATTATGTTTTTCTGCGTCAGTCCAAAAAATCAGTTGTTTCCGATTAATTTTTAGGCTGGAAAATACATCTTTACCGGCCTAGGCCACAAAGAACTTGTTGCCATGGCAATGAATTTTCTCTACCGACCTAGGCCGGAAAGTAGCTCGTTACCATGGTGATGAGTTGTTTTGTTGATTCGCGCTGTCAAACAAGTGTCGTTATACCAACAAGCGAGTTGTAGTTTGTTAAGTTATTGTTTAATTAAGGACGGTGACGATAGTAATTTTGGTGTCAGAGGCGGACGCAGAAAAAAATATTGTACGTAACATACCCGGAAAGTGTCTTTACTGGACTCGTATGCTTTCAGGACTCGCTTACGGCTCGTCCCAAAAGTGTCTGCTCGTCCCAAAAGTGTCTACTCGTCCAGTAAAGTACCCCTTTCCGGTCTTTTTACGTAAATAATTATTACATAAAGCACGTCAGTGTCCGTTTATTTCAATCTTAATTGCATAGAATTAAAGCAAGATGTTCGCAGCAATTTAATCACCATCTGCAAAGTAAAAACCGCCCCATGTAAAAACGACTTTTCGAGATATACGACACTTTCTATTGTTTATCTTTATTTATCAGAGCACACCACGATTTTAACCTAACGTTTCTCACAATCTCTTATGCTCGCGTGCAAAGTAAAGAAGTAAAGTTTATTCAAACAAAGAGCTTTGCGCGCCGAGTCGCTTTTCTTTAGCAGTACACTGGAGCTTTATGTGGGCGGTTAGACTATTATTTGGAAAAAAAAACTTAAGCTGTTGTCTGAAAAACAAAATAAAATATATTATTTACTACGGCAGATTATAGGTTTATACTAAACTTCTTCGCACTCGCGGCAGTCAGCTTGTAAATTTCGTTTCTTTGAGGGTGGAAATGGAAATAAAATATTCTTTTATCTACACAAAAATATCTGATAACCCTTTTTAACGTATGAATTATTTATTCTGCTCGCAAATATGCTGAAACACGCTTGCTTTCATTTCGTTTTACGTATTGCGGTTGCAAAAAGGGAGATTAGAGGAAAACGACAATAGAAAAAAGATATCTCGTCTATACAAAAATTTGGCCTTTGTTAAAGTCTATATTATTTACCAATAAGAGTTTCTATGAGCCGCATAATCTTCAAATAAAATGTTTTAACACTTCATTTTCTAGTTTCAGCATAAGAAATGTTATGTTTATTAGATATTTTTTAAACTATTCTAGAAAACTGCTGTACGTTGGTTGCTATAACTATGTACTAATAAATGTATTGCCCAGTATTAGCCGTTGTTGGAACGCTTTACGACTGGCCTAACTGTAAATGACATTTGCGTCTATTGGGTTCATAGAAATGTGCGCATCGCTAGGGTAAACACCTTAATAATCTAGCACTAAATGAGATTGAAGAGCGATGCATAGCTACCTGAGCTCGTTAGTTATGAACAGCGCATGCGTGTAAAAATCCTAATGCTGGTACGCTCTCATCCAAGAGCTGTTTTGACCGTACACTGACTAGTTCATGTATCAATTTTGTAATGATGGAACAGCCGACTAAACCGTCCGATGAACTATCAAAGACTGTGTTGGAACGCGATATTGATACTGCGCACACCGTGACCGTTTACTGTACCGTTCAAGTAGCTGTTGGAACAAAACAAATAAATTACTAATCTACAATTGCGTGCTTAAACCAGTCTGGACACACGGCCTGCAGTTGTGGGAAACAGCCGCTAATATCGATATCCTGGAACTGTTTCAGGCGAAAGTGTTGCGAATGCAAGTAGACGCCCCATGGTTTGTTACGAACGATATAATAAGTCAGGACTTACAAATAGGGTAAGTTAAAGAAGTACTGCAAAAGATATATGGACAGGCTTAGTCGGCACCCCAACCACCTGGCCGCAAACCTGATCAATGAAGGGACAGACAAGCGAAGACTAAAGCGCTGGAGAACAGTAGACTTGATAGAACGTTATGAGTAGTACCTACATAGAAATAATTTCCTTTGTTTATTGAAGGAGTGGGTGCCGCTGGGCAGCCACTTACATGTCTTTCTCTTATTTTATTTTGAAATGCCAAAGGATTTGTTTATTGTCCGGACAGATAGCAAAATTTCCGGGTAAAAAAAATTTAAAAAATATCCGCAATTTTAAGAATTGACGTACCCCAACAAATGAAACTACGCCTCGTCAAAAAAAATTAGTTTAGCAGGTCGTCATTCGTTAAATTATTGATAAACTACTGGCAATACTCAAGATGTCTGGGTGGTCTACGGACAAAAGGGTTTGATATGATTGAATCGTATATGGATGCATGTCCAAGTCCTTCCTTACAATCGTTTGACATATTCCATAACAAAGTCTAATTTCTTGAGAGAGACGTTTCAAAGCTTTTGGGGGCTATTGTTTCATGTTGCAAAACGTCATTAACAAGTTCCTCTGAACGAATGGTTGCCCTACTAGCACTTTTTTTATTAGTTACAGAGCCAGTTTCGTGAAACACTAACACAATTTGTAAGACATGCATAAAAATCCTTTGGTATACTGCTAAGTCTGGGAAGTGCTCCCGTCAAACATTCAAACATAAACGCTGGCTGTATCCCCAAATTCCATTAACTAACATACATGGGCGTCCACAGGGAAGGGCAAACGGGGCACTTGCCCCTCCCTGGAATCGAGTACTCCATTAATTATTATTGACTAAATGAAAGAGCGTCAAGTTAAAAGTTCATTAATATTTTAATTTTCAATGCATTTCTTTGCAAGCTTTGCCTCCCCCTGGATAATTTTCTGCGGACGCCCATGCTAGCACACCAGTTCAAAAACAATTCAATCATGTAAATTTTGTGCTCTGTCATAAAAACCATCATTAAAATTATACAACTATTGTAGAAAACAATGAAAAAGCAAAACTTCACAAGAACTGCTTTACAAATTGTTCCAATCACAAAATGATTGTCATAAATACACAATACTAGCTTCGAAAATTACATATTATATGGACAATTATTTAAAAATCTATGAGCAGCTTTAACCAAAATATATTTTTGATATTCCAAGATGGGTAGTTATACAATCTCATAGTTATAGGTTAATTTACAAGATTTTGTTTTGATAAATATAAAAAAAATTAAACACGCAAATTTTAGCAAATCTACAATTTCGATATATTCGTCAATTGCAGACGCGATAAATTACTCATGTTGAACATTCCTTTCGACTAGTGCCGTTTAACCTCTTGACCGTAGTTCAGGCTCAATCAGATGTTTCGTAACAACTTCCTAGATGTAAGGGTCACTTACACAGCAGATAGAACCACATTTTGTGTTGACATTTGCTAAAGAAACCTAATTGACCATAATGAATCCATTTAAGCGTAAAGTTATTGCACTTTCGATAGTCAAGCGACTTACAATAATGATTCATCGGCTGATGTTACAAGAAAACACAATTTGAAACAGTTTTACTACAATTAGAATTTTTATAATGAGCAGATGCAACAAAAACAACTTTGTGAAATAATTATCATAGATTCTTAGTAGGCGTAATGCTTTGCAAATATTTTTATCTCGAAAGCTGCTTTCTAAGGAAAGATTCAAAAATAATTCAAACCATGACTTAATAACTTTCAAACTAAACTTTCAAAGCCATCTAATTTTATTTACCTTATTTTTAACTTTCCATTCAAATCAAAAATGTTTGTAACCTTGTTCTGGATTAATTTTTTAAGGGAGAAAAACTTCGAGCAATAAATATTTGGATCACAAAAAAAAACGCTAATCAAGTCCAGATTGAGAAAAATTATAACATTATTTGTGCTTCTCAAACTTGGGCCAACTTCGCAAACCTCACTTGGCCTGCGAGTCGAGGGACGATTTATGATCGGCCCGGAATTTAGTTGCTGATTCGGGAACTTTAAAAAGGCGGAATAAACTTTAGAAGTACAAGAAGATTATGTTAATAGGCCAAATCTGCGACTGCATCCGTTTTTATTGGTTGTATAATACTGTCATCAATATCGCTAGTCGTGAATACGTATGTTTTTACAGTAGTTTTGTTGCGTATTTGTACTGAACAGTACATTTTGCCTGTGAACTCTGGAAAATTAACAAAAATTTCATTCACCTGTCAAATTTGCGTTTTCAACCAATCACTAATCTTTAATCTTCTAGTCTAGAGACTACCAATAGGAGCATCATTACAGGGTAATAATTTTAATTCCCCTGTCAGACGTTGATCCTCCTGTCAAATTTGCGTTTTCGACCAATAACAAACTCAGATTTCCTAGAAAAGACCAATGCACATAATCATACACTGATAATATACTTTTCGCAATTAACAGATTTTCATGCGTTTATTGGTCGTTTTTAAGAAATCTGAGTTTATGATTGGTCGAAAATATAAATTGCATTGGGGCAAATTTACCAAAAATTATCGATAATTTTCAAAGCACTTGTTATATTACTATGTACTGATAATTGATTTCTACAATATCTTTGAACCAATCAGATCGGGTAAAATTGGTAACACCACGAGCAATAAGTGGATAAAAATGTGTGTAACTTTACCTGCCCAACCACAGATAAAATAATATTCCACTGTTATAAATCAAGGTAGGTAATATATGTACCGACATAAAAGTCAATTTAATAATGTCAAATGACACTATGTATAAGTTGCTTTTATAAATTAAGATTATTTTATTTCCTTTACATTTCGGTGACAGTAAAAGTACCTGATCGAATTACACTAGATTTCTATATGGTCTGGATAAAATAATATTTGTTTATTCGATCTTGATCGACATTAAGCAATTTTATTTCATAGACATAAAAATAAATTCACAGATCACGCTACTAATAAATTGCTCAAACTACAGTCTCGCGATTTTATCATGACGGTTTGTCTCATCAAATTGCTAGGCAACAGGATTTTATTAAATTAAATAAATTTGGTTCGGGTAATAAAAACTTACCATAATATTGCATTAATGGGTCAATCTAAACAGATGAATCTTCCTTAGGTGTAAACAAATTTTACTTTGGTTACCTTTGTTAATAACAATCATAATCTCAGGAGCAACAATGGTAACCACAGCAAAATGTGCTTACACCTAAGGAAGATTCATCTGTTTAGATTGACCCATACCAAAAATACTTGACGTTTATAATCAAAATAGGTACCTACAATAGGTGTATATCAAAATCTCTACAATCATCTACAAATATTGATATACCTTTTTATTAACGAGAACACAAAAACTAAATGATTTTGATATTTTTTTGTGGCTTTTTTCTTTAATTAACAGATTTAAAATTTTCTAAACAAGTCAAAATTAATTTTATTAGACATACATAGACAAATCACTTACATTTTTATTAATTTTATACCTCATAAAAGTTAATTTTATATTTGAATTTCGAGAAGTCTAAAATTAATTTTATTAAAAAAAAACAAAGTTTTAACTGGTTTTAAACAGGTTTTTTTTAAATATATTGTTTCAATTTACATTGATTCCGACATGTTTCGTCAATATAGGTTTTATTGACTTCTTATTGTCTTCATTATATAACATAGTTGTAAGTATTCATTTTAAGAATTTAAGTATAGTATTTGTAATTTTAATTATAACAACAAATTTTGTAGCCCTGAAGAAGTCAATAAAACCTATATTGACGAAACATGTCGGAATCAATGTAAATTGAAACAATATATTAAAAAAAACCTGTTTAAAACCAGTTAAAACTTTGTTTTTTTTTTAACAACACTTCTGTCAATCAAAAAATAACAGGATATCTTAAATTAATCATTAATTTTATTGGCAGATTGTGTTATGTAGGAGTGTAGGACAAACCGAAATAAGTATTAGCACACTTATAAACTAAGCACTTGTCGATCACTTTTTTAATAAAAGTCCATGTTCTTCCCCCCCTCATACTAGAAGTTTAACTTTTTTTTAAACGTTGTATGTTGTGCTAGGTTTTGACACATTGTGTGTGTGTGATAAAAGTTTTTATTGTGCTGTTTTCGTTGTGTTACAAATTTAATTACAAGTTAAAGGAGCTGTAAACATGATAACCCCCCAACATTTTAAACATTTTGTCTAAACATATATGTTGTACTAGCATGTGCTGATAATTTTTTTGATTGTGCTGCTACGTTACAGTTTTAATTTTAAATTGGAGGGGCTGTAGACATGATAGCCCCACAACACGTGATTTAAAGCTGGGAGCTGTAGGACTGACTAGACTATAGCACCTCCAGCTTGAAATTCAAACGAATTAATTAGACGAAATTTTTGTGCTAGATGTGTGCTATCGTGTGCTGATATAACTTGTGATTGTGCTTTTTGCAAATAAAAAAAGCACATAGCTCATACTACAACAAAAACTATTTTTTCGGCAATTGGACACCCAATTTTTGTTTGTATTTCAAAATAAATAAACTTATTCTTAGAAACTAAATAACATTTAAATTTCAGCCTATACACAAAGAAGCTCTATTTTTATTTATTTTTTTAAATTTTACCAGTGTAAATATTTGAGGAGGGTTTAAATCAGGAATTCTTAAAGGGGTCAACATAAACCTTCTAGGGGTTAATGGAACGTTAAAAGGGGTCTATGGAACTCAAGATTAATTAAAATAAATTAAGGGTCGATGGACAAACCAGATACTTATTGGACAGTTTTTGAAAATTTCAAAGATAATTTATAAGAATAATAATAATCATGAAAAAACATTGTTGTAATTAGATTTACAAAAATGTATAATATTTTTTTTTGAAACCCCTAATTCAATAAATAATATTAAATATATATTTTTTTAATTCACTTGATATACAGGGTGATTGAAATTCTAGTTTAAGCAGGGATATCTCGCTTATTATAATAGCTGGAGTATAGGTTTAAATTTGGCAAAGTTGCTAAATTTGGTGCTCATTAATAATCTGTAGAGAAATTGGAAATATCTCAAACGGTATACAAGAAAATTAGGAAAAACCGGAAAAAAACGATTTTTGAAAATAGTCTATAACTTCTTTGGAGGATGAAATATTTCAAAAATAGGTGTGCGAGGGTTGTCTTCTATCTGCCTCGACACCGTAGAATTTCTATTCAATGAATAAAAAATTCGCAGCATATCGCGGTTTTCTTCTTTACTGAAATTCATTTATACGAACAACTTATTACGATGACAAGTAATAATATTTCAAATTTTTGAATTTGTTGATTGGTTGTCATGGTAACGACATAAACTACAATTAATGTAAAAGTAAAATCCCATGTGTGATACTTCAATAAATTTAAAAAAACAAATCTATTTGATTATGTAAATAGCAAAGATTGCGCCCAAAATAAAAAATTAAGTTGGTTATTATAAAACAAAAACGAATCGACCAAGAACTAATTAGTGATTACTGTCCGATGCGGCTTAAAAATTTGCTTCGGCAATGTTTTTACACATTTGAAATATTTTAAATTTCATAGAAGTTATAGGCTATTTTCAAATATCGTATTTTCCAGTTTTTCCTAATTTTCTCGGATACCGTTTGAGATATCTCCAACTTCTCTTCGGATTATTAATGAGCACCAAATTTAGCAGCTTTGTCAAATTTAAACCTATACTCTATAGCTATTATAATAAGCGAGATCCCAAACTCGAATTTCAATCACCCTGTATTATACAAAATCTTGGAAAGTTAAATAAAAATTTTAAAAAAGTCGATCGAAAAAAATATTTTTTATAGAGGACCAATGCTAGAAAAAAGGTTGTTAACCCTTGGTTTAAATATTTACTAATTTAGGTTTTCTGTTAGCATAAAGGTCCACACACACCGGCGCGACCTGGACGCGCCCGCGACCGCGTCCAGATCGCGCCGGTGTGAGTTGACCCTTAAGCTTCGCCTGGTTTTAAAAACACGACAAATTCGCCTTTTGTTAAGATTTTATTTGTAACTTTTTTTTTAATATGTATTTTAGCAATCAAAACACTACGTATTCTTTTAGCTAATGTGCTGGCTATCTATTTATTAGATCAATATCATGATGAGATCTCTTCCAGTGATGAGATCTCTTCTACCATGTTACAGGTCTGCTGGCCACTGTCTTTTTAGTCTTCTTATTGCGTTGTTTTCTAGAAGAGGTTGCAGCAATGGATTTTCGTGGGTTTCCAATTTGCCATGGTGCGTAACGCTTCTTTCATGAATGACTTCTTTTATGGTTGGTATATTTAGATCGTTGTGAATCATGTCATTGGTGACGTACCATGGAGCGTCAACAATTTCCCTTAATATCTTGGATTGGAATCTTTGTATAGTTTGTATGTTAGATTTGCTCGCACAGCCCCACAGTTCAATCCCATACATCCACACGGGCTTGATTATGGTTTTATATAACAGAATTTTATTTTCTAATGAAAGAGTTGACTCTCGTCCAATCAACCAGCACGTCTCTCTTTGCCTTAAGTCCATTTGCTTCCTCTTCTTGGTTATATGTACTTTCCAATTTAACTTGCTATATAGGTGTAGTCCTAGGTATTTTACGGACATGGTTTGTGGTATTTGTACGGTGTTTAGGAAAATAGGTGGACATAGATCTTTTCTTAGTGTAAATGTTATATGGTTTGATTTGGTCTCATTTATTTTAATATTCCATTTTTTAAGCCAGCTCTCTAGGGTATTTAGATATTCTTGGAGGAATAAATGTGCGCGACGAACGTCACTATGGCTAGTGAGTATAACAGTATCGTCCGCAAATGTTTCAATTGTTATGTTTGGTGACACTGGAAGATCTGATGTAAACAGAAGATACAGTAGCGGTCCCAAGACACTTCCCTGGGGAACCCCGGAGTTGATAGGTAGTAGAGCCGAGACGTCGCCTTTAACTCTCGTTCTAAATTATCGATTATTTAGATAAGATTCCAATAATTTATTTGTAACTAAAATAATTTTACATCTTCCGCCACACGTTCCTGTTCATTACTAAAAATAAGTTACCCAGCCGCAAAATTACGTAATGCTTGCAGTAAGTGAGTGTACAATTACAGAGTCGGGTGAATTCATGTATAATTCTGATGCGTATGAATCACCATAGTAAGAGCGGCAGAGTATAAATATACGCGTTGGAAAATATAATACAAGGACCTGCCAACATCCTGGTAATCATAAATACTACCCTGACGTTTATATATTACCGACATAAATGTTGGCTAACGAGATACGTTCGTTCTCAAAAATCGTGCTGCAACCTGTTTATGAATGAATGTTTCGTTTTATTGGTTCCATCCGTAACTTACTAAAGCGCTAAATAAAAACTTGGCAATTCTAACCAATCTTTTCTTATAATTGGCCGATCTATAAATTTACAGCTAGCTTTACTTGAAGGTTTCCTTATATATATCACGCGTTTTTTTATTCTTTTGCTGTTAAAATGATTAGTACTGCTGTCTTTTCGGCGTTTTTGTGTCGTCGTTTAAAATTAACGATCGATTTTTTGTTATGTTTAACGTTTAATGTTATTTATTTACCGTGGCTCGACTATTAATGCTCAAAATAAATTATTTTAAAATTATTGCTGAATCGTTTTAATTTTTACGGGCGGAATTTAAAGGATTTTTGTTTGCTTTTTGGGACCAAACGTCTCACACAGACTGACTTTTAATATATGGCAGTGTTTCTCAAAATGTGAGGCTCGAAATCTTTGAAATGAGAGAACGTGATGTTAAAATAATTCGAAAAACAGTTTTAAAAATGAATTTGTAGACATAATCAGAATACAGTCAATTAAATTCTATTTCAAATTTAAATAAATACACCTTTCCTCCAATAATTTACTAAATATAAGTCCAATGCTTTGTCTTTGCATTTTTATATTTCTATAAACTAAGGACTACAAATACAGGGTGTTTCTTAACTATTGCAAACAAATTCGGGAGGTGATTCCTTATTGAAAATTAAGGGGGATCTTTCATATAAACTGTTTTCTTTTGACGTCTCATTTCGGAGTTATACTTTGTATTATAGTTTTGTTATACAGGGTATTTCTTAACTATTGCAAAAAAAATCGTATGGTGACTCCTTATCGAAAGTTAAGGGAGGTCTTTCATATAGAATATTTTCCTTATACGTCTCCTTTCGGAGTTTAACCCCCCTAAAGGGGAGCGGTAAAATTGGCTTTTTGTTTTATTTCTCAAATGTAGATAAATGTACGAGAATGATATTTAGTAATGTTTTATACTTATTAAAAGGTTTACCATGGTAATATTTTTAATTATCAGCTTATAAAGAATTTTATTTAATTGCAAAATTTCATTCTACCAAAAAGTTCTGATAAAAAAACCAACAGGGGTCGCACTTTTTAGCCCCCTGTGAAGGTGGGAGATGATTCAAAATATTACCATGGAAAACCTTTTAATAAGTATAAGACATCTACCAAATATCATTCTTCTACATTTATCCAAATTTGAGAAATTAAACAAAAACCCAATTTTACCGCTCCCCTTTAGGGGGTGTAAATCCGAAAGGAGACGTCTAAGGAAAACATTTTATATGAAAGACCCCCCTTAACTTTCGATAAGGAATCACCTGACAATTTTTTTTGCAATAGTTAAGAAACGCCCTGTATAACAATACTATTATACAAAGTATTATATTGCAAATAAGGACTCTTACTTTTATTTTAATATGTATTACTGTGTAACCAGTATTAAGTGTTTGTTCAAAGAAGCAAGAACAGAAAATCTTACAAAGGTAAGAAGTGGGAAAAGGTATGAGTACGCGAAAAGCGTTTGTCTAATTTCTAGATATCTACAAGTAACTTAACGGCATACTTTTATAATGTGTTGCTGCTTAATGACAGAACCTTAAAGCTTTTTTTTTAGTACGGAAAGACCACCAGAACTTTTGATGGCATTCCCTATACCTAAAAGCAGGAGTTTTTTAGATTTTTGGACTTTTTTGATCTTTATCGTGATGCTTAATATTATCTACCGCCGCCATTTTTAAAGCGAAAACGCTTATATAAAGACTACGAATAGAAGAAACCTTGGGAGTTCATCCTGGAATTTTTGCAATCGATGCATTACGTACAGGGTGTCTAAAAGTTATTTTTTTTTTTAAATGCAACTTCAGACAATCGATGCATTACGTACAGGGTGTCTAAAAGTTATTTTTTTTTTTAAATGCAACTTCAGACAACTAAAACTGCTTTATTTGAAATGCAAAGCATAATTTTTTTAAAATTTTTTTATTGCAAAATTAAATTCTGCATCAATCTGTATCAGCGGTTCTTATCAGCAATAATTTTCAAATTATTAAGAATTTTTGATAAAAGTAGGAGAAAATTGTAACCATTTTACATAGTAAGCCTTGGAAATGACAACAAATGCCAATCAATAACTGTCAACCACTTTTGCCGTTAATTTGCGCTAGACCAAAAATTTGGGAAGAGATTGGGGAGGCTCAGATAGCAAATCAGGAAGAATAAAAACTAATTTATTCCAAGTTTAACTGTTAATATCTTTGTATTTACGTTCAATAAAAGGTTTTTATTACTATAACTATCATCAAGATACAGATTTTCCGTTTACTAGTTGGTATACTTATCAACTATCTTTCACCAATAGCACTACAGCCTTATAAGAGCTTCAATTTACTTAAAAATTTGGTCCGTTGTCTCTAATTTAGTATGCCGTTAAAATTTTTGTTAAATAAAGAAGTCATATTTCTTTGTTTTCATTTTATTCATTTTTGAACTTCTAGTCCGTTATTTTTCTTTTATTAATTATTTGTTTCACTTGGGATTGTTGTCTATCATAACATATAATAAATTACATTTTTTCATCATCAAAATTGACGTTAAGACATTACTTGCCAGCGCTTTCAATAAAAAGTTTAAAAAAATATTCTCATTTACATAAAAACTTGACTATAGGGCTAATAAAAATTACTCGGCGTTAAAGCGGTATAAGATTACATTCTCGTATAAGCAAGAGGAAAGGAGGTCAGTCACTTTACGTAGGTACTTTGAAATAAAAATACTTGGCTTTAATTAAAATTCACCGATGCACTTGCACTTTGAGCTAGTTTGTTAGCGAGACGCGGACGGGTTTAAAACGCGAATTCTTGTTTATATTTTACACTAGAGCCTGTAAAGGGGAACACACAATGTGTGCTGTTTTATATTTCGGAAAGAAAGTAGTGCAAACTGCACGAATATATGTTCTAATTCATGTTTGACGAACATAAAACATTGTAAAGTATTTTTGTTTTCAGATTAGGAAGGCTGGCGTATCACATATTTCAGCTTGATGATATTTAAATTTATAAGAGAGAATTTACGTAAGTAACAAAAGCAATTATTATACGAAAATATCTGAAGCAAATTACGTCAAATACAAAGTGAAAATCGCAACGCATTAAAAAAATACAAAAGTAGAAATGCGTCAACAACAACAACTATGTAAGCTAAACTGACAACGTTTTTACAAAAAAAATGAATATATAGGCGTAAAATCTTATAATAAAAATAATCTAAAAGCGCTTTTATGAAATATAAAGTTACTGATTAATGGAACATGACACATTATTCAAAAAAAATTGCTAAGAGAGGAGAGTCATGCACCTTCGATCATATTTTCATAGATTATGGAGAAGTGTTGTTTGTTGTGGTAAAGTAATACACGAAAAAAAATACTGCTGTTTGCCCGATTTTGAAGAAAGTTTTACAGATGACGGTTAAGCAAAGATTAGCAAAAATTAAAGAAGAATGCAAACTTGGAAATGAATCTCTTGAGGCAGGTGAAGGGATGTACAAGATTGGACAGAACAAGAAACCATAAGAAATAAACTGAGCATTTATAGAACTTGTAGAATTTCAACATATGGAAACAATTGACAAGAACAACCAGAAACAATGCACGAATCTCGACTATCGAAAGAAAACTTTCATGACTAGTTATGTCTGTTTTCTTTGCAGTTATCTGGTTTTGATTTTTTTTTTGCTAAGATTATTATTTAAAAAAATATACAGCGCCCTAAATTTAGCTTTACTTGGGATTTCCAATTATGTATCTATTCCAAAATGTGTGTTGCTATCTAAAACTTTAAAGTTAATAATATAGACACCAGTAGGGAAATGAAAAACACATTTTTAACGTACTCTGAAGATAAGAAAATCACATTTTACTATTTCAAATTTCACAACTTTGCGATTATATATTTGGATCAATCTAATATTTATCACACTTTTAAACAATTTAAACGCGTTATCTTAAAAATATGTGAAACTCCGGCTAAGATATACTCATGTAACATCAATTGTTTGCAAATGTTACTCGATCTAAACTTAGTAAATAACTGCAGAAGTTTCCTCAAAACTCTTGCCCCTGAAACTTCACGGCGATATTAGTGTGCTAAGTTTTCAATCTTTAATACTTCCCGCTGTTAGTATAAATCTCTTTGAGGCAGCAAGTCTTTTCTCAGTGGAAATTAACCGCGTTCCGGTGTATCTTTTATACAATCGATATATGACCGCGGAAAACAACGTACGTATTATTATTTTAACCGACGCCAACGCCGAAATGGGTTTTTATGTTTTTGTAATCGATTTAATGCTCGGGATATATAAGTTGAGAAGTTAAAATCCGGTCGCTTTTGTCTGCTTTTGGCGCGATTATTTGTCAGCATTGATACCTTTGTTGTCATATTGAAAAGTCAAATCAAATTACAAATGATTCATCAGTGCTCGATGACTATTGGTCGTACTCTGTTTGAGAGAACTAGCAAATAGCATGCAATACTTTGTACAGGTTGTCTATTAAAGGCGTACTGTAAATTTAAGAACGGTGGAATCTCCATATTCGTTAGTCCTTGTATTTTCGTCAAATCAAATATTCATTACATTTTTTCGATAAAAAAATCTGATTCTAGTCCAAAAATCTTATATTCGGCGAATCAATTGAAAAACAGACACAAACAGCAACACTAGACAACTTAATTGCTAAATCAAATGCAAATGAATCGTCGGAAAAAAAACAAAAAAGACATCGGCCACCAAAATTGAAGTTACCTGATGTTTTAATGGAAGGTGAATCCCCTTCTAAACAAAAATTCCTTTCCTCCTCTTCGACTTCTGCCAGCATCCCTTCTCAGTAAATAAGTTTTGACAAAAATTTGGTCAACGGATTATTTCTACTTTAGTTAATTCCCATAAATATTATTGACTGTATATTCGCCCAATTAAGTACTCAAGGTGGCCATACACGTTGAGGTATTCCTGTCAGGTTTGCCTGAAAAGATAACCTGTGCCCGGAGAAGAATCGAAATTTGATTCTTAACCCTTATTCTCCTAGCGTCGTCAAATGACGACGTTTACCTGTCCTGTAATAACGGTGTATTGTCAGGTACCTGATGATTTTAAACCTGTCAGCTTAAGTTTAATTACTCAGGTAAACAATTGTTTTCATAAATGTAGCCATTGCATCGCAGTAAGTTGCAGACTTCGAACATATTTAATTGTTAAAAGTGACCAATTTACGAGAGAACACGAAAACCATGACGTCGTCAAAAAAGTAATTACTAAATAATATAATTACGGTAAAAATATTTTATTTGTTTACATATTTTGAATATATAATAGTCAAGTGTTTTTTATATAAAATGTAATTATTTATAATAACATTTATAAGGGAGTTATTTCGCTATAAATTTGATTGTCGTCATATGAAGACGCTAGGAGAATGCATGTACTAACATACCCTATTTGTCCTTAGATTTTTGAGTGTAGCCGAAATGATGGATTTGTTAGAAAATGATGATAGTGACCAAGATATTTTTATTGAACCACCTGCAGTTAATGAGCTAACAGACGAAGATTCAGATGAAGAAGAAGGGACGAATATACACTGTTTATCCAGAAATCAACTAATGGCACCGGCAGAGAAAAAACAGACCAGAAAAGAAGTTTCAACTATTTCCAACCTAAACAAAATAGCAAAGATCACCAAAACACAAAAAAAAGATATACAACCTAGTCAATTTCATTTTATGGCAGAAGAAAATATTGATGAAGTCACTGCTGTTCAATATTTTGAACGGTTTTTTGATGATAATCGAATTAATTATTACTGCCAGTTCCGAATATTGCTTATCAAACAACTGGCCAGATATAAAATTAACCAAAGAGGAACTGCGAGTATTTTTTGCCATTTTTATTGTTTCTGGGTACAATCCATTGCCAGGAAAAGCAATGTATTGGAGTACATGTAGTGATTTGCGCAACATTGCGATATATGAATCTATGCGGAGGGATAGATTTGATAATATCATGAAATCACTTCATTTTAAATCAAATTTAAACTTAGACAAGCTCGATAAGTTTTCCAAATTACGACCATTAATTTCATATATTCAAAAAAAATTTATGGAAAATTATACACCCACCTCAGCAATATCGCATGATGAGGCAATGGTGGAATACTTCGGTAGGCACGGATGTAAGCAAGCGATTAGAAATAAACCAATACGATTTGGATACAAGGTTTGGTGTCAAAATTCACCATCTGGTTATCTAATCGCCTTTGATCCTTACCAAGGAAAAACTTATCGAGGAAATGAAATAATGGAGAGTAAATTTGGTAAATGTTCATCTACAGTGCTTTACTTGCTAGACCAATATCCTATATATACCTTGCTTTCAACCTTATCATAGTTTATAAGTTTATAGTTTATATGTCTCAAATTTAATTTACATTGTAATATACTTTCACAAATAAATCTGAAATTATAAAACATACCAAGATTATTATTATTTATACTTATATTCCCCTAGCGTCGTCATATAACGACAGCTCCTAAGTCAGGACCTGCGTCCTGTAATTTAATAAAAAGTGATTTTTCATGTATCTATGGCAATTTTTAAACAACTGAATTTCAAAACATTTTGATAAATATTTCTTAATTCCGGAGAATAGGGGTTAATACCTGCGCCAGAGTGTAGACCGGAACTTGTGTGCCGCTCGCCTGCACAGGTCTCTGATGTCCCGCATATGCGAGACAATTAAATATATGTTCTATGCATGCAGTGCTAGTTTTTGTTAAAAAATATTTCATATCGTAAACAACACTGTTATTGAAGAATTCATTAACATATATAAATTCATACGTAAGAAACAACTTTGGGTTCTATTCTTAATTCTTGTAACAAGTTAATATGAGTGTATTGTCAAAACTGTTCAGGTACACCTGCACAGTTTTCACTATTCAGACAAATCTGACAAGTATACAGCAACGTGTATGGCCGCCTTTAGGAACGTTATTATCCGGAATATAAAAGTTAAACTGTATATTGTAAGACCCCGCCTGAGATCAATTATTTTATTTTACTTTAATGATATTTCATTTACTTTTAAATGTATAACATTGCAACAAATGCTGACCCATCAGTAACTAAAACATGTAACACTTCAAAAGGGCCAAGTTATGAGGATTTCAGCTTTAGTAAAACACATTAACGTTAAAATATTACGGTCATAACTTGTGTCCTACAACGCCAGCATTTGGGTGTCGTCAATCAACAAACGATTTGTTGATGAAGTTGTACATCATAAATAAAACAAACTACTCGCACAAATATGTGTTTATAGGAAAGAATGACAAAGATGCAGCTACAATAAAAAAAGGGATAGCAACAGGGAACCTAAAATCTTCGACAGTCGCGCTGGGGTAGTTAGGAACCAACCACCGAGAAATGTACAGCCGGTCGAAAAGTAAAGGAATTTGTTGTGTTTTATTTGTTTCTTACTGTGTAACAATTGCTCTAGACCTGTGTATTACGTAAAACAACGTTTGAGGGTCCAACCACGTTACAAAGACGATCACGAGCCATAATTAAAAACAATAAATATAAGAGTAATAAGTACTCTTCCACAACAGTGCGGCTTACAGTACAGTACAGTACAGTATTACAGTACGGTCCGTCACAATTTAGATAGTTCGTGGCTAATAAAGATTATCTTTTTCATATAGATCCATACTTGGAGAACCAGTTTTTTTGTCGGCATATGCTCCCTTACTCAGGAGTTTTGAGTTTTGTGACGTTAAAAATTTGACTTTCACCTGCTGCATGGTGTTATTAAATATGCCACCCTGCATTACTCAGGGGTCCGTGAACGAGGACGCTGGAAGTCGAATTTGCTACAGGACTTCACTGATAGTGATCTTTTACCAATAACCCAGTTACCATACCTTACTTACCGACATCGATATGGTTAGTTAGTACCCTTTACCAGCCTACGCAAATATAATTATTTGCGAAGAATTATAGTCACATTGCAAGAATTAAAGGCCCAAACGACTTTAAAGAACAGCAAAATTTAAACAATTACACTGGTGCGGTTACCTGCAGAGAATGACAGACGAAAAATTATCATTAAAAACATAGTTAGATGGGTAACTGATACAAGAAGGAAAAGAGGGAGTCCTAGAAAAGCATGGGCAAAACAGATTAAGCTGCCTATGCACAAAATAAAAGAAGACGCCCAGGACAGAATAGCATGAAGATTAGGATGCGATAGACGGCCATGAGGTTTCCAAAACGCCGCTTATGTCTGTAAATATGTACACAGAAATTAAAATTAAACCGAAAAGTCTTATGACATTTTTAGATGTTCTATTTTCTTTAATTTTTTTGTTAACGATGTTTATGTGCAGTTAGTTGTGTAGTTCTGTGTTTCACTTTCCATCCATTTGCGTACCCTGCCACCGCTGTAAGGAATTTCATTTCTGCAGTTTGTATCCGTCTTTCATTTTTTAAATATTTTCCGAGTCTCGCTGACTTAGGTAATATTTGGTATTAACATTTTTTTGTATAGAACTTTACTTCTGTGAATTGGCTAGCTTTGTTCTTTAAAGTTTTTGTGATTGTTTCGTTGATATATTTAAACTTTTTTATTTCGTTTCGAATCCCTTTTCCCTCATAAAATGATATTTGGTAGCTCAGGGAATTAAACGACTCTACTTATTCTTCAGTTTGTTTTATCTATTAATTTATTTATAAGCCCTCGTGTTTATTAAATTAATTAACTAATGAACAAATAACGAGGAATACCAAATTGGTCTGGTATTTTTAAGTTATTATTTTTTAAATGGGCCATACAATTGTAATTAAACCTGAAATGCATTATTTTGTTAAAAGTGTTTATACAGTATCACAATGTTTTAATAACGTACAAACACTTATAGCTTTGTTTTCGCATTTTACAACAAAACTAAAATCTTTTTAATCCCACATTTAAATTAACTGTTAATGAACACATTGATAAGCAATCACAGACAGTTGACTGACAGGTTTAATTATTTAGTTTCGTGTAAAAAAGAGGCGCTGTTTTATTTCACGCTAGTAACACAATTGTTCGTAGAATACGCTTTGTAAATTTGATTTAAACATTGACATCGTTGGCGCAATAGCAGTATTGATAAAACTTGTATGCAGTTCCCGTACAATTCTATCACGATTGTTTAATTACAGATTAGTCCAGCGAAAACTGCGTTCAAAAAAGAGTTAAACGCGGAAATAATTGCTACACAACCGTGCACAAATTAAAGGTTTGTGAACGCAAATAATGGAAAAACTCTATGGTGTTTTGTACCGATTGAGTTTTTAATATTGTGCTACAAAATGTTATTAGATGTATATTATCAAAATACAACCCTTATACCATAGCGGTGTAGGTTAAGTTTTACATATTGATTATACGATTCAAGTAATTTATACAGTGTTATTGCAATAGCCTATACCGAGTGATTCAGTTTGACTGTCGCACCCCTATAACTTGTTAATTATTGAAAATAACCCCAACAGTCCTTATATTTTTGGAAAAGGCGACAAATTCTCTATTAAATGATGAGCATTTGTTATCTCTACGAAGACGTATGTCAAATTCGCGATGGCCAATTTTTTTTTTCAAATTATTGACCATGCCTATTAAGAATTTTTCAAAATAAAATATTTGTTTTTGCCATTTTTAACAACAATTATTTAGAAAAAGTGCCCAGTGTTATACATTATTGAATTCAGAATAAAATGCTCTACAAATTGGCGTTAGAATCAGACACAGCGTCCATAAAAAAAATTTTACCTGATGATGGTTTATAAAAAGCGAAACGTCGCATGGAAAATATAATTGGGGATTTTGATTCCTTGCAAAAAGTGGCCATGAAAAAGTTTTTACAGAAATGAGATTCGACCAATTGAAAAAGGTTGCGGGCAAAAAACAGAAATCCATTTTTTTACTTTTTTCCCTATATCTCAAAAACTAAAAGAGCTGTTTGCGTCAAATTATTAAGCACCTGAATATACAACTTTTCCCTAATTTAACCGAATTCGTCACTCTTGCCGTTTACGCGATCCCCATAGTAGCCCTCTAAAAACGAGAACCCTGTATAGCATGATCTATAAGAGTCTTAAACGTAAGACAGGTTTATGTTAATGCGTATATTTTAAGTTTTTGCTGTAAACTGGCAAAAAGCGGGACTTTTTAAAACTCCGCGGGACGCGGGACAATTTGTTGAAAAGCGGGAAAAATGGTCACCTTACTTATAGGTGATAACTCGACAACAAAAGACGATAACCAATTTTAGTTTTCACCATTAACTTTTTCTGGAAAAAAAAATCGAGGATGGAAGGTCCGTTTTTCCATAACTCTTATATTAACGAGATTCCCTATGTATCTAAATTTGCCCACCCTGTACATACCTACACATACACATATTTATTATGCTTTTATCATGTGTATTTATTATGTTAATAAATTTGACTTACTTAGACAGTCAAAAATTCCCTCGAATCATTAAAACAATGCTTAAATTAATAACAAATTGTTACAGGTCCACTCATTGCCCTAAAAATCTAACTGAAAAAGTGGCCTTTAACCACCAATATACTAATATTACCTTACAAAATAATATTTTACAGAAAAAATCGAACAGAAGATTTTGGCAACAACAAAGGAAGCATAATAATAACAAAAACTAGTTAACCTCAACACGATTTTCACTTTTTTTTTGTAAATTACCCCTATGGTTAACTTCCCCATTATACGATGATCGAAAAAGTATCTAACATAAACAACATTTTTATCCTATTATGTACAATCCAGCAATGTTGCTTTTATTTTTTAATTTCCGTTTAAATAAACTGGTTTGGTACACTGAAAAGCCATCAAAAGTTAATTTTATGAAAATAAAACAAAAGCACGCGATTTAATTTAGAGGGAACAATTAAACTACGATAAATTTTGTCGAAAAATATGCATTATCGTTTTGTCAGATTTTGTATTTGCCGTCTGTTCAGTTGTTTAGCATTTGAGAAGCTAAACGAATGCGAACTGATAGCATCTTAAGATTGGAGCCCAAATAATTTAACTTATTTAAATTTATGCGTCTTTGTGTAGACGTGGACAGGCACAATGACTGAAAGATAATTAAGAATCGAAATAATCTGTCAGAATTTCCTTCGCTCTCCCTGACGTTTCTCATTCCCGCGCCTTTGTCCACGTGATATTTAGTACATATTGACAAGAAGAATTTAATGCTTCGTTATTATTACAAAGAAATGTAGTCCTCCATTGTGGCCGTTTTTAAAGAAAATGATAATATCCAGCTCACAAAAGCTTACAAAAATGTTTCTATAGAATAAATAGCACTCCTGTAACAATGGAGTACAAGAAATTACAATAATGGGTTTAGAAAATAAGTGTCACTGCACCAACCCGATACCATTTGGGAGGATAATGGCAGAAAAAAGCTACTTTGTTGTAAAAAAATATGCAAAATAGGTTACACTGTAATTGTGGCGCAAATGGTAATAATCTTTTCCATTATAACCCTAAATTTAAATCATACTAAAACTTGTAATTTGCACTAATGGCGCTGTACATACTTTCGTAATGCACTTGTGGCACGTTAGTTATTTATATGTAAAGTCGATGGAGGTTTTTAAGTGGAATTTGATGGAACAGCCGCTGTTCGACTTGCTGAATAACCTAGAGGTGTGGCTGTTTAATTTTTCAAGAACTACGTTCGCAATATAACCCCAACTTTGTTCAACGGAGGCATAAAAATAGTTACTTTTTCTTTCAAACGCCCCAATGTTTTTGTTTTTTAGAAGAATATACAGGGTTGTTCACATAGAAAAGCCACTATTGAGATCTCGTAAACGGTAAGAGCTACAAAGAAGTCCAAATTAGACCTAACCTAATCAGTGATGCTTTAATGTTTTAAACAAGTTCCACGGCATGCTAGATAATTAACAAAAATCAAAATAGGCGCTTTATAAATCGTTATTAACTCAGTTATACTTGTTGATAAAAAAATATTTTTGGGTAAACATTTGTAGATTTTTTTACGCAGTGTAAAATAATAAGCAAGTCAGGAAGGTTTTTTAGTTTTTTTAATAGAAACATAGTAGGCTGTGAAAAGAAATAAAGCTAGGTGTAAAACCTTTCAAAACTCATGTGGTACATGCTACAAAGGTTTTTTAATTTGTTGTTGGGATAAACATTATAAAGATTTAAAATAAGATAAACAACAATCGCCAGGTTCATTAATATTTTTACGAACTGAAATATCAATATAGTAATCTCCTTTTTTATGTTACAATTTGATAGCTGATTCGTGAACAAATTTTGGGATTTGAGGGAGATAATTCGGGAATTTATAAATAAAAATGGCTATAAAATTACTGAATTCTACAAAGAAAAATGGCTTTGGGATTTATGTTTTCTAACAAACACCACAATGCAACGAATAAGTCAGAAGTTTTAAGGTAAAAATAAATAAATTACAGACTGATCATGATTATGATATTAGGGTTTCTCATATTTGACCCGGGATTCCAGGAAGAAATCGGCCTTTGTCCCTGGATTTCCCGGGATCCCGGGATGTAAAGATTATGTCAATATTTTTAAATAAATAACCTAAAAAATTAAGGGAGCGGTTTATTACTTAAAAACAACTCCAAGTCATACATGTAATACATTTTGCTCCATGATTATTATAAATAATTAAATAATATTGGTGAGAGAAACATACATTTGGGAAATATAACCCTTCTATTGCAATTTCATATTTATGAACCCAATAATATCATTTTTACAATGAATTTTTGTAATGTGATTTAAGAAAACAAAGGTGATCTATGCTTCGATCAATTAGTCTTTTTCTTAGTTTATTAACAAAAAGTCCTGCTGCATAAAATGCTCTCTCAGTCTCTATTGATGCACGTGTAATTGTCTTGAGAGCATCTAGCAGCAAAGAAACATCGCTTTCATCAATAAAATTCCATTTATAAGCTATTTTGCTTCGAATTACCAGGGTACACAAAAATAAAACTGTAAAAGTATTTTGAAAATATTAACTTTGTCATGGAGACCGTGCTTCTTTACGCCATACTAAAAGAGAAAATATAACAGAGAAAAATTATTTTGAAATAAATATAAAGTTTTTTTCATAATTTACTGTAAGTAAAGATATTTATAATAAATTCTGATAAGTTTTGATGGTATTACAAAGATCTTAGCACAAAATACACGAAAATAGCAAATTCTTAAAATCCCGGATATTTCCGGGACAAAAAGCATTTCCCGGGAAATATCAAATAACTTAAAATGGACCCGAATCCCGGGAAAGAAACCTTATATGAAATATAGAAAACCAACTGCGTTGCGCGTCGTCTTTGTCTGGAATATCTATTGACATCAAAAAATTAGCAAAGAGAATTCAAAAACAAACTTCACATAGAATAAAATATCGTTATAATTATGTATGTGTGGCCCACATTAAATCGGTAATAAATTTTTCGACCCAATAAACAATTTCGGTTAGACATAGCTACAGTCTAGAAAGAAAAATGTGCTTATTGCTTCATAGTAAACAGATTGCAAATATAGCTTAAGAAGTATAAAAGAAACATAGCTGATTTACGCTTTCAAATTTTTAACGATAGGAAGGAGTTTAGGAACATAACAGAAATAGAAAAGCATACCTCGACACCGAAAGGTACAAAAGGAACAGATTAAGAAGAAGAAATTTTTAATTTACTTCCAGCGATTTGTAAGCTCCTTTCCACTAAACCATTAAAAAAAAAGTGATGGTATTACTGTCTTTGAAAGTATATACTTATGTCGGCAGCAATTATCAATGTTTTTATTACGCGAATCATAGATATCAAACATGTAATTTTATTGATCATTAAAGCCACCACTTGCGTCCGTGATGAAGTAATAAAATTCAAAGTATTTATTCCTTTTTCAACAACTTCCGTGTACGTTACCTCTGTTCTTGGTACTTTGCCTATTAAATATGTACACATTTTGTTAATTATTGCCTTGTACCTCGAATTATTAGTAAAATAATGGCCGTATCGTGCTGCACCGCGGTGTAAATTTAACATTTTATAAAACTGCTTCACAGAATATGTTTATTATGTATAGCTTTTACGTGCCACAGGATCGGTTTCCTTAGATTTGTACTTTTATTGATAGATACTCTTTTAACATTTCTGTTTTAGATAACATAAAAAAATATTTACACAGATCTTCTTTAACTCGTAAGACCTTAATTAAGCAGAGAGATAGCGCAGGCCGTACTAAGACATGTAAAAAAACAACATTATCAAACATGATTAAAATAGCTGATAGTCCTTCTTAAAGTAGTAAGAGATACAAAGCAAAGCAATTTAAGAAGAAAACTGTCTTTTTGTTTTTATGCGTACAGTTAAGTGATAAACTATAATATTATTGATCAATTTATAAAATTGTAACGAAAATTCCGATAAACCGCCCCAAACAAATATTTCGATAACGTTTCGACGTCACTGCCGCAAAGTAGGGAGTTATCATCTTCCTACTCTGTTACCATCTCTCCTACCCACACCACAAATTTTGGGTATAAAAGGCCGGTACAAATTACATAGAGCCCTCTTTCACAGACGAGCGGGTAAAACCCAGGTAAGAAAATCCTTCCGTTAGACCTCTTGGGCGGTGGTGCAACACGACCAAGAGTTTTCTCCCGATCCGATTTCCGAACTTAGTCTCTTTTAAGCGGAGGTGTGACACGATTAAAGGAGCTAAGTCCGAATATTTGAACTTAGACTATTTTGAGCGGAGGTGCGACACGATCAAAATAGCTAAGTCCGAATTCCCGTCTTTGAATTATTTTACACATATAAAAGCATACCCTGAGTCCGTACTTAGTCTCTTTTAAGCGGAGGTGTGACACGATCAAAATAGCTAAGTCAGAATTCCCGTCTTTGAAATTATTTTACAGATATGGTAGCATACCCTGAGTCCGTACTTAGTCTTTTTTAAGCGGAGGTGTGACACTATTAAAAGAGCTAAGTCCGAGTATTTGAACTTAGTCTAGTTTGGGCGGAGGTGCGACACGACCAAAATAGCTAAGTCCGAATTCCCGCCTTTGAATTATTTTACTTATATCGTAGCATACCCTGAGTCCGTACTTGGTCTCTTTTAAGCGGAGGTGCGACACGATTTAAAGAGCCGTCCGAATTTCAACTTTTTAATTATTTCACCAATACCGTAACCCCGTGTGCGGACTTCAGAATCAAACTCAGAATGAGAACCTAAATTCATTTGAACCCTAATTGTATTAAACAAATACTGGCCCCATTATTAATAACTGCTTTACAATTATCTTTTGAGTATTAATTATTTGTTTTACACCAATTGTATATTATGTAAATAAAGAAACCAAAATAAAGATAACCATTTTAAACCGTCTAAGTTTTATTCAACGAGAGACCCCTGGAATCTACATTCTCCAACAGAGCTACAGGAATAGAGGAAACAACCCCTACAACAAATTTGGCGCCCGAGAAAGATTAAGTTAAAAAAAAATATATATAAGAAAGCAAAACCGAAAAGAAAGAAAAAGCGTCACAAAATATTTCGTTTATAAACAAAAACACAATTTTAGACAATTACAATCGGTTTTTAATTATTTTTTGGTGCATCTCTAAACGTAAAACTACAAAAGTTTTAATCATTTAAAATTTTCGTACGCAATAGAATTTTTAAATATCCACTGTTTTTAGCTCTTCAAACTACCTATGTAAATGTACATGAGATGCAGGTCACATCTGCATAATGGAGTATTACTTAGGCTAATCCCATTCTGTTTATAGCATATTTGTTTTGAATAATATAAATCAAAATAAAGCTGAGTGCCGATGACATACGGCTTAAAATAGTTTTGCTATGAGTCATGATCGAGGTCGTAAAATTCGAGCAGCGTCGTATAATAATAAATTGGAATTTATAACCTATATACAGTACTATGTGCTTTGGATATTTTTGGAACGGGACTTATTAATCTTTAATAGCAGAAAATTGGGTGTTTAAACAAGGTCTAACGATAAAAAAGCAATATTTTTTATATGATAATGAAATCGCCAGAATTAAACCTCGTTTACCTGATTAAAAAGTTATTCGTTCAGTTGTAATTCATGCTTCCTTATTATAAATAAAATATGTTGAAGAAATTACAATGATAACTGTTTCTGTTCACTGTTTTACCTTTAAGTTGCAACAATATAAAACTAATAAATCAAATGCGTTA
This sequence comes from Elmis aenea, assembly GCA_947652605.1. NCBI lineage: Eukaryota > Metazoa > Arthropoda > Insecta > Coleoptera > Elmidae > Elmis > Elmis aenea. Next base: position 11,998,266 of record OX393581.1, on the reverse strand, counting down.
CACGTAAAGAAATCGCCTGCATTCAAGTCAACATGTTTAAATAACTAGCTTTTCATAGAGTAGGTAAAGAATGGTCGTGTATAGATAATGTGTTCAGCATCAAACAACTGATGGAGAAAACTAGAGCTCACAGCAGCGAATTGCATTTAATTTTTGTAGATAAAAACGCGTTCGACTCTTTCCCATCATATAAACTATGGAAACACTTGAAAACCAAGATGTGCATTGGATTTATGTGAAACAAATTAAAAAGCTTTACGAAAACGCAAAAAGTTGTATCAAGATATGAAATTGTTACCCGAATAAATTCATTATTAATAAGGGTGTATGTCCGTTAAGGAAACCCGCTGTATCGATTAATATTTAAACTACATTTAAATACGGCTCTTGACTTCTGGTCAAAAAAATGCAACGCTATGGGAGTAACGGTTAGCGAAGAATACATATACTCACTTCTGTTCGCCGACGACCAAAAAATCTTGTCAGGAACAGAATGCTCAGTACATGATGAAACAATTAATAGCAGAATTTGACATGTGTGTTTTAGGTATCAATATTGTAAAAACGAAATATATGGTAATTGGAAATACTGACCAAGATTTTGAAACCTCGAAATGAAGTATATATGTGTTGATGAATACAAATAGCCAGGAGTAAACTTAACTTTGGATGGAATAAATACCGAAGACATAACAAATAAACTAGGAGGAAAGAGCAAAACAATTAACATCAGTATTTTGGAGCAAAAGTATTTTTTTAAACAATAAAGCCATATATATTTAAATACATATTTTGTACAAAGTTGTGTTGTTATACACAGAGCCAAGGTTTGGACCATGTCTAAATATTTAAAAGAAAGAACAAGAGCAATAAAAATTTACATTTGAAGAAGACCTTGCAAACTAACAATTATGGATAAAGTAAGAAAAGCGGATAAACAGAAAGAGTAAATGCAGTAAAAATCGTGACAAATTTAATTGAGGTACAACAATTGATATAGTATGGCCATCTAATCAAAATGCCGGATTCCACAATAAACATTGACATGGATTCCATCCAGAAGAAGAATAAGGAAAAGACCGGAAAGAAGATAGGTAGTCGGGGTAAAAATAGCAATGGACAAAAGAAACTTAACGGATAATAAGGCGAGTACATACCAATTCTTACTTATATTTCAGAAACTTGGACACTTACAAGAAAGCAAAAATTAAATTTTTGGAAAGAATAGAAAGTTGAATTGATAAAATTAGGCACGATGTAATCAGAAAATGTCTAGGAGTAAAAGACGCAAAGAAAAAGATGAAGATAAATCAATTAAGGTGGCTGGGACATCTACTACGCATGGCTGAAAGAATGTACGCAAAAATGGGATGGAAAACGAAGTTTAAGGAAAAAAGAAGAAGAAGAAGACCAAGAATAAAATGGGAAAAAGAAGTGAGGCAGAGACTAGAAGAAAAAGGAGTCAGCTGGAGAGATGTGCCACAGTTAACCAATGATAGACAGAAATGGAGTAACATAATCAAGAACTAGGAAAAGATACCTCAACACAGAATGGTACAAGAGGACCCGATTAAGAAAAAATGTTACTATACTAATAGAGAGTGACAAGATTTTAATTACTATTTGTTATCCCGAAAAGTAAAATTTGAAAGTAAGATATTAATTAAGTTTGTTCCAGCAAGGCTATGTACGATTCAATGTACTATCAGGATTCTGCGCAGTATCGATATTGCATTCCAGTACAGTCTCTGATACTTCACCGGCTGTTCCAACTGTTATAAAATTAATACATGAACTAGTAGTCATGTACAGTCAAAACAGTAGGTACGCAAATGAAGGCATGTACTAGAGCTTGAATTTTTACACGCATGCGCTGTTCATGATCAACGTGAGCTCTGGTAGCTGTGCATCGCCCTCCCAATTCCATTTAGTACTGGATTCTTAAAGTGTTAACACTTGCGATGCGCACATTTCCATGAATCCAATGTCATTTACAGTTAGGCTAGTCGTAAAAACGTTCCAACGACTGGCCAATATATTAATTAGTACATAGTTCACGCATGCGAATAAACCAGTTCATCTACTTATCCATGAATTGGTTTCAAATCGTTTGTTGGAACAAATCTATTGTGTTGCAACTTTTTCTTCGAAATACCAATAAAGGTAACACATACGAAATGACGACACTAAAAGAACAATAAACAGAAGTAAAATCATAAAGCGTTGAAAAACTTGACGCAGAAATGCTTACATTTGTACCTACCGTAAATACATCAAAATGTTTCACGATTTAAAGTATAAACTCTTGGTTATCGTGTAATCCGTTCCGCTATAAATTTTTCGCAGTTTAATTTCAAAAAATTCAGCTCGCGTAAACAATACAAGGACGTAATTTAGTGACGGAAATAAACAATTGAAGCATAAATAGAACACGAAACTCGGTTTGTGTTTTAATTTCTGATGAAAATTGTTAATCTAGGTCTATTTCTAGCAAATTATGGAATCCGCCCTTGAAATTTATCACACGCATCATAATTATAACGGTTTGCTTGTAGTCACTTGCAATGCAAAACTCAATTGTTTGTTGATAATATCTAAAAAGACTACAGAGAAAAATGTTTTTTACAGTGATGCAAATAACTGATAATTTTTAATAAAACTATAAATAACAATATCATGAAAACTTATTTTCATATCGTTCAATGAGTTAGTAGAGCAACTGTTAAAAAAGCAACTTTTTTTCAATTAAATTATCTTGACAAATGCAACTTTAATTTTGTTTTAACCTTTTCAAAAATATTATGAATCCATTTGGAATTAATGGTCACTTGATACATCAGTGGTTTCTACATGTATCTTGACCTAACTGTGATAATTACAGTAAAATAGATTAGAATTAGAATGACTTCTAAGGATTTCAGAATGGTTTCAAAATTTTGGAAAACAAGGGATCGTTTCAGGGTAACTTGTTATTAACGGGACTGAAAAGATGGTCTAAAAGAAGAAACATTTTGATATCATATCAGTTACTCACGAAAGTTATTTTGTGTTTGTTCATATTTATGCTAAAAGTGATAATTATTAAAAGCACTAATTTTGGCGTATAAAAATTAAATTCTATCTGAAGAAAGCAGAGAAATAAAAATTAGTAGAAAACTAAGATAGCAGAAAGCAACTATTACAACCAAAATCGACTCAGAAAAGCTGCTTTTATCGAGCATTTACTGTACTTACAACTGCTAATATTCATTGCATGTAAAATAAATGAAAGCTTAAATTAAATAAAATATAAAAGAAGTTTAAAACTACTGGTATAATATTACACATGCAGTGTTGATAGTAAGTGCCATTACAATAAATCAAAATAAATGCAACGGAACGCTTGAGAGCAAAGCTCTTGCAGCTTTTGATAGAAGTATATACATATGTATGCATGCCAAATTAACTATCTACATTTAATGTGTGATCACAGACGGCCAATTCATCACGACATAATAGCAACGGATGCCTGGTGCACCAAGACTGCTGGCGTTCAGGACGTAGAGTCGTAGTTAAATGTGCACTAATTCAGTGCACCGAGGGAAATAGTTTAAGTCATTTATCATTTTCACCTGGTGTCATCCTTTGAGAATAGCTGAATAGCGTGTCCTATTTATTGGACGTGGCGTTTGATAGATATAAATACAAACAGGCAGCGATAAGTTTACAAGTATTGAATAACGTAAAAATGACGCCTCGTAAAAAGCTTTGTCAACTCAATCGGTGGCGCGATAACTGTCTAGTTTGCAAGTGTACAAATAACAAGAAAAAAAAAACTTTTTTTATGTATTTGTATACTATTAAGGTAGTATTTAAGTTGTTTTAAATGGCACTAGTATAGTTTAAAGTCTTAATAGTAAACATTTTAATACTTTAAATGATTTTTACTAACAAAATTATCAAAATTCACACGGTATCTGTAGGCGTTAAAGACATAAAATGTATGTAAATGATACTTTATAGCGACTATTTTTTGGTATTTAAAAGCAATAAAGTAGTATATACAAACAATGTTAGTACCGCATGACGTTATTTGATGCAAAAACCTATATTTGCTACACCTTCAGTGTTTCAATGTTAATGTTGGTTTACAATTAAAAAAAAACAATTTTGTTAGTTACAATAACTTTAGTGCTATAGGACCAATCCCAACAAACAAAATGCAGGACAACCTCGCCCTTCATACAGTCCAGATTTAGCACAATCAGAATTTAGTCTCTTTGGTTCATTAAAGAATTTTTAGGAGAGAAGAAATTCAAATCTAATGAGCAGGTTATCGACGCTGTGCAAGAATGGTCAATATGCAGTCAACAGACTTTTATTTATCTAAAATTAAAAAAGTTTCTGGGCGCTGGAACAAGTGTATTACAGTGACAGGGGACTACATAGAAAAATAGTGTGTAAGTAGTTTCATTGTATTCAATAAATAAACATTAACTGATAAATTCCTGTTTATATTAGAAAGTCTTTCGTATATACAGGGTGTGTAAAAATTGGCGGAAGCGCTACACGTGGCGATGTTCTTCGTAAAATTCTAAGTCAAAAATCTTTACACGAAAATGTTGTACCATGCTTGCTGTGTCTGCAAGAGGTCCTCAAAGTTTTGACATTTAGTCCTTTAATAAGCGTTATTATTTAATACTTGCAAATGAAAAAGCTGCAATTTGGAATAAAAATAAATTTCGAATAGTATTTTTTCCTAGATATTGTGTTCTTCCTTTCAAAATTTGGTGTTGAAAGTATGTAAATAACTGATTTGAATGAAAATAATACATATAGCAACATTGTCATTAGTTGTCATCTCTGTTTTTCTCGTAATTATTTCTAGTTTGTGTTTTACGATACCCAAAAGTTTGCAGCTATGTTTACGAACTGAAAGCTTTCAGTTCGAACAAAAATTGTAAATACCTAAGTAAAAATTGCTGATAAAAAAATGTCCAAACGCAAATCAATGTATGCAATGTTGCCAATTTTTTTTTCTCTTTAAATGGTTCCTGAGGCCATAGGAAGCATGGTACAACATTTTTGTATAAAGATTTTCAACTTAGAATTTTACGAAGGACACGTCACGTGTAGCGCTTCCGCCAATTTATACACACCCTGTATATATTTTTTAATTTGACAAAATATTGTTGTATAACAAAAGGGATGATAAATATAGACACATATAAATACACGGAAACAGCAGTATAAAACTTAATCTTTGTATGAACGTTACTTTACTACGACACCGAACCGAAGTATTTTAATCAGAGTGTAGAGTGACAAATAATTTTTCTATAATTATCACGCTTGTTCTGTGACCATTACGATTATAATTACCAACCTAACGGCAAACGTAACTGACATTTTCGCTTAAACCTCATCAATTTCAGATATTTATTTGAGTTTATTTTCATAAAATTTTTTAGATAGGTATACAACTTCGCTTAAACATGCAATTTTTACTTGAACGCGTCAGACACAAAAACAAGGATGATCCTGTGAAGTAAGAAAACAAATACGTTCCCGGTTTAACGAGTCCAAACTCCATTTCCTATTAAAAGTTTTGAACATTTAACTCGTTCAGCAGCTCGCATTCCGCACTTAGAAAACTTAAAAACAATGCGATTTAATAAAGTAATAAGAGTTTTAGGTAAATAAGTTTCGGGAAAATTCAAAATGACTTTGCATCAATTTGAATGTCGTCCGCAGCAAGTACAAGGACTAACCGCAAAACAGCTTTGCATTCAAGGCACACTTCATCACTAATTTTAAACACGATGCAATTTTTGTATAACATTTATGCAAGTAATATTATTCACAAAAACAAATAAATTACTGAGTGCTACAAGCATAATGAAATATTTATAATCAGGGACTAAAAGCGAAAAATATTTCCTTCGTTTTTGATCGAAACGAAAACGAAATATTTCGTTTTCGTTCTTTACGTTCCCACCCATCAAATTTCGTTAACCTGAACTGAAATTTAATATCGGTTAAAACAGGTTTTATCTTTTTTTTTAGTCACCAACTCAAGAATCTATTTTTTTAAGTCACACCTTCATCAAAAACGCAAGTTTGTAATTTATCTAAGAATTTAAACAATGTTAAAATAAATTAATGTTTTCATTTTAGCGCGTAAAAATATCTACTTAATTTTTTTACCCAAAAATATTTTTTGAGCCATAAACTATAACCGAGTTATTAACGATTTAAAAAATGCCCATTTTGATTATTTTTTATTATCTAGTGTGCCATGGAACGTTTTAAAAACATCAAAGCATCACTAAATAGATTTCAATTCTATGTGGACCACCCTTATGTGGCCTATTTTAATGCCCATACAGGGTATCGCGGTTATTATCAAAGATAGAAAAAAACTAAGTACGTAGTCTCGATTTATTTTTTCGAGAGAAATTCATTGCCGTTAACAGATTTTTGATATCTTTTTTAATTTTCGAAATATAGCCAAACACCGTTTTTGGTAATTTCAAAAATGTTAAATATCTCGCTTAAACGAAAAGACATTTTTGGCATGGTTTTTTGTTCTTAATAAGATAGCGATATTTAATTTATTTTACTCAAATAAATATTGACTTATTACACCTAACTTCCTTATTTTAAATGGCAACCATAGTTGGCTTTGACATAAATTAAAAGCCTACTTTTTGCGCTTTTCAAAAATATATAATTTGCTTATGGTTGCTATTTAAAATAAGAAAGTTAGGTGTAATATATCGGCATTGATATGAGTAAAAAAACAATTGAACATCGCTATCTTATGAAGGACCAAAAACCATGCCAAAAATGTCTTTAAAGTTTTTTTCTATCTTTTCGTTTAAGCGAGATATTTAACATTTTTTGAAAATTGCCAAAAATCGGTTTTTGGCTATATTTCGAAATTTTTAAAAAAGGCATCAAAAATCTTTATACAGCAATGAATTCCTCTCAACAAAAGAAATCGGGACTACGTACTTAGTTTTTTTCTATATCTGATAATAACCGAGATACCACTATGGGCATCGAAAATAGGCCACCCTGTATATCTTAATACGTATTATTGGTAAATATGATTTAATAAGTTTTTTTTTCTTTTTGAATCAAACGTTTTATTAGAAAATATCAAGAAAATAATTAAAAATGAAAAATTTTATTAGTTTAATCATAATTTAAAAATTTATGCAAAACATAGAAAGTGTAACAATTTAGGTAACGCGACTACATAATTTAATGTCAATGTCTCTTAAACTTACTTTCATGAAACGTATTTACCTGCTACTACAAGAATATCCACGCTTTTATTTGCCTACAAAAAACAAAACAATAAAACCGTGCTTACCCCCCATTTCCTACATAAATTTGATTTGAAACAACCCTCAAGACTGGCAATATACTAGGGATTTGTGTACCTTTTGTAATTTTAACTGGTTCGATGCACTATTTCGTCCACCAAGTCTCGATATATACAAAAATTCGGATCGCGTCTGTTTATTTTACGAATCGATAGGCTTATTTTTTATCCGACACAAAAGCGCGCCATTGACTGTAAACAATGGACGAGCAACCAATTGGAACATGTTCGGATATAACTGAGCTTCAAAAGCAGTATATGAAGGACGTTTCAGAATTTGTTTTTCGACTGCTGGACCTTTTTATTGGCACGTTTTCGTGTATGACGTGAATTTCAATCAGAAGCGCCGCAATAAGTACACAACATGAAATTTGATGAATACACGTTAAACAAAAAACGGGGTGCATTACCAAAATTATAACATTTGCATGGCGGGATCGTTTTCGAAATATTAAAAATTATTTACTACAATGCAAGCTTAGTTTTTATTGAGCTCGTTACCAAATATTTATTTTGTCGCTGTAGATGTGTAGAAAAAAGGGTTTCCACCACAAGGGTTAAGGCAATAGTCGTATAATACGATGCATAATTGCATCTATCAGGCAACTAAAAAAGTTCTTGCGTTTTTTTTAATACAGATTGTCATGATTATTTTTTAAGTTGTTGTTATCGATAGCACTTGTTAATATAGTGTCATCTACTGTAGTAATCACTATTTCATTCAATACATTCAAATTTGGCGATAATTGTTAAAATGAAAACGAATAAAACTTTAATTCGAGTACAAACTCGGCACCAAAGCAGCTGAGGCGGCGCGAAAAATATTTACCGCGTTCGGAGATCATGCTCTAAGCGATCGAACAGCACAGAAGTGGTTCAAGAGATTTTCTTTGGAAGATTTCAACTTGACCGACGAAGCGCGCTCTCGGAGACCGAATATCATTAACAACGAGGATATTAAAGAAGTTTTGGAGGCTAATTCCAGCGCGAAGTGCTTAGAGCTTGCAAAAAGGTGCAATGTGAGTGATCAAACCATTCGTTTGCACCTTCACCAGATAGAGAAAACGTGGAAGGTAAGCAAATGGGTCCCACATGAATTGTTAATTGATAAGAAATGTAGCCTTCTTACCATTTGTTCGGCAAACTTATCACGCAATGAAAATGAATCCTTTTTTGATCGCTTGTTAACTTGCGAAGAAAAGTGGATACTGTACTCCAATTCTAAGCGTTATCATTGATTGTCACCATCTGATCCAATACCACACACACCAAAGGCTTCCTTGCACCCAAAATAGATTTTATTGTGTGTTTGGTGGACAGCAGCCAGAATTATCCATTCTGAGTATTTGAAAATGAATCAAACCATCACTGCTGTGTTCTATTATGAACAGCTTCAGCGAGTACAAGCAGCAGTAATCCATAAACAGCCTTCTTTGGTCAATCAAAACAAAGTGCTATTCTTACAGGACAATGCTAGACCTCATACCGCAAAAGTAGGATAAAATTTCCATACTTTTCTGGGAAACGTTACCACACCCTCCTTATTCTCCTGGCATTTCCACCTTTTCTTGGTTCTTGAGAACTGTATAAGGCATAGGCAGTTTAAAACTCGAGTTGATGTAATTAATTCAGTCTGTCAATTTTTTGATTCAAAATCCATGGTTTTCTACAACAACGGTATACAAAAATTGGCGTTACGTTGGCAAAAGGTCATTAAGTGTGATGGTAATTATTTCGATGAATAATTGTGTATTACTGGTTTCTAATGAATTTTTATATTTTACAATCAAACACCGCATGAACTTTTTTGGTTACCTGACAAATGTAGAGAAATATAATTAAAAATAACGCACGGTGTAAAACTCTTTGTTTAAAAGTACTGGGCAAGTCCAGTTAATAGTTACTTGCAGCTAGAAAAATTTTACGTGGGGTGCGAATGGTTTCAACAAGATAGTACTACAGCTCACACACCTCATGAAACCATGATAACCTTTTTCCAAATCACCTATTAGAAAATTTGGAGTTACACTGTGGCCGGCGAGATCACCCGTCCTTTGACCAAAGGAAAATGTTTGTGTGGGGATTTAAGCTAGTTTATATTGATAAGCCAAACACTTTGAATGAGCTAAAACACATCACATCTAAAATTAGAAGAAAGCAGAAAGTAACTCTTAGCCACCCCTGTACATACTCTTTTTCGAATTCGAAAGCCGATTATTTTTAATATTTATAAGAATTTTGCAGTCAGTTCCAATCCTTAGTTAGTTTCAACACCCTAAATGTCATTTACGATTAATGTATTTAAAAAATAGTACACATTGTTGCGTAGCAAAGGTCAATTTACACAGAGTATTCAGAAAAGGGTGTCCCAAATTTTAAATGCAAGTACCACTCATCAAAATAACGACAAAATAATAAACATTGCTCTGAAACCCTTCGTTTAGCTTCATGGCAAATTATTACATGTTCTGCCTTTTGGAGCTTCTTTGAGAATTATGTCATGAGTTCGGCCGATTATGATTAACAAAAGCCGAAAGATTAAAATTTAAAAAAAAATACTGACGAAATCCAAAATGAGAACTATTACCTCAGACAGGACACTCGATTATGGTAATAAGAGAACAGAAGAATGTTAAGCCGAAAATAAAGACTGTCTTTGAATTGTAATATTGCAATTTAAAACCATCAGCGAAAGACACAATATGAAGATCTCAACAGAAAAGACTAAAACCATTGTTACTTTCAAAGAACCTGTAAGGTGCAAGCTACTAACTAATAACAAGAGTTTTGAACAGATGAAATATCTGGAAGTGCAAATTTGCAGGTACGGTTACACATAAGCAGAAGTCCAAGAACAAGTAAATAAGGCTAATAGAGTCGAAGAATGCCTAAATTAACAACTTAGCAAAACAAACACCTCAAAACGAAAACAAAAGCCAAAATATACAAATCAGTAATAAGACCCATTGCGACATATGCAGCCAAACCAAGACCAAAAACTGCAAAAACAAGGCAACATGGAAACGACGGAGTTAAAGGTGCTGAGGAAAATAACTAATAAAACATTACGAGACAGGGTGACAAGTGTAAAAATAAGACGGATATATTACATAGAAGCAATAGTAGAATGTACTGAGAACAGAAGGAGGGATGGAATGAACATAATATATCAAGAATAAGGCGCAGTAGACCAGCGCAGATAGTACGAGACAAATCAAACGTAGAAGAAGAAGTATGGGACGACCTAACAAGAAAAAGGAGTAACTGTATAACAGTGGCAGAATTAATGCCTAAAATAAAGGATGATGGAGGAGGAGGAGGAAGAGGGGGAGGAGGGGGAGGAGGAGGACGAGGAGGAGGAGGACGAGGAGGAGGAGGACGAGGAGGAGGACGACGAGGACGAGGACGAGGAGGACGAGGACAAGGAGAAGAACAAGAAGAGAAACAAAGACCTCCGATAACAGACAAGCATAAACGATATAGCAAGAGGGATAAACAAGAGTTTTGGAACGAACATATTAGCAGAATGACAATGAAGAGAGCCCCGCATCACAAGAGTCCACCACCCGCAAGGAAAAGACCGTTTATTTAGAAGATGGGAAGATGGTAGGTGAAATCACTAGGTTAAATTGCCAATTAAAAGTAGAAGAACTTTCATTTAATTGTGAATCAAAAATTTTGACTATACCTTACTTGGTTTTAGATATATCAAGTTGTTGAAAATGTTGATACCTAATCGATCACTCATTTTAAAGATGATAAACTTTCATAATCTAAAACTCACATACACAAATCCAACAATTTTAAGTATGAAACTGATTTTCTGCGCAATTACAAAAAACAAATAGTTAATGTTTTAAATCTAATTTAAGCCGCTATTTTAGTAAAATTTACTTGCTTTTCCCTTCTTACAAGAATTAAATTTCAGCAACTTTATCAACACTTTAACTAAACTGTAAATAAGTAGTGGCGGTATAATCAAAATTTTAATAATTCAGTGCGAAAATCTTTCGAATGAACTATAAATCGCTAAAACGTTTTTTCTTCAGTTTTTATTTTCTGCGGTGTTTCTTTCCTCCTGGCAATTTAAAGAAATACTTTCGTTGCACGCTGTAAGCAATTTGCCTCGGACTAACAGTGTAATCCACCTGGGATGGCCACCAAAAACTTTAGGTACACAGTGAAAAACTCAGATTAAATGAAAAGATAATGCCGGAAAATAAATATTAATCGACGCTTCTGGAACTCCGTTACATTATTAACCCAATTCACGTTAAACACGATAAAACGGCAAATTAAAAAAGTTCTCACTGATAATATTGCTAAACACGATTAAGTTTCGCAGAACGACGCTGTAAAACGTATCGTGAACATTCATACCTTTCGTTTTTGATTATTTTTATCGGGATCAAAATCACGCGAATCAAAATTCGTGCATCTGATTAGACCATTAATTACCATGTCTTCGGAGCACATCGACTTTCAACACAAAAGAAAAAAATTATAAATAGAAAAACACATCCCAGTTAAATGTATTTCACATTAGTTCCGTTAGGACAATAAAGAGAATTTTATTCTTTTCTGCTTTATAATCTCTAGCTAGAGTGTAGAGGTTAATTTTCGTATTTATTAAGTTTAATAAACTTTTAATACGTAAACTGTTTGATCATATTTAAGTAATTTATTTATTAAAATAGATAAAAGTTTAATAAAAAATCAATAATTTTTTCCAAGAATTTATTGACGAAACGCGAAAATTAGACTACAACTGATGAACAGAAAAAAGTCTTAAAGATAGTATTGAATTTTCACAAGAAATCCTTTGAAAAAAGTGATATTTACTCGACTTTGTAGTTTATTCATTTCAACAAAATATCTTCCAGCGTGTTTACCACATTTAATTTCCATCGATTTTTGTTTAATAATTTTGTAATTAATTGGAAAATACAGAAGCAAGAGCAGATGTACATTTATGTTGACAAAGCGCTTGAACATTTGAATATAATTTTTATATACAGGGTGCGCCAAATACAAGGCAACAACTAAGATCTCTTAAACAGAGATATACTAAGTTGGTTAAATGCGACAAAATGTTCATATTTTGACAAGCTAGGTACGAACCGAAAGATATATGTATATTTAAAAAAAAAAACACATGGCACGCTAAATACTGACAAATACAATTTCATTTATGAATATCTTTACAGTATCTACTGCACTTAAAAAGAAACAGCGATAGACACTATTATGTGGTTAAAAACAGGACTTTTATTTATAAAACTACAACAATTTTAATATAACTGACAAAGGTTAACTTTTTAGTATGAAATGCGTCTTTGGCTGTGACATCTGTTTACAGATTTTGACCAAAAGATAAATTAAAAATACGCAAACCATGCATTATTTTTAAAAAACTTAGTAAGTACCACAAATTTACTTTTAAAATAGGAACGGTTTGTCTAATTTTATCGACTTCGTAGCTAATACCGTTCACGAGATTCTCATAGTTGTCCTAGTGTTCTACGCACCCTGTATATATATTTTTGTTAATATATTAACCTTTTATTAAAACTTAATAGCTTATTATTAAATACCCCTTTGCACTGACTATAAAAATATTGCTTGCTAGTAAATTATCGGTTAACCGATTTTTACTTAAAATATTTACCGGTAAAGAAAATGTTGATAATTTTGGATGCCCCAATGGCCAAATATATTATTCTAGAGATAAATTACCTCTTGGATTCAATTAATTTGTTGAATACAGAAGTTAAATACAAAAGTTTAGGATATTGCAACAAAATAAAATCCTTTTATAAAGTTAAGACACCCGACATGTCTTGATTTACTGCTCTTTTGCATAATCTTATAAAAATATAATTTAAGCAGCAAAATTACAATACATCGGTAACTTTTGTTACAGCTTCGTTTATCTACGTTCATTATTTCTGCATCGCTGCATTTTAAATTACAAAATGTTTTCTTTAAACTTAACTTTAAAATTAATGTAAAAAAAACTCTGTAAATAAGAAAGTAACGTGTAGCATTGTTACAACAATGTCGGTTTTATTTGCTTCCCGACGGAGCCCCTAGATCTTTCCCGGACAAACTTAAATAATTTTTTTTTTTTATTTTTTTTTTTATTATTTTTAACTAAAACTAGTCTTACAGACTAACGATTAGCTTAAGTCTAACATATCTTAAATCTAGGGTTATATGTGAATTGTCTCACCCACTGGTGTCTCACAATTTCTTTTCTTGTTGGCTATTTCGCAATAGCAATTAAACGCATCACCACACTGACATGACACTTTATCACTCTATCACTTAGTTAGCACTTAGATCAAGGGGTTTCACACGTTTTAGCCTCCGCACCGCTCCTCCCCCTTGCAGAAGTTGAGCTGCCTCGACGTTCGGGTGTTTTTGTAGTGTATTCCTGTGTCTCACCGCGACTTTTTTTATTTCATCCTCCACTGAGCAGATATTAAGATCACGATGGATGTCATCACTACGCACGTACCAAGGCGCATCCACGATGTTTCTCAATATCTTGTTTTCGAAGCGTTTTATAATTTCTACATTACTTTTTTTGGAACACCCCCATAGTTGTGCACCATAGGACCACACAGGCTTGAGTACCTGCTTGTATATTATTAATTTATTTTGCGTGGATAACTGGGATTTGCGTCCCAATAACCAATACATACTTTTGTATTTCAAGCCTAGTTCTTGACGTTTTATTTTGATATGGGTTTTCCATCGTAGTTTGGTGTCTAGCGTCATCCCAAGATACTTGGCAGTATTGGAATATGGTATTATTTTCCCATTTATTTTAACAGGGATTTGTGTAATACGTTTATTGGTAAAATTTATATGGACAGATTAAATTTGTCTTCATTTAGTTTGATTCGCCACTGGTCGGTCCATGCGCTGACCTTATTGATGGCGCGTTGTAGTTTCTGGGCCGCCTCGCCCACGTCACCCGACACTGCAAGTATAGCAGTGTCGTCGGCAAACGTTGCTGTGACCATGTTATCTATTGCTGGTATGTCGTTGGTATATAGGAGATACAGGACCGGGCCAAGAACGCTGCCCTGTGGAACTCCAGCCCCAATATTTTTTAGCTCTGAGAACTGATCTTCCTGGCGCACTCTGAACAGTCTGTCGGATATATAGGATTTTAAAATCTCGGTGAAGTCTTTAGGTATTTTTTCTTCTAATTTTTGAATAAGGCCAGAATGCCATACCTTGTCGAAGGCTGCCGCTACATCAAGGAATATTGCTGAACAGATTTTTTTGTTTTCAAGCGCATTTTCAATAACATCTGTTATTCTATGCACTTGTTGTATAGTGGAGTGCTGGTTTCGGAAGCCAAATTGATGATCAGGGATTAATTTCTTTTTCTCTATAATAGGTTTTAGCTGTTTTAGTAGGAGTTTTTCAAACAATTTTGACATTGCAGGCAATAGAGAAATCGGTCGGTATCCTTTTGCTTCATTTAATTGCTTTCCCGGTTTTGGGATCATAACAACCTCGGCTACTTTCCATAGTCTTGGTATATGTTTCAACCTGATAATAGCGTTAATAAGGTGAGTCAATTTGGCAATAGCTTTCTTGGGCAGTTGTTGTATAATTTCTCCTGTTATTAGGTCGTAGCCAGGTGCCTTCTTTGGATCCATGTTTTTAATTTCGTTTATTACTTCCTTAGGGGCCTGATTTTTTTGAAATAATAACTTAATTTTGCATTTCCAGGTAAAGAGTACACAATTTTAGTTGTAACGAAGTCGAATTTAATACTCTACCAAATGATGTACTTATACAAAAAGTCATTAAAATGGTCTAATAAGTCGGGAAACAACCCTTAAGCAACATGTTACATTTTGAGTGCTTGCACACTAGGCGGTTCGCAAACCAGACATTAAGGGCTGTTGGTTTAATTTAATTTCCACCAGATAAATACCGATTGACTTCTTTTAAAATTGGTTACTATATTTAAAAACTATTAGCTATTTGGAGCAGTAACTAATTAATTTATAAAATAAACAATCAGATAGTTTACAAACCTCCTACATAGTTTGCAAACAATCCCAGACAGTTTGCTGTTTTGATATCCGATGCAATCAGAAGGCCTCTGCTTAATATTCGAACTATCTATTAGCTGAATACATCAATATTTATTAAACAGACAAATAAAAATACATAAAGTAGCTAACTTTGTAGCTACAACTCCGAGACATTGTAAAAAAATTAAATTGTATTCAGAATTCATTTTCATCTACAACGATACAATTGAATTTAGAACTATTTGATGTTGTAGAGAGACCTACGTTTTTCATTATTATAACAAAAAATACATGGAAGAATTAGGGGAAAAAGCACTACGGGCTCTATTAAAGGAAATAATAAAATCAAGAAAAGTACCAAGGGATTGGAACATAGAACTTTAAATAATCCTATCATTATACAAGAAGGGGACAAAAGGGATTGTTCTAACTATAGAGGAATAACACTAATGAGTGTACCAGATAAAATACTGGCAAGAGTAATGGAATGCAGATTAAAAGAATAAATAGAAAATACACTAGAAAAATTCCAATACGGTTTTAGAAGAGCAAAAAGTACACAAGACCAAGTCTTTATACTACGACAAACAATTGAAAAGAGCTTAACCAAAAACAAAAAAATACATTTATGTTTTATAGACTTGGAAAAATCATTCGATAAAATCAGAAGAAAAGACGCATGGAGAGGCCTAAGAAGGAAGGGAATAGAAATAGAAACAATTGACATAATAAAAGAAATGTACGAAAAAGTAGTAAATATTGTAAGAACCCAAAAAGAAGAATCGGAAGAGATTGAAACAAAAGAGGGCTTAAAACAAGGATGTGTACTCAGTCCAATAATATTCTCAGTAGTTATAGATGGGGTTATTAAAGAAGTAAAATAAAAAATGAGACCGTTTCACCTAGGCAACTGGAAAATGGAAAAAATAAACATAACTGAGCTAATGTTCGCGGACGACATGGTCTTAGTCGCGGAAACAGAAAAGAATCTGCAGCATAATCTAGAAACTCTAAACCAGGAATTGGAAAAATTCAATATGAAAATAAATACAGACAAAACTAAAACTATAATCGTTACAACAGAGAACAAAGGGCCTAACTTACAGTGGTTTCCAACCTGTGGGGCGCGCCCCCCTAGGGGGGCACGGGACTATTGCGCGCAGCTGTTACCAAAATATCTTTTTTGAATACAAACAAAGAAAAACTCTATTTTTACAAAATATGGTATATTGTTTTGTAGCCCATTAAATAATTATTTATGAAATTAAATTGTTACGAAAAGTGAGGGAAGCGCAAACATTTTTTTATGAAAAAGGGGTGCAAAAGTACAAAAAGGTTGGAAACCACTGGCCTAACATAAGTTTAAATGGGCTTAGGTTGAAACAGCTAGAAAGCTTTAAATAATTAGGAGTGATCATAGAGAAAAATGGAGCAATGGACAAGGAAATAAGCGAAAGGACAGGAAATGTGGAAAGAATATTTAACAGTTTAAGACCAACATTTTTTGAAAATAGAGAAGTCCCGAAACTCACAAATAAAAATTGTAGCCGAGTAAATGCAGCAGAAATGGGATTTCTAAAAAAAAACAAGAAAAACCCAACAAAGATAGAATCAGCAATGAAACATATAGAGAACAAATTAAAGATAAAACCAGCTGAAACAAAAATACAAGAAAGAGCTGGGATGGTTGGGTCACATTTATAGGATGAAAGAAGAAAGGTTAACCAGAAAAGCCTATGAAGCAAGATCACAGGGGAAAACAAAACAAAAAAATAGACAGACAAAACCTGGCAGGAGAAGTTAAAAAAGCAGCAATGGATAGAAACATCAAATAAAAAGACATAAAAAATCTAGCACGAGAGACAGAAAATTATGAAAAAAGTCAGCACAACACAACTTAACAGTCCTACACCTAACGGTAGAAGGACTCATGACTAAATAATATATATATTTTTTTAAATCAAGGATTAAATTAGGCAAAGTTTTAAATTTTATAATAACAATATCGAAAAATTAACTACATTTTTCATGTAAGTTTTTCACTTGGAACAAGATATAAATTCTGCAACCTTTTTATTTTTTAACTACAGCTAATAATCTAATCAACTTTGTGCTGCGTACTGATTTTTCGACGTAATGTTTTCATTGCTTATGGGTTTCATATCATATTTTCACGTAGTTACCTACAACATTTTTTAGTGATTCTTTTGTGATCATAATACATTCTTTATAATACGTATGGAGAAATAAAAAAAGTTGAATAAGGCTCGTTTATCAACATTTAACGCTGACCTACATTAAATTTGTAGATGTTTCTGCCATTCAATAATGTATCATTTTGCTTAAATTATTTCATAAAACAAACAAGAAAATTGACCCCGGACACTCGTTATATCAAGTTAAGTACGCATGTATCATGTTCTTTTAAAGCATGGCTATAAAATAGCCATAAATTCAACTAATTATACGCCATAAATCAAGTTAATTGATGCGCTGATCCGAAATTAGTTCCTTTAACTAAATATGTAATTTTTGTGGTCGTGTGTGATTACTTTAAAAGTTATTACTTTCTACGAATAGCCCAACTGTAACGTAAAATTCAAAGTGGGTAAAAAAATATACATATTTTACCATAATTTTTTGATACATAAAACCGCTATCAAGTTTTACGGTCCCATTAAATTCTTCCTAATCAGTTTAATTCTAGGTAGACGATAAGTTCCAAACACGTTCGCCCGCTGGAATAAGCTAGACGGTGCTACTAAAATTAGATTCTCCGGAATGTGTTTGATATTTGAAATGTTTTCGATAGGACTATACGTGACACGTTTTTGATACCTGACACGCAGTCTGATCTAGGGTAAAACAAAAGCAACGTAATTTGAAAGCCGCCGCCTCCTATTACCGCCGAGCTCATCGCTCCGCACATAACAAACAGTTGCTAAAAACGTAACGTCATAAAAAATGTTTAAAGGAGCACTTCCGGAAAGTTTGGGACTTGTTAATTTGAGTAGCAACGGAGAAATGCCGGGGTCGTGCGAAAAAATTGCGAGTCGGGTCACGTTGCGTAAGTCACAGGATCTAAAAAAAAAAAAACGTGTAACTCTACCAAGCCAATGTCGAGAAATATTTATATATATTTACTGTTTAGGATTAATAAGCGCTCAGCGCAAAAGAAATGTATTAATATCAGGAAAAATAAGTAAAGATCACTTATTTTTACAAGTGAAAATTACTAGCAAAAAAAAATCAGTTTGAATCTCTACACGTTAAATGAATAGGGCATAGCAATTTTTGTAATTTTTTGTTGAATAGTAGCAAAAGGCAGGGGTAGCGTAGGCACGTACCCAGGGCGCCATGATGATGGGGCGCCAAAATTCCAATTATGTATTTAAATTGAATCGGTGAGTGGAAAAAGGCAAAACTCCAAGTTTTGGTCATTTTTAACTGAGATAGCCATTTTGTTCTACAAATCTAAGTGCATTTATAAGCAGAAGAAGGAATAATTTCCAGTAATGGTTACGACTGAAACGAGGTGGAAAATATTTCATTGAGTGGAAAAAAGAAATAACTCCTGAAGTTAGTACTCTCTTCCATTAAAGTGGCACCACTTGTCCAAGGTAGCATTCTTTAAAACGCTGTGAATATTGTATTAAACAAGTATTAAAAGGTTTATGTACATCAGCAGTACAATAACATAATAAAAGATGGAAAAAAAAAGTTTACGGTCCATGATGTAAAAAATGAAGAGATTTTAAATTTTAGTTAGTGGTGACGAAAATATTTCAAAAAATATTCAAAATGTGTTCGAGCCAGAAATGTACATTTACAGTATAGACGTTTGAAATACATATCTGACAGTTAAGGTAACATCGAAGCTTCCATCTTTATTGATGGACTGGGGAAAGACGTTTTTAAACTAAACAAGAATAACGAAGATTTCGAATTTCCAACAGAAAAGGCATACAGTAATGGATCAATGTCCATAAATGATAAAAAACTTAATAATATAAAGAAAGTCGTTCATTACATTACCAGATGAATATCAGGAATTTTATAATAACATTCTATCATGGGAAAGACAACAAGGAACTAATGAAGAAAAAGAAAACTGAATCTAAAAATGTAATAATGTACTATGTATTTTACTTTAATTTTCGTTTATGAAACACAAATATGACTGTTTGTTGGTAATATAATGTTTGCTTTCTTATAAATACAATGTATTTTTATTTATCCTTCAGCGAAACTAGATTTTTGTTTTGAAAATTATAAGAATTTCCTTGATTGGAAAAAGAAATTAATTCCAGTTCAGAAAAAAAAAAGTCTGTATAATTTAGTAACAATTGAAAGAAAATATATTCATTTTGTTATCCTCTAGCAGTGGTCTTCAACCGGTGGTCCGCAAGAATTTATTGCCGGTCCGCGAAAGCTTTCACCCATGAGGTGCGCACTATCCCATGGCGGTCGGACCATTGTTTTTTGGTAATTTTTGCCATCCGCAAGGTGGCTATTGTAGCCAAGAAGCGGTTTGAAAACTAGGTGCGGATGGTTGTTCACAGAATCTTACACAATGAGTAGTGACTGAAGCCGATGAAGTGGGATGAAATATATTTTTCCCTCTGTTTAAGGTGAACTTGACAATTGGCAGCAATTGTAGAAAATAAAAAATAAATAAAAAAAATAAAAACTAGAGCGAAACGCGTTTTTTGATTTCTACCGCCTATCAGGAACGATTTATGGGGATGTAGTGAAATAATTAATTTCAAAACTAATTTGATTATTATTGTAGTCGATGGTAATTGCATACATTGATTTAATACTACTTTCTCTGTTTTATGGAAACATAATACACTTTATATTAATAAAAAAGTTTTTAAGATGCCTTAATTTGTTATGGACTTATCCAAGGGGCGCCTTATTTAGGTTTGCCCCTAGTGCCAATTGCTTTAGCCACGGTTTTTGCAAATGGTGCTTTGTTTTTTTACCTCACACTTATTTTACTATAAGTTAACTTTTTAGCCGGCAATTATTATCTAAAACTGTAACACCTAACAGGAAACTAAAAGACATTCTATTTTCACGAAAAATAACTTGCAACAAATTTTTTAATGTTTCAAAATGAAGAATATATAGATTTTAAAAACCGTTAGAGATGAAAAGATGGGTGAACTAGCAAAGAATAGTATTTTTATGTGCTTAAAAAGAATATAATCTGAAAATAATATATTTCGTTTGGCCTACCCGTTCACCTGATCTGACGGCGCCTGACTTTTTTTGTAGAGCTACTTGAAGCAGCAGGTGAATGTCAAGGAATCTTAAACAACTCTGGAACTCAAATACAATACTCGTGAAAAAATAGAAAATTTGGAGCCTGAAACTAATGGAAAATGCCCTGCAAAGAGCAAATATTTGTCATCGGGAAAATGGAGTATATTTACTGTTCCTTAGAAAATAACTTTAAAATGTGTTCATAAATTATATTTTGTAAATAAAGTTTCTAAAAATTACTTGTGTTTTACAGCCTTTAGTCTCATTTGGCCCAATCAGTAACTTATTTGTTATTATATTTTAATGGATGGTATAATATAGGCCACAGCTTAAAGCTACGATCATATTTTTTTCAAACCTATACAGTCATTTCTAAAAAGAAATAAAACTTGTGAGGCTTTAACTTCAAGAGAAACACATTAATATAACTATAAAGGATTATAAACAGTATTTTAAATGTAGGAATTAGGCCAATGTGTGTGTTGTGTCTATCAACGAACGATTTGTTTGTTGACATAAACATTTCTCTTTATTACATGTAAGTGTGCATGAGTATTTTGTGCAGTAAGAAGAGCGGTTAAAAAAACATAGAATATTTCATTTACTTAATAACTTCATCATTTACAAACAGTTCGTGTGTTTGGGGTTTTACCTTGGCCTTTAGAACATTGGGGCATTATTTAAACATTAATCCATTTCCTAATTACACAAAGTTTATATTTCTACTTAAAAACTGGTTGTTATTAAAAACCGTAGACTCTAAAACTATTCGAAATATGTTTGAAATTTTAATAATTCACCACAGTTCTAATGTAAAAAATCTTTTAAGGGATGCATATGAAGCAGTATAAGTTTATCTAATCACCATACGCTGTGATTATTAAACGACTGTAAAAGTGAAAAAGAGTAAAATATTGTAGCTGCCGGAACGTTCAAATGAAAGTTTCTATTATTTCGAACCGTAGCCATGATTATGAAGGTAAATTTTGACGAATGAATTAATCTAACGAATCTTAGGTCGTGCAAAAATAGTGGTATATATTTATGTCCAGACATTAGATTTTATTCACGATGAACGAAAAAAATTAATAATAATAAATATGAGTCCTCCTAACTTGGCCTCATGTTGGAGAAACAGGCACAAAAAAATTAAAATATAAACTACTAACAGTTTAGTGCTACATTCACCCAACTATTAGCATTAATACTTCATAAACAAAAGAGTTATTAACAAGAAACGTGCTTTCAATGTGAAGCCAAATCTAATTAACGCTTAATTTAGAACTTAATTTGTATCAATTCATGCATAAATATTAACGTTTATGATCGATAAATAAAAAAGTTAATAACAATAAACATAAAAGTAAGAACATTTCAAAACCAACTATACTGTAATATAAGTTGTTTGAAGTCAGATATTAACATTTGTCTTAGATAAATAAAATATATGTTAATTACGTACTTTGTAATTTTTATAAAATATGTCTAATTGGAGGGAGGCAATAAAAATTGTGTTGTTTTAAAAATTATTGCAGCAGGAGTTTGTCGTAGTTTTGTGCTGTTTTGTGGCAACCAATTAAAATTGGAAACAATTTAAAAAAAGTATTTGAGGTGTAGGACACTCCAACTTTAAGTACATAGTCAATTGTACCTTTTATTATGAAATTATACGTACAGAAAATTGAGATGACAAATAATTTACATATAATTTAGGATGAAATTTAATTTGTAGACAATGAACATTTTATATTTTAAAATATCCACATGCTCTGACCAATTGAAAATTCGTTAGTAAATGATGTTGCCTAATTCTTCTTAACAACATTATTTGGTAAATAAGTTCTCAATTATTTAAATTCACAGAACCGTAGGCTTTATTAGTATTTTTAAGTCGACTGCATTGCAAACCTTTCAATTTTAGGAAGAAAAGAAGTATGGGCTTACATCGACATGAATTGACATGAAAGAATCATTAAATAATAACTAACTTTAAACTGTAATTAAAACATACACAATCATAAAATAAATCAGGTAAGTTTTTAGCATTTTCTTAGTAAAAATAATACTTTGCTTTTACTACTTTAGTACTTCTACTGTTATTTATTATAAGTGTTTCAGACGTCAAATAATAAAATACTGTATCAAATACGATGAAAATAGATATTAAAGTTACTAATGGGTTCGATTAAACCGAATGGAGTAAAGTGAAACTGCTAAATTGCCGTCAGTTGTTTAAAGATAACTGAGATAAAGTTTACACCGCCTCAGAAATATCATAGTTTGAAATCATCCGGTTTTAAGCTTCTTAGTTGCCACTTTATTTTATAGTGTTCTTAAAACTTTTATATACGTACAATTTCGTATCAAATTTTAAAGTTTTCCTTGAGCTCTCCGCAATATCGGCGAGAATTACTTTTTAATTTTAACACGTTTTTTATTTGGACCATTTATTATGAAAGTGAACCAAGTAAATTTTTGGAAAAATTTAAAAAGACAAATAATTTACATATAATTTTACTGTGAACATTTTATTGGTAAACAATTTAATTTCTTTTTCTTCTTAAACGGTTCCTCTTGTACAATTTTTTTTTGCAACATACACCAAAATACACAAACATTGTTTTATTTCGAATACAGCTTTCCTACAATCCTTTGTGCAGTAAATTTCCACCAGGAAACAGGAAAGCTTAACAAGCAGCTTAAAAGAAATTGCGGGGTAATAAAGTTGACCATAAGGCGAAATCCCTTCCGTATTTACACACAGAATTATATATAACTAAAGACGAAATTTGGGGGCAATAACTAAATATGAATAAGCACAGATGCGTAGATTATAACTTCCACAGGCTGAAGCGGAAACAGGTTCGTTGTAACACACGGAAATAACATTTCGCGAATAAAAAAATGTGGAAAAGCATAAATGACCTGTGAATGTAATTCTTAATTTACATTCTCTAATTGCTTCCAATCAATATTCTTACGGAATACCTGCAAAATAATCGTGAATGTCGTCCTCATACTAAAACTTATACCCCACGAAATGGAAGACTAAAATTTGGATTCCACATGCATTGTCCAAAAAGAAATTGTTGGATCGGATAAAAGTCTGTAAATCTCTTCTCAAATGGAATTCATTAAAGCAATTTTTGAAGCGGGTAATCCAACGAAACGAAACATGGGTGGTATACAACATGAAATGGAAGCGGTCGTGGTGTAGTCTGGGTGAGTCGTCGCAAGCCTTCGACAAAGCAGATTTACATCCAAAAAAGGTGATTTTCAGTGTTTGGTGAGATTGGAAGGGCGTCGTAAATTACGAGTTGTCCCCAAACGGCAGACCATCAACGCGACAAAGCACTGTGCTCAGCTAGACGAACTGAAGCGGGCAATTAGGCAGAAGATAACGCCAAACCACATACTGCTTTAGTGATAAGGCAGAAACTGCCGAGCTTTGGGTGGGCACCGTACTCGCCAGACATTGCTCCCTCAGTTTACTACCTCTTTCGGTCGCTACAAAACAATCTGGATGGATTTTTAACGTTTTCACTCTATAAAAATGTTAACGAGTGCTTGAATGACTTCTATGAAGAAAAGAGCCAAGGTCTCTATGAGAATGGTATAATGACTTTACCAAAACGTTGACAGCAAGTAGTTGAACAAAATTGGCAATATTTTACTAATAAAATATAGTAAATTTGTGTTTTAATTCAGTAACAAAAAACCCCAGAACTTATTCCACAACCCTATAGCTTAATTGCAACGGAGTTTGCTTATATTTGTAAATCCATACACGATTCTCTTGACGCGTAGAGTTGCTAACCGTCCCGGACTGGCCGAGACTGTCCCAGAATGGACGTTCCTGTTAAGGATCTCGTTTAAATATCAAAATGTTCCGGAATTTAAAAGAACATCAATAACCAATATCATCATTACTCTTTAAAATAATTCTTACTATAGCATACGACTACACGCCCCCATAAAGATGTTTATTTTATTTTGCCTTGCTAGCCAGTAATGTCTGCCCAAAAAGAGTATTTAGTCATATGGTTTATGACCTAACGCTCAAAACAAAATTTATTTCGACTTGCTAAAGACGGAATTGCACGTCAGATTAAATATTATGTAAATTTAAATATACACACAATCAGGGACTGAGAACGGAACGAAAACGAAAACGTTAAACGAAATTAACCGAAATTTTTTTAACCCTCCAGTGCTAACATGCGGTCTCACAGACCGACCCCCCAATTTTATCCCCGAAACTAGAAAACGCGTGTGAGAAGGGGGTTGGGCTCGTCCCTATCTTCATTATATCTATTTATCGACCAGCTCTCGTAGTGGCAAGCGTTTTTTAGCGATTTTTGCCAGTTTTTTGGGTATTTCGGTCTCACAGACCCGTGTTAGTATTGATGTTACTAATTGGATTATTATTACCATTATGTAAAACTTTGTTGGAGAAGAAGCGAACTGTGGTAGGCATAATAAAAAAGAACAAACGAGAAATACCCTATGATTTTGATAGTCTTGATGAAAATACGGGAAAACCACAAATTATTATGTTGTACAATGTACAAAGTCTGGTGTTGATATAGTGGACAAACTATGCTCAGGCTATAACTGCGCTAGAAATACGAGAAGGTGGCCTATGGTAATTTTTTATCGTATACTAAACATAGCTGCCACAAACGTATTTGCAGCATTTAATTCAAAGAGTACAGATTCAAATATGCTTCGAAAGTTTTTTTTAATATAAAGCACACTTAGAATTTAAATAATACTTATAACATAAGCTTTGGATGAATTCGGTCCCACAGACCGATGTTAGTACTCGCGTTACAAAAATCATGTTAGTACTGGAGGGTTAAGAACGAAAACGAAACCGAAAACGAAATTATTATTTTTCGTTCAAGAACGAAAACGAAATAAATATTTTCCAAAACCGGTAAAATTTATTCTTACTTCAAAAAGGACTAATGTAAAAGAAGATTTATTGGAAGATGTGTTGCTAGTAAGATTTAACGGAATGTGAAAATGTATATTGTATGGTATGTACAAACTATAAAGTTAAAGTGTATTTCAAGTTAATATAAGTTTTGTTTTTTAATCTTTTTTATTTATAACATTTAGTAAATTATCCACTTGAATTCATTCTTTTGTCTTTTTAAATAATTACAGCAGTATCTTATTTAATTCTTATGCATAGATTTTGAGTACTAAAACAAATTTAAAACAGCACTTGCTATATTTTCATATTTTTAGATAAAGATCGTGTGTCTAATTTAACCTAATCACGTTGTGTTTTTGCACCTTACGGGTGTTATTCTAAATAAAATGGTTAAATCTTAATATGTTTAACGATTTGGTAAATTTAATATGGCGATAGTTCGCCAGTCTAAAATATGCTGTCCGTGAGCATCAAACCCCATCGTCATCGTTTATATTTTAGTTGAGACGCAAATATTGTTATCGTATTTATAGAGGGTTGTGGTGACTAGAAAAAAAATTGATTTTTTGACGACAAAAAAAATATTGTGAAACCGGTTTTAACCGTTATTATTTCGGTTCACGAAAACGAAAAAAGAATTTTTTCGGTTAGAACGAAAAGAACGAAAACGGTATATTTCGTTTTTGTTCCGAATAGAAACGAACGGAATTTGTTTCGTTTTTAGTCCCTGCTCACAACTAATAAACGCAGTAAAGATGGTGAAAAAATTCTATAGGAATATAGAAAAACTATATTTGATCATTATGGACGGCATAATTTAGACTAGCGAATCGCCATATTAAATTTACCAAAATGTTAAACACATTTAACATAAAACCAAATAAATTTAGTCCATTTTATGTACCTACTCACTATAATACCCGTCAAGTGTAAAAAAAACACAACTAGTTTGTCAAACCATACATCATCAACGTCAAATGTTATATTATTAAACTGTAAAAAATGACGTCAAGTGTAGGTATATAATTTATTGATGATCCAATCAACAAATTAGAAAGAGATAATATCTGTACCGTTACTTGTGTTGCACGAAATTGCAAGGATTAACAATAAAGTTCTGAATACACAATGTATATGGAGAAAAGTGAAGCTCACCTATTTAAAGTAAGATATTTTACTGACTTGCCGAGTCTTTCCAGCATAGACGGTAATTTCGCGTTTGTGTTAAATGAATAAAAATTAGTGATGTTGTTTTCGTTCTTATAAAAATTTCGGTTAATTTCGTTTAACGTTTTCGTTTTCATTCCGTTCTCAGTTCCTCCTTTATAACCCTATAAGTATCTTTAACGTCATCTGCAATTATATTTTTAGGATAAGGAATTAACTAATGTGAAGATGCGGATTTTGCTCCACACTCTACCGATTTTTTAAATGTATTCTTAATAAATCTATCGTGCACCTCGTAATAACAATTAAGCTAACTTAAATTTAATTATACGATTTATAAAATTGAAACAAACATTTAAAACATAAGGATTGTAAACCGTCTACAACAGGGTTGATAAAAATCATGATATTTTTAAAAAAATCAAAAAAATCGATTTATTTGATTTAAATCAGATTTTTTTGATTTAAATCAGATTTTTTTTAAATTAAATCAAATGTTCATATTTGCATGCTATTTCTGTTTTGTGCTAATATATTTAATAACCAATATATTTAATTCATTGGAGAATTTTTGTTAAAATAAAAAATTAAATATAATGAATAAAAATTTCGAAAAAAATCAGTGCTAAATAGTGATGTTATATATAATTAAGTCTTTGTCTTAACAAGCAATAAACAGTATCATTATATTTATATTTCAAAGTGTAGTATATGATCTACAAAACCATGCTTGCTATTCATCATCAACTATATGTGACCTGTGATCGAATTATATGCCTGAAAATACTTGTCTAAACATGCAAATGCAGTTTTGTATGTAAGGGTATCCCAGATTCTGTTATTCAGTTCATTTTAGTTAGCAAACGTGTACACATCACATAAATAAACGCAACATAATGTCAGGAAGGAAAAGGGATAGTGTTTGGCAACATTTTATAGAAAAATCAAACAAATTGAAAGGGAAAGCTGGGAGCAGAGCAGTTTGTAAATATTGCAAAGAAGAAATACAAGGTCTGGTACAAAGATTAAAAGCACACCGTGAAAAATGTCAGAAGAAACAAATGCATATGAATGAAGTTACTGAATGTAATACAGAAGATACTGACACAGATTCTAATCCTACCACCATAGAAACAAGTCAACCGAAAGAGTTTTTTGATCCACAACCTAGTACGTCTAGAATGGATACAAATACAAATATAAGCTCACCACCTGCTAAAAAAAAAAGAAATCACTGAAAATTTATTAATGAAATCATTTGTAGTGCGTACTTCTAGTTAAAGAAAAATCTTGATAGACAAATCGCAAAAGCTATTTATGCGACAAATAGTAGTTTCAGATGTATCGAACAACCAGAAGTGATAAAAGCAATCGAAATGTTACGGCCAGGTTATTCACCACCTTCTAGGTTCGCTGTATCTTCAACATTATTAAATGAAGTGTACATGGAAGAAAAAGAAAAATGTCTTGCAAAATTAACAAATAGTTCGGTTTGCCTTTCCTTAGATGGTTGGTCAAATGTACATAACGAACCGATAATTTGCGCTACTCTAACAACAGATTATGGATCAACCTTCCTCCTTGAAAGTATAGATACATCAGGACATGCACATACAGCCGATTATTTAACAAGTATAGCAATCAGTTTAATAAAAAAGTGCAAAACTCAATATAATTGTGCAGTTTCAAGTTTCGTTACAGATAATGCAGCTAATATGAGCAAAATGAGAGAAAACATTAAAAATGAAGTAACCGATGTAAATGTGATAACCTATGGATGTTCAGCACACATTCTAAATTTACTTTCCAAGGACTTGCAGATACGCGATATTAAAGAAAATGTTGTGCATGTTGTTAAGTATTTCCGTAATAGTCATTTGGCAAGTGCTAAATATAAAGCTGCCGGAGGTAAGACGTTAATATTGCCTCAAGACGTAAGATGAAATACTCTTGCAGATTGCTTGGAAATATTTACACAAGAATGGCAGAAATTGTTACAAATTTGTGAAGAGAACAAAGACCAAATTGATTCTTTAATATTCCAAAAGGTGTCTAACATTAAACTGAAACGATCGGCAGAAGATTTTTTTAAAATAATAAAACCAATTTCCGTAACTTTAGACAAATTACAAAGAACAGATGCATTTTTAGCTGATGCTGTAGAAGCATGGAAAGAACTTGAAGCTGTTTTTGATGATACTATTACATTAAATATTAAACAAATGGCTGCATTTCAAAAACGATATGCTCAAGCTTTGACACCGTACCATTTTTTGGCTTATTTATTAGACCCTAGAAAAACAAAATTTCCTTTAAAATATAATGAAAAAGACGCAGCTTTAAAAGTAGCAGCAGAAAGTTACCCACACAGTGGTTTATTACCCATAATAATAAAATTTGAAGCTAAATCTGATCCACTTAAATCTGTTATGTTTAGTGAGGAAATTATTAATAATGTTACTCCAATACAGTGGTGGAAATCACAAAAAGATGTTTCCGATATTAATAAAGTGTTGCCAATATTAACACAACTAATGTGCAGTGTAACTTCTTCGGCCTCAGTTGAAAGAATTTTTTCAACATTTGGATTGGTCCATTCGACAATAAGAAATAAACTGAGAACTGAAAAGGCTGCAAAACTGGTATTTTTATTCCAACATTACAATACCAAAAATTTATAAATGTATATTATTATATATTATTTTAAATGAATTACGTTTCGTTACGTTACGTATAAGTATGTATTTAATACGTATATACATATAAGAACTGTTGTTTTTTTTAAAAATACTTATATACATAAATACCATATACCTAATGTTTTTTTTATTTGAGAAAATAAAATTTTATTTTGTTATAAATGTTTTATTACTTACTCATATAATAAGTGATTTAAATTGATGTTTTTTTTCACTTGATTTAAATCGTGATTTAAATCAATGATTTTTTAAAAAAAAATCACTTGATTTAAATCTGCTCAACCCTGGTCTACAAACACAAATATTGATTCAAAAGATTATGGTTAGCGCACGTCTCATTTATTTTTGATTAGCAAACGACTGGTGGAAAAGTTAAAAAGTTATTTGGCTATTATTAAACAGGCGGCCTACTTAAAACTAGCCACACAAGTATAATAACAAGAGGAATATTTTTGGAACAAAACTGGATCAAAGTTAAGCAAGTTTCCGAAGTACAATTCATACGGCAGAAAGGAATGCCAAGTATATACCTTTCGGAGCTGGCAGGTTTCTTGTTAAATGTTTACGTAAACTGTGCTTTTATGATCTCTGACCTCTTTGTATTGGTCAGAAGCCTTATCTAGTTGGCATACGCATATTGTGCGATTCCCGTTTAGACCCTTCCAGTTCAATACCCCGACACAGGGGTAGCAAACAGACTATTGTAGTCCATTGTAACATTACGTTAAATGTATTTAAATTCTTTTGGATGTTGAACGCCAACTTATCCTCGATTTAATATTTTGTATGAGGTCAGTCATGCGCAAATAGGGGATGATGTTATTCTGTGGGAATTATCGGTCATAAAGACCCCTAAACAGCTACCGAAGTAAAGAGATATTTCATTCTAAGTTAGCTAGAACCTTTAAAATTTATATCTGTACAACACAGGCACGCGTGTAACTCCAAAACAATCCAATACAACAAAGAGTCCGTCCCATAAATTACCCTTTTTTCCGGTTTTTATAAACTGTCCGAAACGTGGTCCCGAACATCCCCCACTAAATTCAATTCAAGTGACAAATCGGAAACCGGAAGCTAAATCATGTTTTAACCAATTCATGCTAATGCTGTTTATTGTGGATCAGCCATAAATCTCCCGTCCGGAGATGTTTTCTCACATGGAGTTGTGGTAAAATTTTTCCGCCGTCGCCATACACGACCTCTACAGCAAATTTCCGATTTCCGCCGCACAAGATATAAAAGGACAAAGAGGCAGCCTTTAACTTCCGACTTGACGGGAAAATAATGGCTCAATGCAAGAATTCTATCAGATTTTGTTGATATTACATAAGTACCCTCTTCACGCTGCTACGCACATTGATCGGACAAAACAAATAGAGGCTTAACAATGAATCCCCCAGCGGAAAAAATATGAACACTAAATTGCGAGATTTATTGATAGATATACTGCTACGACATGGAATTAACAGACAATATTGATTACAGAATTGCTCTGAGGTCAAAATAAATTGCTCGTCTGCTTGCTAAACTGCACGCCAAACGACAGGTTGTTTACAGATATTACTAAATCACAGTAAACAACAAATAAATGATTTAAAAGTAGGTACTTTAATACAGCAATTGATTTTTCTGTAAAACAAAAATTAGGTACTGAGTTATAAAACTCTGTCCTCTTTTTACAACCACAAACGTTTAAATTGTATAAATAATAGTATTTGAAACCTTTCCGTATTAAAAACAAAAATGTTGGGGGAAAATTAAAAATATCTGACACATTTATATCCATAAGCACCCCCATCCCATCAGATATTAAAATTATTAAACAATAATACAATAATGCGTAATATACAGGGTGTCATTAAGGCGGGATCGGTCGATTGTGGCTAAACGGTTTGAGATAGAAAGTTGATTCAAACGCTATTTCATACAGTTTTTTCTTCTGAACACGATAAAAATATTTTCATATACAGGGTGTCCCAATTATACACCGCCAAAACGTATTCCTGAGTGAAAATGTTGACCATCTGTCAAATATTTTGTTATCCGAAAATGCTTCCTTTCAAAGTTAGAGACCTCCAAAGATGCAAGAAAAAAAAAAGAAAAAAATCGAATACGTCCTAGCCATTTAAGCTTGAGCTATCAAACTTGGCCGAAATGTTTAGGTGTTTCCCATTGACTTTGTGGGATAATTAAAAAGAAAACACGTAATTGGAAGTATGATTTATAGTCAGGTCATCCGCTTACCATCTTCAGATTTTTTTACTCTGGAATAAAATTGAAAATGTCATTCGTCTATAAGAAAGTACGACTGAAGAGGAAAAAATTCGTCCCTCTTTGTTTTGTTGCTGTGAACGCAGCCGTTTTCGAGAAAATTAGCGCTAAAAATGCATCGACAAACTCTGTTTATACACCTCAAATATTTTTTTTACTAAACTTAGATGGCTAATGTCGCTTGACTTAAGGCTTAAGCGGATGACCTGACTATAAATCATACTTCCAATTACGTGTTTTCTTTCTAATTATCCCACAAAGTCAATAAGAAACACCTACACATTTCGGCCAAGTTTGATAGCTCTAGCTTAAACGGCTAGGACGTAATCGATTTTTTGATATTTTTTTCTTGCAACTTTGGAGGTCTCTAACTTTGAAAGGAAGCATTTTCGGATAACAAAATATTTGACAAATGGTCATCATTTTCACTCAGGAATATGCACTTTTTGGCGGTGTATAATTGGGACACCCTGTATACAGGGCGAGTCACCTCTATGGAACTAATAGCAACTTTTAAATTTCAAATACAACACCCCATTTTTTATTTAATATTTTTGACCGCCTTAATTTTAGCTTTGCATCAATATAAAATACAACAGCTTATTATGCGGCGTTGTCAAAAAAAAAATTATTTTCAAAATTTTTTAAGGTTTTAAGTCTTTATATAAAAAAGTCTCCTGAAGATATTTTTCGAAGTACCGAGTTGTAATTTGGTAAGGACATGCAGAAAACACTGCTCTATTTGCTCGATATGAAAAAGTTTAAATCACGCATACAGGGTGTTTATAAATAGGTGGCAACTTCCATGATTTTTAAAAGCTCGTAACTCTATTTTTTTCAAACGCCATCCCCTGTATTTTCTTATGTCAACGAATTGGTGTTTAAGAGAGCTTAATTTTTTGTTAAGTATGTCCTATACCCAAAACTCATATTTTTCTAGATATTCAAAATTTTTTCTTCTAATCGTTATTTAAACAAATAGAGTGCCGTGGAAATAGAAAAAACTGACTGTTCACTTTACTAACGTCAAAAACTTATTATTTATTTCCTGAATTATTGCATTTCCACAATGAGTTTTACTTTACAAGATCAAATTGATGTGGTGTATTGCCTGGGAGAAGGTGAAAGAAATTTTTTGCTGGCAGCAAGGTTTACACACTAAGAGACGCCACCCAAAACGAGATGCTTTTGAACAGTTGAAGGATTATAAAGAAACTGATCGCAGGCAGTTTACTTCCAATGAAGTTGAATTTCAGTGAATCGACAAGACTAAGTATCTACCTACTATTAGAACCTCAATACACAAAATCTACCAGGCAATAAACCATATCAATTTGCGCTGGTAAGGTAAAATTCATTATGAAAATGCAGTAATTCAAACTTGTTTTTGGGTAGAGCAATTTATTGTTAACAAAAAGTGTCTCCTGACTTTTCTTCGTATCTGCCACCGTTTGGCGAGGAATTTGATTTATTTTATTGTTCTTGCAATGCAAACGTTAGAAGCAAAAATTAATTGTCTTTTTTGATACGAAGACCTTTCAAATAACTTATTTAAAAATATATATTTTAATTTAAAACAAATAATAATTAGTAAAAAAGTATTACAATTTAATACCTCAAAAACATTTTCATTACATTAAATCTAATGAAATCTTTAAAAGAACTAACGACCAACAAAATGTTTTATAACAAATACCAGAAAGCAAGCCTGGAAAGCTTTTTCAGAGACACCCTGTATATTCACGAGTCAAAATTCGTACTTCACAGTCGAATTTAAACAAGTTATTTTAAACTTTAAAATGTGTTTTCGACCATCTTAGGACCCCCCTTGACTGCAAAAATACAAAACATTTTAAAAATCTGGTTTTATTTTAAACGATCAAATATTCGCCGATTTGCTCTGCTAGTTAAGTGTTCCCTATAATGCTTTAGAACCTACAATATTTGCACATTCACAAAAAAAGTAAATATGAAGTTCTATTAAAAAGATCAAAATTAAATTAATCTCGAGTTTCTTATTTTTGCAATATATGATTCGTTCTTGGTTGTAAATAAAAGTCTAATTACAGATATCTGGCAAGAATTTAATAACTACACGAGACGAAATAGGACGCAGACATTTTCTTTTATTCGTTACTATATTTAATTACCTGGCTGCAACATTTTCGAGCAAAAAGGATGTTTCCTTACCTGTAACAAAAAAAAAAGTATAAAAACATGTGCACAATACGTCGTCAATTTTGTTTTTAATATTACTTAAAAAAAAACAGTTGTTTGGCCATCATACCACACAATATTCTACCTCTAAAATTTCGTAGGCCATAACCGTTAACGGGCCACCACACACCAAACGTTCAGACTGTTGTGGAATAACATATGCAAATTTAGAACAAATAAGGTATAATAAGGGCAAATAATTAAACTAAACCATTAAGGTCGTTGTTTAACATGCCGATGCTAAGAGAAACGCAAGGTAAGCCTTATGAACGAAAGTCTGAACAAAAACAGCCAACTTAATTACAGATCAAGCCCTGGGTTACAGGATTAACGCAGCTAGCTATTGTTTTTACACATTTTTTATCCATCCAAGGTTTAATTTAACTAAATTAAGTAAATTAATTTGATTTGTTATGCCACATTACAGCTACAAATTTCAATTATTTTTTTCATTATTTTTCCCATCGTATAACTACAAAACAATTATTACGATTTGTCTTTAAGACAGTCGTATGCAGTGGCGGCGCGTGACCTAAAAAAGTGGGGGGGCACAACTTATCCATGTATATTAGCTACACTTTATTTTTAAAAAAATCTGGGTTTACCTTAATAGTGCTTTATAATAAACCACATTAAGTTAAAAATATAAAATAAGCATTATTTAACAAAAATAATATCTGAAGCTCCAAAATATCAAACACTTTATTATACACCATATTAAGCAACAAAAATAAAATAAGTATTATTTAACAAAAATAATATTTCAAGCTCCAAAATATCAAAAACTATTATAAACCATATTAAGTAACAAAAATAAAATAAGTAGATATTATTTAACAAAAATAATTTTTAAAGTTCCAAAATATTAAAAAACTAAGAACAAAGAATATACCCTTCATAATAGTAAAAAACAACAAAATATATCTTTAAAAAAACATCATTCTTCTGTTTTTATCAGCAATAAAATTATTAATTAATTTTTCTAAATGCGATTCATTTAAAATCATGTCAGCCACAGTTTCTTGTTCTATAGCCATTAAAGCCAGGCCATTTAATCGTTCATCGCCCATAGTACTTCTGAGATAGGTTTTTAGTCTTTTTAATGTGGAAAAAAATCGCTCGGCTGAGGCAGACGACACAGGACAACAAAGAACAATTTCAAAAAGTTCCCACACACAAAATAACATTTGTTTTAATTCATTGTTTAAAAATTTTTCCGCACATTCCTCAATACTTAATAAATTGTTTGTTTCTGCCAGTAAAATATTTCTATAAGTATATATTTATTTGATTAATTAAGGTGT
Organism: Elmis aenea; assembly: GCA_947652605.1. Lineage (NCBI taxonomy): Eukaryota > Metazoa > Arthropoda > Insecta > Coleoptera > Elmidae > Elmis > Elmis aenea. The sequence goes on along the minus strand of OX393581.1, from coordinate 11,962,957 downwards.
TGTTATCAGTAGTTAACTTGTAAAAATTATTTATAACTTCAATATCGGTGTAATTTATTTCACAATTCAAATCAGTTAAGAGTCGCACAATTTTATTAATCATGCTGTAGTCGTTTTCAGAGAATCGCTTTCGCAAATTACCAACAACTTGATCAATTCCTCCGTACAGTATATCAACGCGTATTAGATCTTCGACAGATTGAAATCTAAAATTTTCTTTTCCTCCAAAATCAATTTTTTTTGGAATTTTTCTTTGCCGCGGTAAAGCAAGTTCATTTAGGTCAAATCCCAAATTTTTGATTTGAGTTCCAATAGATTTCATTTTTTCGAGAAGCGTCTTAAACGCTTTTTCGTTTCTGTAACTAAGTATAGTGGTGACAGTTGCATTAAATTTTGGATATACACTGGTTATCAGCAGAGAAGCTGATTGAAGTTCTTTTGATAACGAATCGGTTATATTTAATATGAATTCCAAGACAATTAAAGAAAAAATAAACTTCTCATCTAATATTAATTTTAGTGCACCACTAGCTTCTGCTGCCACTTTTGGATTATTTGAATCTTCAGATATTGTTTTTAGTGTTTCTACTATAGCTGGTAACAAATTTAAAACAGTTTTAACAGCAACCTGTCTTACTGTCCATCTTGTTTTAGAGAGACTCTTTAATGTTCGTATTGTCGTAATGTCCTTATTGTTAATGTACCCAACGCACCAACCAATGTAAAAATCACTAATTGCTAATGATAAATTGTAAATACGATATACGAATATATGATTTTTATACTATATAAAGTTGTGCAGAAAAAAAATTTGTAGTCTGATCTATTAATACTCGTAATTATGTGAAGATTGTGAAGTTTTGATTTGAAAAAAGTGGGGGGGGGGGCGACGCGCCGCCTTTGGTCGTATGGCAGCTTGTTCTTGTCCAATTCTGTTTGAGATTTCAGTTTCACGGTTTCCATCACTATTTATATTAACACCGAGATATTTATATCATTCGTACTCTTGATGATTTGGTTTTGAAGTTGTAAGTCGGCGGCATGACCTCCAATAACAAGGTACCTATTCTGTTTTTTCATTGTTGATGTTTAAGCTCTACTTCTGATATTTCTCGTTTAATTTTCTGGGCATGTATTTTATGTTGTCACTGTCTTCTACCAATACTAGTTAATCATCAGCAAAATATAATGTGTACAGTTTATTATGTCCTAGGTTAGTGATGGCGAACCTAGGACACGCGTGTCAACAGTGACACGGCGCTCCTTTTTGGGTGACACGCAACTCAAATTTCATTTAATTTTTTTTTACAAATCACTATTTTTTTTTAATCATTTAGGTTAGGGCGGTTTTCACAGGAGGCGCTACTCTGCCGTTCGTTTCGGTATCCTGCGCAATGGAAAGTACAAGCATACACTGCTTCGTTTATAGCGTAGCGGATTATTTTATGAAGTTGGTCATGCTTTTGTGCAGTTCAGAGAAATAGAAGGAACAATAAATTTTATGAAATATCCAGAAGAAGTTATTTTTACAAATCTGAAGTTAGATGTGTTCAATTGGTTAGATTTAAATGCCTTAGAAACGCAATTAGCAAAATTCCAATCTAGCTGTATTTGGAAGCAAAAGTTAATTGATCTTAGATCCGATTTGGAAGCACTTGCACGAGACCGCTTGCATAGAATGGATCCGGGAATAATAATTCTGACAACATTCTGTAAGTGTAGAATTCCATCCCGGAAACTTTTGACGCTCTGAAAATACTTGCCAAAGCTTATACTGACCATTTTTTCGTCAACATACTCCCGCGACACTTTGTTTTCGACTCTAAATAAAATAAAAACAGACAGGATTAATAAATTGGTTGATGATATTAGTGCTGCTTGCGTAGCTTTAAAATGTGCGAATTATAAACCTTCCATAAAAGAGCTAGCTTTAAAAATACAACACCAAAAAAGCCAATAAATAACATGTATGTTACAGTTTTTTTTAAATTTTTTTTTGTTTAAATAAACCACAAATAGATACCTATAAACATTTCTATTTGTCATGCTATTCCACGATTACAATGATTGTTTATCATTCATCTTATTTTTACGTTTACAATACGATATTTTTTGAACCAAAAATTGGGGGTCGTTATGTACACGGGGACGTCTTATGTATATTGAAAATCTTAATTTTGGGTTCGAAAAATTAGAAATCGTCTTATAAACAGGGGTGTCTTATTCACGGAAAAATACGATATATGTAGGTGACACGCCACTCATGTAGCATCACCTGAATTTTTAATTTTTGACACGCAGGCTTGAAAAGATTTGCCATCACTGTCCTAGGACGATGCCCATGGTTCTACATTTTTGGTTCCAGTTTTCTGGCTTCGCTCATACAGTTTTGCTAAAAGTAATGTAACGGATCAATATCTCGTCTCGTGATACTTTTACAAAAAAAAAGGTTGGAATAAAAGTTGTTTTTGGTAATTTACCACATAACCTAAAATTATTTTAAACTATAAAGTGTTTTGTTATTGCGCACCGATTCGTCACTTTGTTTTCTTAAATAGAACACCCTGTATATTTTGCGCTTTTTAGATGCAACATCAAATTGTCTTTCAAAAATGTGTATGTTTGTATGTGCCTAAAAACAATCGTTTTTGAGTTATTAAAGTTTTTATGAAAATTTTGACAGAAACTCTACTTTAAGAAAATATTGATATTTCACAACATAGCAATGTCAGAACGAATTCCTTTGAAGCTTTGTTCGACAATAGTGTCGTAGTGATTGCTGACTAGTTTACATTTAAAAAATAATACACAGGGTGTTTTTTATGCTCGGTCCAAAAGGTTAAATAAACTTCAAACAGGGATAAGTCAATTTTTTTAAATGGAACACTATATATTTTTACATATTCTTATCGATAATTTTATTATCTTTAAAATTTGTTATGTTTAAAATTAATATTTCTCGAGTTATTGCGGTTTTCATGATAATTAATGGGCACAAACAAAATATTTAACAGAAATTAGTTAGTCGGCTTTAGAAATACCTTGATAATTTGTTTTAAATGTCAAATAACGTTCTATGTTCATCTTAAAGTTATATTTTTTACCTGATTATAATTAAATCTTTTGCAAGTTCTGTTTGCAGTAGAATCAGAAAATATATACATACTAAAACGCTGATACCTACCAACGGTCTTTTTTTATTATTCATTATCAAATGGTTTGGTTTTATTATTATTCACACAACATAAATTTAAACCTACAACAAATTAATAAACATACCCCTTTCTTTATCCAATCATGGTAAACTTATGCTGTTTCAAACTTCCAGTATAACAAAATCCAATATCAAACATCATAAAAAATGTTTTAGAAGCTGCGTCTCATTTAATTTATATATAAGTACATAAAAAATTGCCATAAAAACTGCCGTAAAAATGTTGTCGAATCATCCGTTCATAAAATCACCTAAAAGCAATCATCCTTTGAAAAATATAATAATCGATATCACAAACGAGAAATGTCACAGCTAGTGCGACCTACATTAATGACCTTTATCTATAAATTGCACGCAAGCATCAACAACGAAGATTTATTTTGTGTACAATATACAGGGCGTCCTAAACCACGCACTTAACATGGAGATCTCACTTATGTTCAGGGCTACGAGGTCAGGTAAATTGGGACAAAGCTGCGAAATTTGGTATTGAATTATTGCGGCTGCAGATGTCACTAAAAGGGGTGGTTTAACAATACAAGGTTGGTTAAAAAAATGATTCTATAGGAAACAGGGGAGCAAAATGAAAAACAGCCAGCTAAGTTGGATGGGTCATCTCACAAGAATAAATGGGAGTAGAATAGTGAAACAAATATGGAACAAGGGTGTTGACAAGAGAAGAGAATGATGAAGGCTCAGAAGAACCTGAATTGGGAAAAAAGCCAAGATATTTCAGAAAAAAAAATCTAAACTGGATGCCATTTTGGAACGCACCAAAGGTGGAAATGGATTACTTAAGGCAGGGGTAGCCAACCTTTTTATGTCCGAGTGCCAATTTTTAAAATTTCCACATTTTGAAATGCTGGCATGCCAGGTTACTTTTGCGATGAATTAAAAAAAAAAACATTACTGAGTGCGAGGAGATAAACAGTAAATATTACAATATTTGTATTAATTGGATATTTTTTATTGACTACCTACTACTAGAAATTTGTAATTAAACAATAACAGCTAAAGATACATAACTAAAGTTTTTAAAAAAAATTATATATTTCGCCAATAGAAAGATAAAATTAGACAAAAACAATAATTGCACATTACGTGTACGTACTTTTCAAACAACATTAATTAAGTAGGTACGTACAATAAGAATTAAAATATGAGTTTTTAATGCGATTTTTGTTGTTGAATGCTTTTCGTTAAGTTTTTTATATCAGGTTGGTATTTCGTTACTTTTAATAAAATGCTTGTTGAACTAGATTTTCCGTTTGTGTATTTTTGAATTTATTTTTGATCAAATTCGTTTGTGAAAACAGTTACTCACATGCATATGTGGAAGAAAATATAGTTAAAATAGCCGATGCTAATTTTTTTAAAGATTTGAACTCTTCTGGAAACGTTTGCCAGGCATTAATAATTTTGCTTTCAGCATTATTATATATTTATTCCTCTAAACGTTCCCTTTCAATAATCTCTAAATTTTCCCTTAAGTTAATAAACTTTTGCTTAATTGAATTTTTAAATTTTCTTATTTTAACCATTCAAAAATTACCAAATCAAGTTTGATTACGTCTGGGTAAATTATGAATTTTGAAATTCCTTCGAAATTTTTAAATTGACAAAATTGCGAAGAAAATTCATCTATTATTGATTCCACAGCTGTGGTTAAGTCTTCAAGTCAATTAAATTTGATTTATTTTAGTTTGACGAGTCGGATTTTCTATAAAAAAAATTAATTTGGAAAATATTTGAAGGCATGAGAAGCAACATCTCGTTTAAATACTTGTAATTCTGTTTGAAATTCGCATAGTTTCGAAACAAAATGCATGTATTTTATTTGAATAAATATAATTTGGTGTTTTAATTCATTATTTAAAAAAAAGTAACCTATTACTTTTCAAAAATTTTAAAAAAGCAATTATTTCTTCCGCATGCCAATAAAACGCGTGCCATAGGTTTGCCACTTCTAACTCAAGGTGTCTAACATTTTCAGAGAATATAAAGACCATCCCAAAACAATCGCGCGCAACTTTTCCACTCGTGCGTAATATGCTTCTACAACTCTTGGTATGTAATATGCTATTAAAGATAACAAAAACTGCAGCTACAAATTATAGCGCAGCATAATAAGAACTTGTCGAACTTCAAACCTATCAAATCCCTATAACACGATGCGTGAGGCATCGTTACTAAGTAGACGTGAAAAACTGACGGAAAAATATGCCCGCGATGGGAGATATTTTAAACATCAGGTCAAGTTTTCCTACCTCCAGTAAAAATTGAAAGAAAAATTTAAGCGGCACGTCAAGTAATCCATCGAGAAGTCGAGAAAAATATTTAGTAAGTGTTAGAATCGATGCTGAAAAAGCAGGAAAAGTAATTGATTTCTTATAGGTAAAAAGCGTATTTTTTCATGATGGATGGTTGAAAAGGGATGCAGAGGAATGGGTTCAAAACTTTCAAAAGCATTGTAACAATCGGAAGGGCTGAACTTAAAGATAATAAATATATTAAAGATATTGATATAACAATACTTTCTTCATAGTAAAAAGTTAACAAAAATTTAAACTAAATTGCAACAGCAAACTATTATTCAAGAAATTAATAAAACTGTTTTAAAGGTTTTGAACATTGGCTGAAATGGATTTTCATTTAAAAAGGCGTTAGTCTGGCTAATTTTGAGCAAATTAAACGATAAAGCTTAAGTCTTTTTCAACACCTTTGCAAACGTTAAACTTTTGGATTGTTATTTCCGCTTTTAAAAGTCAATTTTCTTCACAAATGTTCATATAATGTTTCTGGTCATTTATTGTGCCCCAACTAAAATGTTTCTTATATAGATTGAAGTTTGCAGTCCACAAAAGCGACGACATTTTAGAAAGATGGCAGTTTTGTGGTTGGTTTGCACCTAAATAAAATTTGATATGAGACCGTTCCCAAACAATTTTCCATACCTATGTTACTCGCCAGTCAACAGTTTTCAAAATTTGTGTCCTGCTCTTATCATTAAGTACCTATATATTTAAAAATATAAGGATTCCTGCAAACATTCAATAATACATGTTGGACCTCCTTACAACTTGATGTAGGTATGTACCTACGTATATACTTATGTGGGGTGGACTAAAAGTCACTCAAAAGTCTGTAGCAGCTAAAAGAATCAAGTGAAATACAGGGTGTCCCAATTATACACCGCTAAAAAGTAGGTGCATATTCCTGAGTGAAAATGATGACCATTTGTCAAATATTTTGTTATCCGAAAATGCTTCCTTTCAAAGTTAGAGACCTCCAAAGTTGCAAGAAAAAAAATAAAAAAAATCGATTACGTCCTAGCCGTTAAAGCTAGAGCTATCAAACTTGGCCGAAATGTTTAGGTGTTTCCCATTGACTTTGTGGGATAATTAGAAAAAAAACACGTAATTGGAAGTATGATTTATAATCAGGTCATCCGCTTACCATCTTCAGATTTTTTTTCTCTGGAATAAAATTGAAAATGTCATTCGTCTATAAGAAAGAACGACTTAAGAGGAAAAAATTCGTTCCTCTTTGTTTTTTGCTGTAAACGTAGCCGTTTTCAAGAAAATTAGCGCTAAAGATGCATCGACAAACTCTGTTTATACACCTTAAATATTTTTTTTACTAAACTTAGTTGGCTAATGTCATGCTTGACTTAAGGCTTGTTCATAATTAAGCGGATGACCTGACTATAAATCATACTTCCAACTACGTGTTTTCTTTCTAATTATCCCACAAAGTCAATAGCAAACACCTAAACATTTCGGCCAAGTTTGATAGCTCTAGCTTAAACGGCTAGGACGTAATCGATTTTTTGATATTTTTTTCTTGCAACTTTGGAGGTTTCTAACTTTGAAAGGAAGCATTTCCGGATAACAAAATATTTGACAAATGGTCATCATTTTCACTCAGGAATATGCACCTACTTTTTGGCGGTGTATAATTGGGACACCCTGTATAATTTTAACAAGATGCTGTTTCGACCTACACATCTTGTAAAACGATAATCATTTTAAGAGATCTTGTTTTAAATCGCCTTATTAGGACGTATACCTACTGTGACCTGCAAGATAATTCGAAAACACTCGACCCTACAGCACCGAACAATTTTCTGTGCGCTTATCTGATTGAGCAGGTTTTTGTTGATAAGCCAAACTCTTCGAATGAGTTAAAAAAACATATCGCCGAAGAAATAAACAATCTACCACATTAAGTTTTAAGTGAAGTAAAGATGAAAGAAGCTTACATTTGTAAACTATCCGAAGGCTGCCATAAAATAGATGTAATGTTTCATACCTAATAGCAAAAATAAACTATTTGATCTTCTAATACAATCTCCTTCCCGGAATTGGACCCGCTTTGATTTCGTGACATTTCGGCCATGGTATTTTGTTTTTTTTTTCAAATTTAAATGAAAAGACCAAGATAACATGTTTGAAACGTAATAATCAAAGAAGACCCGGGAACGAAGATTGTAAGATGGACAACGGCCGCGAAAGCCTGAAGATTAAAAAATATTTGACCTTATAAATAATTCTTGATGAAAGTTTCCATTTCCATTTATCTTGGCAAAAGTTACAACAAAAAGAAATTAAATTATTACTTTAGGCCCACGCCGTATAAGGAAAGTTATACATTACCAACTTTACAAAAAGCGGCAGTCTAAATGTCACTTCTTACAGAATCAATAAAGGAGAATGTTAGACGAAGAGGATTAATACAAACCCCGCATTGCAAATTGCTAAAGAAAATATGGTTTTCGATTTCTTTACAAAACAGCGATATATAGGGTGTTCCTTCGGAAGGAAATTCCCTATCGAAAATTAAGGGTGTCCTTTATATAATTTTTTCCCTTAGACTTCTCTTTTCGGAGTTACACCCCCCCCCCCCTAAAAAAGAGTAATAAAATTAGGTTTTTATTTTATTTCTCAAATTTGGATATATGTGGAAGAATGTTATTTGATAGATGTTTTGTACCTATTAAAAGGTTTTCCATAGTTATGTTTTCAATCATCTCCCACATTCACAGGGGGCTGAAAAGTGCAACCCCTGAAGATTTTTTATCACAACTTTTTGGAGGCTTGTCATTTTGCAAATTTTTCATTGAAATGCTTGATTTATTTAGAAACTCGTTTTATTCTTTGACTTTTTTTGCTAAAACCTACAGTCTTTGAGTAAAAAGTAAAATAAGTGAACACGAACCATTAAATATTTTAAAATGAAACAATTCATTTTTGTGGTTACCATGGTTTGTTAATGTTTATAGTGAGTAGAATTGACGGGTGTTTTCGTGTTGTCAGCTCTAAAAGTTTCAAAATGAATTACATCTCTCAATTCTACTCAATATGTACATTAACAAACCATGGTAACCCCCAAAATAAGGCGTTTTATTTTAGAATATTTAATGGTTCATGTTGATTTATTTTACTTTTTACTCAAAAACTTTAGGTTTTGCAGGTAAAAATAAAGAATAAAAACTAGTTTCTAAACAAATCAAGCTTTTAAATATACTTTTTAAAATGCACAATTGTAAGCCTCCAAAAAGTTCTGATTAAAAAAAACAACAGGGTTCTAACTTTTGAGCTCCTTGTGAAGGTGGGAGATGATTAAAAATATAACTATAGGAAACCTTTTAATAAGTGCAGAACATTTACCAAATATCATTCTCCTACATACATCCACATTTAAGAAATAAAATAAAAACCTTATTAGTTACCACTCCTTTTCAGGAGTTACTCCGAAACTAGACGTCTAAGGAAAAATTTTTATATAAAAGCCCCCTCTTGATTTTCGATAAGGATTAACTAACCTCCCGGATTTTTTCGCAATATTTAAGAAACACCCTGTATAGGAGCAATTACTTATAGGGTATAATCTCCATAAACTAATCGACAAAAACTACAGCCAGCCCTGTGCAAATGCGTATTTGCACGTCATATTAACACATAGCAATTCAAATTCAGTTAAATGAATATTACCTATAAATTGGCGTTAATTTCAACAGATAAACGTAGTAATTAATTTTATATTTTAAGAGGAAATTATCATACACTTGCAGGCTATTATGATAAAATGACATAAATTCGTCGCGACTTTATTTCTCGTATTTTAATTCATTTCTGTAATAAAGCTGACAAACATGTATTTAAGTTCCAAGTGCAGGTTGTGATGTAGAGCTTCATACTAAACAGTATTTTTATTACACCTCGGACTTAATTAAATAAAAGTTTGCAGCCAGGCGTGCAAACGGGACGGGCGCAAATAAAACGGATGAACTTTATTTATATTCACTTGAACTGTATAATGAAATGATAGAATATAATACTCGCGAATTAAAAATGAGTTATGCGAACAATATGCAGAAACGCTACCATCTATGAAATGTTTACAGAAATGATACTGAATATTTATATGGAGTTTATGCTATCTTATGAATATTCAAGAGGATTCAACTTATTCCGTGTTTACCTGAAACTGAACATATTTCACCCTAAGTTAATTATGAAAGAACACTAAGATTTATATAAGTAATTCTTCAAGTGCAATGCGTCTGAATTATTTTATGCATAATAGCATACATTCTTGTTAAAACGGGTAGATTTATGTAGGCTGAACACCTGTAACGGCGACCAAGCGGCATTACAATTTATTATAAATGCTAATTAGGTGTTTTTTACACTGTGCAACACTTTGCCACAACTTTTTGTGCTACTACTGAATGCTAAACGTGAAATTACTAATACACATGCAGGTTTTTTTGCTACTGAAAGCGTAAAACGTAGCTTTACGAGATACATACACTCAATTTTAACATAAACGATGTGTTTACCATAAAATTACGGCTGAAAGTCAACCCTTTTACACCACTACAACTTTTGCTGTATGTACAATAAATCATTGGTTTAAAATGCAAATTTTTCTAAATTCTTACTATAACTAGGTATAGTTTTTACCTATGTAGTCAAATTTCGATAATATTTCATACCATTAAAATCTAGTTTACAGGATAAAATCGTTATTATTTAATACTATATGTAATTTTTTCAACCGTAGCTATTTTATAATTAATGATGGCTGTTAATATTTATTGCACTATATTAGCTAATGTCATAAAATATATAGTTTTCATACGCGAATTTCCAGTTTCGACTATGCAGGGTTTTCTAAAGATATTTACCACCATCAGTGTTTACCTAAAAAGGCAGGGTCACGATATGTTGTCGCTAGAATCTGATCAAGGCTGTGTTTGTTGCATCAACAACATCAAAACTAAATGTTTTGAGGAAGTAATACGTGCCACTGGCAATTTCTTCAGAAAGATAGGGAAAAAACTGAAAAGTTAATTATTAAATGTAATTTTCGCGATAGCGTTGGCTATGAAACCGTCAGAGATAAAATCGAAATTCTTCTATTTACCAATGCGCGCATCCTTTGCAAGTAAAATGGTGCAAATTTAATTAAAAATCTTTAACGGTTCCGGAGAAATAAGCGAAAACCGGTTTCCCCTATATTAAACGCCTATTCAAGTGGCATAGATTTAGTTATACAACTTCTCAAATCATAGCGCTTTTGCAGGGGTTTCGTTTTTGACGTTTTTCTCCGGAACCGTTCAAGATTTTTTCAAAAACTTTGCACCACTTTACTTGCAAAGGACGCGCGAATTGGTAAATAGAAGAATTTCGATTTCATCTCTGACGGTTTCATGGCCAACGCGACCGCGAAAATCACTTTTAAAATTCAACTTTTTAGTGTTTGCCCTATTTTTCCGAAGGAATGGCCAGTGGCACGTATAACTCTGGAAAACATTTAGTTTTGATGTTGTTGATGCAACAAACACAGCCTTCATCAGATTCTAGCGACAATATATCGTGGCCTTCCCTGGTAAGTGTGGTATGCGTACCCCTGGAGGGTATACGAGGGGGTTTCAGGGGGTGCGCACCAGATATTTTGTTTTACTTTAACGTTTGTGGAAAGCAATTCATTAAAATTTAAAACATGACAATGGTGTGCTGTAAAAATGCACACTTGAAGCAACATTTAGATAGTTTGCACGAAAATCTCCGTAAATATTTCCCTGAACCAGATAGCAAATTTGACTGGATAAAGACGCTTTCATTATCAGTGTTCAAACGTTGCTAGATACCCTCATAGATGCAGAAGACGATAAGCTCTTAAACCTGGTTTCAGATGGCTTTCAAAATTTGAGCAAAATACACGGACATCATTTTGGTTGGGCGTTAGTTTTGAATATCCAGCTCTATCGGAAAAGACTATTAAGTATCTTTTACTTATGTTTCGTATAAAAAGTATGGAAATGGGGTTTTAAAAAAAAATGAAGGTATAACGCGTAGGGACAATATTAGAAACAAAACTCACAGAGAAAACCTGAAAGTACAACCAATAGAACAAAACATCCAAAAGGCACAACTAAATTGGCTATATAGAATGGAAGAAGATAGGATACCTAGGGAAGCATATGGAACGCGAACGGGAGAAAAAAAATTGAAAGGAAAACCAAAGAAAACGTGAAATGAGGAGGTAAAAGAAACTTCCACAAACTGAGTAAGTTTAGAGAACTAACAAGAAATAGAAAAAGATAGAGGGAAGCATAAAATAACACATTCGTGAAAAGAAACAAAATCCTCACACCTAACGGTAGAGAGCAGGAAGAAGAAGAATGAATAAACTATTAATTTGTACTAATTATATGTCGCTCAACTCTCTTTAAAAAAAAAAGAAACAAAATAAATTCCACAACAATATATTCACACATTTTCTTATAATGTTAAAACAGCTGAAAAATTGCAGTGCTCTATTACATCCTAATAAAATTACAGGTAACAATCATTTTCGCAAAAAATATTATAAACATTAAAAGATGTTTATATTTCGTACAAGCAAAATCAGAAAATTTTAAATAATCGTAAAATTCAGCACGTTCAAAAGCGAAGATTTTTTTCGTGCAGAGAATCTTTTTTTTTTTTTAAACAGTTCCAGGTCGATAGTTTATGGTGTAGAATAAAATAACATTCGGGATACTTGCCATTAAGCATGCAAAATACTGCGACTGCTTTCACCAAACACATCTCTCTCGATATTTTTACAAGCAAACACTACCATGCACCTACATGAATCTAAAAGATTGCAAAAACATACATTCGATCGTCTATTTTTACACAACACAAAACGAAATTCCTCAGATGTGTTTGAATAGAACTTGAGTACATCTCGTCGCGGCCTAAATTGAGTTTGCATAGCTATCGCAAAATGGGGATATTATTACTAGCGCATATCTAAAATGCACCGACTGTGTATTCCGAGAAATAAATTAAACAAAGAAAAGTTTACAAAAAGACCTCCGAAGTTTTGTGTCATATCTTTGTTCAATGCAAAACTATAATAATTGTAAAAATATCAAATGTAAGAAAGTAGCTAATAAAAGGGGATTCAAATGAATACCGAAATTGTGTTAAGAAACATAGTAGGCTTAGCAGATCGGTGTAATTATGTGGTACGGTGGTCTCTGATACTTCTGGTGGTGCTACAGCAGCTAATAGATCTAGCAAGTCTATTCGAATTAGTTCCGAAGAACTGTTAAAGATGGCCGCCCATTTAAAAGTGTGCACGTAAGAAGATTTACGTTGTCATCGATTTTTGATCACTAAAGATTTCAAACCATTGGAAATTCACCGCCATCTAACAAAACAGTACCTAAAGCTTATCATGAATGTCTCAGAGGCAAGCGTACGAGTGGGCTAAAAACTTTAAAAGGTGGAGTTAGTAACGTAGTGGAAGCACTCTAAGACCAGGCGCTCAAAGTCATTGCTCTGGTAATGATTGCGACCCACAATTCGCCAAAAACGACAAGGTTAGTTTACTGATGGTGTTTGCTTCAGCATGATAATGCAAGTCCTCATTCCCCTCGCAGAACGGTTTTAACCGTCCACGATCTCAAAATAGGATGTCTTCCTTATCAAGCTTATTTCCCCGAACTAGCACCTTCGAATCTCCACATTTTTGAAGCTATCAACGAGAACATTGGTGGATAATAATTTTAAAACAAAAAAAAAACGATTCATGATTGGTTACGCACACGCCCAAAATACTTTTTTCAGATACTATTAACGCTTTAGTGCACCATTCGGGCAAATGCATTGTCCATGGGGATAATTACGTTGAAAAATAAACAAATGTTTGGCAATTATATGTAAAAAATATGTTAAAAATGCGAAAGTTATAGAGACATATCAGTTCTTAGTAAAGTAGAAAAATTATATGAAAGAATTTTAAAGAAGAGGTTAAGAAAACATTTTGAAAAACTTGGAAGAGGCGCAATGTGGCTTTAGACTGGGTAAAAGCATATAAGATCAAATTTTTACGTTGACAGTTAAGTGAAAAAACAATGGAATATTCAAAGAAGCTGTACTTGTGTTTTATCGGTCTGTCTAAAGCCTTCGATAGAGTGCCAAGCGAAAAGATATGAAAGATATCGACACAAAGTAGAGTGGCAGAAGGATTGTTAAACGCCATCAAGAGTACGGGAATTTATAGGAACAGTGGGAGTAAGACAAGGAGGCAACTTAAGTCCACTGCTCTTTATAATTCTTATAAGTCATAAGACTTTGTACTTCAAAAACAATAAAAGCCGGTACTAAGCTACATGTTTTGTTTTTGTAAATTGGCGACATTTGATCTTGTTTTACAAAGGATTGTTAAAAATTCACGGTCGATGACTTAATTAAAGGTAACACAACAAAAACTTATAACTTTTCGATGTAAAAAAACACTTGAAAATATCAGACAGTTATTAAGTCCCGAAAGGTATTTTAGCCTATCATAAATCATATGCCCACCAGACAGTAACAAAATAAAGTGCAACTTGGGTTTAACTTTTTTATTGTCCGCACTCCTAGTCCGTAGTGTATCTACCGACAATTTCTATTATGCATTGTTGTGCATTAACACTTTTATTATTGTGCAGGAGTGCAGGGCAGTTTTATTTACTTTTTAATGTAGTTTCTCATCATCATAAAATTTATGGAGCTTAACGAGAAGTTGGCACTTTTTGTTCTCTGTCTAACATAATTTCACTAAAGCTATTTACAACAGCATCCCTTATACAGAGTGGATTTGTAAAAAAAGCGAAGACCAAGGAGATCTCGATAACTATTGGAGATGCGAAAATGGTTAAATTAATAAGTGTATTTTTACGTTCTTAATAAGAATTTGAATTGAATATGTGCAACATGTACAAAGTTCCTAAAATATTAGAATATTAGAAAAACTATTCACGTTTTATTAAATGTTGTGAAAAACAAAAGAGGTGAAAGTAGATGATATCCTGGACGCCTGTAAGGTAAAAATCCGATGAAAAAACTTGGAAAATCAGCAAAATCATAAAAAACATCAATGTTTGAGCGTTCGAATTATCGCAAACATTAATAATGTTTAAAAAAAAGCGTCAGGCAAATGGCAAACTGAACGTGTCAAAAGTGTGCGAAAACTATCCCCAAAAACACCACTGACGAACGAACAATAGGACAATCGAAAAGACACTTGACTGGTGTCCTGGAACGAATCAAAGATCAACCAAATATGCTAGAAAATGTCATCGAGTGCGGCGAAACTTGTACAATTAGTACGGTGCTAAAACAAAGAGGTAATCGGTGCTTTTGAATGCAATTTAGAAGACACCTGATTCACCAATAATAAAAAAGCAAATCGAAATTGAAGGTTAAGTTCTTTACAGAGGTCTCTTGACCAAACTGAAAAAGCGTGTAAAAAAATTATCAGCTTTGTGAAAAGATAACGCTTGTATTCTGCTTCAAGATAATGCGCCAACCCATTAAGCCATTACTGTCGAGCAATTTTACGACGGTAAACGAATTCCAGAGCTCGAGATCCTTCGGTCTCGCCGTATTTAACACAAAAATTAGAAGCGTGCTGAAGAGAAGTCCAAAACGGTGGACCTGTTGAACGGGTTGCCCACTAGTAAGCTGCTGCACTTGTACAAACAGTGGAAAACTCGTGTGCAGCGGTGTGAAGATAGGGAAGGTCCCAAGGACCAGCATTTTAAACGGCATAATCGTTAGTTTGTAATATTTTGGTAATAAAGCGTAGGTATATATTGTACCAATACCAATACCTCCATTATCAGTTACAAGTTACAAGTACCTAGCAATTAAATAACGAATATAATAAAAGAATCAGTATCTATTAATTTGTAAAGACAAAATTATTACATCATTACATGGTCACACACTAATACAAAACCGTTATTTTATATTAAAAGTTTTCATTTAACATTTCGTACATTGAAAATACAAATATTTATAATCCATAACTGCTTGACTGCTATATTTTTCGTACGTTTTCTATTAAACATCAAATTCGTTTTTAGTCAACGCTCAAATATATTTCTAACAATAAAATAAATATTTGTTCCCTTTTGCGTTATTTATTTTGAACAGCGGCTGTTTATTTTTCCTGTGATGTCCCACCGTATTTATTCCGTTTAAATATTTTGTTTTGAAGTCGGAAAGCGCCAGAAGGGAGGATATCTCAACAAAGATTTCTTGCCTCAAAAAAAATATCGAAGAGGGCAAAACATCTGAAACAGAAAATGCACGTGTGCTTCTATTGAAGGCAGAGCCTTGTGTTGTCTAGAACGCCGTCGGCGAGAGCAGCATAGCCAACTATAGAGAATTAGTTTGATAAAAGTTATTGTACGATTTAACTAGAGGCCGCAGACAATGGCTCTCGCAGGTTGTTTTATTTTTGTTTCTGGTCGTTCCGGCAAACTTTATAATACAGTTTTTAGTACGTCGACATGAAAAATGCATCTAGATGTTTCTACGGTAATAATTACAGTATTAGAACTTGCATTTTAAAGTCATTAAAAGCTCCGCGGTAAAATAGTTTCTCTGCAAGCTTTGTCCATTTTTTCTAACTCAACGGGAACAAAAAGTTCACAGTTTTCTGGTGGATTTAAGCTTTAACGGAACTATAGGAATTTGAACAGAATTACAACGTGAGTTGCAACACTCAGTGGTACTTATAGTATACAGTGAACATGTTGTAGAAAAAATATATACAACGGTGTCGACTGAGAGTATCGTACACAAGACTTTACCATGCAAACTTTAAATAATTGCAAATATGGGCTCCCCTGATTATTTAAAGACAAAAGCATGCGGATAAAGGTTGTTTAGTATCAAAAACGACATAAGATTCTTCACTAGCATTTTAGTTTGGTTAGCATTTCCACTTCCTCTGAAAAAAACTTTAAAAACATCGCGGTGGTCTGGTTTTTTATAGTTTTAAATGCATTTTATGCAACTTAATAGTATAACTATATCAACATACAACATTGCAAAAGCATAATAAAAGTATGCACTCAAAAATCAAGCGAAATAAATACCACAAAAGGCCTTTATTATTATATAGTTTATAGCAAATGCAATCCAAAACTTTAAAAAAATGCGGCCCTATGGGTATACAAGTTAATGATAGGGTTCTTCATCCTTCACTTTTTGTGAACGACCAAGTCCATGTGCATAGAACTCCAAGACGAATTTAATAAATTGGGGCTTGAATTAACCCTTAACAAAACAAAGTATTTAGTAGTAGAAGGAAACAGCCAAAATGTACACCTTCAAGGAATTCAAATGTCTTAGCGTTACAAGACGCAACTAGAAACAAGGGTATTAACTACTTAAAGTTTTGACCTACGAAATAAACTAAAATGACAAAATATGAAAATAATTTTAACAGTTATACGTTTTACAACGTGTTGGCTTCTAGTAATGGTATTCCCGAGTCGCACTCGGGCACGTACATATCGGTAATCTAAAATCTAGTGCCCGAGTCTCACTCGGGTTTGGGCAAAAACGACATGTACGCTTGCCCGTGTGTGACTCGGGTTTGGGCGTTAAGGGGTTAATCACAAAATTAACCAAAGTAAAATCGCTATAAGGAGCATAAATGTACTATTTTGAAGTTGTCGAATAACCAAAAAAATCAGACTAACAATATATAATATTCTAATCGAAAGCATTGCTAGTTATGGCTCAGGGACATGGGAATTGGCACAACGAAATGAGAGAAAACTAATGACGCTACAAATGGACTTTCTTAGGAGAAACTGCAGGGCTCCCGGGTGGACCACGTAACCAATGAAGAAATAAGCAACAGCTAGACTCCAAAAAGTCCTCATGAAAGGGACCGAAGGAAACATCGGTTCGCTTAAAAAATCAGACGGGGCCTATACAGAAACTGGGAAGGAGACTTTGGAGCTTTTGCTCCATACGCACTTCCCAGGTTCTTACACCCTGAATGAAAGATCTGAAAGAGGCGAAAATATATGCCACAACCTCAAGAGGGCAAACCGAGAGGGCTGGCAAATAGCCAAAAAGGTAATAAATCAAACAAAAGTAAGATGGGCAGTCAACAAATTTCTCCCATTCAAATCACCAGGGAAAGATGGAATTATACCTGTGTTATTACAGCAAGGGCTAGACTTGCTGGCCTCCAACCTTTGTAGAATGCTTAGGGCTAGCTTAGCCCTCGCATATGTACCTAGAGCTTGGAGAGACGTAAAGGTGGTTTTCATTCCAAAGCAGGGACGAGAGTCATACGCCCAGCCCAAAGCTTTCAGACCAATAAGTCTGACATCCTTCCTCCTAAAACTATTGGAGAGACTTATAGAAAGGCACATAATGGACGAGGTTCTTGGGGGTTCACCCCTTAATCGACACCAATATGCCTATCAGTCAGGAAAATCTTGCGAGCTGGCCATACATGAAATAGCTAGCAAGATCGAGAGTGGTCTAAAAAACAAAGAGATCACACTTGGAGTTTTTCTAGATATCGAGGGGGCGTTTGATAATGCCTCCCCGAGATCAATACGAAATGCAGTGGAAAGCAGAGGAATACATTCTACAATTTGTAAATGGATTTCCGAAATGCTTAAACACAGAAATATTTATGCCTCTGCATTTGGACAGACTGCAGGAGTTAGGGCTGTCCGAGGGTGCCCACAGGGGGGGGTTCTATCTCCCCTTTTGTGGTGCTTAGTGGCAGACGAGCTCCTGTGGAGACTGGAAAAAGCAGGGCACTTTGCGGTTGGCTATGCCGATGACATAGCCATACTAACAACAGGCAAGTTCGGAGGCGTAGTATCAGACATGATGCAAGGCGCCTTACGAATTGTCGAAAGGTGGTGCACAGGTGAGGGTCTAACGGTAAATCCGTCTAAAACCTCACTAGTACACTTTACTAGAAAAACAAAACCGTGTGGGACTAAAACAGTATACCTGTTTGAAGAACCACTGGAAACAGTAGGAGAGGTTAAATATTTAGGAGTGATTCTAGATAGCAAACTTAACTTCAAACTACACGTAGAAAAAACTACCAAAAAAGCCACTGTAGCTCTATGGACCTGCAGAAGGATGCTTGGGAAAAACTGGGGTTTAACACCTAGGATGATATATTGGATATACACCAAGATGGTCATACCCATCGTAACTTATGCAAGTCTGATCTGGTGGACTAGAACACAGTTAAAGGACTGCAGAAATAAATTAGACAAGCTACAGCGACTGGCTTGCCTAAGTATTACCGGGGCGATGACAACAACGCCTACGGCGGCAATGGAAGTAGTGCTGAACTTACCTCCTCTTTACCTTGTGGTCAAATCACAAGCACTAAGAGGGGGGTACCGACTAAAAATCACCTCCAAGGAGGGGAGACGTAGAGAAGGGCACTTAGCTATTCTCAACGAGATCGACACGCATCCGACATTAAACATGATCTCGGATAGAATAAACAGGACGCTAGCAATTGAGAGAACCTTTGGAATCACAATTCCAACACGGGACCAATGGGAGCGCCATGAAATAGAGCTTAATGGCCTGGTCTGGTATACGGACGGGTCAAAAACGCAAAAAGGAACAGGCTGCGGAATATGGGGAGCAGCACAACTGAGACAAGGCAAATCTGTAAGCCTTGGACAGTGTGCAACCATATTTCAAGCTGAGGTGTATGCTGTGCATTTATGTGCAGAAACATTATTAGAAAGAGATTTTGATAACAAAAGAATCTTCATAATGTCCGACAGCCAAGCAGCGTTAAAAGCTCTTGGTTCGTCAGAAGTAAACTCAGGACTTGTTCTGAACTGCATACAAGCACTCAACATGCTAGGAAGCAGGAATAATGTTAAACTGGTATGGTGCCCAGGGCACACTAATATACCAGGGAACGAGAAGGCGGATCGCCTAGCCAAAATTGGCAGCGAGACACCTTTCTTCGGACCAGAACCCGCAGTTGGTACATCCTATGGAACAGCCAAGCGGTGTCTTAATGACATACTAACACAAGAGCACAATGATCATTGGAAAAAAGTTGCAGGACAACCCCATTCCAAGGCTATCCTGTCAATGGTCTCCAAAGAGAAGACAGAAGAAATGCTCAGGATGAGCAGAGCAGACATCAGAGCAGCCACAGGGCTTGTCACAGGGCACTGTGGGTTAAACAAACACTTCTACATAATAGGGCTCTCTGAGACCGATATATGTAGAGGATGTGGTGAAGAAGAAGAAACTCCTCTGCACGTAATATGCCAGTGTGAAGGATTCACACCCTATCGGCGCAGACTTCTAGGGATGGAAAAAGCCAACCAAGAAGAGCTAAGAAAAACACCCTTAAAGAAAATCCTGGAGTTTTTCAAAAACACAGGACTTCTTTAAGTGGCTATCACCAGAGGGTACAATAGACCAACAGGTCGCAGTACAGGAACCCGAAAGGGGACCACCTCCGCGGAAATAATAATAAATAATGATAGGGTTCTTCATCCTTCACTTTTTGTGAACGACCAAGTCCATGTGCATAGAACTCCAAGACGAATTTAATAAATTGGGGCTTGAATTAACCCTTAACAAAACAAAGTATTTAGTAGTAGAAGGAAACAGCCAAAATGTACACCTTCAAGGAATTCAAATGTCTTAGCGTTACAAGACGCAACTAGAAACAAGGGTATTAACTACTTAAAGTTTTGACCTACGAAATAAACTAAAATGACAAAATATGAAAATAATTTTAACAGTTATACGTTTTACAACGTGTTGGCTTCTAGTAATGGTATTCCCGAGTCGCACTCGGGCACGTACATATCGGTAATCTAAAATCTAGTGCCCGAGTCTCACTCGGGTTTGGGCAAAAACGACATGTACGCTTGCCCGTGTGTGACTCGGGTTTGGGCGTTAAGGGGTTAATCACAAAATTAACCAAAGTAAAATCGCTATAAGGAGCATAAATGTACTATTTTGAAGTTGTCGAATAACCAAAAAAATCAGACTAACAATATATAATATCCTAATCGAAAGCATTGCTAGTTATGGCTCAGGGACATGGGAATTGGCACAACGAAATGAGAGAAAACTAATGGCGCTACAAATGGTCTTTCTTAGGAGAAACTGCAGGGCTCCCGGGTGGACCACGTAACCAATGAAGAAATAAGCAACAGAAAAAAAGAAAAGAAGACGATAATGGATACAATTGAGCAAAAACAATTAATTTGGTATGGACATGTGAAAAAGATGTCGGATGGAAAATGGCCGAAGTGAATATACGAGGGAAAGCAACCCTAAAAAAGAAAGAGAGGAAGGCCCAAAACAAGATGGAGCAAGGGGTGGTAAAAGCTATTAATCTAAAGAAACTCAAAGATGCAGATACGAAAGATAGGGAGAAGTAGCGGAGAGGAACCGAAAAACGTCGACATTGCAAAAACAATCGGGAGGTGATTCCTTATCTAAAATTAAGAGGGTCTTTCATATAAAATTTATTCCTTAGACGAAGTTAAACCCTCCTAAAGGAGAGCGGTAAAAGTAGGTTTTTATTTTATTTCTCAAATTTGGATAAATGTAGGAGAATGATATTTGGTAGATGTTTTATACTTATTACAAGGTTTCCCATAGTAATATTTTCAATCATCTCCCACCTTCACAGGGGGCTGAAACGTGTCACCCCTGTTGTTTTATCTTATCAGAACTTTTTGGTGGATTAAAACCATGGCAACCACCAAAATGAATTGTTTTATTATCGGCATATTTAATGGTTCGTGTTTGCTTATTTTATTTTTTACTTAAAAACTTTAGGTTTTAGGAGAAACAACTAAAAAATAAAACAAGTTTATAAATAAATCAAGCTTTAAAAAAAAAAAACCGAAAAAATCTGATTTAAAAAAAGGGTCGCACTTTTCATACCCCTGTGAAGGTGAGAGATGATTAAAATTATTACTATGGGAAACCGTTTAATAAGTATAAAACATCTACCAAATATCATTGTCCTAGATTTATCCAAATTTGAAAAATAGAATAAAAACCTAATCTTACCGCTCACTTTTAGGGGCGTGTAACTTCGAAAAGAGACGTTTAAGGAAAAAAAATTATATGAAAGACTCCCCTTAATTTGCATAAGGAATCACCTCACGAATTTTTTTGCAATACTTAAGAAACACCCTGTATACATATAATAATATGCATCTTCAACTAAGAGTTCCTATAGTTGCTAAAACAATACTGTGGCTTTAAAATGATACTGATATTTGTGTCAAAAGATTTCTTCACAAAGCACTCTTACCTTGGAAACTAAAAACGCTACGAACTCATGCAACAACCCGATAATTTTATACTGGGTTTCCCATAATGTGGATTGGGATCATTGCTTAGTGCCTAGCGGATGTTGAGTTATAATCACACCAATGGTAATTTAGATACAAAAAGTCACCGTAAGAGTACCTTAAGGAAGTAAAAAAATTTGGTAAAAGCATGTATGTACAATGTTGCAAATTCGCTAAAACATTATTGTAAATTTATATAAACGAAATACTCTTTGAGACAATAAAGTGATTAAAAGATTTTAGAGAATTTGTAGAAATCCTATTACTTACATGACAATTTCCCTGTTGTTTTTTGTTTTAATTATTGTACTTTATTATTTTGCGGTTGGAACTTTTCATTTAAATCGGATTATGAAGTACAATAGTGGCGGTGCAGGAAATCGCTAAAGTAGCCATTGCAATATTCAAATCAGCTTACCGGGGACTAAATAGAAAAGGCTAAACATTGCTTTGTGCGCGTTCAGATGTGAAAACAGTTTCGATTGGGATTTTGCAAGCACAACTGAATCTATTTTAAAGGCGGAATTACTAAAATCAATGCTTTATCGCAGCAGATATTCAAATTGCGCCACACAAAACTGTTGAAATTATGCAATCAAAAATGTTACTGTTTTGTGTAGCTTAACGGCTTTGCTTAATTAAAGTTTGCGTTCGGTGTTCGTTATTAAATAATAAACAAAACAACGTAGGTTAAATTTGATTTGATAATGGTTTTGAAGTAATTAAATAATAAGTTAATGAATTAATAGGTATATAACGATTTTTCTTTTGCGTCCGTCCAGAAAATCATTTTTTCCGGTCAATTTTTAGTTTAGGAAATACATCTTTACTGGCCTAGGCCAGAAAGTAATTGGTTGCCATGGTGATGAGTTGTTTTGTTGATTTGCGCTGTCGAAGAAGCATCATTATACCACCAAGCGAATTTTCAACTGTAGTTTGTCAAGTTATTGTTTAATTATGGATGGTGGAATACCGGGCCGTCTAAAGGTATTTGGCTTCGGCAAAGGTCGCTATAATATTGTTTTCTAACTTTGGAATATCACAAGTATACAATCGGTTTAGGACCGGACCTAGCACGCTTCCTTGTGGAACTATAATTTCTTTAAGTTCTGAATAAGATTCTTCTTGCTTTATTCTGTCTCTCAGAGATGTAGTACTGAAGAATTTGGGAGTATTGTTTTGGGAGGAGCGATTTTAGCTTATAATTTAAACCATCATGCCACACTTTGTCGAAAGCCTACGCTACGTCTACAAAGATGGTAGAACAAACTTTTTTTTTCCTTCTAGGACTTTTTCTACGTCATTCGTAATTCTGTGTACAATAGTTGAATGTTTATTTCTAAATCCAAATTGATGAGAGAGAATTAGTTCTTTTTCTTCTATTATTGGCTTCATTCTTTTGAGCAACAGCTTTTCGAACAGTTTCGATGTAACAGGCAATAATAAGATTGGCCTGTAAGATGAAATTTCATGGGGAGATTTCCCTAATTTAGGGATCATAATCACCTCTGCAACTGTCCACAGCCTACGTACATACTTGAGCCTAAAGGCAGTATTTATTAGGGTGATCAGTTTTACTATAGCTTTCCTTGGAGGATGTCTTAGCACCACCAGTAATTAAATCAAACCCAGGGGCTTCTTTCGGGTTAATATTTTCTTTAATTTCAGTAATTACTTCATTAGGTGTTGTAAGTCTGATTTCATTGTTTTCTTGTAGGATTTCTTCCCAATCAGGAGCTTCCTCGTTTCCTCCATGTGGTTGGAATGTTTTTTTTTTCCTAAATGGTCTGCGAATGTTTTGACTTTTTGTTCACTATTTCGGACCCATTTTCCATATAAAAGTTAAATGAATCTGTATTTCGTTTTGACTGTAAAATGTTTTCTGCAAAATCCAACATTGCTTTTAATTGTAGTAACAACTTTGTGAACTGATATTAGTTTTATCTATGATTTCTAACATTTCGCTGCAAAATTTTACCATAAGAGCAGTTTCCAGTGAGTTTGTTGCCCCAAAAGGCTGGCATTTAGCCCTGTGGTTAAGGTGGCCCTGAGAATAACAGGGCTAGATATAGCTTGCCCACTTTTTTTAAACACCCTGTATGGTGTTGTATTTGATGCAAAATCATTTTGTACCAATTATTTTGCTAATTAGATTTTTATCATTTTCTTACAATTTAAGTTGGCTATACTAAAATGAAATGTTTCCTACGAATACATTTTTTTTTATTCCGCGGAGAAAATAAACGCAGGTTAAAGTAGTAAAGTGGATTAAATCGTCCAAGTTACGCGAGAACGGCCGACAATGTTTCGTTAATAAAAGTACGTAAACACCGAAGTTTATAAGAAATATACGAAGTAGTTCTACTACTGCGTCACCTACGTTTATCATAAAAACGTTTTACGAGAAGTTGCTTATTAATTTTGTACACGACCTGCTTTAATCCCGGCTAAAGTCAAAAAAGTAACTTTTCATAATATTTTAAAACGCAGCTCGCGCACAAAAAAAAGCCACATTGGCGCGTCGTTTCAAAACTTTCTCCTGAAATAAGTTAACTATGTCCATAATGGAAACAATGTCGGCAGCGATCTAACTAAATCTGTGGAAAATTAATAATTGGAACTAAATTTTAATTATAATTCATACACCGCTGGGGCTGTTAAGTCGACCTTTCGAGCCCTCTATGTGCCTAAGAGGCCTAAGCTTGAAAATTGTAAACCATTCTCGTCCCTTGTGCAACCGGTTGAAAATTAGCTTGACCCCGAAGATAACAAAACGAGAGAACGCCAGACACAACCCAAATTCGTGGAACCGCAAACATGAAATAGCAGCAAATAAAATGAAAGCTGTTAATGGGGAACCATTAACTCGCTCTTTATTAAAAAAATTATAATCCCGACCGTATGTTATTTGATTATACGTGCGCCTGTGAGTTAAAATTTCTCTACAATATAACGTATTTCGAAATGGTTTGTTTCTCCATACCAATTCTCTATTTGTTAAAGTTTATTGTAAAAATCTACCATACGCGTTATAACTAAAAAGTCTTACACTTTTTACATCACTTGTTATAAGTTATCTCTTTAACCAGCAACTTTTCTCATGTTATATTTGTGCAACATTTAATTAAACCAATAGAAATATTAAAGTAGATACCTATTATAAGGTGGTCCTTATTTTTGAACTTCACATATTTTCATGCACGGCTCTCTCAATTTGTTTCTATGTATAAATAATTACTTCCTGTCAAATTTGGGACCAATTGGTACCTAAATATTAACCCGTGCCTCACGGGGCTCAAAATCTGAAATAATTGTAAATAAGTTCAATTTCATAACATGATTTTGTTTGATGTATAAACAAACCCATTTAGACTGAAAAGACAAGTTTCAACTTGTCTAGCGCTTGTTGCACTGATTGATATTTTTTCCATCTCTTTGCACTACACACGACTGTAACATCGTCTAATCGCATTGTGCCGAATAACGCGATCGTAGTACAGTAGTAGAACTGAAATCGAAACTATTCCATTTCCTAGCCAACCCGGCACATCAAAAAATGAGGAATATAGATGAACAGAAAGAGAAAGGAAAGTGTTAAAAAAAACAGAAGAGCTAGAAAAGATATGTTGACTACTCGACTCTCAGCAACTCTAGACAGGTGTAAGATCAGTGTTGGGGATACCGTTTATTAAAATCCAAATGAGTTTGTCATTAATCGTACATCCACTAAGGCTCAGTAAAGATTTCGTAAAAAGATTTCATAGGATATCAAGTCAAAATTCAAAGAATTGAATTTAAACCTTTTGGTCATCCATTAGGATTCCAAAATGTTTCCAGATATTACTGGATAAAACAATGTTGATCGACTTCCAGTCATAGCTATAGCTCCCAACGTAGAACAGCTTCTAAGAGTTCTCGAAATATTGACAGATAATACAAATGAGATTTTACTTTACACTAAAATTAATTATAATATTCTTAGGAAAGTCGCCGTTACGAGGAACATATTTTCGCCAACCTGGAGCATATCATTCATTAGATAGATGGCCAAAGCCATATACAGGGTGTCCCAAATTCGAGTAAATGCATGGGGATCTCGCTTATCTTAAGAGCTACGAGGTCGGTTAAATTAGGGCAAAAGTTGCTAAATTCGATGCTTATTGATAATCCAAAGAGAAATTGGAAATATCTCTAACGGTATCCGAGAAAATTAGGAAAAACTGGAAAGTCCATTTTTGAAAATCGTTTATAACTCCTTTGGAGTTTGAAATATTTTAAATGTGTAAAAAAGTTGCCCAAGCAACTTTTTAAGCCAAATCGGATGGTGGTCACAAATTTTTCCTAGGTCGATTCGTTTTTGTTTTAGACAACCAACTTTGTTTTTTGTTATGGGCAGCATATCGCGTTTTTCTTCGTTATTAAAGTTCATTTTTACGACTAACAGGCCTTCAAAACTTTTAGTTTGTTGATCGGTTGTCATGGAAACAACATAAACTACAATGACCGGCGAACCTGATTTATAATGGTTATTGTTTAAAACGTATTTTTTGAAATTTGACAATGAAAGAAAAAGTAAAATACCATGTGTGATACATCAATGGAATCAGAAAAATAAATGCTATTTGATTATGTAAATAGCAAAAATTGCGCCCATAAGAAAAAATAAAGTTGGTTGTCATAAAACAAAAACGAATCAATCTAGAAAAAATTTGTGACCACTATTCGATTTGGCTTGAAAAGTTGCTTGAGCAATGTCTTTACACCTTTAAAATATTTCATACTACAAAGGAGTTATAGACGATTTTCAAAAATCGTATTTTCCAGTTTTTCTTAATTTTCTCGGATACCGTTTGAGATATTTCCAATTTCTCTTTGGATTATTAATGAGCATCTAATTTCGCAACTTTGCCCTAATTTAACCAACCTCGTAGCTCTTAAGATAAGCGAGATCCCCATGCATTTACTCGAATTTGGGACACCCTGTATTGCTTAAAAATATATTTATTCAGTCAGACAGCAATTCTAATTAACTAAAAGGGAGGAAAATGCCGTTCGGCGAAATTGTTCTTTCATAATAAAATGTTATGCAAAGGCGTGGTTTTCGACTGCAAATGCGATCGAGGCTCCTCTTAACGATATCAACTTTCATTTAAAAAAATTGGTAGTTTACAAAATCGACGACCAATTAATTTCACAAATAACAATAAAAAAATTTATTAACCATTTATGGTATTTGAGCGAAGAATCTATATTTGATGAAAGAACAAGTAACGAAGGGGGAAGAAATATAGCACAAAAGTGACTGCTGAGAGGAGAAACAGATGAAGCGGAAGAAACCAAAAACAAACTACTTTTTAAATAAGATGATTTGGAATACTCCCTATATAAAGATCTTCCCTCATAAATAATTACAAATAAATCGAAAAAATTATTGAATAGGTTTGAAATTTCCTTAGACTTCCTGCAACTAGATCCTATGCATTGGGAAGATCAAGTAAGTTATGTAAAACAAAGGGCAGTCATGGAATCTTTAAGAAAGGTAAATGATACAGCTGAAAGGGGTGTGAAATTAATGAAAAAGTTTAAGTCTAAATTCACAAGATACGAATCTCAAAAACAATTTTTTTTACAGGTACGCTAGTCGTCGATCGTATAATTAACTTGTTGTACTTTGCAATTAAAAATTCTTTTCTTTATTCAGACTGTAGAAGGTTACCGCAAGAAATGTAGACTTTGGAACTCGTAAAATAAATAAAGAGGTTATATATACCTAAACAAAGTTTGTATTTATACTTGACGCATAAGATTTAGAAAAAAAAAAATCCTATTAAAATTTAGCGTCGATGGGGCACGGATTAATGGTACCTAGTTGATCACAAACTTAGTAGAGGTTATTTTTTTGTATATTGGAAGAGACTGAGGGATCCTACCATTCAAAATTTAAAAAAAAAACTATATAAATATTGGCCACCCACCTACATATTTAAATAAGTTCAAAAAGACCATCAGCTTAACACCTTATTGTAAAAATTTGCCTATCTACGTTATATTTTAAACATTTGTGTTGTAAGAAATTACTTTCGATTTTAACTAACCGCAAAAAAATAATTTTCTCCTAATTTTCTCTAAAATTGGATGTAGAAGATTGTCACACAGTTGTAATCGAACCTCCAAATCAGTAATTTATAAAATAACTTTCAGGCTTATACACTTATAATTATTACTGGTTCAGGTCACTTGTGCTTTACAGCAGCAATAAAAAAGCGCATAAAAACTAAAAATCTTGCATGGCATGCGAAAAATTTCTTTGCAATGAGCATGCCATAATAATAACGAAATGTAAAGAATAAATAAATATTGTTTTTCCTCGTATTCACATTAGTTTTTATTCATTTAATAATCTCTGTAATTATATTAATCGATAATAATTACGAATAAATATCATTGTTTTACAAGTGGGCACCGGGTACCCGGTTATTGAGAATGACTACCTGAACTTTGAGGCAAAAAAAAAATGTTTTTGTTTCAAGGACGGGAAAAAATATATGAAAGCATATTTCTCTTTGAAAAGGGTAAAATCGCGACAATCTGGGAGGTTAAAAAAAAACACTAAAACATTAAAAAATTTCACCAAAAGTGTTTAGGTGCCAGTGTACCCGGTTATTGACATTGGGGTTAAATCAGCGTGTTCAGGTTTGCCTCGTTCTCGACATAGAACGAATCTTCCTCCACTATTTTACTTTTAAAAGTAATATTTGGTTGTCAAAAATATATTTAAAATATTGTACGAGGCAATTCTAATAAACCTTTCACAAATGCCATGCAAAAAGCTTTTACAAAGTTAAAAGAGCGATAGAGTACACGCAGTAACTCAAACGGATATGAAAAAGAAGCCGTTAAAATAAATTAAAAACACGTAGATTCAAGCAATAACCGCTCACATTGATATTGGAATATCCCCCACAAGCAAATTTTAATATAACATCTTAAAAGTATTTGAAAAAATTGGAAATACTTTTATAAACTTTTTAGGCCTCTCCACAGACCACTTAAGGGTCCAACGATCTCACTTTGGGAACCTTTGCCCTGGAGAATTTAAAGTACTGCCAATCGATTAGATTTTAATATTTTACCTCCTACACGATATTTCTACACTAAGACCGGAAGAAAAAAAAAAGACGAATACACAACAATGTTTACCTATCAAACTTATTTTCTTCAGTATTGCGATTGTTTTAGACTACACATGTAAATATTGGTTGTGCACAAATTTCACTTAAACGTAGATGGTACAGAGAAAGCTATAAAAGATATTTTGAATAAGATTATTGATTTTTAAACAAAGTTTTATGAGTTACACGGTAGTTTTAAATTTGATTTATAGCGATATTAATGCTCGATTATATTAGACGTAATAACACACCAGAATGGCCCAACTAAAATACCATTAAAAAACAACAGTTGTTTACTTAGGTAAAAGCTTTGTTTGTTTCCTTTGCAATTTTTAAAGTGCAATTATATGTATTTGTTTTATAAAAACAAAAAGCTAGTAACACACATATTGATTAAACAGGAAGCAAATGTGTAAAAAGTGCAGAAATAGTTCATTTTCTTCAATTTAAAAAAAAATATAAGAGAAAACAACCGAATATGTATAATATATGCTTAATATAACACTTGTACACTTAATCCAACGTTTATCGAGTTGCCACATTCCTTCAAGAAAACATTCTTGAATCATTGTTGTGCCTTTTTTCATATATTTAATAAGCAGAACTTCTTCCTCGTCCCAAAAAATGGTTCCCATTAGTTTTTCGGCCGAAGACTGTGTTTTTGGCTTTCTTTGGGGGGGGGGGGGAGGCAAACCTTTGAGAACCCTCTGCATAGATTCTTGTTTAGTCGGAAAATCCCCAAGTCTCTTATCACCCTGTGAAGCGATAAAAAATTTTTGGAAAATATCTTTCACAACAAGTTTTTGCTCCGATTTAAGGAGCCTTGGAATCCAACGCGCAAACACTTTCTCCATACCCAAATCGTCAATCGTGTGAAACTTTCTTAACAGTTGTTTCTGATACCCCAACTTCCCTGGCAATGAAAGACAACTTCATCCGCCGATCTAAAAGCACTAATTCTTCAATTATTTTTAACCATGTCTTTAGTTCTTGCTTCAACTAGTCGCCCTAATTTTGGATCATCCTGTATAGAATCACGACCCCCGCGAAAGACCAAAATTTTTTGTTTTGATGAATTACTTTTGAACAATTACTCTCTTTTGTGAACATTTTTATAGGACATCGAAGTTTAATTTCACTACATTTTATTTCAAAAAAAAATTGTTGCGTACTCTTAAAAACGCTACCGTTTGCCTCATTTAACTGACCTTATACAGGGTGTGTAAAAATTGGCGGAAGGGCTACACGGAGCGATGTTCTTCGTAAAATTCTAAGTCGAAAATCTTAATACGAAAATGTTGTACCATGCTTCCTATGGCCTCATGAACCATTTAAAGAAAAAAAAAATTGGCAACATTGCATACATTCATTTGCGTTTGGACATGTTTTTATCAGCAATTTTTACTTAGGTATTTACATTTTTTTTTTACTTAGGTATTTACATTTTTTGTTCGAACTGAAAGCCTTCAGTTCGTAAACATAGCTGCAAACGTTTGGGTATCGTAAAACACAAACAAGAAATAATTACGAGAAAAACAGAGATGACAGCTAAGGACAATGTTGCCATATGTATTACTGTCATTAAAATCAGTGATTTACATATTTTCAACACCAATTTTTAAAAGGAAGAACACAATATCTAAGAAAAAATACTATTCGAAATCTATTTTTATTCCAAATTACAGCTTTTTCATTTGCAAGTATTAAATAATAACGCCTATTAAAGGACTAAATGTCAAAGCTTTGAGGACCTCTTGCAGGCACAGCAAGCGTGGTACAACATTTTCGTATTAAGATTTTCGACTCAGAATTTTACGAAGAACATCGCCCCGTGTAGCCCTTCCGCCAATTTTTACACACCCTGTATATGTTGTAGTTAAAAAAAATCTACTATTAAATATATCAGACCGACGATGGTCGAATCTGGAATTAAATTATCGGGGGTAATTACACGAGAGCTTTGTTTTTAGCCGGACAAACTTGCGTTGCTACGAAAGTTTGGTTGCTAGGAAAGTCGACGAGACAAAACTCTCTGATAAAAAAAAACGAGTCCGTAGGACGAGTTGTTTTATCTTAGACAGTTGTCGAGAGTCAAGAGTTGCCTAATAGCAACTAAACTTGAGTTTAGTAAAAGCAAGTTTGTTCAGGATAAAAACAAAGCTCGAGTGTAATTCGGTACGATAACTGCACGAATAAATTGTAACCTTCAAATAATAACTAACAAAACGTCAAAATCTTTTAGTCATAGGTCGGTTGCATGGTAACAAAAGTTACATGCAAAAATGCAAGTGGATATTTAGTTAGGTACCTTTTTATCCGCTGTCATAACGACAAAACGTGACGTCATTATGGAAAATTTAACATATATGAGTGCAGTTATCTATCAAAATGAATAAAAAAAATAAAATAGGTGTACAGAGAGGACCAAATTCGAATATTTTACTGGGTATCTCGATAACTATAACAGTTTTTTTTTTTTTTTTTTGAGTAAAGAGCGCCTATGTAATCAGATTTTTTATATCGCTTTCTATTTGGCACTACAGAAGAAAAATAAAATTTCATCGTTTTTGAAAATATACTATAACTTCTTTATTTATTAAAATAGAACAAACTGTTATGAAGGTTTTTTATAAAGATTTTTATGCATAATTTAAAAACGAAACTTAAAATTTTTAGGGGCCTTGGCTTTCGAGATATTAAAATAACAAAGCTATAGGGG
This sequence comes from Elmis aenea, assembly GCA_947652605.1. Lineage (NCBI taxonomy): Eukaryota > Metazoa > Arthropoda > Insecta > Coleoptera > Elmidae > Elmis > Elmis aenea. Next base: position 11,931,161 of record OX393581.1, on the reverse strand, counting down.
TGCAACAGTCAAACGAAATCACCCGATATAATCATCAATATTTTTAAATTGTTTAATATTACAAAAATAAAATAGAATCACGCGGTTTTATCCTCAACGTAAAATTATATCATGAAAAAGACATACAATTAATTGAATCTTAATTTTTACGAACGGAGAAAATTCTAAGCTTCGCTAAAGAGATTGCTATAGAATGATGAAAAGCAACGCTATCACAGTCTGCCAACAGGCAGCTTAAACATCAACACAAAATTTGATGGCAAAGTCAAATCATCGCTTAATATGAACCACAGCTATAATTAGCGCCCTCACTTGGTATTTGATCTGCTTGTATTATCTACAAAAGCATAGCCGACGGCTAGGAATGGCAACAGCACCAGTAGCTTTGATCACGTTAAGTAATTACAGATTAGCGAACAGTCATGCAAAGGATGCACGCACCGTTTTTGTGCAATTCTGCGTGATCGAAAAAAAACACCGAACTTAATCTACCATAAAACAAGAGTTACTCCCTCAATAAAATAATTGAATGTCATGCTTGAACTTCAACGTTTAAAATATGCACTAAACTACTCTCGTGAAAACGCAAGACATCGCCATCCCGTCTAAATCTATAAGGACTGGTAATAAACTGCTCAAAACGACTGCACTTAAGTGCCCAATGAAGTTTCTATAAATATTTAACTGTCTAAAGCGTTCATTTGTTTATGCGTGCTTATAAACGCAATGAAAGATTTATTCGAATTAGATTCGAAAAGTTATTTCGGTTAAAATAACATATTATAAACCCGGCAGAACAATAAATACATTCCATTGCGATTCGGACCCACATCCAACAGCTTTGCAATAATTGAACCGTGAATACTAAATAACTTGTAATAAAATGCAGTCGCCGTTTACTGCACAATTATGGTTTCTTTGCATATTTGTGTTTAACGTAATTATTATGCACTTGGTCGCATTCACATACTTTTAAAGCTAAAATACCTCTTATACAGGGTGGTGCTTTTTTCGATGCTCACCATTGCTATCTTGGAAACGGTAAGAGATACAAGGTTGACTAAACCTCAAACATTTTTTAAAATAAATTTAAAGGGGAATCCAAAAATATAGACATATACAGGGTTCTATTTAAAATTTCAAAGGTGGAGACCATTTGCGGTTGAACCGGAAGCCGTATTGCAACCTTAATATTTTCATCAAATCTAGAACATACAATAATGGTCAGATACCAAATGTCATTGCAATAATCTTCTGGATATTTGTCTGTTTCCATACTTTTCCGTATCACTGGATTTACAATAGTCAAAGCAACACAGTCTTCTTATAGTATTAAACGCAAACATTGAAATATTGAAGAAAATAGAAGACGTTGCGAAAATTATTGAGTTGTGCAATTTCCTTAAAACTGTGTCTATTTCCATCATATAAGCATCTTTAACTTTTGAATCAACTTAATCGCGCTGATATAGCCTAGTTTGAGGTGTTAACGTGGTTTAATCCCAGGGTTAACCCCCAGGTTTAGCTTTAATGCAATCGGGTCTAAAAGTACTACAGGTTTATATTTTAAACAATTTTACATCCTTTGGTAACACTGCGACACGCATTTATTTACATGATTTTCTGTTGTGCCCTTGTGCCGCCATCTTCAACTTTTTCAAATATTACCATGGGTCATGGCCAGGCATCACTTTAAAAATAATTTCATTTTTAATACCTACAGCAGTGCAAAAATGTCAATATGTTACATGGAAAAAGTCATTGAATGACTCCATAGGTGAAGGTAGGTACTATCATTTGTATTAAGTTACATTTAATTTTTTCATCTTATGCTTTTATAAAATAGCGATCAATGCTCATTCGTCGATAAGGGATAGATTAAAATTGTTCCTTTGCTTTGCACACTCCGCATTATTGGCGATTCTAAATTGCCATTTCAAGTCGGTTGATTCTTGAAAGAATGCGGGTGCCATAAACTATACTTGGCAATAGAACGAATTTCAGTGTGGTTAAGAAAATTTATCGTTAATTTTTCGTTCAAACAACGACTTGAAACGCATTTCGGGCAACTTAATTGGATCAAATAAACTTTGAAATTGATAGTTCAGGCGATTTAATTATATAATTAACGTCATTCCTAATGTTTCTGCAAATAAACCCAAACGAAATTAAATTTATTGACCATCAAAATTATATTTTATTGTCCGTATATTTTCGCTCTGTATTTCATTATTGCTATAATTAGGTTCATTTTTTATATTTAATCGAATTTCTTTCGTATTACGCCAAATACCAATGGATTCCATCAGAAATTAATTATCCTTTATAGAATTTCATTTGCCGGCAACCTGAAGGGCAGTAATACCTTTAGCAACTTATTTATTCGAAAAATATCTTCTGTTACAGACACAAAAGCAATCGAAAAGTAGTAAACAAAAATTTAAAGCTAGGTTTTTATGACTTCTTTATATGTCAAGTTTTCTTTTAATTTTTTAAATTAATTCTTGCCAAGTCTAGCAAATCTGTTTGTTATATAAATATTTTTAAGAATTTCAAAACATTGCTTTAAAAATTGCCCTGTTTTTCTTGCTGTTGAATATACAGGGTTGCGCAAAAGTATGGAAACAGACAAATATCTAAAACATCATTAAAGATACTACAATAAAGTCTCAGTGTTATCTTATTTTTCGGATTCGATGAAAATACTCAGGTTGCAATACGACTTCCAGTTCAACCGAAAACGGACTCAAATTTTGCAATTTTAAATGGAACACCCTGTATATTTTTATATTTTGGGATTTCTCTTAAAATTTACTTAAAAATGCTTTGGGTTTTATAGGTCTAAAATCAACCGTTATGATAAAATTTACATTTTTATGAAAATTTTGAGCGACACAGCACTTTCAGTTTTTTTTACATTTAAGTTCTTTAAGAAGGCAGTAGTTCAGTTATGTTGTAAAAGGCGAAAAGATAAGACGTGTGCACTGTAAAAGTAGCTTATCAAAAACTAATCTTAGATAATAACATCTGGCTATGGAATAAAGAGAAAGAGAAGCTACAGCAAAAAAACAGACCAAAAAAACTAAGGATGGAAAACCAGTTACGGAAAAAATGGCACGAACACTACCCGAAAACGGGCATGAATAAGAAAAAACAGATAGCAATCAAAGCACGAGATATTAAAAATGATAAAAATAGAGATAAGAAAGACAAAATAAGAATAGGTACTCGGAATACCTGAAGCATAAAAAGAAAAGAAGAAGAAGCGATCATGGAAAGTCAGCACAACACAACTCAACAGTCCTACACCTAACAGTAGAAGAACTCATGACTAAATAATAATAATAATAATAATAAGGCAGTAGAATCATTATACAGGGTGTTTTTAACGCTTGGTCAAACTTGTAAACCTTTAAACATCGTTAACTCAATTGTCTTAAATACAACACCAACAACCAACCAGTAATTTAATAATTGTCCCATCACACTGGTTCAATGAATAAATGCATAATCTCAAGAAACCTCAATTTAAACGTTAACATGGTAAAATTACACCTTCGGGATAATAAAATGGTCGAAAATTCCTAAGGAAAAGATAAAATTATAACTCTTGTATTTATCTTTCAATTGTTCCAAAATTACCGACGTCTACCTTTATAGCCTACTCGAAAATATTACGTTATCCCAATAATTTACAATAAAATCGCGTTATCTCGAAAAACATCAGTTTTGGGTATAAAACATGGTTAATGTTGCATTTAAAAAAAAATAAGTTAACGATGTTCAAAGTTTAACAAGTTTGACCAAGTGTAAAAAAAACACCCTGTATAATATTTTTAAAATGTATGTAGCTAGCGCAAAGTGTTAAATATTCTATTATTAATCTAATTTCCAAACGTAATTCTACTGCTTTTTTAAAGAACTCAAATGTTTAAAAAAATTAAAAATGCTGTATCGCTCAAAATTTTCATAAAAATGTAAATTTTACAAAAACGGTTGACTTTAGACCCATAATACCTAATACATTATTAAAGTAAATTTTAAGAGGAATCCAAAAATATAAAAATATACAGGGTGTGCCTTTAAAATTTTAAAGTTTGAGTCCGTTTCCAGTTGAACCGGAACTCGTATTGCAAATTAAGTATTTTTATCGAATCCGAAAAATACAATAACGCTTAGATACAAAATTTCATGGTAGTATCTTCAATCATGTTTCAGATATTTGTCTGTTTCCATACTTTTGCGCATCCCTGTATGTGAAATTATTGTATCCTTACTAATAGTGATTGAATTAAACAATATTGCAGATAATTTTGAATTATGATATTGTGTGAGATACAGTTCCAAAATTATACCCTGCTAAGTCATTTCGTGATAAATTAAAGTTTCTTGATTGACTTTTCCATTATGCAGCATGAATTAGATCCGTTTCTTAGATTTAATAATAACAACGCGTGATATTTAAGAATAAGTATCGGCGTCACGAGGCTGTCACTAATTAGTGCTGCCTTGGCAAAACTAGACGAAAAGGGAGCAAAATAGATTTATTAACTTCAGTTTAAGCTGGCTGAGACATTTATTACGAATAAACAGTTCACGGATTGTTCCGTTTTAATCTGATGTGGTGATATTCACATGAGTTGCTTTCCTAAAATATTGATTCTGTACTACCCATTAATTCTGTTTCCTCTTCGTTATGTACGAGCACAGAAAGACGAAAATGATCTTATTGAGCCTTAAAATTTGAAAACAGAAATGGCATATCCAAATGTTAAGTTGCGCAGGTTGCTCAAATTGCAATATTCTAATTATTTTGGTCTACTCAGGTTATTTGAAAATAGTATTTTGCGTGTTGTAGCTTTCAGTGTGCAGTAAAGATACACACATTTTAAATGGAGACGTGCATTTCCATCACGACGTGGCAATAAAGTTGTTTCGGCAAAAACGAAATCAAACACTAACATTTCGGATGCTTTTAAACATCTCCAGAAATATGGTAGTGAAAACGAATCAATAAGCAGTGTTTCTAATCTTCCAATCTCGTCTATCAATGGGATATTTAAAGTTCCGAGCTTAATGAGTCAATCGAAGCCTAGTCGATGAGCAAAAATACAATAGACAACCCCACTTCATTAAGTTAACAAAACTGAACGTAGCTTCTTCCAACTACCTTCTCTTGAGTCCCTCAAAAAATGCAATCCACAAATGGAACTTTAAGGACGTGAAGAAATCATTTCCGAATCAAAAAGGTGGTCACTACAAAAAATGGAAGAGGATAAATTTAAATAAAAAGGTATTTATTAAAACAATAAACAACACTGCTAGACGAATAAAAATTACGTTATTTTACAATACAGTTCTCCTGCATCCAGATGCGAGGTAAGCGCCAATATTTCCCGGCCTGACAAAGATATCGCAGGCGGGTCAATTTTTTTTAACACATTGGTTCAAGTCATATTAGCCATAGAAAAAACAAAAATGAATTTTCTGTCAATTGGTTTTCTTATAGCTGTCATTGAGTATCGAGTTGTTGAAAAATTTCTTACTCGCGAGGGTCTTTCTCCTCAAAGCATCAAAGTTCGACCAATCCCCGTCTTATTCTTTGGTAAAAGATTGGTCAAAGCGGTTTCGAATGGGGCAAGAATCCTTGGAAGATGATGCAAGAACAGGAAGGACTGTGGAAGTGGTGACTAACGACAAGATTGCCCTTCTTGAGGACCTCGTATTAGGCGATCGACGCTTGAAGGTGAAAGAACTATCAAAAATGTCGGGGCTTTTAGATACAAGCGTTCGCCGAATCCTCCACGATCGGTTAGGCATGAATAAAGTTAGTGCAAGGCGAATCCCCAAACATCTTTCGGCAGTTCAGCGTCGCGTCGTGTTGAATGTGCTCGATCCTTTTTGAAGCTCTGTGGACAAAGTCCCCGTGCACACTGTTGGAATTGCTCAAACCGCAATTCGTGACTGCGGTTTTGAACAAATCGATCAACCTCCGTATAGTCCAGATATGGTTCCCAGTGACTATTACCTGTTTGGAAATTTGAAAAAGGACCTTCGCGGGCGCCATTTCAGTGACGACCAAGAGGTGAAGGCTGCAGTTTGGGCACATTTTGCAGACAAACCGAGCCTTTTTTTAGGGGTATCGAATAGTTGCTAAACGGATGTAACAAGTGTATTGATGTCAGGGGGGATTATATTAAAAAATAAAATTTAATTTTGAGCCTACGCCGTTTCTTTCATATTCAGTCCGGGAAAATTTGGCGCTCACCTCATACACTAGCGTCCTCGAACAGAAAGTTTTCTGATTCTTTGCTAGACGTAGCTTTTGGGATGCATGTTCTCCCGACTTCGATAACTTTATCTTTTGACCGAAACTCCTAAAAACACTTTCAAGTGCCCAAACAAATGAAAATTGTAAGGAGCAGGATTCGAACTGTGTGCTCGGTGGGGTAAAACGTCCCACTGTAAGTTTATAATTTCCCCAATTGTTTTTCCTGCAAAGGAAACACACAGAACTGTTTCTGATTTTTTTAAAATTCCTAATCGCTTTCTTAATTAATCTATTAAAAAGGGTGAGCAAAAGTTTACGCTGACAGTGCAATATTGTTGAAAAATCAACCACTAACACTCCCTGCACTTGCTCGGAGTTTTTGACTAAGGGATAAATCTGTGTCAACAAGTAATTTTCTACTTAACCTGGGAATAAACAGAAAGGACGCTGGACTAAAATAAAAGCTTTAAGATTGCAGTTTCATTACTACTAACACACATTGGACCAGCCACTCGTCAGCGGAAACAAAAACTAACTGACTTTTAATCACCATCATCAATTTATTTTGTATTTGAACTAATTTAAGCGACTCGCTAACTCTTGTAATAAAAAATTACCCACACAAAGCGATTGATAATAATTGTCACCCTGTATATCGTTTAAGTTTGTGTATATGCGTTAATTATTTTGTCGACCAGTCTTTAAAGCAACAGCTGCTTGTCAGGATCCATCCGTCTCTGAATATTAATCCTGTACAAAAACACAATTCGTACATCAACTGTTTAAGAGCATTTGCAACGCCGAATAATTTGACCACGACCATATCAAGAGCGTTAAAAATTCATAAGATTGATTGCTCGAATCTTCTGTGAGAACGATTTGTGGTTTTTTCGCTCGCTAAGCCACAACATGGTGTGATATCCGTGATGTGCAACGTTTACAAGATGGATTGCCATGAATCCTTTACATGTCTCGTCCTAGTCCTCGTTCTTCTACTTTATAATATCGTCGCAATGCCGGTTGACTCCTATCGTAAAGAATGTTTAACGCTGTATTGTTTATTTACACTTCTCAAAGGGATACTAGAAGGCTCTTACGGAACATAAAAATACGTTTGGATTACACTTTGCATTCGTGAATTATAAATGAAGCCTCCTGAACTTATAATGGATAAACACAAATGCTACCGGGACGTTTAGTAGATACATTTTAATAATCGATTGTTTCTACAATTTAAATGTCTTGGTATACCGGGTGGCCAACTTAGAGGTATACAACTTTTTTTGCACCATTTTGTTTCGGCGCCTAATTCGACAGTTGTTTGATAACGATTAATTGGTGTAGATAAGGCAAATTCGTTATGGAGCGTTTTTCGCTTGAGCAACGTGTTTTAATTATTAAAACGTTCAACGCAAATCAGTCTTCAGTTGCGGAAACGCTCAGAAAACTGCGTCCCATTTTCGGTAGAAACAACTTACCTTCGCTACCAACAATCACTTGTTTAGTGGATAAATTTAAGCTGAATGACAATGTAACAGATAAACCAGTTCTTCATCGCACCAGGAGTGCTCGTTCGGAGCAGAATATTGGAAGTGTACGTGAAAGTGTAGCCGAAGATCCGACATTGTCTACCAGGCGGCGTTCTCTACAACTGGGAATTAAGAGGACCTCTCTACAAAATATTGTGAAGAAAGATCTGGGTCTTTTCACCTGTAAGATTCGGTTAACTCAAAAACTTGAACCTCAGGACCATAAACACCGTCGTAACTTCAGTAATTTTGTCCTAAACAGATTGAAAGACGACCCAGAGTTTCATCCAAAAATCATTATGAGTAACGAAGCCCATTTCGACCAGTGGATTTGTTAACAAACAAAATTTTCTATATTGGGGTGAGGAGCAAAATTCGCTAAACCACGAACGACCACTGCATCTTCGCCGTGTGACAGTTTGGTGTGGAATCTGGTCAGGAAGGGTAATTGGGCCCTACTTCTTTCAAGACACTATAGGTGCTGCTTTGACAGTGACAGGCGATCGCTACCGTGAGATGATTAACCCTTTTTTATTTCATCAAATAAATCAGTTGGGCCTGGAAAACATGTGGTTTGAACAAGACGGAGCCACAAGTCATACGGCACGAGACAATCGAAACATTGAGAAGGATGTTTCCATGTCAATTAATCTCAAGAAACGGAGACATTGATTGGCCACCAATATCACCGGATTTGACAGCTCCTGACTTTTTTCTGTGGGGCTATCTAAAGGGAGGTGTTTATGCTAACAGACCGATAAATCTTGAACACTTGAAGCAGAATATTCGAGATTCTGTAAGTGGAAGGATTTATTTAAAAAATCTGGTATTTTTCATTTGGTATCAAAATAATTTAAATTTAAATTTGTATCGTTCTTATTTGGCCACCAGATACTTCCAAAAGAATTCAATTTATATTTTAAATAGAAAAGAGATTTCAATTAAGTAATAGACAAATCAAAACTGAGAGGTCTTATCATAGGAATTGTTTATAGAAAATAAAGGATTTAAAAAAATTTACTCGAACATTCTGTTTATCAAATTCTTTCAAAAATTACATGGCCATATGGCACTATAAGGACTAGCTGTAGTTGTTAAGTGAAACCGTGATAGTGGCTCTAATTCCAAAAAGGGCTCACCTCAACCGTACGCTGCTAATCTGTTTAGAATGGTTTATGTCATGATGTAAATGTCTAGCGACATCCTGTTTAACTACACATACAGGATTTACAACTTCAGTGAAAGCTCATTACGTTCAGTCGCGCTTCCTGAAAAACAATGGCCTGTTAATTGGCATCAACGTTAACAGACGTACCACACAGCTGCGCCAAAATATCACTCGCAAACAATTACCTGCGTTACGCACACATATCAGGTTATAAAAAATACGTCTAAATTCTTTTATTGAACGTTAAAATATTTTCAAAGCCATACAAATAAACTCAAGTGGAAATGAATCGAAATAAATCGAAAACTACATACGATCGTGAACAAATAGGAATTCACTTTCATTAATTGTTAATTAGTGAAAATAATTGGGTTTAACACAAGATAAACAACAATATAGTCAGAATCAGCAGTTATATAGCATATTGTTGTTTACCTTATGTTTAAATATTTATAGGAGTAATATTTATCCCAACAAATTAAAAAACTTTCATAACTTGTACCACAAGTTTTATAAGGTTATACACCTTGATTGTATTTGTTTTCACAGCCTGCCATGTTTTTCTTTAAAAAAACCTTGGTATTATTGAAAATAACTGCATTAACCCTTATATCTTTGGAATGAGAAAAAAATAAGGGATTTAAATAGGTCATATCCAACTATAGCTTGCTTTTAAAAGAAGGTAAGTTTGTGTCATTACTTTCTAACGGCGAGCGTAAAATTATTTTAGTATTATCGAATTTTACATAAAAATATCTAAAATAGTCTTCATACATTTTTTTAATATTTACAACAATAACGGAGATTTGACTCATTATATATATTAAAGAAAAAAACACTTTTTTTAATAACTCAATAACCGGAAATGATAATTTTTTTTTCAAAATGGTTCCGAGTTTGTCTCAAAAACTGCACATTTTTGGTAGTTTAACCGTTTCTCCATCTTGAATATTAAGCGAGATAACCATGTTATCCCATCGAATTTGGACCACCTTGTACTACTTACAAAACTTTGACCGACCTTTAACCTGATTCTCAATTAATGACCAAGTTAAAAGTCAGTAAAAGTTTTTTGATGCCTTGCCTATTTTGCGAATTAGGCAAATTTCAATTTCACGTCCTTAGGCATAATATTGTTTACTAGCACGTAGCCCGTCCTAGGACGGGATTGTCAAGTATGACATAAGTCAACCCGCGTTACAGATTACTATAATAACATAACCTCATGGATGACTGACTTGTAGCTATTTTCATGCGTTACAGAGTCACAGACAGAGTCAGGCTGGACTTTTGTATATATTTATTTCACAAATTCGGCAAAGGCTCTACCCATTCCATTAATTCAGAATAAAACGGCCTATTTCACGAACTTCACTGATTCGGCGTTACGTACATAGGTACACGTTTGTTTTCGAGTTGACACACTAATATTTTAAGAACTAAAATTTAAAATTGTCGTTACAAAATTTAATGCTGATTAATAATATCTTACAAAATTTCAACATACAGCTGTAATTATCTCTTCATACTGATTCAATAAATGAATGCACAAAAAAAAATAAGAAACCTCTATTTAAACAAAGAATGGTAAAATATATCTTCATTGTAAAAAAATTTAAAAAATTTGTTGGGAAAAAACGTATGACTTTTTTTCTTCTTCAATTGTTTGAAAATTAGAGCTATCTTTATGGCCTAATCGAAAATATTACGTTGCCCTAATAATTAACAATAAAATCCCGATACCTCGCAAAATGTCAATTTTAGGTTTAACATAGGTTTAATGAATTTGAAGAACAATTACAATTTCTACATATGACTGGGTAAAAAAATACAGGGTGTTATATTTAAGAAAAATGATTTATGTTGTATTTAAAATAACAAACTGGTATGTCGGTTCTCGAAAACGGAACACTCTGTATATTTAAAAACTATGCAGGGTTACGCAGTTCGTGATGCCAAACAACTTTTGCATTCAAAGTTTTTTCGCATCTACTCAAATAACGATGCAAAAAAATAATTTGTGTTAAACCTTTATTTTTTCGAAAAAGTTTAAAAATCGAAATGACTCGAGAAATATTAATTTTAGTTATAGGACATGCTTAATGTTTTTTGTAGGCCATTAAATTTTCTACAAGAAAACGTAAAAATATACAGGGTGTTGTATTTGAAATAACAAACTGGCATGCCGGTTCTCGAAAACGGAACACTCTGAATATTTAAAAATTATGCAGGGTTATGCAGTTCGTAATGCCAAACAACTTTTGTATTTAAAGTTTTTTTCGTAGCTTGTCTTAGAACAGAGATATTAATTGATTTGTATTACCATCTTAAAATACCCGGCACCTCCACCATTTTTAAAAATAAACTATTACAATTGAAATAACTCGAGAAATGGTGATTTTAGGTATAGGACATGCTTACTGTTTTTTGTAGGCAATTAAATTTTCTACAAGAAAACGTAAAAATATACAGGGTGTTGTATTTAAAATAACAAACTGGCATGTCGGTTCTCGAAAACGGAACACTCTGTATATTTAATAATTATGCAGGGTTATGCAATTCATGATGCCAAACAACTTTTGTATTTAAAGTTTTCTTCGTAGCTACTCAAGTAACGATGCAAAAAAATAATTTGTGTCAAACCTTCATTTTTTCGAAAACAGTTATACGTTTTCTTATGGAACACCCTGTATAATTTTATATTTTTAAATTCCTCTTCAAATATACTTCAAAAAATGTATAAGGTTACATGAGTCTTAAGTCAACAGTTTTCGTGAACATTTGAAAATGTAAAAATATACATGGTGTTCTATAAGAAAAAGTATAACTTTGATATGCCACTTTTTTTTGGAGCACCCTGTTTGTTTGAAAATATTTTTAAAAGGTAGCCCTTATTGACTTACATAATCTAACTGCAACAGAAGTTTGATAATATATGCCGTTTCGCCATATAAATCTTGGGCCCATTTTGTAGAACAGACTGTATAAAGAAGTTAGGTATAGTAATTTTTCAAAAATGATGTAATTTAATTTTTCGTTTGTAGAGCCAAAATGGAAAGCGATGTTAAACATCTGATTGCATAGGCGTTCTTTTTTTTAACTAGTCAAATATACCGATATCAGATTTTCGCTAACTATTACAGTAACCGAGATTCCCCGTAAAACATTCGAATTTGGTCGACCCTGTACAGCAACACAATATACTTTTACAAAAACCCTATTGTTTTTTTCTTGTGGAAATCTAAGCGTGCTGCAAGATATCAAATATTCCTCCTTTGTTTAAACAGAATCGATAAGCTACGGAACAGTTGGTTTATGTTAAAATGCGAAATCTGTTGATATATACGAGGCCGTAATTGGTTATAAAGCCGGAACATATTTTTCTACGTCTTTATTAAAAGCAGAAATAATGCTGATATTAAAGTGAATAATTACGGGAATAAATAAAAACGCACAGGTTACTTCCTCTTTCCCAACGTTCCATCAGCTAAAAGTGCTTTAATTTTAAAGCGCACTAAAGCTAATAAGCGTTTGCATCCTTCAAAATAAATGCCGTACTTAATAAACGAAATAAAATTATCAATTGCAAAAATGCACTGCACCTAGCGACTTCGCTTATTAATTTAAATCTTTCTAGAAGTTTTCAGATCTGCTCGAATAAGAGATATTCGTTATCACGTATATATTTCTTAACAACTAGGACATCTACTTTGTACTAAGTACTCCGAGAAGACGAAACTCTCTTACAAACTAAACATTAGCATCAAACAAACCTACGCCGAAACTAATTACTGCAGCGCAGTCTTCACATTCAAAGCCGAATTATTTCAGACTATTTAATGCTGTACTCAATACTTGCGAATTTCTCGAAACTAGGGTTTTAATTCCTCAGGTTAATATGACGAAAGAATAAAGCAATTTAAGCATATTACATAAACAGGCTGATTAACCTTTGAGTTGCGACAAGGGGATCTCGTTTATTATAAGAGCTAGGCAGCGGTCTTCAAACTTCTATATGAGTGCGTGCCATTTTAGCGGGTCACTATTGAGTATAATTCTAATAGGTAAAACGAAATTTTATGTATATATCGTCTTAAGGGTTAAGTTAAATGATTTTTTGTTAGGTGTTTGGGGCACCAAAAGTTCTTTCGCGCGGGCCGCCAGTTGGACAGCTCTGAGCTAGATTTAAATTTGAAAAAGATACTAAGTTTTGTTTTGATTAATAATATGCGAACACATTTCAAATATCTGCGACCCTTTTCATGACCACGAAATAATAAACTTTTCGTTTTTTCTTCATAATTCAAAATTTTTAAATTGTGTAGTGACTACCTTGTAGAAAGTTTTTAATTGTCATTTGATTTTGGTTTTTTGACATTAAAATTTCTACTCTATATGGGTTTCATATTTGATTATCATTTAGTTTGGTTTTACAAATTACTTAGGAGAAATAATTGTTAACAAACATGTTTTTGCACAACTAAAATGCCCTTAAAAAAAAGTAAAATTACTAACTTCGATGATAACTGTTAAATTTGTATTGTTTTTTTACGGATGCTATAAATTGACTTTTTGTTCTAAAATGCAACATAATATGGATCGATTATTATTATAGTGGTGTAAGTCCATTAAAAAAAATATTTGGTGATTTAAAAAATTTACATTGGTAAGTACCTATATGATAATTCGACATACATAATATTTAGGAGTTATAATAGACAAAAATTGAGGATTGGAGAAGGAAATAAGCGAAAGAACAAGAAATGTGGGAAGAATATTTTAACAGTTTAAGAACAACATTTTTTGGAAACAGAGAAGTCCCAAAACGAACAAAAGTGGAAGTGATAAAAAAGGTAATAACTCTGACACTTTTATACGAAAGTGAAACGTGAACACTTCCAAACAAAAATAAAATCTGTGTGAATGCAGGAGATATGAGATTTCTAAGAAAAATCCAAAGAAAAACTAAAAAAGATAGAATCAGAAACAAAACATGTAAAGAACAATAAAAGATAAAATCAGTTGAAACAAAAATACAACAAAGATAGCTGGGATGGTTGGGTCACATTTATAGAATGAAAGAAGAAAGGTTAACCAGAAAAGCCTATGAAGCAAGATCACAGGGAAAAAACAAAAGAGGTAGCCGAAGAAAAATCTGGTAAGACGAAGTTAAAAAAGCTGCAACGGATAGAAACACCAAATGGAAAAACATAAAAAGAGTCAGCACAACACAACTTAACAGTCCTACACCTAACAGTAGAAGAACTCTATCTAAATAAAAAATAAATATGACTGTAGTGTGAATTTCTCATCTAAAGTCAATCTACAGTTTATATTTTAGAGTATTCACATTTTTAAACAATAAAAAATGTATTAGTACATAGTAACTGAGTTTATGGAATCATATACAATAAAAGTTGTTTGTTTATTTATTGTCTGAAGTCTAATTAAACATTGGGTAAGCTAAAAAGTAAAATTGTGCTATTATACAATAAATTCGCCATGTAATAGGAAAATCTACGACTTAAAAAAAAAGCTTATATGCGTCTTTTTTCAAAGTAATACATGATTAAACAATGGTATTTTGGTTTTGGTTTTAATTTATACCCAAAATCGGACTAATGAAACAAGAAAAAAATTCTCAGTCAAATGAGTAGGGGAAAGTACCCATGATGTCCTTGGATGGGACATTCTTAATAAACTATAGTTAAACACAAATCTTTATGTACGTGCATAGATGGTAAATCGCGTACCTAATGTATGTAATACAATCGTGTTGTATACAACATGAGAACTTCGAAATGTGGTTGTACATTAGGTACGCGATTTACCATCTATGCACGTACATAAAGATTTGTGTTTAACTATAGTTTATTAAGAATGTCCCCAAGGACTGTCCCATTCATGGGTACTTTCCCCTATAATATAGGGGTATCTGTCATTTAAAAAAAATCAATTGTTTTCCATTGCGCTTTTGTTATTCGACAAAATTAAATTTAAATTTTATCTTATGGTGCAAAACTAAATACCAAACAACTTTTATTCAAGATATTTTTCCCTAAAGTGGATATTTACTGAGATATATAGCACATTCCATACCTTTTGGACAGACTGTATATAAAACAATAGAGTGCCGCAAAATTTTAGCGTTGTTAAACGTATTCCGCGACATTGAAAAGGTTGAAAAACACTACATTAGCTAATCACACAAAAAAACTTAAAATTTTGAACTAATTAAGGAAAAAAATCGTGTTCTTGAATGCTTCAACATCTGTTCCTGTTTCCATCAAAGTCTAAACGGTTTAAACAATTTCATTAACGCGTTAAAACGAGCCCTGCAGATATGTTGGCAACGCTGTCCAAAAATCTTTCCGAGTTTGTCGTGAACAGATCTCCCCGAAACGTTCATACTCGCAATGAAAAAAAAGAGTAAAAACCCTTTTAACCTTTTCGTATGAAGTAGGCTATGATTAATGGCTTCATATTCAACCTAAGCTTTTTCTCGACGAACTTGCGATACTGCATTACACCGCCACTAACGCTGTTTCGAATATAACGCGTGCGGCAGGTTCCGCATTCCATAGGTGCGCGGTCTCCCTATAGGCGTCTTTATCCCTTTCGATAATGGAAAAAGCTCAAAGAAGAGGGTGGATGAAATAAAAGAACTTTTTTTCTGTGCATTTCTACAGCAAACAATTCTCTTAGGGCACATATAACGATCGCAACCGGTTCCCTGTTTGACGACAAAAAATAGAAAAAGTAACTGCTCACTCCGCGGTTAATAAATTACTGATTTTTAAGCACTGGCTTAAAAATAAGAAAAAAACAGAAACATTTCAGAAGGCAATAAAAACTATTTCACAAATAGCTTAAGAATTATAACAAAGACGAAAAGGAGTTGGAAGGAATTCCCCGCAACACTGCAGCATCGCTCACCGTCATGTCAGTGGTGTCACAATTTCTTCACAGTTTGACGGGCATAAATAATGAAACACGACAAGTTTTGCTCTATTGTGCACCCCTTGGTGCTAATAATTAACACTTTTCCAACAAAACGACAAATCGATTAACTCCATTGTAAATTACGTAATAATTTCTTCGCCACGTAGTTTACCACTATGCAGTGTGTCCCAGATTACATTTCCAGCATAGGGATATCGCTTATTGTAAGAGATACAGGTTTGTTTAAATTAGTTGAATTATTCCTTAGTATGAGAGGAGCCACAATCAATTTTTAAAAGTACAAAATTCCTCGTGCTTCAGATGTTATAGCAAAAAATATGAAAATGTCGAATTTCTTTTTTGTCTTAACACGTTAACTGCTGATGACACAACGTTTGAGTCATGGCTGTCCTTCATTAGGAGCCAATGACTAGACATGCGAGTCACAGACGTATCTATACTAAATGTTCCAGTATTTTGTTAGCCGTTGTGAGCCTACTTTACGGTTTTACTGGCTTGTAGGGAAAGGTAAACCTCAACTTTTCCTGGTGTCGGGTTTTAAAATTTGTTTTTGTAAGAGGAGAAAATGGACGATCAAGGTCCAGGACCATCTAGACCTAAAAGGCGGCATACGGATTATGAAAATAAACGTGCTTTAAGAGATTGTGACCTAAAAGCACTATTAAATGTTTCTGACATGATCCGTTTTTTGATAGTGGTAGTAAGTATGAGGTATAGGATGAGTCATCAGAGGAAGACGAAGACACTATACTACAAGATGTGCATAACCCAAATAATGTTGTTTATACTCAATAAAATACATAATACAGTGACGGCCCAAAATTACCTAAAATTAAAAAAAAAGCAGTTACAACTATACACCTTTTAATAAAATATACTAAACATTATATATTTTAATAAAACGCGTTTGGCCTTTGGGGATAGCAACAATATTTTGATTGGCAGTGACCATCTTAATCATAAAATCAATCTTATTTGTATCTTCTGAAGGTACTTTTTTATGGAGAATGTTATTATTATCTTAGATTGTTATCACTTTTTTGAGATATTACTTAATTTTTTCTTATAAGCCGTCAAGTTGGCTTTGGAATAGTTCGATGTGCTTTTTTTTTCCTCTTTCTAACGATATATCGTACATCTGTTTTTATAAACAACTCAGGAACTCAAGAAAAACCGTATTTTAACGATATTATTCTAAGTTAGCCATGAAACGTATTAAACGAGCAAGTTCTTCGGAATAGTGAAATGGGCTTTTTTCTCCTCTTTATAATGATATATCTTTGGTTATATCTGTTTTAATAAATAATTCGGGAAGTAAAAATAAAATATATTTTACCAATATTATTCTGACAACGGAGGGTCACGATATGTTATCGCTAGAATATGATCAAGGCTGTGTTTATTGCATCAAGGACATCAAAACTAAGTGTTTTCCAGAGTTATACGTGCCACAGGCCATTTCCTTCGGAAAAATAGGGAAGAAACTGAAAAGTTGAATAATAAAGGTAATTTTTGCGAAGGTGTTGTCCATGAAACCGTCAGAGGTAAAATCGAAATTCTTCTATTCACCACTTCGCGCATCCTTTGCAAGTAAAATGATGCAAAGTTTTTAAAAACATCTTAAGCTGTTCCTGAGAAAAACGCGAAAAACGAGGCCCTTGCCCCGAGTACTAGGTTTAACAGTAAGTCTTAACACGTCTTAATAATAATTTTTAGCCTTTGCTGCAGTCTGTCATTGGTGAATTTGTTAGGAAATACTTTAAAGCACTATAGTTCCATTTCAAAAATTGACTTCTTGTCAAAAAAACACCGATTCCGAAACATTTAAAGTCGATTAAATCTCAATTAAAACGTAAAAAAGACTTTGTTAAACATAACGGTTAAAATTAAATTTTTCGCAATAAATTTGGGTATTGAATTTTTTTTTAAGTATTAAAGCTTTTAAAATAATGAAGTTGTTATAAAATTTGTTTCCTTTTTCCATTTTGACATAACAAAGTTACGATAATTTCCAGCGAAAACGGAAATTGCATTAAGGGGTAAATTATGTTCAAATAATATGCACATATTATATATAATATATAAAAGCTATTTTGCAGGCAGTTTAGGCCCAGAGCTTGGTAATGTTCTACTACACTCTTCTCCCTTTTGCTTTCTTCCTCCAATTCATTATGTTTTTCTCTCTTAGCTCTACCTCCACAGCTTCTCTCCATCTTTTTCTGGGTCTTCCTCTTTTTTTCTTGTATGCAGTGTCTTTCCACGCTATCTATTTTATTATTCTGCTGTCCTCCCTTCTCTCCATATGTGCTAGACCTTGTATTCCTCTGGCATTTATTACTTTGTCTATGGTTGCTTTTTTGAAAATTGTATATACCTCTTCGTTAGTTCTTCTTATATATCCCTCATATGTTCTCTTCCCTCCCACTATTCTCCTTATTATCTTTCTTTTCCATCTTCTTAGGGCTTCCTTTGCATTTTTGGTCAGTACCCAAATCTCACGCACATAGATCGCTGTAGGTCAGTGTTGTTTTATACAAAGTAGTTTGGTGCTCCTAGATAACTGTTTTGCTTATTAGGTTATTTAAAGCTCCTGCACATTTGTTGGCTTTCAAAATCATCATGTTTATGTCTTTTTCTTCTTCCATTCTGTTTATGTGCAGTGTCCCCAAGTACATACACAAATGCATTTACTTCCTCAAATTCCCCTGTCTTCTATTGTTTGTTGTCCTATTCTCATTAGCTTGGTCTTATCTTCGTTTATCCTTAAACCCATTTTTGCACATATTACAGGTCTAAAATTGGGTTTGTTTAAATTTTAGATTAAAGAAAAAGAAAAAAGAAAATGAAAAAGAATGAACAAGAATGAACAAACATTATTCATGTAGCCTACGAAAACATATTAAGCTGCTTAGTTTCTGCAATAAAGTAGTAGAATAAACTTGTTTTGATTGGATCCATCGTGAAAAGCTCCTTGCTAATTAAATTTCCGTGAAAAACTAAGTTTTTCCTAAAGCGTGCAATAACATCAGGCGATCTCTAAAGTCACCGTGGATCAATGAAATGAAAATAAGGTCTGCTTTTCTTAAAAACGTGCTGCAGCGTTCCAAGACCGCGGCACTGTTTGTGAAAATTTAAAAGTTTTAAGCCCTTGCAGGACTTGGAATTTTAAAGAAAAACGTGACTGACGGTTACGTCAAGATAACATGACAGCTTTTTAAAATAAATTCAAATTGCAAAAAGATTAATACTGTATAAGCAGTTTTTAATCATTCAATAGACGTCAAACTTTAACCTTTGGGCTGAATATTTTATTTTGTTTGGACTATAACCAGCTTCAAAAAAAAAGCTGTTATTTAACAGAATTTTTTTGTCTTAAGTCCGTGTTCGCAATGGACGTAAAACGTAAAAAATACATAAAATTTACCTACATCATAAAATCAAATGTATACAAATAAACGCAAGTGTTCACAAGGTCCGTCACCTTGGCAGCACCACTTTCTTCAATCATAATTTGCCTTATGCCATAATTTGTGCTAATTTTGTGCTATTTTATGCCGTAAAAATATAATTTGGTCTAGTTTAAAAGCTTTAAAAGAATATTTAGCAACAAAATTTGTGGGGCGTTTGAGTTCCATAACGTAAAATTATTTTTAGCTACACCGAATGTTTTATTTTTGCGTACCAACTTATTACTTTAAATGGATAAGTAAGTACAATACGCTGCATAATCTACAACTTTTAGATTCTAAAACAATTTTTTTATCAAAAATAAATCGTTCTTGCGTTTGTTTTGTTTAGTCCAATAAGCAACATTTTAAAGATAAATAAAGTTTTTTAATAAAAAACCCTGTATTTTTCACATATTGGTGTAGATAATTTAATCCTAATTAGAAAACTATACGGGTGTTGTTTTTTGTCTTAAATTAATATTTGTCGAGTGCACAATGTAATAAAGTATTTTTTACTGTAGTATGTTTCGTTAAGTTTTACATTATTTTTTTAACAAATATAATTTATTGATTATTTGCTTTCTTACACATTTTTATTGTACTAAAAATTGTCTTGTTTAATTGACTAGTATATTTATTAAAATTATTAAGCAATTTAAAACTTACTGGCAATAACAATAAAATATTAACTAAAAATTTCATAATTTTTGTTCTACAATTAAACAATTGTTTATAATTTCGTTCTGGAGTTAACAAAGAAGAATACAACATTATAACAACTTATTTAATTTAGAGAAGATAGTGCTTACGCTTGACATTGAAAGCAGAGGGAAAAAAACGTTTATAAGTTCGTTATGGAGTTGGCACAAAATTTTAATTTTACGGCAAAAAATAGCACGTAATTAGCACAAAATTAGCACAATAATATGCAAAAAATTATGGCATATACAAATTTTAATTTAGAGAAAGTAGTGCTTACGCTTCACCTTAGCAGCACCGGGTGAAAATTGTTTATAACTTCGTTATGGAGTTGGCACAAAATTTTATTTTTACGGCAAAAAATACAAAAAATTTGCACAAAATTATGGCATAAACGAATTTTCATTCAGAGAAAGTGGTGCTACGCGTCACCTTGGCAACCTCGAGTGAAAATTGTTTATAACCTTTTTCTGGAGTTGGCACAAAATTTTATTTTTGCGGCAAAATATTGCACAAAATTATGGTATAAGTTTTATTATGATTGAAGAAAAAGGTGCTGCCAAGGTGACGGACCTGTGTTCACAATGGACGTAATAAATATTTGCGTTTACGTCAATTTTGCGTACTTTTTACGGAAATGTAGCACATAACCTCAATTTAAACGCTGAAGGTAAAAGGCGTTCCAACTTCAACAAGAGGATTTGTTTTTTAAATAAAATCAAATTTAACTTGTCAGTGCCAGGAAATATAATTAATTTGAAACATTAAAGCATAGATACCTACTTCACTTTGTTTGACATTAATTAAAGTGTTTATAAATTTAGTTTTACGTAAAAATTACGTTCACTGTGAACACTTGCGAAAATTACGTAAAACTATCAATTACGTTTAATATATCCACTACATTCGTTTTACGCTTTGCGTCTATTGTGAACGCTAACTTACACCATCTGTATATTTTGTGTTTAAGGGTCATCGAGAACGAAATTTTCTGAATTGGTTTTCCAAAAATAACAGCCTATATCTCTAACGGTATTGACTTTTATGAGTGAAAATTGAATAAAAATTTACCGATGTCGTGGGATGAAATTTCAGTTGAACTAATATTTTTTTAAATTACAGTTTTTTCGGATAAGCAAAGCGCAATCTGTCAGTTTCCTGAAGTGTTTTGTTTAATTGGACACCTGAGACAGACAACCGTATTCGAATTGCACAGAAACCCACTCAAAATATAACCAATTTTACTTCCAGTTAGTTAAAACTTGAATGATATCTGTCAACACAACTTTGATAACTTACTGAACAATTATAATTTTGATTAATCTCCATTAAGTACTTCCAGAAATACCTATAATAAGTTTCTGCAAAATTAACACTTGAGTACTATTTGGTCTACCAGTGGCTATGTAAAATGCGTTCTATTTATCTGTGTAACTATTTATTTAAAATTTAAACTAAAAGCAAATTAAAACAATAAAAAAATTTTGGAATGTCCTAAAATGAATCATTAAGTTTGTATAAAGACCTACACGAGCGACAGACATATTGGGCTGTAGTGCTGTATCAAGTTGTAATAATCTTATCAATTTTTGACGTATTTTATGTGACTAAAATTATTACAATTTAAAAAAATCCACATGAGTGTTGCCATATTATATATACTGACCAAATAAAAATACTCATTGTATTACTAAAATTTATCTGCTATAATCGACAGCAGAAATATTTCTGTTGTGATTAGTTTTTTTCACAAATGTTCCGAAAAGTGTTTTAAAAAGTTTGACTGGTGTAATTCAATGCTTAACATTAAATATCATCATCGATAAAAGATTTTTCAGTTGAAACTTTCTAGTCCTGCGCTCCTGTAATGACTTTATTTGATTGTTGTCAACACGTAAGTTATTAGATTTCACTTATATTCAATCTTTTTTTTTTATTTCCGTTTTAAACATTTTACTTTTTATTTTCTTCTGTTTTTAACTGGCCACCCAATATTCAATACATTTTTAATACTTTTGATTACTTTCTACCTCTTTCTAAATTTGTTTTTGGAGGTTGCTGCCATTTATCTAATCTTAAGCTTCTTTTCACAAAATAGTTTATCGTAAAACAAAATTAAATTATTAAACATAATGTAATATACAGGGTGTCCCAGATTACATTTCCAGCATGGATATCTCGCTTATTATAAGAGATACAGGTTTACTTAAATTAGATAAATTATTTCATTGTATGAGAGGAGCCACAATCAATTTTTAAAAGTACGTAATTCCTCATAATAATAATAGTTACATGGTACATAAAAAATTATCTTCAGAAGGTACAAATGAAATTGATTTAATGATTAAGACAAAATAGTTACGAGAGAAAAAAGAAATTCGACATTTTCATATTTTTTGTTATAACATCTGAAGCACGAGGAATTTTGTAATTTTAAAAATTGATTGTGGCTTTTCCCATACTAAGGAATAATTCATCTAATTTAAGCAAACCTGTATCACTTATAATAAGCGAGATCCCCATGCTGAAAATGTAATCTGCGACACCCTGTATAAACATATTTAAAAGCTTTTGATAATTTTGAAAAGTAGGGTGCCATTTGAAAGATTGAAACAAAGATAAATCACTTTTTTAGTCAAATATCTCCAAGAGAATTTATACATAAATTAAAATCTACATGTTTTAAAAAGCCGAAGAACTAAAGTATTGTCTCTTAAAATTAAGAGAGAAATTCTTAGTGGTACATTCTGTATTCCATAACGTATGTAATAATATAATTAAATAAATTAGAACAAAAATCGAACAAATCTCAATACGCATTCAACTAAATGTATTGCACTTGATTGAAACAAAACAACTTTATGAATAAGCTCTGTCACTTTAAAACGCCCTTCAAATACTTTAAAAACGATGGATCACACCCACAAAAAATTAAGACAGAGTGGACAGTCACGAACGATATGGTACCTAATACTTCTTATTGTAAAACCTTTCATTGTTGACTTATAAGTCGAGGTAATTGCGCTTGGCGACGACCGGTATTTGAGACAGCCGGTCCACTGCAGTATTGCAGACAAAATAAAAAGACCTAGAAGCGAACGGCTTGGCCCTCCCACAATGAAACTCTTACATTGCCTCCCTTATATCGATACTAACTCTACAGCCGCAAATTAATCGACAGTGTGGATGTAAAAAGTTGTGTAATTTAAATAATACGGCAATTTTCGCGACACAACTTTAATGAAAAACGTCATGTTGAGTTATTTCTCTAAGCTCGCTATTCTGACCTGTGGCATGCGGATGATTTAGTTAAAATAATTAACGCCCAGTATTTCTAAGTTATGCAAAATGACAAATATGAGCTTGTCACCTAAATTTGCAATTAGGGAACCGACAAATGAAAACTTGAAACAGGGACTGACAAACTTGAAGAAGATTATGCATTAACAAAGTTGTTAGAAAAAAAATTTGTTCCAACAAGATTTACCTCTTATATTCAAAACTTCATTTAATAACCCAACTTGTGCAACACGAAAACAATTGCCTTTTTTATTGAAAAATCGCACAATGCAAAATATAAAACCCATACATTACACAGAACTTTAAAAAAACTCATATTTGCAAATGGAACATCCGAAAGATGATTTTGGAAACTATTACAACCAGGGTTGAACTGATTTAAATCAGCTGATTTTTTGAACTTAAAATCATGATTTAAAGCATGGTTTAACTCAAAATTAAGTTTTTTTTTCAAGATTCAACATCACACGTCCCATATAAATTAAATGCACGTTTTACTTCCTCCCGCTAAAACAACCACCGGAAACATTGCCTAGTGGCTTCTTATAGGTTAGGGAGAAATACAGGAATTTTCTTGTTAGAAACGCATTCCGGTAGATTTACTTTGCAACACAATAATTTTTAATTTTAGGTTCAGAAGATCTACAGCCTCATTTAAAAAATCTGCAACAATTGAAAATGTTTTTTATTATCGATTTCTCAGAAAATTTTATTCCTGATAAAAGTTGATGCATGACCTAAACGTAAAACTAATTTGAAGATTGAAAAAAAATCATATAACCCTAGATTTTAAGTATTTTAAAAATATTCGCAGAAGAAAAGTGCCCTTACTTTAAAACTTATAAAAAAAAAAGAATTTAATTTTTTAGAAATCAAAAATATGTCAATACGAAGTTTGACGTTATAATTTCACTTTCGAATTTTATAGTTCATCAAAAAGTTTGCAACTAATAGACAAGTTTTTTATTATCGATTAATCAGAAAATTTTATTCTTGCGAAAAGTTGGTCTAAAACTTATTTTAAGTTTAAAAAAAGCTTGATTGGAGTTCATACAACACTAGCTTTTAGCAATTTTAGAATAATTCCCAAGATTAAAGTGCTTTTATTTAAGGAGCAAAAAAATCGAGGGAAAACGATCATTTATTTAATATTATTTTTAAATTGTACCTAAACAATAATTCTTTTAAATTGATTTTTAAATAAGGACACTTTTTTCGACTATTTCTGAAATCGTTAAAACCTAGTGTTATATGAATTTATATTAAACTTTTTTTAACTTTTCTCAACAATAAAATTATTTGAGAAACCAATAATAAAAAGCTTTTTAATTTTTGCATGTTGATGTTAAAATTACTATAAAAACAAAAATTGAAATTTTAAAGAGAAATTTCACCTTTGGTCGTATTTTTGAAATCTGAAAACAATTTATCTCTATGAGGTTTTTTTTTTGTAAGTCTTTAATTAAAGCTCTTAGAACATTTCTGAAATCGGTAAAGTATAGTATCGTATACATTTTTATGAAGTTTTTTTCATCTTTAAATTAATTTTAGGTCATCCACCAACTTTTATCAAGAATAAACCATTTTAAACAATTTTTAATAACAAAAACTTTTTTATTTGTTGATCCTTTTTGAATGACGCTGTATAGAAAATATAATGTAGGGTTAACAATGAATAAATTAGTTGTAAAAAAGAAAAATAGGCATGTTTCTTTAAAAAAAAATCAAAATTGATTTTTTAAATTTAAATCAATGGTTTTTGATTTATTTAATAAAAATCAAATTTTGATCGACCTTGATTAGGTGCAACATTAACCGCAAAAATTACAACAATTCCTACCGTATTTGATGGCAAAACAACAGTGAAATATGTTACCATACCTGAAACAAACAAAAATTATATTAGCAAAATACGTCTCTAGGACAAACATACAAGAAAATAAATTTAACAGTTCCATAGTATTAAAAAAAGTCCGGTTAGCTCCTGCCTCTTTTAAAATTTAAAAAAGCTAATTTGGAGCAATTTTTACACCGCCGCTAAAAAAGAAGATCGCTTATCGACGAGCAGTAAATGTCAAACTTGGTTTTTTAAGCCTTCTATAGTTATAATTTAAAGACCTTTTAAAGTTCATAAATCATAATTATCTCTTATCAGAGCACCAGTAATTTACATTAAGCTTACAATAAAAAATACCACATTGTAAAGGCTATAGCGTGCAATAATAAATGTTTTTTTTGTATTCGCAGTACATTTTTCTTTACTTTGCTTATATCTTAACCTTAACACGTGTATTGCTTTTGAAATACAGAGTTTACCAGAGTGCACCATTCTGTTTGATTTTAAGTAAGACTCAACAAATATCTTACTAAATGGAAGAAAAATGGCACTTAATGGCTATTTTACAATTTTTATTTTTAAAAAGACGTCATTAAATATTTGCATTGCATTGATATGATTTTAACTCAAAATCTGGAAGTACATTTTCTTATCTTTCCGAGCATTTTAATACTTTTAATAATTTTTCACGACTTATGTTAATTTGTATATGCTATAAACAGGTCAAGACATAGGTACATATGAAGGGGTTAGAGCTGAAACCACCCAAGTGCAACTTTAGTTAAAAATGACCTAAGCACCTTACAGGCTAGTTGACACTTAGTTTTATCTAGTATTAAAACAACCAAGTGATTATTCCAATTTTTGCGTCATCTGTAATCCAGAGAAAAATCCATTGTGAACAGCAGTAGACAGTAAAAATATTATATAAAGGCTTATATCTCAAAATGGGCGTTTTGTTACTTAGGTGGTTTCAGCTCTAACCCCTTCATATGTACCTAAACAAAAGTTTCCAGCGAAATGCTTGCCTTTTTTTTAAGCAAAATAGAGTATTTGATTATGAACAACTTTCAAATATAAAAAAAATCTAGTACTCTCAATTTAAAGTATACACGGGAGCAGTGGACCTAGAGAAGGCATTTGATAGTATAAAAAGGGAAGAGATCTGGAAAGTTCTAAACAAAAGAGGCGTAAACAGAAAGCTAACTGAAGTAACTTAAAGTACATATTTAACAACTAAAAATGTAGTACAAGTAAATGGGAAAACATCTGATGGGTTCATCACAAGAAGAGGTGTAAGACAGGGAGGTGTACTGAGTTCTCTACTCTTTATTATAATAATGGACGATATATCCAAGAAGATAAACCAAGGTCTAAGAAAAACACGCCTAGAATATAGGAAACGAACTATTGTATGCCGATGACCTATTAATATTTGCAACCAATAAGAAAGACCTACAGCAGAGAATGGAAAAATTGAATATAAGTATAAGAAAATATGGGCTAAACATAAACACAGAGAAGACAAAGGTCATAAAAATTGCAAACAGGATAGAAGGTATAAAGTACAACTAAGGGAAAATGAAATAAAAGAAACTAACATATTAAAATACTTAGGAATATAGGTATACGCGACCAGATGGAAGACTTAAAGAGGAGATACTAAGCAGGATAAAAAACAACCATGGCACTCTATAGAAACTTGTTCAAGCCTTTTTTCAACAAAAACAAGAAATAACAACAAAAAGAATTTGAGGAAACTTTGACCTCTCACAAACAAAACTCTTGATCTTTTTATAGCACTCTTTTGTGCTTAAGCAGGCTACTAGCAACTTCGTTTTTCAAATGGGCATCAATCACAATTGTACAAACTAAAAAAGAACAAGATGCAAAGTTATATAAATTAGAGCTAATTAATATCCTCGCCATGATTCTGACTATGACAGCTTTCCTCTCGAAGCACCCATTTAGGCAGTTAACGTTTTTGTCGAAATACGTTAAGTTAATGTTGCTGTCTAAGTAATTATCGAAATCAATTCCGAAAATGTGTTTTCTTTCGCGCCGTTATTAGAGGCGTCAAAGCTGAAGAGCAGTAAATAATTTACTTCTAACAATTTCTCTTTAACGAACGCAGCACTGACATATTTACCCAGGAAAATACGGACGGAGCCTTTTTGGCTGTAATTACGGCCAACTTCAGCATAAAATTAAGTACTTTTAGGTATTTACGTAAATCCTTGCTTGCTTTAAGCCGTAAAATGTTTTTCTAGTGTACATAAACCCGTGTTATATACAATATTTTAAACTAAGATGCGAATTAGGTGACCGAGGAAGTATCGATTGATCCTTCCTCCATTGTAAAGTGCCGTGAATCATTAGCTCTCCTTTGTGTTTAATTTTCAACAAGTCATTGTCTGTGGATACCTTTGCTGGTGTTCGGAAATTGACCTACTTTACAACCATATCTCAAGCAGTAACTTTCCTGCAAGTACTAGTTATACACTGCTTTCCAAATTATGTTCACATAATTACAGAGTATTTGGTAACGAAGATGAAACAGAACACAATGTGTAAATTCTTGAGAGTATTGAGAATATTTTAACCAATTTCGCCGTTTCTTCACAAATCTGAATAAGTTTACTTCACTGAACGTTTCGAATTTAAAATTCAGCAAAACGATTTAAAATTTTCTGGATATGAATAGTTTTCCATATCTGCATCAAAATTGATGGTTTTAGTACGAAAAGTAAGCCTTTGGGCACTCATTTCAATGTGCAAAATACTACTTTGAACTTGATATTGTAAATAAAGGTTTCTGTGAAAATTACTGTCTTACTGTTTATTCTTAAACATGAAATTTATTAAAAAGCATATTGGCATTTATGTAACATTTTGTGATATTCAAGAAATGTCCTTAATTTTTAATTTAAAAGAAATTTCTTATACCACCAATGTTGTGTCACTTTTTATTACTAACTATAAAATTTCGTCTCTCATTGTCTGCAAAATTTAACACTGCATTTGAATTTTTAATACTTACAAAATAATGCATTTTCTGCTTGGCCTAAAAATTAATAAGGAAACCAGTATTAACAACTATTTATTTTTGCACAGTCTCGATCTGCCTTAAATATGAATCAAGACACTGCATGTAAAAGAAACCTTTAGAAATTAAGAAGCATTTGGCTATTAAAAAGAGCGAGGATTTTTTAGAAAACATTTATTTTTCTTAAACTTGTCATACCTATTTCTCTATACAGTTTCCATCACTATTGAGATATTTACCACAACTAGGCACCAATTTCTGTACACCTGTTTCAAAGACAGGACCCCCGTGTTTTATGGACCCTGCACTGCAGAAGAAGATCCTTTAACCGCCACGATAAAGGCCGGTTTAATTTCAAAGTTTTTTTCTCGTCTTCAAATGGACTTCTCCATTGGTTGTAGTGCCTTTGTCCATATATTGAATACACAGAACTTCTTCCTTGTCCCAAAAAGTTAATGCCATTGTTTTGTAGCCAAAGACTGTGTTTTTTTTTATGGAGGTGAATCTTTATGAACCCACTGCATAGTTTGGTCGGAGGATGCCAGTCTCATTTCCGGAAACAGTTCGTGAAAAAAAGCTCGTATCAATCTGTGAAGCGATAAAATTTTCTTGAAAAATTTCTTTCCTGACAAGTTCTTGATACAACGTAACGAGCTTAGGAATTCAACGTGCAGACACTTTCTTCCAACCCAAATCGTCGTGTAAAACCAAACAAATCTTTCGGATGCCCCAAACTTCCCTGGCAAAAAAAAACACCGATCTGAAAGCACTAAATCTTTAATTTTTTAACTATGGCTTCAGTTCTTGTCTCAACTGGTTGATTTTAAATCATCCTGTACAGAGTCCCGATCCCAGCAAAAATGCTAAAACGAAAATTTTACGTGGAATAAAAATGGGGCTTTATTTCCTGTATGGTCATTCTTTGATGGATAACGTTTGGCCCATCAGCCTTTTTTCGGAGAATTTTTTTTACACTTCGGTGTTAAAGTTTATCTTAATTTTTAATTTGAAAACTTCAAGAGAACCCTTCAGACTTAATACATTTATCTTCAGGTTAAAAATGTCACATCTCTATTTAACACAAGAATATTTCCATTTTGACGCTTCATTTTCATGGTAAGATTGATATCATAAAGACGCGCCTTTGTGTATACCACCTACCCTACAGGGTACCTTAGCTATAATGGGGACAAAATAATACACATAGACATAAAGAATTAAAACATATCGGTTGTTTTCTTGTGCATTAAACCTTATAATGTAGTAATCAGTTTATGCATAAACTAAACTTCTCAAACTCCTCTTAAGTAAGTAATCCCGTTAAGTTGCAGAATGATGGTAAATATTATAGTTGGTATGAAGTTAGTTAATAGCAAAATATAATAAATTTTAAACGATAACTACTATTTAATACGTTTTCGAAACTTAGTCATTACAGTTAAGTTTAATTCCACTAATTAAAATGAGAAAATAGCGAATCCCTAGACAATGAGTAGTCTGCTGTTTAAATTCTAAAGTTTGTTACAGTTAAACAAACGCCCTTAATCAGTAGGTTCTTAACTTTTAATAACTTCATTACCACGCATGTTCCAATAAAATTGTTGTTATGACCTGTTTAAATTCCTTATTTTTTTCTTATTCCAAATACATTAGGGTTGATGTAGTTATTTTTGATTAAAAAAAATTGTTGAGATAAACATTATAAATATCTCAACATTAAAAAACAACAATACAGTCAAAATCGGTAGTAAGTATATTGTTGTTTATCTTATGTTCAAATTATAAAGTTTATCTAAACAACAATTTAAAAAACCTTCGGAACTTGTACCACATGAGCTTTAAAACTAATGTTAGTTTTCAAGTGACTTGTTCATTAATTTAAATGAGATTAATTAAAAGTCACTTTTTTTTCATGTTTTGAATGTAGACCTGTTTAAATTTTTCTTCTTTCGTCAATTGAAATCTTAATCATTTATTTATTTACCCATAATTATTCTACTTACTGATGAAGCGACAAAAATGTTGTAACAGATTTAGCATTTCTAAAATAAATAGTTCATAACAAAATTAATTTTGAATTAAAATTATTTATAATAACAAACATTAATCACATGTTCAAATAAATCAAACATAAAATTTAATTATGTAACTTCATAACCATATTAAAATTTATTAATATTTAACGCAAAATCTCTATCGAACTGAAAATTATAAACCCCATTCAATCGATTCCATGATTTTAGGGTTGAAATGAAAATACGTTATATTTCCCCGCGAATTGCGGCGCGTGTAGGATGCCCAAACAATGGAGGTATTTATATGAAAATTAACATGTTAATGTCGAAACATATGCAGAAGGGAGAAATTCGAACATGTTAGCAATCAAAGATCTGAAGAGGATCCGGAATCCGGCGAATCTCCGCAAAACTGAGTTTCAGTTGGGTTAGGGCGAAATTCGAGCTCGCTACCACAACGAAACAAGACAAACTAAAATTAATTTAGATTATCAAAGTGATAAAAAAGAAACTTCGAAAGACCAACAAAAGCAATTCTTTGCAAGATTAATGTGCCCATAATTATAAACAGCATCAAAGCTTTTTAAATGGCAAACAGAAAGTGTTTGGCTTGGATTAAACGAATTTTTAAACGAACTTTTAAGACCAAAGTCGTGCTTTAATAGTTATTTATGTGATAAATGCGCAAAGTGATGTTTGACGCACGAATATATTTCACTCGCGTGTAACAATATTATATTATATGCATGCTACATACATCGCGCCATCCAAAAACGTCTAGCACCGTCACTTCTTTAAATATAACTTTTTTTCAGCAATATTCATGTCAAGCAACTATTTAATCAACAAGACACTCAAACACGTTGTAATAATGTCAAGAAATGTGCAGTATAGTGCTTTTATTGGCATCCGTTCATAAAATTAGCTTTTTCTGATCATTTTTCAGACTGGAAAATACAACTTTATAGAACTAGACCAAAAAAACTGCACAGCAGATCGATAATAGTTATTTATGTACCAAGGCCAAAAAGTGTAACTTGTTCGGCCGCGTCTGGTTTGCAGCAAACAGACAAGGCCGAAAAAGTACGTTTTGGCCGAGGTGCATATTACATTTTTTGTGCGATCGAATTAAAAACAATTTAAATTTTTAGTAATTTTCAAAATTATAGGTTAGAAACTACGTGACATTCTGTCACTGACAGATGACGGCGTATGTACCTACCGCATTACCGGCCCTCTCCTTAGCAACGGCCGTAAAAGTTACTTTTTCGGCCGTTGCTAAGGGTAACGGCCTGAAAAGTAACTTTTACGGCCGTTGCTAAGGATAGGGCCGGTAATGCAGTACTATATGGTTGCTAACGCGTCCGTCAAACAGCTGTTTCTAGTACGATCGCACAAAAAAGTTTTTTTTTACTCCCAAAGAAATACATCGGAGTGAATCTCAGTGTGTCAATAGTTCTAGAAATGTTACGATTACTAATCTTGGAGGAACATATCCCTTCAGATAACTTATCTTAAAAATTGTACCTTTAATAATTGTGTTAATTAATTTTTTTATTTAGTAATGAGTCCTTCTACTGTTAGGTGTAGGACTGTTGAGTTGTGTTGTGCCAGCTCTTTTATGTCTTTCCATTAGATGTTTCCATCCGTTGCTGCTTTTTTAATATCGTCTTACCACGTTTTTCTCGGTCTATCTCTTTTGTTTTTTTCCTGTGACCTTGCTTCACAGGCTTTTCTGGTTAACCTTTCTTCTTTTATCCTATAAATGTGACACTCAACCATCCCAGCTGTCTCTCTCGTATTTTTGTTTCAGCTGGTTTTATCTTTAATTGTTGTCTGTATGTTTAATTTCTTTCTTTTTTGGTTTTTTCTTGGATTTTTCTTAAAAACCGTATTTCTGCTGCATTCAGTCGGTCACTATTTTTATTAGTGAGTGTCCACGTTTCACTTCCGTATAAAAGTGCCGGAGTTACTACCTTTTTGACCACTTCCAATTTTGTTCTTTTTGGGACTTCTCTATTTCCAAAAAAATGTTGTTTCGTAAACTGTTAAATATTTTTCCCACAATTCCTGTCCTTTCGCTTATTTCCTTGTCAATTCCCCAATTTTTCTCTATGATCACTTCAAAATATTTAAAACTTTCTTCTTGTTCCAACCTAAGCCCATTTAAAGTGATCTTATGCCCTATTTTTTCTGTTGCAACGATTATAGTTTTAGTTTTGTCTGTATTTATTATTGTATTAGTGTTTTCCAATTCCTGGTTCACAGTTTCTAGATTATGTTGCAGAATTATTTTCTAGATTATGTTGCAGAATTATTTTCTGTTTCCGCGACTAAGACCATGTCGTCTGCAAACATTAGCTTAGTTATGTTTATTTTTTCCATATCCCAGCGACCTAAGTTAAACGGTCACATTTTTTGTGTTACTTCTTTAATTACGCTATCTATAATTCATATTGTTCATAAATAGTTTCTGGTTTCCTCATAATAAAAATTAAATTGTTATGTAGTAGTGATTGCATTACCGGACCAAAATTACGATACCGGTATTCGGTATTTATTCGCAAGTAATACCGGTATTGCCGTTTAAAAAAAGTATTAATTTTGAAAACACAAATATTTTACACATACATATGTATAATGTAAAAACACAAATTTACACAAAATAAAGAAACTTAAAATAATACATAGGTATGTAAAAAATATAGACCCAAAAAATAAACAAACCTACTTATGAATTTAAATATATATATTGCCATTTAAACTATTTTTAAAGTGAGACTTTAAAAAGCATAAGGTATCATTTGTTTCATAGCTAAGCCATGAGCGAACTTTGGTACAAATTTTTCCTGCCCCAGAAAACGATCGCTCAAATTTAACACTTGATGGAATTGTTAGGAGATAGGCATATACTATTTCTAGGTATTTCCCTTTAACTCCTTTGTCTTCTAATAATCTCACATCTCTTTTAATTAACTTAAATACATCATTTTGTGTCACGATTTTGTGTTTTGCATTTACCTTTGCTATTTTTTTATTTATGGCAGACTGCAATTTTTGCTCCATCGTTAGTGTTATTTGTTTATGTTCTTTAGTTAAAGTTGTACAATTAACGTCGTTTCATGTTATTACAACTGTTAATTGTAAAAAAGGACTATTAAAGAATAAAAATTAAATTTAAAAAAAACAAAATTAATACCGAATACCGGTATTAGACCATCAAATGAGATGGTATTTCGGTATTGTAAAATGGCACGGTATACCGGTATTCGGTATACCGGTATTGCAATCACTATTATGTAGATTCTAAATAAGTCCGTCTTGGGACGGTGGTGTATAGGGCAAGAGGTATTAGGCAATTGCTAACATGTTATGTAAATATAGGGTTTACTTATTGTCCATTTAGGACGGATTGTAAACAATCTAGGGGTTAAAAAATGTACATTTTTAGTTATTCTTGTTACTGGCGCTCGATAAAAATAAATAACAAGTTGAACATTTTATTTTGGGTCATTGACTGACGCATTAGCCTGCCTACTAATCTAGCAAAAAATGTACCACTTTTCGGTCTTGTTACATGTTAATCTATATATTTCATTCCGTTGCAAAATGTCAACTTTTTAATTATTATTTCAGTTTTAATAAGTAATTTTGTGATTAAGGGAACTTCTTTTTTTTTTCACTAGTAATAAAATAAGGTCATCAACAAGCAATAAAATAGGGTTACTTTTTCACTGGTGATAAAGAAGGTAGCAGTGATATTAATAAGGTAATTTGTTTCACTAGTGATAAAATAGGGTCACTTTTACACCAGTGATAAAAAAAGCTCACTTTTTCCACTAGAGATCAAATAGGTAAGACCACATGTTTCACTAGTGATAAAATGACAGCCATTTATTTCTAAATAGAAGGTATATTAAGGGAAACACAACTTAATTTGTTAAAAAATTAAGAATATTTTTCTCATATTTGAGTTCGAATAGTCTAAAATTTCGTATCAAAATTATTTTTTTAAATCTTTTTTTAAGTGCCACTTACATACCAATGTCCAAATGTATCAATAATTGTACGTAAGTTTGTTTTTAATAGCTTTCCTAAAAATAGCAATTTGTGTTTTTTTTTCTTTCTAATAAAATTACATTAATATTTGGTAGCCAACTATATCCAATCCCTTTAGCACGATCACGGCAAATTTGGCACATATTATACAGCAAAAGCTTTTTTAAAGCTGCTGCTAGCACAATATTAAGACAAACAGCTGGTACAAATTGACAGTTTTATGAACTACGGCATAAATCAATGACACATTCAATATTGCGAAATTACTTGAGAAAATCCACTTTTAGATACATTTAAATCGACGAATGGCCGTAAAACTTCAGTTAAAAAATATGAGGGAGTGAAAAACTTGATAGCGTCTGTATTCTTTCAGAACTTGTTAACTAACTCTTGCATAATTTATAAAAACCGATAACTAATTACGTTCAAAGGGCACTTTTCCGACTAAAATATCGCCTGGTTTTTCTTAAAAACCCAACTGCATGAAAATAATTACGTTGTATACAATTTTCGTTCCACTTGAATACCGACGGTAATTCGGGGGAGGATAGATTTTAAAATTTTCAGTAAGAACCGAGATCCCATATTCCTGCCGGAGGGATATTATCCTATAGTCAAGCATTTCTGAAATCCAGAACATAATTGGGAACTTGAATTGTGCAAGGATTTCAAGATTCGTGAACTGAAGTGCCAATTATAAAGTACATTACATAGTTCCTTATCCTTCTTAAGTCAATACTCACTAATTTGCCAAATGAACTGATTTATATCCACACCTTCCTTAAACACATATCATTAGGACTGTATAATTTTTAACCCTTTCAGATTATTGTATTGGATCAGTAAAGAAGTTAACATGTACAATAATGAATGCTCAATTATATATTTTACAAATTTCGCCCCAAAAAGTGTTATTATCAACTATTCGCTGCATTTTCAACTACATAAGTTTTAGAAAATAGTTAAACTTTTAATAAGAAAATGTAAAAATATATAGGGTGTTTTTTTTTAATGGTACCTTTATTCTTGTTTGAAGTTTAACCAAATAAATCGGGCACAAGAAACTCCCTGAGTATTATTTTAAAACTTTATCCAAAACTTGTTTAAAATGTTTAAAAATAGCAGCTACTACCTCGACACTGCATGGTAAAAGAAGACCCGATTAAGAAGGAGAAGACTAGTTCATCGTTGATGAGACACCCTGTATATTTACCAGACAAAATATTAAACAACTTTAAGTAATAACTTTGATCAAACACTGGCGTCATCTCTTTTTACTATAAGAAAAATCTTCCCAGCTTAATTAACGCCGAGATTAAGAAGTGTCCCACTTGTTTACATAAATAACTCTTCAAAGATTGCAAAGGTGACAACCTCAAATTAAATAGATGTTTCGTTTACATTTTTCAAAATTAACAGAGCGTAGAGTCTAGACATTCAAAATCAAAAATGAAATATTTAATAGCAAGAAACACTGAAACCTCAAACACCAATTAGTCATATTAAATTTCATTAAAGTGCGTTAACTTCTAGTCATTCCATTCTAAAATGAATTCTTTACGTTAACACGATTCACAATTAAATCCTACTATAATTTAAAACGATTTCTGTACCCAAAAAAAAAAAAAACAAAAAATAACATCCACGGCGCATCTTCACAAAAAAAGTAAATTAAGTTTTTAGCGAATAAAATTAAAAATAGAAAAAGCCGCTGTTAAAGATACCATTAATATTACACCGAAAATGATTAAATACATTGAAAAATTAGGTAAAGAAGTCCTTAGGGCTTTATTGAAAGGAATTGTTCTTACTATATAAAGGAACTATATTAATGAGTTGTACAGGTAAAATACTCGCAAGAGTAATAAAAGGCAGATTAAAAGAAAAAATAGAAAACACGCTTACAGAAGAGGAAGGAGTACACAAAATCCAGTCTTTATCCTAAGACTAACAATCGAAAAGAACTTAACAAAAAATAAGGAAATACATTTATGTTTTATAGACTTGGAAAAAGCATTCGATAAAATCAAAAGAAAAGACGTATGGAGGAGTCTACAACAAAAACGGAAGAGAAATAGAAACAATTAACATAATAAAACCCATGTACGAAAAAAACGGTAAATATTGTAAGAATCCAGAATGAAAAATCGGCGGAGTTTGAAACAAAATAAGGTTTAAAACAAGGATGCGTGCTCAGTCCATTATTATTCGCAGTTGTTAAACATGGCATAGTTAAAAAAGTAAAACAAAAAAATGCGACCATTTCACCTAGGCAACTGAAAAATGGAAAAAATAAGCATAACTGAGCTAATGTTCACAGACGCCATTGTCTTAGTCGAGGAAACAGAAAAGAATCTGCAACATAATCTCCAAAACCTCTAAAACAGGAATTGGAAAAAATCAACATGAAAATAAATACAAACAAAACTAAAACTATGATGGTTACAACAGAAAACAAAGGATATAACATCACGTTAGAAGGGCTTAGATTGGAACATGTAGAAAGATTAAAATATTTAGGAGTATTCATAGAAAAAATTGGAGGAATAGACAAAGAATAAGCGAATGGACAGAAAATGTGGGAATAATATTTAACAGTTTAAGAACAACATTTTTTGGAAATTGAGAAGTCCCAAACGAACAAAAATAGAAGTGATAAAAAAGGTAGTAACTCCGACACTTTTATACAGAAGTGAAACGTGGAAAAACAAAAATAGTAGCCGTGTGAATGCATCAGCAATTGGATTTCTAAGAAAAATCCAAGAAAAAATCCTAGGAAAAATCCAAAGAAAAACCAGAATAGAAACATTTAGAGAACAATTAAAAATAAAATGACTTGAAACAAATATACAAGAAATACAGCTGGGATGGTTGGGTCACATTTATAGGATAAAAGAAGAAAGGTTAACCAGAAAAGCTTATGAAGCAAGGTCACAGGGAAAAAACAAAAGAGGTAGACCGAAAAAACCTGACAAGATGAAGTTTAAAAAGCAGCAAATGGGAAGACAGAAAAACGTAGAAAAAGTCAGCACAGCACAACTCAACAGTCGTACAACGTACAACTAATAGTAGAAGAACTCAAGACTAAATGAATAAATAAAAATCTTTAGTATAAGAGATAACGTTAAATCCTTTTCGAGTTCATTTCAGAAACAATTTTATTTGGACTCTAACAAAAACAGACGTTTTTCCGGTTTTTAAAAGCTTTTTATTAACAATATTTAGCAAAACCATCAAACTTATCTTGAAATGGATTGTTTAGAATAATGCGATAGATAGAAGTAAACTAAATATTTTTTATTGAAGAGATTTTCTTTAAAGCTTGCATTTAAAAAGTGTCAAATTATCATCATCTTTATAAAATAGACAGTAAGGCAAACATATTTTGCAATATTTAAAAACAATTGTGAACCATTTATCAAAACGACCATGTAGTGAATTTAGGCATCTTTAAGTTGAAAAATGTTATTAGTCTTTAGGCCCCGGCTCCACGTACGATATTTTAACGCATGTATCTGCGTTAAATTGACGGGCAAAAATAGGTAACATAAGTTTAAATGAGAGGAGGCTCCACGTCCGATAACGGATCGTACTACTTCTGCGTCATAACGCACTTGGACGCAGCTTGTTCCATTTTCAATCCGATAAATTATCGCGCAGAACTATCACGCGGTAGAATGTCGTACGTGGAGCCAGATTGTTGCGTTTTGCCTCCCATATATGTACGACTTGTATACGTTTTGAAAACTATATGTGGAGCCGGGGTACACGATGCGTTTTTAGTCCGTCAATTTAACGCAGATACATGCGTTAAAATATCGTACGTGGAGCCGTGGCCTTAAGGTTTTGCGAAGCTCCGAAACCGTTTAAGATATTTTCAAAAATGTTGCCCCATTTTACTTGCAGAGGATGCGCGTATTAGTAAATAAAGAAATTTTTCAGGTTTTCCAGATTATTCAGGAAATAGGCATAGTTTGCACACTTTCAGATAGGATTCCTACTTCGCTACTTCAACCGTCCTTCTATCTCTAACGATTCCCGACATCTCTATGTTCTACATGTTGATACGTAGGGTGTACGTATGTTTTTCATCATACAATTATTAATAAGAGTAATAAGTATTTCTCACAATTAAACAGAGAGTCTAGAGTCTAGATAATGTCAGATATGTAAGGAGTCAATTGCACCACAGACTAAACTTTTTAACTCTCAATTCACAAATATTTTATTACAATAATGTAAAAGTCGGAGCGCTAAAAACCAAATTACATGTTATTACTGTCGGTTAAATGCTCTAGTGGGCTGTTAAAAGCAGGTAATCTACCCACAAGTTCATTTTTATTTTTTATGTTAGTGTAAATACCACAGTAACTTGGAAACTACCACGATAAAACAGCCCAAGGGATTCAAAATCATACAATAAGAGTACACAAATTGCGCAAAGCTTTCATTTAAAATTTCGTAATTATTTGAAACAAAAGCGAGTGCAGTTTTAATTATCTCATTAATTAACGGGAAGAAATATACAAAAAGCATTTAATTTTTTAACGTAGTTGCCTGCTGAAATTTTATTACAACAAAAATGAACTGTAATCTTTGTTTTGTAACGTTTTTTATTTATTCAAGCCCGACGCACACAAAAACACAATGAGAAAGATTCGGTCGTTCGCAACTGGGAAATTAAATATTAAATTTTTATGGTTTTTTTAACACCTCTTTTATTTACTTACATCAACCGCAGATATCTACATTTTTATACGAACATGTTAAACATTTACTTTATAAACCGGAAACGCCCGTTTACAGCTTTAATTGCACATCAGTTAAGGGTTAAAAAAACAATTGAAGCTTTTAATTTTTAATTTTCCCGGTGCGAAACGTTTGAAAGGAACAATTCACACATAAAATTAATTAAGTTGTGCGTAAATTCGTAATTAACAACCTTATTTAGTATGAATTCTAATTAAAACATCAATTACGATTTAGGTAACACTTTTTTACAGGGCCGAAAGAGAGTTGTTAAACACTAAAAAACAGTTACAACTTTTTTTTTATTAACGAGCTTGTTATGTTCTCTGAAACAAAGAACAAAGGTTTAATTTACATGTAGCAAGTACGAATAATGTGTTTTATGTTACGCTTTTATTTGATAAAAGCCTTAGGTACACAAAGAAATACAGCGTCTATTTAGTGGTATATACCTTTAGTATGATCCTAAATTCTATGAAAATATTGCGAAATTTATTAGAAGTTTAAAAAATTATTTTTA
Source organism: Elmis aenea (assembly GCA_947652605.1). NCBI lineage: Eukaryota > Metazoa > Arthropoda > Insecta > Coleoptera > Elmidae > Elmis > Elmis aenea. Next base: position 11,891,556 of record OX393581.1, on the reverse strand, counting down.
TGTGTTACCTGCCCTAAATTCTTATTTGTGGCTTAGTTTAAGTGAAATTACTCATTAAAAACTTTTTTAAAATAAATACCCCTCAACAAAGTGTTCATATGAGATGGCAAAAATTTAAATAAAGGACCACTCGTTTTTTCTAATAGGTATTGCCTTTATACCATACCATAGATAAAACTTACAACAAAAAATAATTTACGAAAGTGAAAAGGTTTTTTCAAAAAGCAATTCGTCACCAAAAAAAAAGATACTTTAGATTAATAACAAAGTGGAATTATGCCTGTTAAATAGACATCAAAATTGTGAATTTATTTTCACAGCACATAAAGTAAATTTTGGTACTGCCCAAAGGATATCTAACAGAAAAAAAATTAGAAAAGAAGAAGGCGTAAAACAAGGGTGATACCTAGAATATGTCGATGATATTTGTCTAAAGATATGAAGAAAATGTTAGAAAAACTAGTAGAACAATCTGAAAAATTGGGCCTTCACATAAATATTAATAAGACAAAGGAAATAAGAACAGGAATAGACAACACTGAAAAAATATGCCTAAATGAACAAGAAATACAACATGTAGACGAATTTTGTTACTTAGGAAGCATCATAAACAAGAAAGGAGGCACAGACGAAGACATACAACAACATAAGAAAAGCTAACCAAAGCTTTGGTATGCTAAGAGATGTATGGAGAGCGACACAGATAAGCAAGAACACAAAAATAAGAATATTTAATAGCGCCAAACCAGTACTGTTATATGGATTTGAGACCTGGGCAGTGTCGGAATTGAGAGTTAGGAAAATACAATCATTCATTGACAAATATTTAAGAAAGATTCTGCAAATCTACTGGCCAAACATAATAACAAATGTGGAGTTATGGGCTAGAACAAAACAAACCAAAATAAAAATTGACCTTAAAAACGAAAGTAGGGATGGATGGGACATACGTTAAGAAAAGAGTATGGAGATATTATCCCTAAGTTGAAACAGCAATAGGAAAAAGACCTAAAGGAAGGCTAGTCAATACGTGGAGAAGAATAACACGAAAAACAGGGAAGACGTGGAAAGAATTAAACAAACTGGCCAAAAACAAACGCCCCATGCTCCGAAAAAGATTGAAAGGAACCTATATACAGGGTGTTTCTTAAATATTGCAAAAAAATCGGGAGGAGATTCCTTATCAAAAATTAAGGGGGACTTTTATATAAAATGTTTTTCTTAGACGTCTCCTATCGGAGTTTTACATCCCCCTAAAGGGGAGCGGTAAAATTAGGTTTTTATTTTATTTCTCAAATGTAAATAAATGTAGGAGAATGATATTTGGTAGATGTTTTAAACTTATTGAAAGGTTTCCCATGGTAATGTTCTCAATCATCTCCCACCTTCACAGGGGCTGAAAAGTGCGACCCTTGTTGGTTTTTAATCAGAATTGTTTTGTGACTTGCAATTTTATTTTTGAACACTTAAATTATTAGGAAATCTTTTTTATTCTTAAATTTTTCCTGAAAAACCTACAGTTTTGGAGTAAAAAATAAAATAAGTAAACATGCACCATTAAATAAATCCAGTACATTTTAGAAGTTGTATAGTTTTCTGAGACAACCTGTTCAACTTGTTTATACGATCATTAGAATTTAAGATATACAAGGTAATTCGAAAAGTCTGCAACAAATGGAAAAGTTGTTTATTATCGATTTTTCGAAAATGTTATTCTTGATAAAAATTAGTTAATGGCCTAAAGCCAGTGGCGTTTTGTCACCTACGCCCGCGAAGCAAAGGTCTAGAGTCCGAAATTTACAAGGGACCAAAAACCCAAAGTAGTTTTTTAAGCCTGTCAAAAATTATTCAATAAATAGTCTAGAAAAACATACATTACTCTTGTAAATTAAAAGTGAGGATGCACAAAATTTTGATTGTAGTGACATTAAAATTGACTTGCCTAGTCATACTTTTGAATTCCATTTTTTTTTTACCCTACTTGACTTACTAAGGAATAGAAAACAGCCAATATTATCTCGACATCGATTTTTTATTGCAAATTACGGGAAAGCAAGTAATATATAATTTTATATATTTATTGCGCAAATAAGTAGTATGCACAACGTTCTAAAATAACAATTTATTATTACTTCCCTCACGAACGGGCATTGATTGGTATATAATTATCAGTCTTTGACACCAATTCAGCAACTTATATGTAATTTTATATTTTAATGACAGTATTTTTACCCCAACTACGGTAAAATTGGGGTAGGTAGGTACATATATGAATAAATTACACGAACAATAAAAAATCAATGAACTGCTTTACCCCGCACATTTCCTCTACGGTTATTCCATTAAAAAAGTATTAAATTTTCATAAATAACCGTAATAGTAACTAATATTTTTGTGTAATAGCTCAAAGCATGTGATTTCGTTCTCAAAAAAGTCGAAAAACCGCCCAGTTGTTACTGAACGTTTAATCACGTTAACGGCCCGGGGTTAAAAAAAACGATATAAATTGTGTCAAATTAGAGTTAATAATATAAACTGCGGTTTCTTTAATCTATGGGAATGTTTCATTAACAATTACATGTAAATGTAATATTAAATGCCGCAAAATGTTTCCCTAAAATGGTTAAAAAGCAATTAACCTTCTTGTGTGCCACATAAAGCGAAGAATACGTTTACATTCATTGCGAATTTAGTCTACAGACGGGACAACAACCATTAGCATTACTGAATTAAAAAGTGATTTACTTAAACAGTGAAATTATATTTTAAGACAGAACGCAACGTGCAAAGGACAAAACATACAAATTTAAGGATGTTAAAAGCAGTATTGAAACTATTGTTTTTCCATTTAAAAAAATTAGATACATCAAATATGTAATGTTTCTGTTTAGAGTTAGCTTAGGTACGATTTATTACATATTATTTTATTGGCTTGTACCAACTGTTAGCTAAACAGGCTCCAATTATTCAAGGTGATTGATTGGGACTGTGCATTAAAAATATATTGAGAATGAAAAAGGATAATGATTTGAAATTTGAAATTGAAATAAGTTCAAAATATCCGTGTTTGAACACTCTCGATTTTAAATTTTCATGAACACTACAGACAAACACTATAAAAGTGGTTAACAGTTATTAATATTGGCATTTGTTGTCATTTTCAACGCTTGCTATTTAAAAAACAATTTTCTCTTAACTTTATTGATTGCAAAAATTGTAGTATGAACTCCAAAGCTTATTCTGCCCATAATCTAATTTTGAGCGTTTTCGCTTAAAAATTGTCGGCGGTAGATAATATTAAGCATCACGATATTAATAAAAAAAGGTTCAAAAAAGTCCAAAACTAGAAAAAAAACGACTGCAGTTAGGTATTGGGAATGCTAATAATAATAAAATATTTGGAAATTAAGTACCGTGTAGCAATAAAAAATTCTGAGAATATATTTTGAAAGATTAATATTTTTATTACATTTGACATACCTTTAACTGTACAATCAGTGTTGTCCCCAAAAAATGTTTTGCCAGCCAAAGAAAAACATGCTTTAATGTATGTTTTAAAAATAATTCATTTAAATTCTATTTTTTTTTGCCTTAATTTAAAAACATACATATTTAGGGTATTATTATCAAAAGTTACACCAAAATATAAAAATAAAGGTATTAAAAACAAATGTATTACTAGAAATTCGGCATCTTTTCGCAGCAACTATTAAATCGTGTGTATTTTTTGTGATAATGATGTTTTTACATTTAGATGTTGAATGCTTATTTGTTAATATCGCCTTGTGTGAAGTCTTGTTAGTTTTTAAAAGAGAAAATAATTGTTCTTCTAGGTATGTACAAGACAAAAATTGCCAACGTTATTGCAACACACATATAAAGTTTAATAAAATTTTGTGGCAAGTACCTGTACAAATAAAAATCCGGAATACCAACTTCATTATACATTTCTTTTAGCACCACCTTGCAATGAATTTCAGTCTTTTCCAGTTAGATGTTAATTTCTGCTTAAAAGAAAACGAAGCACTTAATAGTAAAAAATCATGTTCACATACCTTAAATCCTTTAAATCGGTTTTATAATTCAGATAATAATTTTTAAATACTAGCACTTAGCCCGTCCTAGGACGGGAATATTGTATATCTTAAATTTAAACTATTACTTTTTATAATACCGTGAGCTGCAAGTTACACTGTTATGTTACCCGTGAGTAAAAATTTACGGTTCATTAGACACAACTCAGTCGGTTAAATGAACCCGTAGTAGTTTACTGCGTTACTATATTCATGCATTACAGAGTCAGTCACAGAGTCACAGACAGAATCAGGCTGGACTTTTATATATATTTATTTATTATTTATTTAAAATGCTAAAATCGCAACTGTAATATAATCCTTGACAATTTTTGCAAATAGGAAACTGAATCTGCCAGTGACCATAAAATAAAGTTCCTTGCAATATATTTTTACAATAACTTATGTTTAAAATATGTGTTTTATGTATTTTTAAATTCCATTTATTATTTTAATAAAATCAACTTCAATTACGGTCAATGTATCAATAATTGTGGAAACTATGAGAATAAGTTAAAGGTAAGACAAATCTAATAGAAAATTTAAAAATAGCAATATCAATTCTCAGGTTTAAACTTAAATGGAACTTATTTTCCGTATACCACTCGCATAAGTTTTACGTTTCAAAAAAGGTGGATTAATGTTGTAGTTAAAGTTTAAATTTAAGTCCAATAGCATATAGAAAAACTAAAAATTATTATTTTTACAGCACTTTGTACATGCGTTAAACATCAAAATAAATACTACTCATATGGTTATAATAAAAGTACACAATAATCCATATTATGAAGACAAATAATTAGGCAATTTAGAAAAGTTGTAACAACTTTCAGTTTTATTTGAGTACATTAAATATCAACAACTAGATTATCAACATATTTAACTTTACCTTAGTTATTTTGGAATTGAATATTACCACCAATAGAACAACGCTAACTTTGCCGATTTAAATTAATTAATTGGCCACGTCGTCATTGGTTGTTTCTGTACAACCATGTCAAATGGAGCCACTTAACATTCTTAGAACCAGTAAAATTTATAGCTGCATACAGTCACAAATTATGGTATTTTACGTGCTTAGCTGCAAAAACATCATTTTGGCTTTCTACATCAAAGGAAGCTTATGTGGCCGTAGCGCAAGACGCGCGCCAAATAAATTGCCAAACATAAAACATCTGTACACAAGTCATCATCCTTAATACATATGATTGTTACATGTACATTACGAAATAACTTGCATGTAAAATTATATCTTATTTCCTGTGTGGCAGTATTCAAATCCAGTGAGGAAATTACTTGCCAGGAACATGTTTTGTGACATGGATGAATACGTAAGGCATAAATTTCAAAATGCTCTAAAATACATTGCTAGTCGACTTTATGAGGCTTTCAAAAAATAATTTACGACTCTAATGGCAAGCTATGTACAAACTGATAGAACAGGAGACAGAATATAGGAAATAAAATTTAACGTTGCCAAAGTTACATCGATGAATAAAAACAGCCGTTGCCATAATATAAAAAATAGCCAAAACGTATTTGGATTTAATTCTATAAACAATAATGATGAATTCGTTAGTATTACACTGTTATAAAGAACAATAATTTTCCGGTCTTATACGAGGCAGGAGATAAGGGTTGTGGCAAGAATGTGGGACATAAATAGGAAAATAAAAAAAGGCTAATCCAGGAAAAGAACAACCACTGGTCAATGTTTAGAAAATAAACACACAGGGTTTAAATATAGCAACCTGCAATAACAAAGGAACTTACGAACAAAGAACACCAAAAAAATTCCAATGTAAATGTTATAGCACTGCAGGAACTCAAACAAGAAAGGAAAAATAATTTTTCAACAGTGAAAACGAAGAAAAAAATTTGGAGTTGATTTCATGATAATCAGTAAATAACAACATACAGTAATTAAATTTAAGTCAAAATTAAATATCAAAGATACAATGCCGAATACAACTAGGAAAAAGGTTCGAAAAAATTACAATAATCAAAGAACATGCACCAATAGAAGTTTCAGCTTCAGCTAAACGAAGTTAAGTGTAAATGTTATGAATACTTGGAAATATTACCAAACCGTGATATAAGAATAATATTAAGCGTTTCCAATGCAGGCAGACACTCCATTTAAAAAAAAAACTAATCGAATTTGTAATACAAAATAACATAAAAGTATTGAGCACACATTTTCATCGCCAAAATAAAGTGGTGTGGCCACCAAATAATTGCCATTCAACTAACTATTCGTGTATGTCTTTGTAAGCATTATAGGGAGGCAAAAAATAAAGCTTCAAAGTAAACATGAAATTGTATTCGACATTTAAACCATTCTTTTTAAGAACAATTTGTATATAGGGTGCCCTATTTAGTAAAACTGACATTCGTGTTTCAAGTTTAGTCAAACGATACGAGCATAAGAAACACCCTGTGTTGTATTTTAAACCTTTAACTAGTCAGCAACCACTATGACACTATTGTCAAATATATCCAAAGGAGTTTGAATTTACATGGCTAAGTTTATTTATTTTATTTAGTCATAAGTCGCTCTACCGTCAGCTGTCGGACTGTTGAGTTGTGTTGTGCTGACTTTCTTCCAGGTCGTTCTGTCTTGTGCTGGCTCAACAACAAATTGAGTAGTGTACATGTATTTGTAAATAAATTTATATTCATTTTTTAAGTGTAAACAAATGTAAACAACTTTTCTAGTACATTTAATTATTTTGTATTTATAAAAATGTAATATTTTTTCATTTTTTCGAGCAATTTTCCTTTCGAAGAATTGTTATTCGAGCAACTAGGCTTTCGAGGAATTTTCCATTCGAGAAACAATTTTTCGAGCAATTGTTTTCAAGCAATTTTTACCTAACCTTTTTTCACACATCGCTTTTATCATGTCGACTGTTTCTTTTTTATTTACTTCTTGCTTAGTCGTAAATAGTTTTAGTTCCGTAGTAAGTGACCACAAACAACTTTTATGTTATACTTTTTTTCAAAATTTCTACTAATAACAAAGCTATTCGTATTGGCTGGGACACCCTGTATATTGACAAATCTGATTTAAAAAAATAATATCACGCTTGTTGTTTTAGAAAAGTTAAGTGCTAAATGTTAATTGCTTATAAACAAAACACACGCATCGCCTAGGTACCTAATAGTTAAATTAGGTATGTTTACCATTGTTATGTATTTTCCGTGTAAAGCGCGTATTCAATTAGCAAAACAAACATCAAAATTCGTTGAAAGGCTACAACTTTATCGAGAGTAAACTATGAAATTGAAATCACCCTGCTAACTCATCAAATTTATAGCTGCATAAGTAATTACCTTGTTGCAAATATTAACTAACGTAGTAATATCGATTTATGGTGAATAAAATTTGAACGCTATTAGATAATTGCAATCGGTACATAAAAATAACACACACGAGCGTAAATATTGACTGCTTCGTTACATCAAATCATTTTCTATGAGTGGCAATAAAGAAAATGAAATCAACAACCCAAAAAATTGTTAATAAATTACTTCGATAGGTATTAATGAAATTGGATTTTGGTAGAAGTAATCAAGTAACGATGAGAAAAAGATCTTCACCTAGTTGGTTCGCAAAAAAAAAAGAGTCTAATTGTAGCACTGATCATTCACGCTCAAATAAACGTTCCAAAATAGATTTTATGAATCACGTAACACGGGGCTTGTTCGTCCGTAATGCAACCTTCGCTGTTTTATTGAAACATTCCACGCTACAATGGAACTTTTTTTTTTCAGAGAGAAGAAAAATATAAAGAAAGACCCAACATAGTAGGTACATACTCCCCTAAAAAATATTGTCAAAAGTTCGGTTCAAAATCATCTAGAAAAACTACAAGCCATGAGACTAAAGTTTAAATTTTAAATTCAAAAATGGAGATATAAAAGTAGGTAGTGCAGATTTATTTATTAACAACAGTTTAGGTTAGGTTGAGCATCCCTAATCCAAAATTTTTGAAACAGAAATTTCAGATTTGTTCGGATTTTAAAATACATGAGATGGTGAAGTTAAAATTAAACGAAGTTATGTTCTATAGATAAACCTAAAAGCTCCTCCTTCGACTTATCAACATTACCCATATCAATATCAAGCTTTTTCTGATATTTTCAACAATATCTTTGCACCACAGAGCGTAAAATAAGCAGGAACAATGAATATACTGGTACACACCATGGACTGATTATATTTTAATACAAAATACTTGTCACATAAATGGCAGTGTTTTAAAACCCGCGCAATTTTGATTTCTTTAATTGCTAACGATTTGTTTTCAATTTTTTGCATATTTTCCTAATACGTTTCTTCGAAATCCTTCGCAATATCTTGTCAAGTACGGTTTCTGTTTTTAATCAAAGTGACAACAGTAAAACTTTTACGTTGACCTAATTTAAGTAACAAAATGTCCGATAGCTAATAAACTCGAGAAAAAGCAAAGTTACCCTGATTTTATTTTAAGAACATCGATGTCTTTCCTGCCAATCACGTAATTATTTGCCCTGTGCTCGACGTTTAGCCACTGACGACGATCTCTTAAATTTCGTTTTCTCTCCTGGTTCAGAAAAAACATCAAGGAATCTAATTATTTGCTAAGAATTTGCATGAAAGACGAAAAATAATAATAAATGTCTTCGTGAAACTAAAATAGTTCCGAATGTCAGAAAAAAACGTGATTTATCAGGTCTTCACCTTAATTCGGTGCCTTTTAATTTACGCATTTATACTTAACATTTAAATTGTTAATATTTTTTCGCTTTTTTGTGATTTTAGAATCCTACTAAAAACGCTTACAATAAACAGGGTAATTAGGTCCGGGCATTAAAAATATATAAACGTCATAACTTTTTTGATTATTTTGGCTTAATGCCATTTTGTGGATAACAAATTTATAAATAACGTTAAATTTTCGGTTTAATAGTCCTTATCTAGAGGAATGTGGTGGGGCGGTTGGCTTGTTGGATGGTCTGGCCACCCGACCGTTCCAACTTGTCCAACTGTCGGGTTGGTCGGGTGACAGACTACTCATTAAACAATTTATCGGAATGGTCGGTCGGTTGTCCCGATAAATTGGTTGGTGAGTAGAGGCCTTTAACCCTTTGCCTGTCCACAAATTTTGCATAAAATTTGTGCCGTACGTCCATTTAAATATTTCACGTATCATGTTCTACGGGATTATTTTATACGTATAATGTAGTGTCAGGATAAGTTTAAAGCATCTAGCAAGTGCAAAGATATGTGTTTTCCATATGATACACAGAGCGTACGAAGGACCTTTTTTTTTGTCTGCATCACCGGTGATGCACAGGACAGGCAAAGGGTTAAAGGAACTTTTGATAGCATTATCTATAATCTATACCTAAGTGCAGTAGTTTTTTTAGATTTTTGGACTTTTTTTGTAAATGTTTTGATTTTCATAGTGATGCTTAATATTATCTACCGCCGCCATTTTAGAAGAGAAAACGCTTAAATTTAGACCATGCATAGGGAATTTTTACATCTTTTAATACAACTTCAGTCCACTAAAACTTGTTTTTTCAAATACAATGCCCAAACTTTTTTTTTCATCTTCTAATGCAAAATTACATTCTGCATCAATCTGTATTAGCGTTTCCTATACCTATCTGCAACAATTTTCGAGTTATTAAGAATTTTTGATAAAGTTAAGAGAAATTGCAACATTTTTAAACAGTAGGCCTTGGAAATGACAACAAGTTCTCCCCCGTGCAGCTTACTCACCGGACATGGTTCCTTCTGATTACCATCTATTTGTGGCGCTGCAGCATCACTCAAAGCCGCCAAATTTTTAACGTGATAAGATTCGAGAACTACCTAAAAAGTGGCGTAAGGTCATTGACACTAATGGCGATTATTTTAATGATTTAGTTTCATTTAGTTGTTATACATATTAATAAACTTTAGTATTTTTTTAAAAAGGCACAGAATATATTTTGTAGATCTTATAAAAGCAAAAGCATTGGGACAATCGTAAGCAGAATAAAATCTTATACCGGCGATTTTAACCCTCGTCAGGCGGCATAATTTTACAACGTAATAGGCGGTAAAGGTACAATTGTACCTTCATATATTTTGTATGAAAATTCTTAGTAAATAAAATTTTTTTATACGGCAAATGGATAATATTTAATATCTACACATTGTTTAAGTCATGTTTTGTCATATTTTGCTTATTTTAACACTATTTAGATATTTTGTTTTAATTCTATAACAGGTACCTGCAAAAAGATGCTGAATATTTGCGTTCTTATCACAACATAAGTAGACCTTTGATAGGTACACATTCAGTATTTGAAGAATCTGATTCGGAATATGAGGAAGAATCATATGTTGCATCTGATGACGAAAACTATGTACCACCAGCGAATGTTTCAACTAAAGAAAAGTCAGACATCGAGCAAGAAATTGTCATAGAGCAGGAAAAAGATTACGACTCAGAGAAAAGCGTTGAGGATGAGCCTGTCTCAAAGTGTGGATGATATTTGGACTGTTAAGGATGGAACTCAATGGCATAGTGATCCACTGCCAAGTACACAAACAAGATCTCGTAACATCATACGAAGAGATTTATGTTAAGCAACACGCAGCCTGCTAAAAAACGGTCTGTAAATTCGACCAATTTTGCCTACAATCGTGATGAAACAATCTGTTTATATGTGACAAAGAAGAAAAAATCAGTCGTGCTTTGTCATTCATGCAAATGACGGGATAAGTCGATGGGACACAAGCACCCAAGCCAGAGATAATAAACTATTACAACAAAACCAAAGGCGGAATTGACGTTATGGACAAAATGTTAGGCGAGTACACTGTGAAACGAAGAACATTGCGTTGGCCTCTAGCATTTTTCTATGACATGATTGACGACACTGGGTTAGCATCCTGCATCATCTACAAAAAACACAACCCACGGCTCAGGGACAACGATCAACGAAGAAAGTTCCTGAAAGATTTGGCCAATCAGTTATGTATGCCTGCAATCGAAGCTCGTGGTACAAACCGGATGTCGATGAGAAACCATTTCCTTCGATGTGCGGTAAAAATGGTGCTTGGACGACGGATTGTGGTAGCATCAGAGGCAGCAGGTGCTCAAGTACCTCATGGTAGTCGCGGATCCTCACTTGCCGTTGGCAGTTGTTATGTCTGCCTAGACCAGCCCCCTTATTCCGTAACTTTTAAACACCAGCGTAAACACCACGCGTTAGTGGTGACTTCCCAATTCGCGTAGTTGATATTCCGTTTCTTCTGAGGACCAAGAATGAACCCTAACCGTAAATGCTAGACGTAATTCACGTGAAACCGGCTCGACAGCCGCGTTTAAGGCTAAAACCCTGTCATTTCGACTTGTTTACTCAATAACATTTAGTGATTGGGGGTGAGTTTTTATATTTTAATTAAATTTTTGGAGTGTTGTATTTGTTTTGAATTAAAAAAATAATAATTCTTAACAATAATTAAGTGTGTTGGATATTAGTAAATTTAGGAACGAAGCGACGAAATAGCGCTTTGGTAAGTACAGTAAATCTTTTATTTTACAAATTGATATTAATTTTGTTACATTTTTAAATCCGTAATATTATATTGTGTTCATTCAACAAGTAAATAAATACCTCATGTAAACTAGTAATGTATATTATTCGCATGACAGTATATTGGTATTTTTACATTCTTTCAGAATGATGGCGCATCTAACTCATATTTTATGGTGGAACGAAGAAAAGAATAAACGCAACATTAAGAAATATGCAAACGTAACTTGCGAGATGCACAAAATTATATCAAAATTAAGTTTTGTCATGTCTTTGTGTATTATTTACCAATTTTAATTTCACAGTCCAGCTTAATATATAAATTACATTGTATATTTATTTGTAATGATAAAATACTGCAATGAATAAATGCAATCAACTAAACAAATAGAATTACTTTACCACATCACTGGTCCAATTTAAAAAATACCCATCCAAAGTGCTGACCATTGAAACAAAATTAATTCAGTAAACAAACTATAAGATAAGAAAACTTTACAAAATCGTTATGTAATATAAAAATAGGAACAAAACGTATCACAACTAAAAAAAAAACTACCATAAATTCTTTAACGTAAGACAGAGTGTACAAAGTTACATGGCGGTAATTTTTAAACAAATACGCGTTAAGCACATTTCACTTGTGAACGTGCGCAGTAGGATTTTCTGTACTAACTTTCCTAAAATAGTAGATACCCAGCTGTAACTTGGGTAAACCCGCCGTGAGTTACCACCGGTGGGTTAGAGCATCGCTTTTCGTAGAAGTGGGTCATATTAACAAGGTAGTAATGAACTTGCATTTCCGTTAAATCCAAAGTTACAGAATCCAGCTGCTGAAGCGTAAACAACGTAAGACTAGAAAGTGCTGCGTAGTTTGCGTGAAACCTGGTAGCGATGAACACTCAGTAACAATAAAGATGCGCGTAGCTTTACTTGTGAAGAAAATATATTAAAAAAAGGTCTAAAATTTTCTTTTACAATGTAAATCAACTATTTCTAACTATTTTTAAAAATAAAATATTATCCATAAAAATAACTATGTTTTTCCTTCCATTATTTCATACAAAATATATAAAGGTACAATTTTACCTAGGGATGGAAAAACAACTTGACCCCTTATCTCGGAAGAGGGGAAATATTTTTCTGAAATTTAGCTCATCTTATAATCTAGATCAAAACGTAGAGATATCACAAAATTTTAGTCCTCTACGGTTTCCAGAAAAAAAGTTATTGTTATTTAAAAACTAAAAAGTTACAATTGTACCTATGCCGCCTGACAAGGGTTTTAAAATTATTGCATGAATAATATGCGATATTCTAAGGTTCGCCCACTGATATCGACGATCAGCCCAATAGCAGCAATAGATGATATTAAAGTAATATAAATTTATCTGTATTGCTATTGGATCCAAGTAAGAAATAGGTCGCTATAAAAGTCTTGTATATAAATAAATGTAATTATAAGAACGTGTAAGAATAGAAGGATTTAAGAATGTGGTTTAAGTGCGAAACACTAACCGCCTTAGTAATTTAATCGCATAGTAAATCGATCCAGAGTTAAGTACAATCTTTACCCTAAGAAGGCTGTTACGAGTTTACAAGGCAATTTACCGTAAGCCGGCACTGTGAACAAGGGTCAAGCTATTGAGCCTTTTTCTAGTTTATACTGCAGTATATTATGGTAAATCTGCTCGCAACTAAAACTTACCCAACTGTTGTTAACATAGGATCTGTTGTACTAAGCAGAATTTAACGTTGTATGTGAGAAATACGTTCGGTTCCATTTGGGAAGACGCGTTGATTTTATGTCTGAAGCTTTGTCCAATTTTATTCGCGGCAATTGAGATTCCGGAAATAAGGATTTGAAAATGTCGGCACACGCTGAAGTATTGACTGAAATAAGTTTTGCATGAACACACAGAAGGGTACGTCTTATCCAAATAAATGACATGTTTTCTTTGAACTCCGGGGCTTACTGCTGTACATTTATGGACGTAATGTGTACAAGGCAACGCAATTTACACAGCGGATGTAAAAAAGGAAAATTTTCTGGCATTTCTTTATTTATCCCCTTACATCTTAGTTTGCAATTTATTTAAAAGCGCTACCTTCGGATAACGTAATTTGGCAAAAACATCCTGGATTTTTCATTCAATTCATATCTATATATAAAATTTTAAATTAAAAGGCATCCAATATTTTTGGCATTCTTTCTTGCAGTAATATTTGCTAGGCTGAACCAAGTTTAACAAGTTCCAGTAAAATATTGCACTGTATTTTTAGGTGACAATATAAAGAACAATTTTAGGGTAAAACATATCGAGCACTCTTTTATTCTCCTAACCTTTGCTTTTATTTGAAGAATATCCTTACAACATTTTTGAAAACCATTGCTATATACCGTGACGGACCGTACTGTACATAGGTCGCACCGTTAAGGAAGAATACTTATTACTCTTATATTTATTGTTGTTAATTATGACTCGTTATCGTCTTTGTTTGATGGTTGGGCCCTCAAACAATGTTTTACGTAATACACAGGTCTGGAGTAATTACTACACAGTAAGAAACAAATAAAACACAACGATTTTAACAACTAATCCCTTAATTTTTCGACCGGCTGTACATTTCTAGTTGGTTGGTTCTTAACTACCTAAGCGCGACTGTCCCAAGATTTTGGTTCCTGATGCTAGCCTTTTTTTATTGTAGTTGCATCTTTATCATTCTTTCCTATAAACACATATTTGTGCGAGTAGTGTGTTCTACCTATTATGTACCTACAACTTTATCAACAAATCGTTTGTTGATTGAATAAACTTAAATGCTGGCGTTGTAGGACCCAAGTTATGACCGTAATATTTTAACGTTAATGTGTTTTACTAAAGTTGAAACCCTCATAACTTGGCCCTTTTGAAATGTTACATGTTTTATTAACTGCTGCATCAGCATTTGTTGCAATGTTATTTATTTAAGAGTAAATGAAATAACATTGAAGTAATATAAAATAATTGATCTCAGGCGGAGTTTCACAATACGCGTACGAAGGACCATTTTTTTGTGTGCATCACCGGTGATGCACAGGACAGGCAAAGGATTAAATCATGTAAATTGTCTGCTCTGTAGTGAAAACCATAATAACAATGATTTAAAAACTGCTTAAGATTACAATAAAACAAAAACTTCAGCAGAACTGCTTTACAAATTTTGACAATGAAAAAATTATTGTTGTAAATGCACGACAATTATTTAAAAAACCATGAGCACCTTTAAGCAAGACAATTTTAATATCACGGTATTACATCACCAAAAAAAAAAAACATGATTAAATAATTGTGCCTTAATTTGCGATAATTATATGAATTTGTGGAAAAGATAATTGTATCCTTTGAAATTAAATCTATTAGAAATTGGTAAAAAGTATGCAGGCTGATTGTAATTTAAGTTCTCGCTTATTATAAGAGCCAGAAGATAGGTTTAAATTTGGTCAAGGAGATAAATTGTATGATAAATAATAATATCCAAACATATTTTAGATATCTGCAAACATGTAATTGACTTTCAGATTTTTTTTTGTTGTAAATTTTTTATTAAAGGGAGGCCGGGGCAAGTTGACGAAGTTAAGAAAAAAAATTGGTTTGGGAAAAACATACACCCAGAAGATACTATTGTTATTTTTATTCAGAAAGGTAACATGTAACACAACGTAACTATGATTCAATAAAGAACTTAAACAAAGTCAAGCAGCTATATTTTTAGTTTAAACTTTTTGGTAAGTGTTCGTCATCTTACTCCATTACCGGGGTAAGATGACGAACAATATGGGATAAGATGACGAATCAACAATAATCGCATATAAAATCGCCGCTACCTTCATATGCTGAACAAGCACCATGCCCACCATACTTTACACTTTTTGCACTCTATCCAGTCTTCATCTGGAGGATCTACAAAAACTACGTGACAATTAGTTTTAAATAATTTTAAAACCGCTTTCAAGATAAACCCGTTTTAGACCACAATTCTTCCGACTCTGCATACGGCCTTAATGTCTTTATTATAAAAATTAGTGTCAGAACACGATAAAAATCAAAAGAGGCAAGATGACGGCATTCGTCATCTTACCCCCGTCATCTTGCCCCGACGGGTAACATGAACAAATATCTATCTCTTACAAAAAGAAATAATTTAAATGTTTTTCTTATATAGTCAACAGTTTTCTTATATGTTTGGTTATCAAAAACTACTGCGATAAATTTTCAAAATTTATAACTCTCAGTGCTACAGCTTATTGATAACTTACCGTTAATATTATAACCTTAGTATGGTACCACACAATTTTAAATTTTACTACGAAATAGTAACAACAATTGGTCGGTAAAGTCAATATGTTACTTCACACTACTTGTATGTATTGTAATTAGTCAATAGTGGTGACATGTATTGACAAGAAACTGAATTATATCCCGTTAGTCATCTTGCCCCGTTCGTCATCTTACCCCGGTCTCCCCTACAATTTTTGAATTTCTTAAAATTATTTTACAGCAACGTTTTACTCTGCATTTCATAATCTTATTAACTTTCGACAATAACTGTTTTTAAAAAATAATATTGAAGAACGAAGATTGTAACATGGACAACGGACGCAAAAGCTTGAAGAACAAAATTGGTTTGTTACTAATTTGTAAGGTATTAGACAATTAGAATAAAAGCAATTTAACAATTTGTTTAATCTTAATCAAAGTGTATACAATAAAAAATTGCTATGAAATGAAGTAATGCCTAAATTTGCATTGCAGATCGTCCACTTTCAAGATTGTCAACAGTTAACGATGTCCTTTTGTTAGATAAAATATGCTCAAATGGGGAAAATTATATCCTATAGCACAGAAAGTCAAGGGCGCGTATTATTCAATGTCACAGATTCTGAGGAAGATAAAATACCGTTAGTAATGAAAATTTCTACGGCTAACCTATTATGTGCTTTTGTAACTACACAAGTCGACAATAGTATAAATTGTAAACGTGTTCTACATAAATACATAAATAGGTTTAGTTAAAAATCATTAATGTTTTTCGTAAGACCTCAAGTCGCAATGTAATACCAGTTTTAAAAGTTTTGTTTCCTCATTTTATTATTTATCTATAAAAACACATAACAACTGCGTGCTGATTTTAAACACATCCTTCGAAAAAGATTATTAGTGATTTTTAATTAAGCTTATTAATAAATATGTTACTTAAAAACCAAACACCTTATCAAATATTAAGCGTCCTTACAGGGCGATTCTTAAATATTGCGAAAAACTTCTGGAGGTAATTTCTTATCAAAAATTAAGATGAGCCTTTCATATGACTTTTTTTCCTAAAACTCCCCTTTTGGAGTTACACCCTTCTAAAAGGAAACAGCAAAATTAAGTTTTCATTTTATTTCTCAAATTTGGAGAAATGTAGAAGAATGACATTTCGTAGATGTTTTTTACTTATTAAAAGGTTTCCCATAGTATCATCTCCTATCTTTACAAGGAGCTAAAAAGTGCGACCCATTTTGACTTTTTTTTCAATAGAACTTTTGGGAGGGTTAAAATTTTGCATTTTAAAATTTAAACTATTGCCTTTGAAAGCTTGATTTTTTTCATACTTAATTTTTTCCCGAAAAACCTCGTTTTTAAGTAAAAAACAAAATAAGTGAACATGCAACACAGTAAAATCAACAAAAGGGTAATTCGAGCTAGCCTGGAATGCCAGGGCGATGGACTTGGAACATATCAATATTTTATAAAGTGTGACAAATTAAGAGTGACCCATTTTTAATTAATAATAACAAAAAAAGGTAATCACTTAGTTGTCATAATTTTAACTGTCACACCTCCTGTCAAACTTGCAATTTTTGTGAAAATGGAGCGGTGGCCCGATTGATCGAAGAATTGTCAGTAATGAGCATATTTTTTAAATGGAAACCCTAGTTGGCCACGACATATGAAAGAGCTTTTTATAGCCTTTCAAAAATATGTAGTTTTATATATTTGTTGCAAAAAATAGCCGAGATGTGGCTAATTTTGTAAAAATGTCCTTATCTAAGTTTCGTAAACAAGTGATTTTTGCAATTAATAAACAATTGAACATCAAAAAATGACCGAGATATGGCTGATTTTGTAAAAATTTCTCTGTGAAAGTTTGCCCTGATTTCTTAGACAAGCGATGGTTTTTGAGGCTTTCATCGCACCCTAGATGTTTGTCTTCTCTGTATATGCTATAATCTGTCCTTGCCACAATAGTCAACTTGTTACGTTATTATTGTCCGATTGGGAGTTAGGTCCCATGAGTAGTAGTTTCAGCTTATTTTAGTAGCTCCAGTGACCAGTCTTTTTCCACGCATGTCCAAATTATATTACATCCGTTTCAACGTCACTTCTGTTCTTATGGTCTGTAGTCAAAGACATCTGCTTGTTGTGATTTAAAGAATTTTTATTTATTATTAAAGGCATATATCATTCCCGTCTACAAATTCTTTTATTTCATTTACTAGGTTTTTCGCTATTTGAAACCTTATAGAATAAATAGTGTGGCGCCCTTATTAAGGTTTACAAGTTTCTTTCTAATTCGGACCTACCCCTTCTCGTCTGAACTAGCCGCGAGTCCGAACTACCCTTCTTGCTGCAAGAATAGTGGCTTTCTTAGAAAGTGGCCGATATTCGTGTAACAAACTAACTCCTCATTTTAGGCTATTTGAAGTTTTGAGTATCTAAACCTAATTGTCTGACATTGTATTTGCTATTTAAGCAAAGCAGTGTGAAGGGAAAAACTACAAATGTAACGCAAATTTAATTAAGTTAACAAGAAAGTAACAGTACGACAGGCAGTTAACGGAAGACGTGTTTCCAATTAGCAACTACGGTTATTTCCGGTTACGTTCTCTATATTCGTTTTATCTAATTTCCAAAATTTAACTGAATTAATAAGTATTTACTCGTGACTTTATTTGCCCCGTAATATGAGTAGCAAATACTTGGAATTATTATAACTTCGAGACCCCTATGGTGCCTAAGCAATGTAAATTAACCTCACTCAGCTAGAGTCCAAAGCATACTTGGACCTTTTTAAGCACCACTGAGCCACCGTCGGTAACGAAGTACATTAGCGCGGGAGAAGTCCAGTTGAAAGTTGATAACAGCAGTTGGGATTCTCGTTGAAATCCCTTGATCCCAAAGTAACTACTACGCTCTCGAGAATTAAGGTGAGTGTTTCGGACACTATCGTTTAAAACCATTAATTGTTTTTTTTTTCAAGTTGTTTTAATCAATGAAGGGTAAAGACGGTACGGACAAGGTATACGACACCGTTCGATTGAGACCTCCCGGCAATGAAATGCTCTTACAACAAAAACCACACGCGCAAATCGGTATCTGAATAACCAATTACTTTTTGCGTGGCGGTTTGAACATACGAAAGGCGTACAACTCCGGAGTGCCCGTCTAAATCACAGATACCAACCTAATAGGCGCGTTTTGTCTTATTTATGCCGTTTGGCGTGTAACTATCAATAACGTGTTTTCGATTTTTAGTGCAAAATAATGCTGGTCGAAATGGTTCTTTAAGAAATCTTGGAAGGACCACTTTATATAATTTTATAAAGGCAAAATTTAACGGTCCTTTTGAAATGTAAACTTTTTCATCATTTCCAAGTCTTCGTAGTTCTTATTCGCTGTGGGTGTTTTTTTCTACTTCTGTAACTAAAATTTTATATATGTACTTATGTTGTCAGTAATAATCACTGGAAAGGAAATAAAAATAGGTTAGATACTGGGTGATTAATAAATAATGCGAAAAGTTTTGGGAAGTAATTTCTTATTGAAAATTATGAGGGACCTTTTATATACAACTTTTCCTAAAATGAACTCACCGAACAAACAGTATGTGATGAAAAAAAAACAGTCAGATAGTTCGATTATCTACGCTTTAAGAAGAAAAACTTAAAATATCAAATAAAATAAAGGGTGACAAATTGAGCGGGACCCAATTTTAATCAGCAATTATTATAAAACGAAATAAGTTAGAAACTACGTCAAGGTCGCTATAAAAATTGTTTTTAAATTAAGTATACAAATCGGTATAGAAAACCTTCATAACATTTTGTTCTATTTTAATAAATAATGAAGTTAATAGTAAAATTTCAAAAATGATTAAATTTCATTTTCCGTCTACAGTGCCAAAACGAAAAGCGATACAAAAAATCTGATTACACAGGCGTTCTTTTCCCAAATAATAGCTCAATAGACCGATCAGATTAACTAACCGTTATGGTAACCGAGATACCCCGTAAAACATTCGAAATTGTACAACCATGTACATTAAAATTCTAGAAAAACTGTGTTTTCATATTAGTAAAACTATTTACAGCATTTCGTGTAATGCAACAGGTAATGTAAGTAGTAAAGGAAAAATGTCAGATTCTGAAAGAAGCTCGTACACAAGTGATAAAAGGGGGGAAAAAAGAATTTAATTAAGCGTTTGGTGAGAGCAAAAAAGTTGGAAGAACGCCAAGAAAAAAGAACAAACTGCATCTCAAAGTAAGTCGTACGCAAATAATGATTAAAAGTTAGATAAAATGATGGATTTATTACGAGAAATAAAGTCGGAGATGAAGCCATAAATAAAAGAATTGATAACAGAGCTGCAAGGATTAAAAAAGAACAGAAAGGAATTAAGGAAGAGATTTTGCAACTGATACTAAAAAAATAAGAAACTGAAAGAGAATAACGCAAAAATATCAAAAGAGCAAAATGAAACTAAGAAAGAGCTACAAAATGCGGCAAATAGAATAGAGTAGGTAACTAGAAAAAATACATACTAGTTAGTGACCGGTTTCTCCATTCCCACGACAGACACCAAGGCTTTACAGCAAGCAATGACCAAGTTTATGGATAAACATTTGAATGTTGAGGCGCATATTAAAAAGGTGCATAAACTGCTGCAAAGACTTGTCTGGTAGAAGTAAAAGGCCAAAGGGACAAGAAAATTATCATCGCAAAAGACTCAAAACTGAGAAACGTTAAGGAGAGTCAAATTTTGTTCAACACCGATTAAACAAAGAAAAGAAAAATGCAAAGAAAGATCAGAATAAAAGCAAAGACGGAAAGAAGAAGTGGTAAAAAGTCAAAGTGAGATATAATAAATTAATAATCAAAAGGAATACAAATAGAGCAAAATTAAAAAAAGCTAGATAAACTAAAAAACCTAAAAGTAAACTGGGGATGGCTAACAGGCATGATGACCTGGCCATGAGAAATGATAAGAGAAAGCAAAATAATAAAGGGCGATATCAGATTTGGAAAATGAGATTATGGAAAGGAAAAGAAACAACACCTAAGAAACTATAATACAGGTAGAAGAAATTATAAAAAACAACATAGAGACTTTAGGAATAACGGAACTAACTACATAACCAGTGCCAGTGTGAAGGATTTACACCCTATCGGCGCAAACTTCTAGGGATGGAAAAACCAACCAAGAAGAGTTAAGAAAAATACACTCAAAGAAAATCCTGAAGTTTTTCAAAAACACACGACTCCTCTAAGGAATTATCACCAGAGGGTACAATGGAGAATACGTCGCAGTACAAGAACCCGAAACGGGACTGCCTCTGCGGAATTAAAAATAATTTTAAAAAAACTCAACAGTTCTACACCTAGCAGTAGAAGGACTAAATAAAAAAAACTATTAAGCGCTATATTTAATACTTGTTTTGGGATTTTCTTAGCTACATTAAACACTTATTCTCAGTTTTTATTGTGTCAGTTTTTTCAGTGACTTGAAAATTATTTTGTATCCACAAAAGCTATGAAACGGAATCCTAAATTTCAAATAACACATAACTGTGCTTGATCGTTTACATATCCGGTTCGGTTTCCATTGTATACACATAAACGCTTTTAACAAATTGGTAAACAGTTCGATCAAAATGCGCGCATTAATACAAAGAGTTTCGTTATTTATTTCATGCGATACACATTTTTAATTATATTCGAAAAGCTGTCAATACACCCTGTTCCCGTCATTTCGAATATCACGGTAAATGTATTTTTATTCGACATCCAATATTGCCAGTTCAAAATACGTAAACGTGGCCCGCCTTTTTTAGCAGTTTGCATTGGAAATATCCTAGTTTAGGCCGGTATTCGTAGAATTTGCTTTTCTTTATGGTAATCTTGGACGATTCGTTGGAAATGAAGTTGCTAAATCTACTAAATTATACCAAATGCAGCAGACTATATTAAAATGACATTTCCTGAGTAGGGTAGACACCTTAAACTTCGAGACTTATAAAATAATAAAATGGTAGATGTGTAGCAAGTGTGACCCAGTAAGTCTAATAGTTTTATGCACATGAGTTGCTTTAAACGTTTTTGTTCTAGCTGTTTGAAATACACTTCCAGAAACTGTTTAAACTAGCTCCAACCGTAATTCTAGTTTATGTGATTAACTTTGAACATTGTATAAATGTTATAACACTACTCAAAAAGCCTGTATACAATTTATTATTAATAATAACGGGGGTGGGCAAACTGATAGGTGGGCAAACTGATAGGTTAGGTATCAAATCCTGAATTAAAGTAAGGACACGCATTGGCTGTTTAAAACTTTGAATTAATTGTAATGTGTATAGGAGTATACAGGATTAGGACCAAATGCTGGAACGGTTACTATCTAACATTTTTTTATGAAATTTGGCTTAAATTTGTGGTCAACAAAGGATTTAAATAGGAATATGATATTTTCTTTTTTTTGCATTTTCGGTTTAGTAGGAAATGACCCCAACATATTGTTTTTAATGGTACACTTGGGTTTTTTTAACATTTGTACTTATATAGAATAAAAAACTACATTAACAAGCATTGACATCAAGGTCTATAATTTAATATAAAGTTAGCTAAATCATTGAGAAAAACTGACTTACACAATATCAAGGTACAAGTAAGTACTTTCAGTTTGTATTAGAGGCCCTCAAAATAGGTATTCACTCTTGCTACCAGTTAATTTAATGAAAACCGACCGAATTTTTTTTTAATTTTTTGGAACATATGGAAAACTGAGGAGAACAAATCTGGAGAATAAGATGGATGCGGCAGCAAGTCGTACTTCAACTTCAATTCAGCAAGTTTTATCATGAATACAACACTTGTATGATACTGAGCATATTCTTGATAAAAAAAAAATTTTTTTAATAAACCCAGTCTTTTCTCACGAATTGATTGTTCAAGTCGATCCAAAAGTTTAGCTTAATACTCTTCCGTTTGACGCTTTGGAAGGTAATCATAATTGAACAGTGCTATTGGATATTATACCACAACCCACAACTATAACGAAACACTAAAGAAATTGCTCAAACTGTGAGCCATTGTTGTCTATGCATAACTGTCTTCTTCTCAAACAATTTACTAGGTACTCGAATTAATACATCTTCGCGAATATCTGCGCTAGCCTGTCTAATTCGATCTTTTAGTTCGTCTGCGGTTTGAGGAAATGTTGTAAAAACTTTATCTTTTAATTCACTCCACAGAAAAAAGTCAAGCGGGGTCAAATCGGGAGAACGAGGAGCCCATTTAGTTGGGCCGTTGGTACCTATCCAGTTCTGCTCAAACATTCGTTCAAACAATTTGTACTAATAATGGCGTTATGGGCAGGAGCACCATCTTGCTGAAAATACATATCCTGCCTCACAATCAGTGGCAGTTCGTCAAGATATTCGTCTAAATCTAAACCATTAGCGAGAAAATGGTTATAACGCTCGGCTGTTTGAACAATTTTTTTAATCCTGTTTTGTTATCGTTGTGGTATAATATCTAATATCCAATGGCAGTGTTCTCATTAGTGTTAGTCATTTAGAATCCACTGACTTACAGTTAAGAATGTTTTTAAGGTTTCTTTATTATGAGTAATTTTTTTTAAACAGGAGTTTTTATTAAATGGCCTACTAGCTCAAACTAGTATTTCTCTTTTTTTACAAACATTTCATAATATAACCCTACTAAATGTAAGACCGTTAAAAATTACTGAAAATGCTCTACAAGAATACACCAAAAAAATTATACCAACCAATTTAAAAAACAAAAAATGTCGGTGACGTCACAACAAATAAAAGAAGGTGTTTAAAACAGAATTCTTTTGCCAAGTTGTAGCTAACTGTCCCATTTAATAAAATATATGTTTGTTGATGGGTAAATGACAATTGAAGTCGCTATAGTCCTGGACCCATTTTGTAAAACAGACTTTACCTTAAGCTATTTTTGTCCACGCTGTGCGAACATGTTTATTGAAACGCTGACCTGTTTCCAGTCCCAATAAAGCTTATATTAAGCCGTTTTGGCACGCACAAATTTAATTTTGTTTGCTATTGTTTGATTCCATTCCGCGGACGTGTAATCCGTTCGACGCACCTTTGTAAGAACACGGACTTGCTATTTGACGGGAGAACTTCTTAATGCGTTAAAAATAAATGATGCCAAACAAAAAAAGAGCGCTTCCAGTGCGTTGAATTACATCTAAGCTGTCTCACCTACACTGTAACTGTAACTAATGTGCCCGGGATAAACACATACTTTTTTATATTTCAAAACTCGACGGTACATTAAGCTTAACAAGGAAAAATTTAAATTTCCCAGCTCGAGATATGGCGCATCTTTTTTAAGTGTTAAACCGTGTAAAATGCCAATTGAGCCGTTCCAGGGGCGGCTTTGCCCGAACGGTAATTAGACAACTGAGTCTATGCCTAAGTGGCCAAAGGACTGATGCAAATTGATGAAATAATTAACTGAATCCAGTTAAAAATCGGCTTAGTGTACAGGGTGGACCAAATTCGAATGTTTTACGAAGTATCTCGGTTTCCGTAATAGTTGACGAAAATCTGATACAGGAAATGACTTTCAGTTGTTTATTAAATGCAAACATCAATTGTTTACGAAATCATAGAAAACTTTGATAATACAATTTTTACTAAATTAGCCATATCTCGGCTAGTTTTTGCAACAAATATATTAAACTATATTTTTGAAACATTCTTTTTCATAAAAAGTAATGGCCAACTAGGATTTCTATTTAAAAAAATATAAGTTAACTTCATATTTCGAAAGTCAAGGTCGCTAAAAAAAATTACTCTTGCTTTTAAATTAAGCATAAAAATCTGTATAAAAGCCTTCATAACATTTTGTTCTATTTTTATAGATAAAGAAGTTCTAGTATATTTTCAAAGATGATGCAATTTCACTGTTCGTCTGTAGAGGCAAAATGAAAAGCGATATAAAAAATCTGATTACGTAGGCGTTCTTTTCTCAAGAAAATAGCCCAAGAGTACTAATATCAGATTTTTTATAACTATTACGGTAACCGAGATACCCCGTAAAACATTCGAATTTGGTCCACCCTGTACTAATTTAGGGTCAAATGTAATTTAAATTTCGTGTATTTTTGACACTTCGTCGTTTTTTTGTCATTTGGACCAAGTTGTGGCGTGCCAACCTGATCGACTTGCTACAGGTTCAATTGGAAATTTGACGATTATTTTGTTTGCAAGATTTTTTATTTTAAAACTAGAAATGATGTAAAAGAACATAAGAATATTGCAAAACTAAAGTTTTTGCTTCAATGAATTTATTAAAACATTTTAATATTGCCACAATTTAAGTTTAACTTTTTTGCTCATTTAAGCTAATTTCTATCTCTTATATTAAGCGAGATAAACACAGTAATCCAAATTAAGTAGTACATCCAGAACGGCAGTACAAGAAATATGTGTTTCCTAAACATTTTAAAATATCTGCAGCTCCCATAACCACAGTTTTAGAACCACTGGGTTTAAGTAATGAAGCAACAACCAACAGACTTGAAAACGACAACATTAACCACGCTGCTAATTTTTTTAAGCCACCCTTGGCTTAAAAGTAGCAAACAGGGTCTCCGTCGAAACATAAAATTTTACGGCCGATATTTTTTTTATCAGATCAATAAAACTTTTCGCATTACGGCGTAACGTTCACAGCGTGCAAAAGGTCATCATTGGCCATTACGTTTTTCCGCTAGGTTATTTTACTTCGGTTTTTAATTAATCAGGGTCTCTTGAACATTAAACAGTGGAAACATTTTAATGGAATATTTTCGGGGCGAAAATAAAATGAAATATGACCGCAGGTTATTGAATACAGACCAAAGTCAAAGATTGACAAAATATTAATCAAACACTCTTGCTGTAGCATCGAAAAATGTAACTCAATGAACTTGCAAATCAAACAATTAAAAGGCGCTTTCTGCCATCTACATTCAAATATATTATGAGAAGATAAAACGCCTACCACAATATTACAAGTAAAAATATTCATAACTCCTACCGTATTTAGCAGATAAAACACTTAAACAGACTCGGTCATACCTGTAACAAAAAATAAATAATATTAATTAAACAGTTACAAAAAAAGACTATTTTTAATTTTTATATAACTAAAGGCATCAAAATTTTAATTTTTTATGTTTTTTGCACAAATATATTTAAAAAAATCTGCCAAAAACTAAAAGTTAAGGCAATAGTGAAAATAGTAAAATTTGATAAAATGTATTAAAAAGGTAAATTATTAATTTAATGAGAAACTATTAATCGATAATCGATAAGCCGATATATGCAAAGGATGTGGTGAAGAAGAAACTCCTCTTCACGTACTATGCCAGTGTAAAAAAAAAACACCCCATTGGAGGAATCTTTTAGGAATGGAAAAAACAGCCAAGGATAGTTAAGAAAAACACCCTTAATTAAAATCCTGCAGTTTTTCAAAAACACAGGACTTCTTTAAGGGGCTATCACTAGAGGGTAGAATAGACCAATAGGTCGCAGTAGAGAGACCTGAAAGAGAACCACCTCCGCGAGAATAATAACAACAAAGACCTTAAAACAACTTTTAAACATTATTATAAAATATTATAGCAAACATTAAAAACTACCAGAAATTTATAAGTTTTTAATCAATTACAAGGAATGTCATGCTTCGATTTAATAACAGGATCTTAAAGAAACTGCCTAGAAAAGGTATAGTTAAGTTAACGAACTTGATAAATGCATCCTTTAGACTCAAATATGTACCGAGAATATGGAAAATGGCCGAAGTAATGATAATACCAAAAGTAGGAAAGCCCCTGAATGAGGTAAGCCCATATAGACCAATATCGCTACTTCCAGTTGTATCAATTTTTTTGAAATGTTATACTCTACATAAAACGATTATAGCCAATAATAGAACAAAGAAAACTACACCATGAACTACTCAAGAGGCTGCACAAAATTTTGCCTAGACAACACTGAACTCCTTGAATCATACATCTCCGAGAGAACGTTTTGGGTTCGACAGAAAGAACAGTATTCAGAAATAACACACATAAACGCTGGAGTGCCGCAGGGTAGCGTGCTTGGCCCTATATTGTTTCTCCTGTCGAGACAGAAATCAAGAATTTTGCGAAAAATATGAAGCCAGGTTACACGACCATGTCAACATTGAGCCATTCAACTGCTAGAACCTTCTCAACTTCGAAGACTCGAGCGATCAAAACCAGACGATCCAGTTTAGTGCACTGCTAGTTCTCGGTGAAAGTTAGACTTAAAGAGTGACTTAAAGAGTGACCGCTGGGTCAGAGTGTTCTGGGGACCAAGTAGTAATTTAAGCTAAAAATAAGCTGCTGGTTAGTCTTTAGGACTAGTTGTAGTTTCACGATAACAGGAAAAACATACATTCAACTTTTATTTTAACTAAAGAAACCACAGGCTTGCCAAACTGGCATCATATCAAAATATTTTCGAGCATCGCAAATATAATAAAAATATAACATTATTATAATAAATTAGCAAATCAGGCACCAATACAAAACAAATAAATAGAACCGAAACTTAAGCATGCAGTCATATGCTTTAAACATCTGCACTTCTAAAACCACAGAACCACTATATATTTTTGCTTCATGTGGTTGTCATCATAAGTAAAATTACATATTTGTCGATGGTAACTAGTAACTACTCCGCGTTGCAATAATTAACTGTAAATCTAGTTCATACATACATCGCTGACTGCAAACTAAAATAGCACAAGCTATCGGGGGATGCTAATTCAGCGAGTCATCGAAACTTTTTCACATTAAAAGTCAATTTAGATTTACAACGTAGCCCCCACCAAAATCAATACCCACTTATCTACCCTTAAAGAGCGGTTAGATTTTTCCACGTTATGTTAACAACATTTAACTAAATCGCTTTGTTTTCAACGCCATATCAGCATAATAAAACAATCGATTCTATTTAAAGCTTTAACAGAAATAGAACTGTAAGTTTGAAAGAAAATAGTCACCGGTCACTGCAAAACTTGAGAACTGTCGGTGCAGTACTGGAATCGTAATATGAAACAGCGTAAGGAATTCTAGTCAAGATTCTATTATTCTCAAAGGAAGTTGAAAACAGTTGGGAGTAAAAATACAGCTCGTTGCAGAAGTAACCTTAAAGATTTAAAGCTGTTTAACATTTACATAAACGATCATGACAAGAATCAGTTATGTCGTGGAGTTATTAGGGTTGTCTCTATATTTTGGAAATTGTCAACACAAGTTGTCTACAGCCAAAGTTAAAAATAAAAATACATTCCAGATATTTAAAAAAACATAGGTTTTGTTAGCTGTTAATAAAGTGGGTTTAAATAATAGTCTAAAAGACCAAATACCGGGTAATTGGCAAAAGAGCCGATAAGCGATCATCTACCAATTAATCGAGACAATTCTTCTTGTTATAGCAATTTTAACTTAAGTCAGTTTTATATAGCACTGACCTTTAAGTCTCCACACATTCAGAAATAATAAAATTTCGAAAAGTAAATAGAGGATAATAGTTTCAATTTTGGGCGAGAACTATAAAATTATACAGAGTGAGTCATTAGTGCGGGATCGGTCGATTGTGGCTAAACAGTTTGAGATAGAAAGTTGATTCAAACGCTATTTCATACAGTTTTTTCTTCCGAACATGATAAAAATATTTTCAAATACACAGGGTGAGTCACCCGCCTGGAACTAATAGCAACTTTTATATTTCAAATACAATTCCATTTTTAATTTAATATTTTTGACCGACTTTATTTTAGCTTTGCATCAATATAAAACACTACAGGTTTTTATGCGGCGTTGTCACTAAAAAAAAAATGGTTTTCAAATATTTTTAAGGTTGTAAGTCTTTATTTAAAAGATTCTCCTGACGTTATTTTGCGAAGTACAGAGTTGTAATTTGGTAAGGACATGCAGAAAACATTGCTCTATTCGCTCGATATAAAAAAGTTTGAATCACACATACAAGGTCTTCATAAATAGGTGACAATTTTCATGATTTTCAAAAGCTCGTAACTCAATTTTTTCAAATGCAAACTCCTGTATTTTTTTATGTCATCAAATTCGTCTTTAAGAGAGCTTCATTTTTTGTTAAGTATGTCCTATACCCAAAACTCATACTTTTCGAGATATTTGAATTTTTTTCTTCCAATCGTTATTGAAGCAAATAGAGTGCCGTGGAAGTCAAAACAACTGAATGTTCACTTCACTAACGTTAAAAACGAGCTTTAGAAAATCATGGAAGTTGCCATCTATTTATGAACACCCTATATGCGAGATTCAAACGTTATCATATCGAGCAAATAGAGCAATGTTTTCTGCATGTTCTTACCAAATTACAACTCTGTACTTCGAAAAATAACTTCAGGAGAATCTTTTAAATAAAGCCTTACAACCTTGAGCTAAAATAAAGGCGGTCATAAATATTAAATAAAAAATGGGGTGTCGTATTTGAAATATAAAAGTTGCTATTAGTTCCAGAGAGGTTTGAATCAACTATCTATCTCAAATCGTTTAGCCACAATCGACGAATCCCGCACTGATGACTCACTCTGTACTATACTATAATTAATATAATTTTTTATTTCGATTCCCAACCTAAATCGAACAATAACAAGTTCAGTTTATTGCCAATTAATTTGGACATAATATTACTTAAACAAATAACAAAAAAATGCTGAAATAATTTCAGTGCTTTTATTAAAGCGACCTAAGTCACTTTCAAAATTAATAGTTCATAAAAACTACGGACTTAATGTTGTTTTTGTCCGATGTGTTTTACTGAAGTAATAGTCTAAATAGGTTGAAGAAACTAACACTTACTACATTTTTCACGCGTTCTGTTAATTGCCAATTAATTTGGATGTAATATTACTCGAAGAAATTTAAAAAAAAATACTTGAATTATTTCAGTGCTTCTATTAAATTTAGTGTTAAATTGAAAATGGACCTTCTGTTAATTTGCTTTTATTGGCGAGTACAAATGTATGCTTATTTTTTAATGCACTATCAGATTTAGAATTTGATTCTCTATTAGAATAATTTTTTTTTGTGTAAAAGTCGACTTTCTCTAGTCTGATATGTCAACGTAAAAAAAGATTTAAACGTCAGTCGATAGAGAATTTTCCACGATTTACAAAAATTTAAGATTTACAGGAAGTTCCTATTAAATTAACAAAGTTATAGGGGTGCGACAGTCAAACTGAATCATCCTGTATTGGCAGAAAGAACAACACAAGTTTACAATTAAACTTATTACTGCTCCAGCTGCGTCGTTTTCTTTACGATAAAGATTCATACTTGGTTAATATGTTAATAACAAATTTTTAGGAAGGGTTTGTTTTGTGTTGATAACGTGATTTACTTGGAAAATATTGCAATTACGTGAAAATAAAACGTGCTGAACAAGATATTTATATAAATTTTTTAAACCCACCCAAAACGTTTCAAGTATGACAATGCGATATTTTATGCTAGTATTATAATCCGTTTATGTCGTTGGTTGATGTTTAAGACACTGTTAATATTGTATATTGTTTTCCTAATCCTATTTAACATTTTTGTTCTTGAATTTTTGAGTATTTATAAACGCAAAATATTTTTATTTCTTTAACAGATCCTTATATTAAATTCTTTTCTTAGCAGATACCAGATGTGGGAAATAAAACAAATTAAATAATGGGGATTATATTAAAACCCTATAATGGTGGTATTTCTGTTTGGTTTCGGGATTTGGAACTGGATTTGAAGAGTAAAATAAACAAAAGTAATTAGTGAGTTAGATGAGATTGCAAGAGTATTGGGTTTTCTATTGTCTGATAATGTGGACGTTGCAGTGCGGATGGCATTAGGAGCTCGAGACCGGATAAGGGAAAATATCAGTTGTTTGGCCTTATTTTGTAATTTTAGAGCTAAATGCCGATAAAACTAATAAAAGAGTGAATTTTCTTTCGCTAATTACCGATTTAAAATTAAAAGCTTGTTCTGAAGGACTCTTTTTAAATGCCATACTGTTTTTTTTATTGTAATTATGTACTTATTGAAAATTTAGCAGTTCTCAACTATTTGACTTGACAAAGAACTATAGGGTGTTTCAAGAAGAGATGTAGGATTTGTTTTTTAAATGAAATTTCAAAGAAATACGAAAATTACATTTTTTAAATTTTGTTGTCATCAAATTTAACGATTTGTATGCGTTCTACGATAATGTAGTGCTTCATGATACATTCTACTAGAATATAAATGACCGCTGTCAAATAAAAACTTTTAAGAGTTTGATAAATGAAAAATGTTCTGCAATTCAAATCGTACACATCTTGTTGTAACACCCTTTTATATTTTATATATTTTCATTTAATACTTATAATACAAAAATCAATCATTCCGAATATTAATAGGTTTAATTAAAGTCTCTTAAGTGAATTCTTATAAAAAATAAACTGAAGTATTTATTGCCAAGTACAAAACCACAAATTTCAAGGCTACCGTTTCTTCGTCAAGAGAAGAGACGGAAGTCTTAAAACTGGTGTTACACTCGGACAATAAATACTTTGAAAGGAGAAAAACGATTTTTTATTAACACGTTGACTGTTCGATGAGCCAAATTTGGTTAATTTCATGACGCCTGCACTCAGTAGCGTAGCAGGGGGGGTGGGGGAGTGGTCCGCCCCGGGCGGCACATTTTTGGGGCGGAAATTTTAGTCTACTCAAATGGGGTAAAAATGAAATTCTCGGGGTAATGACGGAATAGTAGATATAATAATCAGTACCGGCACTGGCGCTATTAAATTCATAAGAATTAATTTTTAAAAAGAAATTCTTATCGAAGTCAGAGGATAAAACGGGCTACTTGACCTTGCTTCACTGAAAACCCGCCCCCTTGTAACGACAGAAATTCCAAGTACCTAATAAAATTTATTATACGGTGCCAACCATTCAATAAAATAATGAAACAATTCATTTATTTAAGCCATTAAATTCCATGCAGTTTTAAACTTTATTGTAACAGGGATTTTTCACCCTTATTAAAAATAATTTCGTGGGAGTGGGGGCGATCTGATTAAAGAAAATCAAAATCAAAAAAGGTTCTACTGTAAATCTGTAATTTTGGAAGATGGTTAAGTATTCTACATTATGACTTTGCATTAAAACACGTTTGAACGTCTAAAATTTTAAAAAATTCGCCTGCGGCGCATTTTTTTACCCCCCTCCCCACGTTTTTCTGTCGATCTCTGCTTGATTTTGGAACAAGTTAGCGACCCTTATTTGTAGGAGCGGCAAATTCAGGGACCGCCCCGGGCAGCACAAACTCTAGCTACGCCACTGCCTGCACTTGCACATTTTTATGGCATATATGATTCATTTGACAAATATCGAACGTCAAATGTAAAAGTAAATATCAACATAAATTTTCCTATTATTGCTTATTTTTTTATGCAATATCGGATTCAGAATTTATTTTTCTAAAAGAATTTAAAAAAAGTAAACCATGTAATTTCAAAAAAAAAGTTGACTATCGGCAATTGAACGCCATTCGATAGAGAATTTTCCACGATTTACAAAATTATAAAGTTTAAAGGGGTTTCCTCTTAAAATAACAAAGTTATAGGGATGCGACAGTCAAACTGAATCAAACTGTATAATTACGTTTTTCGAATATAACTTTTTTTGAGTTTATTTTATGAGTAACAAAAATTTGTCTCAAGATATTTTTAACAGGATTCGTATTTTAGTTTGTAACGAAACAGCTTTAATATTTTGTGCCTCCCACCATCTACAGGGTGTCCAAGATAACAATTTCAGCATGGATATCTTCCTTATTATAAGAGATACAGGTTTGCTTAAATAAGATAAATTATTCTTAAGTATAAGAGGAGCTACAAACCATTTTTCACAGTACAAAATTGCTCGTACATCAGACGTTAGCACAAAAAATATGAAAATGTTACTTTTTTTCTCATATTTTTGTCTTAGTTTTTGTTTATAATTATTATTCGTCCTTTCCTAAAGCACTTTTTATGTATAATGTAACTTTTAATTTAATTTTTGAGATATTAACCCTAATTTCATAATTTCTTACAGGCCGTCAAGTTGGCTTTGGAATGTATTTCTTACATTAAAAATAAACCTGTAGCACATCAACTATACTTTTTTATTTAAAACTTTTGCCACTTTAAAAGTATTATTTTATTGTACAGTAAGAGGCAGTCAAAAATTCTAAAACAAATTTGACGTTTAATATAACATTCTTAATTACCTTTAATTAAATGGCGAATTTTTCAAATAGTATTCGAATTATAAAAAAAAATTAAATCATTGTTAGAAGTTAGAACAGGAATATTATCATTTTTTTATACATAAATGAAAAATTGTACAATGCTTTCTCACTGTTGAATTGGATATAATAATATAAGTTAAAGATCACAATTATGTGGAAACATTTTGGTACCTACAAACAGTTTTTGCTTGAAAGCAAACAGTCTTAAACCTATATTTACGACGTATAAGCTGGGAGCTGGTTTTGGAACTTACAGTACTTTTTCTACTACCACTAATGTAAATTACTCTTACCGTACAGCCTGCATGCATAGTAAGTGAGTCCTAACGCACGGTAAGCAAAACGTACACTTGTCTAGAAAGATCGAAGTAGCCTTACGTCAAACATTGCCTGTATGCCTAGTAAGTGAGTTATAACGCACGGTAAGCAAAACGCACACTTGTCTAGAAATGTCAAAGTAGGCTTACGTCAAAATTGACAACGTAATTACATGGTATATTAGCCAAAAAGCCGTTATAATCTTGTGTATTATGTGTTCGTAGAAAAAGTAAGCTACATAACACGAGTTGTAAAGCAATTACGCACTCGTGGAAACACTCACTCGCCGCTACGCGGCTCCGTGCGCAGCTTTTGCACTCGTGCGTAATATGCTTCTTACAACTCTTGTTATGTAATATACTAATATGTATCACAACAAAGGTTACAATATTTTATTGAACATTTAGCGAAATAATGAAATGTCTTGCAGACACCTGGTTTCCGTAGTACACGGTTTGAATATTTTTGTTAAAAAAATTATGGAATTTTAGTGTGTCCATTCCAGGTCCGACGAACCCTCCACGGTAACTCTAAACGCTTACACTAATTGTTGTTTGAACACAACTAAGCTCTACTAGTTACATTATGTCAGTTATTGTTAAATTATTCTAAATTATCCTTTAAAAAACGTTAGGGCTGAATGTATTACGATAAAATGAGCGACGTAATTGTCTGAATGAGCACAAAGCATGGTCTATTGAAATATTGATAATATTTCATGCTGCCCTTGTTTGCTACTGAACAAAAAAAGCAATCTGTCATCGCCCCGCTATCGGCAAGGTGATCTCCTGCAGCGACTACAACCATCGTCAGCATTTACACCCGATGATTAATAATAAAGAATGTCTTGATGTTCGAATTCTCTATTATACCGAAAAAAATTAACATTAATAATGTACTTGGAAATTTATGACAAATCTACATAGTTATCATTTATATCAGCCGTTAAAGGTACTGAAATAAATATTTGAAATTCAGTTCACAGTAATTAAATACAGTTAAAATTCACACCCAACAATAGAAAGACTCATGACTAAATAAATAATAAATAAAATCAACTAACGCCAAGCCACAGGAGCGTTCTTAATTTTTGGTACATGTACCTATATGTACAGGGTGGTCCAAATTCGAAGGTATTACATGGGTATCTCACTTAATATTCAAGATACAGAAACAGTTAAACTACAAAAGT
This sequence comes from Elmis aenea, assembly GCA_947652605.1. Lineage (NCBI taxonomy): Eukaryota > Metazoa > Arthropoda > Insecta > Coleoptera > Elmidae > Elmis > Elmis aenea. The sequence goes on along the minus strand of OX393581.1, from coordinate 11,856,722 downwards.
GTGCAGGTTTTTGAGAGAAACTCAGAACCGCTTTTAAAAATATTCTATAATTTCCAGTTTTTGAGTAATCATAAAAAAGCTAATAACTCAAAAACCGTAATAGATGGAATATTTTTCGAAACGGTTCTGAGTTTGTCCCAATAAACTGCACATTTTTTATAATTTAACCGTTTCTGTATCTTTAATATTAAGCGATATACCCATGCGTGTCCGGAACATTCTTCGCCCACAATTCTTCGCTTTCACAATTCTTCGCCCACAATTCTTCGCCTACACAATTCTTCGCCGCCACAATTCTTCGCCGCCACAATTTTTCGCCGCATACAAGCAAATCACAAATCTTGTTTGTAAATGTGATTGTTTTTATTTATAACGTAATTTTTACAGATTATTTTACATTAAGTTAGGTTAGGTCAGGTCAGGTCAGGTTAATTTAATTTTTATTCATACTATAATAACATAAACAAGATTAAAAATCACAACATAAGCAATTTGTAAACATAATATTAAACGTAGAAGTATTAATATACAATAAACAACTTGTAAAATAATCTGAAAAAATTACGTTAAAAATAAAAACAATCACATTTACAAATAAAATTTGTGACTGCTTGTATGTGTCGAAAAATTGTGGCGGTGAAGAATTGTGGTGGCGAAGAATTGTGTAGGCGAAGAAATGTGAGCGAGGAATTTTGGAGGCGAAGAATTGTGAGCGAAGAATTGTGAAGGCGAAGAATTGCGGACGAAGAATACTCCTATGTAATCGCATCGAATTTGGACCAGCCTGTACAGTTGCTGTTTTATTAGTTTAATCGGTTTCTGATTAATACAAACAGACTAAAAGGATTATAAATATTTTTTGTTTAGCATGTGCTAAAAAATTAGCCTTTTCATTAACGTTTTCAATAATTAATTAGTTTTGAAAGTGAGGTGAGTCCATCTGTGTATAACAAAATCTTTATTTTCTTTTGCCGCCACTTATAAACAACACTAGATTATAAATTTACATTATCTAACACCAAAAATTACTTCAAAGTAGTCTATTAGTGCTTACAAATATTAAATATATTGCAACGCAAACCCTTGTACCTATATCTAGAAATAATGGAAAATGGACTTGATTCACTATTAAAATAAACCTCAAATCATCTAATATCCAGTCAAGTTTGTATAATTTGTGTGCTATTGGCTTTTTATTAGTTTTTGAAACATTTATAGCGGTTAGGACAAGTTAGCTGCTGTTCGATTTACTAAATACATTTTTTTTTAAACCAATTAAAAAATCCTTATTTTTGTTTAAAAAAATCTTTGATCTCCTTGTGTATTAATAAATCCGCAGTATTGTGATTAAAACAGTAGGTGCCTGCAAACATATTTTTATAAACTGATGCGTTCAGTTTCCTACTCAACACAAGAAATAGGTTTTAACTGTCAACTAAACAAATCAATTGACCTTTTAAGTCCGGCTGTATACTGTTTATAATTAAATTCTTAATTTTCACGGACACAAAAATTGCAAATAGGTACATATTTCCATACATATTCCTTGTAGGTCAAACGACCGACTAGGTGCGCCAAAAACTAGTTTCAAGTTGAAGAATTATTCATTGAAGAAATGTGGTTTAAACAAGACGGTGCCACGGCTTACACATCTCGTGAAACAATAATAATCTTTTTCTGTGGCCTGCAAAATCGCCCGACCTTACAGTATAACACTATTTTTGTGGGGTTATATAAAAAAAAAGGTTTCTATTGATAAGTCAAACACTTTGAGAAAGTTAAAAAAACAACATCAACGAAAAAACAACAATCTCTCACTGAAGTTTTAAGTAAAGTAAGAGTGTAAAGAACTTAAATTTGTAAGGCAGCCATTTAATAGATATAATTTTTCATATTTTAGTAGAAATTAAAACCATTTGAACTTAAATAAAATCTCTACTAGTTTAAAAAAATCGGAAATGGACAGACATTTGGTCCACTCTGTATAATTTAAAAGTGTTATCGTTTCTAAATCCTTTGGTTGAATTAGTACCTACTTCAATGATTAGATTTGTAAATCTAATAAATGACACTATTGGGATCTCGTAACATCTACAAAAAAAAAGTCTAAATTAGACAAACGATTACCCTTTCTAAGATTTATTCAGTGATGCTTTAATGTTTTAAAAAAGTTCCATGGCACGCTAGATAATAAACAAAAATCAAAATGGGCTCTTTTTTAAATCGTTAATAACTCGGTTATACTTGATGGTACAAAAATAGTTTTTGAAAATTTTTTTTACGCACTGTAAAATAAAAACATTCATTTGTTTCAATATTGCTTAAATTCATGGCACTCTTTATCTTCATAAGGACCTTTTGGTGAATTTTATTTGTTTTGCCTTAAAATCACAATAAATGCATTCAATCTTGTATTATTGAAAAGAGGGGAAAATATTTTTTCATAAGGTCATAGCCAACGATGGTTTTCATTTAAAAAAAAAGAAAGCTTATAATTTATTTAAGAATTTAAATTTATCTTCAGCGTCGTCCGTGGTAAGGTTACGAAGTGTGCTCTCTAGTTGACTCACTATTTCTTCGTTCGGTATGTATTTTGGAGCGACAGCAAAGGCCGTACTACAAAAAGGATTTAACTTTGCTGTCGCTCCAAAATACATACCGAACGAAGAAATAGTGAGTCAACTAGAGAGCACACTTCGTAACCTTACCACGGACGACGCTGAAGATATAAGAGCAGCAACAGCACTCATCCTCAAGAAAGCCAAACCACCGAAATCAAACATGAGCAAAGAGGAAGAACGGGCCGTCAGGAAACTACGCGATAATCCGGACATCATAATTCTACCTGCCGACAAAGGCAATGCCTCCGTAATTATGGACAGCGCGGAATACAACAGAAAAGTTCTCGACATGCTGCAGGAATCGACGTACCGAGTACTGAAGAAGGACCCTACCAAGAACATAGAACGACATATTAGGACAGCAGTGAAAACCTCATCAATTCCAACAGAAGACCACAAGAGCCTAATACCGACAGAATCCAGAACCCCAAAACTGTATTGTCTACCGAAAATACACAAACAAGACGTACCGCTAAGACCAATAGTGAGCGCCATTGGATCAGCTACCCATCCTTTAGCATGATACCTCGCCAGAACACTGAAGAATTTCATTGGACAATCGGATCACCATATCCGTAACTCAGCACACTTCATCCAGAAACTAGAACAGCTAAATATAACCGACAACGACATCATGATTAGCTTCGATGTGACGTCATTATTTACTAATATACCGGTTGAGGAAGCAGTGGAATTGGCAAGGGAACGACTGGTTGCTAACGACCTCGATGGTAACCTAGCCGACTTAATAAAGCTGTGCGCACAATCTACCTACTTCACCTTCAATGGAGGCATCTATGAACAAACAACGGAAGCAGCCATGGGTTCACCATTATCACCGGCACTCGCCAACTTGTACATGGAAGCCTTCGAAGAACAAGCCCTACTATCCAGCAAATTGAAACCGAAATACTGGTTCCGATACGTAGACGACACCTTCGTCATCTGGGAACATGGAAAAGAACCACTTCAAAATTTTCTAACACACCTGAACAACCTACACAAGAACATAAAATTTACGATGGATGAAGAGAAGAATGGCGAGTTACCCTTTCTGGACATACTGGTCAAAAGAGAAGCAAACGGAACACTTAGCCACAGCGTTTACCGTAAACCGACCCATACCAACCGATATCTAAATGCTGCATCACATCATCACCCGGCCCAAAAACAATCGGTGATCCACACATTAATACATAGGGCTAAAGAGATATGCACACCAGAAAACATCAAAGAAGAACTGAACATGGTCACGAGAGCCCTGCAAGAAAACGGTTACCAGCGTAAACAAATACTTCGTACCATACAAAAACATGCCACGCCAAAAGAAGGAAAAGAAAAGAAAGAATACATCGCTACGACTTACTTGCCCTACATCAGCGGAGTGACTAACAAAATATCAAAGCTTCTACAAAAACATAAAATCAAAACCGTTTTCAACGCTCCTTTGAAGCTCTCGAATAAATTAAGAAGAACACACGACACAGGACTACACCACGCGGGAATATATAGCATACCTTGCTCCTGTGGAAAAGTATACATAGGACAGACTGGCAGGAGTATACAAACGCGTCTCAAAGAACACGAAGGACAAACAACAAGAAAACAAGTCGATAAATCAGCGGTAGCAGAACACGCCCAGGGTACAGGACACAACATCCTCTTCAGAGAAACAAAACTACTGGCCCGCGCAAACCATTTCTGGCCAAGATTATATCGAGAATCATTGGAAATCATCAAGAACCCAAACAACTACAACAGAGACACAGGCATACAACTCCCAAACATCTGGAAACCAGTCATCACAAAATCACTGAGGCAGAACAAACCCATCAAGCGGAACGCCACGCCTCCACAAGCTGGATATATAAACCCAGCAACATCCCTCACAAATTAGTCGTTTTGAAAAAGACCAAGACACAATGGTCGAAACGTCAACTACTTCTAAATATAGAAGACGCGGTTCCAAACCCGGAAACCAAGATTGTATTAAGGTTAAGGATGAGATTTACTAGATTATTTAAACGATAAAATTTTTCCCTTTTTGGATTTTATTTTAAACTTAATAAAGTCCCTTTGGTGGTTAAACACATTTTATCATTCCTAAAATAAAACTACGGCTTTTTGGCGGATTTTGCTTAAGTAGATCAAATTTACATGGGGTATAAAACAAACAAAACGTAATAAACTTTTTAGCATACCGAACTCGGATCCATATGTTTATGAAAATGTATGAAAAGCGAATGGAACATCTCTTTGAAGTTAAAAAACCTAAAATCATAAAAGACCAAGACGTGTTTGCGGTGTTCAGCAAGTTCCAGCCGTTGATATTTTTGTGGCTGAATTTATTTTTGATAACACGCGCGTCTTGAACGTCCGAAGCCATAAAATATTTAACGAAAATATGTTTTTAAAAAGAAGAAAAAACGATGGAAATTTCCGTTTCTCATTTCGGTTTTATTCGTTTTTGCGGTTAATGAAGGACTCCACTTTGTAAAAGAAATTTAATTAATTACTTAATTAATTTTTAAATTCTCTTCTAAAATCAGATTTCGCTTTTATGTCTTGCATCTTAACAACGAATTATGCAAATCTTAAATACTGGAAAACGAGATTTTCACAATCTGTTGCACCGATACTTCAAATGATTTTTCTGACGTTAACTTGCGGCTTAATTTAATTTGTATTAAATTGACGTAAAACACTTGTTTTTTTTTTAAATAAACTTATTGACGTAAATAAAGAAAAACTAATAACATTTACGAATAAAGCTTTAAAAAAGTCATGCTTTATCACCGGGTAAGTGGATTTATTAACGATGTATTATTATTGATTATTTCCGCGGAGGTGGTCCCCTTTCGGGTTCCCGTACTGCGACCTATTGGTCTATTGTACCCTTTGGTGATAGCCCCTTAAAGAAGTCCTGTGTTTTTGAAAGCCTCCAGGATTTTTTTAAAGGGTGTTTTTCTTAACTCTTCTTGGTTGGCTTTTTCCATCCCTAAAAGTCTACGCCGATAGGGTGTGAATCTTTCACACTGGCATAGTACGTGAAGAGGAGTTCCTTCTTCTTCACCACCCTCTGCATATATTGGTCTCTGGGAGCCCAATTATGTAAAAGTGTTTGTTTAGCCCACAGTGTCCTGTGACGAGTCCTGTGACTGCTCTGATGTCTACTCTGCTCATCCTGAGCATTTCTTCTTTCTTTTCTTTAGAGACCATTGACAGGATAGCCTTAGAATGGGCTTGTCCTGCAACTTTTTTCCAAAGAGCATTATGCCCCTGTTTTAGTATGATTAAGACACTGCTTGGCTGTTCCGTAGCATGTACCAACTGCGGGTTCTGGTCCGAAGAAAGGTGTCTCGTTGCCAATTTTGGCTAGTCAATGTAAATCAAATTTATATTTTAAAAGTCCAAAAATCTAAAAAACGACTGCACTTTGGTATGGGAATGCCATCAAAAGTTCCGCTAAAATAACGTGTCAAATCCAATAAAGCAATAAAAAATATACTATTGCCGCGATCTTGAAAATATTTTTATTAAACTGATCATATTCCATTAAGGGGTGTTGTCACGAGGCTAGTTTACATGCCGGTAGTTGTACTAGAGGACAGTGAAGTTACCCCGTGTAAACAGCTTCGCTAGTTACTTGCTCGCTTACCAGGATAGTGGCAGGGAGAGTTGAAGCCCTGGCTACTTTACGATCCACTTACCATCACATGATCTATTTGTGGTTATAGATAATATAGAGGGCAGCAAAAATTCTTAATTTCTGGATTCCAGATTTGAGCGGTCTAGTGATGAACCATTCCCGTGTTGCATGGTTCCATCGTTGCATGATTCCTGCGTTGAGTGATTCCAGCGTTGACGATTCAAGATTTGAATGATTCTATCGGTGCATTTTCCAGATTTGAACATTCCATATTTGAATGTTCCAACTTCTCATGAGGCTCCGCAGCTAGTACTAGCGGCTTGTAAACTAGCTCCGTGACAACACGGCTTTATGGCCATAACCAAAACCATTACCCTTTTTCATTTTCCATATATTTCTAATACACGGTTCCAAGCAATCACCCTGTATAATTCTTGTATGATACTTAAGAACTGCCACTTGCAAAAAGAAAAAGGTAGGAGCCGCAGTAAAGAATATTGTTGCAGGCACATTAAAATTTCATCATCTTCCTCAGACAAATTTTGTATGCAAACATGAACATCGCGTCTAACAATTTCGCACTCAAATTTAGTGCTGAGAGAATCTGCAGATGCGATTTTTTGCCACTGTAAGTAAAGAAGTGTACGTAGAGACCTGCACCGCAGAGTAATGCGTCTTCCATTCTTGCTATTGATTAAACGTATATCATCCGTTTTAAGTTGAATGCATCTTTGAGAGCGATGAATAACAATTTAACACAAAGAGTACATGACGCGCTGCGAACACTATAGAACAAAGCCACATAAATCTATGAAGATTAACGCGATCGCTAACAGGAAGTAGATTGAAAAGAACATAAGTTTATGTTAGAAAACTGCCAACAGCGTTGGTACACGTTAAATAGCTGTTCGGGCCACCAACTGACTTCAGCTAGATTGCCTAGACGTCATTATGACAGATTCGTCTGAACAACAGGGCCCATGAGATTGACATAAAGGAATAACTTTTGCTAGCTATTTGCGCATTTCAAAAATAGTTTATCAGCATTTTAAGGCAAAGTCAATCTTATGCGCCAGAACAAAGCACACTGAAAACCAAGGCTTTGTTAAAAATTAACTGAACGACCAGTGCAGCTTTTGCGTTGTGTTAGAACACTTTCTACGCGTCGAAATTTTCCAACGACTTCTGACATAATTGGTGATGGTTCTAAAAGTTTTCTCTAAATTGATTGGTAACCACTAATAAACTAGGTCCATTTGACCACCCAGTTCCATATGAGCGAAAATAATGGTCAAGAATTTAAAAACATCTTACGTTGTTAGCGCTATTTCGAATATTTTTGACCTTACATTCGGATAAACCTATTGTTGAGTTTTCATAACAACGCGTGCCATATCTATCACTTGATGCGTTTATATTTTAAAGGCTTCTAAATTTCTTTTGTTATGGCGCATACCGTATATTTACCAAAATATTACCACTAAAATCATACTTAATTAAACTAGAAAAGTTTTGTATTAGCTAAAATAGGATCTTTGATAGAAAGGATTTTAAAAAACTAGGATCAGTTTTTTGTAAAACAAAAAGTCAACAATCAAAAATTGTACGTAATTGAGTAGATTCATTATAAAATTCTACTGACTCTAACACGGTCTAAATTTTAAGTGCAAAAATATTATCAACTATTTAATCATATGTGTAAATTTGGATTGAAATTTAAAAAAATAACAATTAGTTCACTGTGATTGCTTAAAAAGTAATTGATAAATAATCTTACAAAGCTCGTACGCGAACAGATGGACGAACACTTTTGAGTTTAAAACAGTTTAAAAAACGTTTAGCGTAAATTTTAAGTTCGTCAAAATCTCGAAGACAAAAATGTTTGCGATCATAATACTTTTACTCATTGCCATTAAAAAAAAAAAACATTTGAGTATCGTTACGTACACATTCGTACAGCGGCTAGAACAAAAATAATTTTAAACAAAACTGGATTAAATTTTATCACAATAATCATAAAATAAACCTACTTTTATATGAAATGATATTATCGCGAATATGTTTAATAATATAAAAAAGACTGACGGGTTAATGGTCAAGAGGTCTCTAAAGAATACTCTTTAAATTAGCTGAATATTTCGAGTTATTTATTCACTCTTCTTCAGTAGCCTACAAAGTTACAGTCGTTTTTTTATATTATCTCCGTTTGGTCGTAAATATTTTTATTATGTTTAATAATATTCGTTCAGTATAATTTTTTTACGTGCTGCCGAACGAAAACATTGTTTTAATCTTTTAATTAGTAAAATAATGAAACGTACAGAATAAAATAACACAGAAGCAAAAACCTCGTATTTCAGTAAATTTTTTACAGCAACGTTTTCATAGAGTTGTTAATGGTAAATCTAGAAAAAAGTTTAATTATATACCTTACAATGTATTCAGAGAAAAAAAACTATCCAGTTTTTTGTAACACAAAAATAAAAGTAATACAGAATATTCCACACTAATCTGACTTAGCAACTTGTCTAGTTTTTTAACAAAAATTATTCAAATAATTACAACTGAAAAAGAATAGGAGCTACGCAGCAACCTTGACTAAGCCCTTATGTAATTTTAAATTATTTTTGTGGAACTTGTCATTTTATTGCAAAAGTTTCGAAATATTTATGTGTAGATTTTATTTATGCTTTGAGTTTTCATAACTTGAATATATTTAAAATAAAATAACTCTGTGCAACTCTGTGCCGTCAGAATGGAAAATAACTCATCAGTTCACTTAAGAAAAAATAATAATAAAAAGGATTGTGCAAACTATCGAGGTTTAAGCATGACAGCTGTCATAGGAAGACTACGGAAGTGTGCTAAAAAATAGAATAGAGAGTCAAATGAAACAGTGGATGAAAAAAGCGGTTTTAGACCGGGAAGATCATGTATCGATAACCCCTTTTGTTTAAAACAACTAATGGAAAAAAGGATTGCGCACCTAAGTGAATTACGTTTAGTCTGATCTGAAAAAGGCATACGACAGCGTTCCCATATGTAAACTATGGAGTGCGATGAAAGAAAATAAAAGTCATCCTAGATATATAAATGCTGTGAAAATATTCTATGAAAACTAGCAATCGTTTCCTGTCAACAAAGATCTAGGACAGGGCTGCTGTCTCTCCCCAAAACAGTTTAAATTGTATTTGAATTCTGCTTTGGGAAATTGGATTAGAAAATGTAATAGTATGGAAGTCCAAATTGGAGAGAAAAATATTTATACACTATTATTCGCAGACGACAAGGGCTGGAATTAGTAGGAGAGGTTAAACATTTAGAAGTGATTCTAGATAGCAAACTTAACTTCAAACTACACGTAGAAAAAACTACCAAGAAAGCCACTGTAGCTCTATGGACCTGCAGAAGGATGCTTGGGAAAAACTGGAGATTAACACCTAGGATGATATATTGGATATATACCAAGATGGTCATACCCATCGTGACTTACGCAAGTCTGATCTGGTGGACTAGAACACAGATAAAGAACTGCAGCAATAAACTAGACAAGCTACAGCGACTGGCTTATTACTGGGGCGATGACAACGACGCCCACGGCGGCAATGGAACTGTTGCTGAACCTACCCCCTCTTCACCTTGTGGTCAAATCACAAGCTCTGACACTAAAAATCACCTCCAAAGAGAGGAGACGTAGAGGAAGGCACTTAGCTATTCTTATCGAGATCGACACGCATCCAACACTAAATATGATCTCGGATAGAATAAACAGGACGCTAGCCATTGAGAAAAGCTTTGGAATCATAATTCCAACACGGTACCATGGGAGCGTCAAAAAATAGAGCTAAATGGTCTAGTCTGGTATACGGACGGGTCAAAAACGCAAAATGGCACAGGCTGCGGAATACGGGGAGCAGCACAACTTTAATGCTATTAAATATTGTGTTTGTATCCGTAGATTATCAAGAAACTGCAATAACTCGAAAAATACTGATTTTAGACATAATTGACCTTTAATAGTTTTTGAAGTTAATTCCAGCATCAATAAAAAAATGTAAAATATATAGGGTGTACCATTAGAAACAATGACTTATTCCTGTTCGAAGTTTGACTAAATGAACCACGCATAAGGAACACCCTGTGTATTATTTTAAAATTTTAACTAGTCAAAAATCACTATGACACTATTGTGCTACAAAGTTTCAAAGGCATTCGTTCTGTTATAGTCAAGTTGTGAAATATCATTCTTTTTTTAGGCTTCTGTTTCTGTCAATATTTTTATAAAAACTTAAATAACTCAGAAACGACTTATTTTAGATACGAAAAATTATAAAATATACTGGGAGTTCTATTTGGAAAAACAAATTGACGTATCGGTGCGCAAAAACAAAACACTGTGTACAGTTGAAAATAATTTAAGGTTATGTAGTAAATGACCACAAACAACTTTTATTTGAAACTTTTTTTGTAATGTTGTCACAAAACGAGATATTGGTCCGTTACGGTACCTTTTGAACACACTGTATAAAATATTACCTGCGCTTTTTATTCTCAATAAATTCTGGATGACTAAAGTGTATTTCTCGTCGATATTTCCCTTCTAGTTTAAAACGTTGTGCTTAATTGGAGACAACCAGGTTGTGTTTGGTCTCTTATAAACCTCTTAAATAAAACTTTGGGACTCACGAGGTAAATGTGCGTTAAGAATATTTTAACTTAATTGAACACGGACGGAATGAGTGTCGCCGCCAGAAGATTATGTCGAGCACGTTTGTCACGTTCCCATTGTGTCGTCTTCGGCATTTTTATGAGATGAATCGAATTTAAAAATATTGAATTAAGCACACAAAAGTTTACAATACGCTTTTAAATAATTTAATTGGGACACTAATGAAATTAAAACTTTTGTATTGCATTTATTGCTAGGAGAAAAACCCTTACTTAGATATACTGAAACATTGTGAGCGCTGTGTTTATTGTTCGTAAGTAATTGCAATAAAATTGTTGTTGTTTATGAACTGAAGAGTACATTCAGTTAATGGATTTGTATGCTTCCGGGAATACAAACGCAAGCTTCTAATGTCTTCTTCGTCGTGAGGTGGGCAGTACTAAACGGTTTCTATTAAATCTATCGAATTAAGGAGCTGACCACTTAACGCTCGGGATGGCTTTCTCCTGAAGCGTTTCTTCGACGCACATAATCATCCATTAGTATAAAACTGGTTCAACCCTTTCAATAAATGGACCATCAGATTCACTTACGACGGTGTAGTTGAGTTTGTAAGGACGGTTTGCTGGGCGGAGTGGACAGAACTGTCTTTGTAAGTTGTTGCTCGACAAAAGCCTTCACGGACACAACTTGCAGTTACAAGAATTATTTCGACTTGTTAGTTGTTTTTTAGAAAAATATTTTAAGAAATATCGAAAGAGGTATACTGAGTGTCCCAAATTCGGAGCTCAACGTGGGGGTCTTGCTTATAATGAAAACTACGAAGTCGGTCATAGTAGGACAACGTTACGGCATTTATTGGTGAATTCAAATTTTTTTAAGCCCTTTTAATCCAGCGAAAAAAAGATCTGTCTTTTAGCCTTACATTCAAAGTAATTAATCGAAAAATAAGAACACTTTCACTAAGCAACATTTTACTCTGTATAAGCTAATTAGATTTAGTGACAAATGTTTTATCAGTTTTAAAGCTTTATTAAGATTGTTTTTCTTACGGATACCATAAAAGTTTTTTGCACAAAATTTTCAATACAACTATTATGAGTCGTTTATTTTTGCGAAAAATCAGTTAAAGCCGTTTACGATTGAAAACGTGTGGCATTTTTATCTTTAAACTTTAAACATTGCAATTTTTTAAAATCCTTACTATTTTCTTTAATGCAAATTTGATATTTAAAAAAAAAAGTATGTACAAATACATTTATACGAAAATGCCATAATGATGGTCTTGTTTCGCTACATACCACAGTTGTTTCAAAAATGTAAGACAAAGTAAAATCTCCGAAGACTTCATCACTCCTATTAATGACAATGATTCAATACCTGAATAAACTTTTATGTGAAATACGTTACATAAATTACTTTTACTTATATTTCAAAGTGTCCTGATGAATTTACTTATTACTTATTTATTTTATGAATATTAATGATAATAAAAAAATTCTTAAATAAACTTGTAATGAAACACAACATACAAATTACTTATAATATAATTTACTTATTAATCTTCTTAAATACATACTCCCTCCGTCCGAAAATATGGTATACATTAAAAAAAAGTGGGAATAACAGAAGTAATATTATCTTGGTCTTTTTTTGTTTTTGTTTCTAAATAGGTGGTTGTTAGGCAACTAATAAACAAATGGCAAGCAAATATTTTGGCATATGTCAAAAATAATTCACAGGAAAAAAATTCGCGTATTTTAGACAAATTAAGTGACACCCGCTGTTCTAACAAAATGGCGAATTTTGATCAAAATCGTGTTGAATTGAAAAGAAGAAGTTCCAAATCTAAGCAACTGACACTTAACCAGCGTAACAGTATACTCTAAAAAAAATTTAAAAAATAAAAAATCCCATAAGTCACAAGCACAAACCAATTTACGTACAACAAGATAACGCGAAACCCCATTCCTCCGATGATGATGAAGATATTGTAGCAGAAGGCTCTATAGATGGCTGGTCAACCGCCAAATAGTCCAGATTCTTATCTATTGGATCTTGGATTTTTCAATTCTATATACATCCTTACAACATACAGCTTCACCGAATACAATCGACGAATTGATTGAATGCATACAAAATGCATAAAACATTTAAACCCTTGATAATGTTTTTCTAACTTGTCTAGAAGCATCCATGTTAGCAAAAGGAGGGAATTCACATAAGATTCCACACATCAATAAGGCAAAACTTCATCGTGGGGGCCATAACAAACATTATCATGTCCCATAGAAGCTGTGGAAACAGCCACGTCTTTGTTAAATTATAACTTTTTGTATTATTCCTTGTTTTACTAGATATTTGTAACTATTTCATAAATAATTCTAATTAATTAAAATTGTAAATGTATATCATATTTTCGGACAAGGAAAAAATCAAAAAGTATACCATATTTTCGGACGGAGGGAGTATCTTTTTAAATATTGATTCATTTGTACAGGGTGTCCCAGATAACATTTCCAGCATGGGAAGATCTTGCTTATTATACGAGATACAGGTTTGCTTAAGTTAGATGAACTATTCCTAAGCATGAGAGGAGCTACAATCTATTTTTAAAAGTACAAAATTCCTCGTACTTCAGATGTTATAACAAAAAATATGAAAATGTTAAATTTATTTTATCTCTCCTAACTTTTTTGTTTTATTTATTAGATCAATTTTATTGGTACTTTAGGTACTTTTTAATGTAAAATGTAAATGTTATTTTAGATTTTTTTTATCAGTTACCATTTTTGAGATATTACCCCTAACTTCATTTTTTCTTATGGGTCGCGAAGTTGGCTATGAAATAGTTAAATGTGTTTTATTTTTCTCTTTTTAATGAGATAATACTTGCTTTATCTATTTTGATAAATAAGTCACAATATCAAGAAAAATATTATTGTACCAATCACTTATCAAATTATCAAAATAAAAACAAAATACAACTAATTAACTGTCAAATGACAGAATCATTTGTCTGCGGTATCATTTATTAGAATTTATTGCATTTTTGTGTAATTCGATAGTCATTGTAGTAATTGTTACAATTATTGCTACGTTTTAAAATATCGAAAAATTTGACAAGTTGAGATGCTACATTCTTTGCCATTAAAACTGTGTAGTAGCTGAGCGAATATACTTAGAGCTGTATCCCGATAGAAGTCAAGAAAGTGCACGTAATTACAGAAATTGGGAAATAAATTTAAAAGAATATGGTTTCTTTGAGAAACCAACCAAAAAAGCAAGAACAATCAATGAAGAATCAGAATTATCTGCTTTTACACAGTTTCTATGGCAAAGAACGTAGCATCTCAACATATCAAATTTTTCATTCATTGAAAATGTGCCCATAATTATATCATAACAAATTTGCCACAACAATACTATGAAATTCTAATAAATGATACCGCAGACGAATGGTAATTATTAAATTAGTTGTTTGTTGTTTCTTTTTTCATAAATAGCTTAATAAGTGAACGGATAAATACAAATTTTCTTGATTAAGTTACTTATTGAAAAAACAAGTATAGCCAGAAATATCTCATTTAAAAAAAAAGCACATTTAACTATACCATAGCCAACTTCGCGGCCCATAAGAAAAACGAAGTTAGGGGTAATATCTCAAAAATGGTAAGTGATAAAAATTATCTAAAACAATAGTTACATTCTCCATTAAAAAGTACTAATAAAATTGATCTAATGAATAAAAGAAAAAAGTTAGGAGAGATAACAGAAATTTAACATTTTCATGTTGTTTGCTATAATATCTGAAGTAGGTACAACGATTTTTGTACTTTTAAAAAAGATTGAAGCTCCTCTCATATTTCAACTAATATAAACCTGTATCTCTTATAATAAGCGAGATCCCCATGCTGGAACGTTATCTGGGACACCCTGTATATTAAATTTCATTAAAAGTTTATTATTATTTTTTCATTATCATTGAAATTTAAAAAAATACGTACGTAATAGGTAAAGTGATCAGTACATTTTTTTGTATAAGGATAAGGAATTTATATAACGTATTTGATATCATCATATTAGAATAAATGTATTTGTACTTCTGTTAAACCATAAAATTTTAATCGACGAAAATAGTCATTTAAAAAAAATGCAAGTAAAATGTTTAAAGATAAAAATGTGATACATTTTTGTAATCGTACACAGCTTTAACTCCTTTCGCCAAAAGTGACTTTTGCAACTTTCAACAATATAAATATAAAATAAAAATTTACAAAAAAGATCTGTTGCAGAAATGCTGGACCAGTTTTAAGACTCTTGGCAAAAAGAAACTAAAATCCAAAAGTTGGTCTGACCTCTCTAAAGGAGATCCTTCATTTAATTTAATTAAACTTATTTATACTGATAAAAGAATCACGTAAATAATTTAAACAGCTATCAATGTCTAATATAGTTTGAACGTTATAGTGACAATTAATTTAAAAAATACAACACTGGTCTTGAACGTTTGTAATACAAAATTCTATTAACGTGAAGCAGATTACCTAAATTTTTCACCTTTTACTAAACTGTGTTTAAAAAAAAAAATGCAGAGAAGAAAAGTGATTTTTTACCAATAAACACAGAAAAAAAAACTAACATAACTGGAATGAATTAAGAGCTATTTTCAAAATTCAATTATTTTTCATTTTCCGCATTTCAAGCAATTTTGGCGCCTGACGAAGTAAGCACAACGAAGCGTTAAATTTCAAACAGGTGTTGTACTTAAATGTAACTCATCAACCTTTTAAATGAAAAGCAAATATTGTAACAAGAATGTTCGTGTCAGAAACAAATGACTATTAAACCTTACAGCACGATAAAAAGGTCATTTATTGCGAATTTAAAAAAGACTTAAAAAAACAACGATATTTATACAAGTTACACATAAATATGCCAGTCTAATGTAAAAAGGTTGTAACAACTAAGAGACGTGTGCAAAGAATAACAATGCAGAGGAAAACATTTATTGATGGCCATGCATGTATTATTTATTATTACAACGCTAGATGTTCCACATAACGTGTGTGTTTTTGAAAGGTAAAATGAATCGATATAGGAAGTTCTTTGTGAGGATGATATTATTTCTCTTTTTAGTCAAAATCTTTAATTTGGAATAGGATTGCTTTTGCTAAAACCGAAATACGTGGTTTTTTTCGTATGAACCCAATTCCTGATCGTGATTGTTTCGATATAAGATGAACTTTCTTTGGGAATTTCTGTATAAGCTAAATCTTTATTAAAATATTCAGGGATTTCTGATTCTGATACATTTTTAGATGTTATTCAATTTATTTTGGTATTTAATACGGAGGACTATATGTTCGATGTTTAATTTTACTAAATGAAATTTTTCTTTTGATACAATCTTTAGCTTTTTAATATAATCGACTGGATAATATTATAGTTTATTACATAACTAGAGTTGTAAGAAGGATATTAGGCACGAGTGGAAAAATGGGTAATTGCTTTACAACTCGTGTTATGTAGCTTACTTTTTCTACGATCACAATACCTACGATTTTAACGGCTTTTGGCTAATATACACATGTAATTACGTTGTCTTGTCAATTTGGACGTACACGCCTACTTTGAAATTTCTAGACAAGTGTGCGTTTTGCCTACCGTGCGTTAGGACTCACTTACTAAGCATGCAGGCTGTACGGTTAGAGTCATTTACATTAGTGGTCGTAGAAAAAAATATGAAACACATTCTTAATAATATAACACTTCATCACAACTGGTGGATGATTACTTGTATGTAAAATGGGTGATAAAGAATATTGACTTTTAAATAAGCTATTATGTTTATGTATTATCGACCGCACACTTTCGACTATTAACTTCGTAGCAATGTGCTACACGAGCGCAGATTTCTACCGTAAGTAAGAAAAAGCTTAGAACATCATCTGGTCAATGAGAGCGCAAGTTCTTTACAGTCTATGCCGGAATGACCATATAACAGTAGCGTAAGTACCACCCTGAGATTACTATGAGCCCCATGGTCGACGTGGGACACTAACATTACAGAGGGGGCCAAGTGAGTGATGGTTATTAAATTGTATGTTAGCTGGAATTACTATAAAGTTGTTGCTAAGGCTGATTACACAAGCCTAAGGAAAATTACAAAAAATAAATATACAGCCAATACTGGCTCATGAAATCATTTTTCTCGCAAGCTCGTATATACAGGGTGTCTCAGTAAGAACTTTCCAGTCCCGTAACTGCTTTATTTTATGAGATAAAGCTTTGGTTTTTATTACAAAATATTTAAAGGATCTTTTTGAATATGTTTCAGTACAACCGAAAATTGTATTATTCTATTCTATAGAATAAAAACTTAATATTTAAAGAGAGCTACATAAATACACAAGGTGCTGTATATTTGACTAAAAAACAGTAAAAAATATTAGTGACTTCTACGAAATTGAGCTGTGGCAGAATAGAAAATGTCGCATAGTTAAGGGGTGCCTATACTATGGCCCGCGGGACGAATTCGGCCCGCGAAGGGTTTTCATCCAGGCGGGGCTGTTTAAAAAAAAACATAATAGGTACTGCTAATGTCACACACAAAAGACCTACAAACATAATTCATTGTAATTTTAATTAACAAAATAAATTCAACCTTCGAATTGGTAGCTTTGCAATCAATATGGAGATATCATTATTCAATAGTAAAAACTTGATATGTTTTATTCTTTGTTTCCAGAAAATAAATCTGGTAATATCAAACATTTTGCAAGATAAATGATTTCTGCACTAGGCACTACTTACATCTGCAAACAATAATTGTTAAGACTGAAACATATTTAATGAAAAATCTTCTCAAAACTAACAGTCATTTGTATATATATATTTTTTTTAATAAGCGTTTTAAATTTGACACCAAAAATTAATAGACTTATTTAACCTTCAAAGTTCTCATTCGCACTATTTCAATAGGTACATACTTGACGATAATAATTAATTGGTTTTTGAAATAAATTTTTGTTTGATTGAATTTTTTTTTTAATTGTTGAGAACATTGACTTTACTTTATTGTTAAGAAAAATGTATTTGTTTAGTTGTACCTGAGTTATTATTCTTGTTATACTTTTATGTAAAATGTAAATGTTAAAACTTATTTTAAGACGAAAAAAAGTTCAATAAAAATTCATAAAACACTAGATTTTAACAATTTTAGAAATTTTTGCAGGAGTAAAGTGCCCTTAATTTAGAGTTACAAAAATAAGTTCATAGAAAAGTGTTGTCCAAAATTATAAAATATGTCTTAATATAAAATGACGGTTGTTTTCCAACTTTTATTTTCCAAGTAATCTTAACATTCAAAATGTCTGCAACAAATGGAAAAGTTTTTTATTATTGATTTCTCAGAAAGTTTTGTTATTAATAAAAGATGAGAAATGCTCAAAAACTTATTTCGAGATAAAAAAAAAAGTTCAGTAACAATTCTAAGGTCACTAGATTTTAGCGATTTTAGATTAATTCACAAGAGTAAAGTGTCCTTAATTTAAAAGTTTAAAAAAAAGTTCAAAGGATAAAGTTGTTAAGAATTTAAAAATATGACCTACTATGATTTTTAACGTTTAATTTTCTATAAGTAATTATTTTTATAGTAATTTCAACATTAAAAAAAATCAAAAAGTCGCTAAAATCTATTGTCCCATAAATTTTTATTAAACTTATTTTTACTTTAAAAAATAAGTTTTAGATCATGCACAAACTTTAATCCCGAATGAAATTTTCTGAGGAATCGATAATAGAAAACTTTGCCATTTGTGGCAGACTTTTTGAATGTTAAAATTACTAAAGTAATTACCATTGGAAATTAAACGTCAAATTTAATATTACAACATATTTTAAAACTTTTTTTTATGAACTTTCTTTGTAACTCTCAAAATAAGGGCACTTTACTCTTGCGAATAGTTCTAAAATCGAAAAAATCTAGTATCACATGACTTTTTATTGAACTTTCTTTAATTTAAAATTCGTTTTAGGTCATGCACCAACTTTTATCAAGAATACTTTTTTTGAAAAATCAATAACAAAAAACTTTTCCATTTGTTGCAGGAATTTTTCCCAGGTCGTATTATATAGGGGAGACCGGGGTAAGATGACGAACGGGGCAAGATGACTAAGGGGATATAATTCAGTTTCTTGTCAAAATATGTCACCACTATTGACTAATAACCATACATACAAGTAGTGTGAAGTAACATATTGACTTTACCGACCAATTGCTGTTACTATTTCGTAGTAAAATTTAAAATTGTGTGGTACCATACTAAGGTTATAATATTAACGGTAAGTTATTAATAAGCTGTAGCACTGAGAGTTATAAATTTTGAAAATTTATCGCAGTAGTTTTTGATAACCAAACATATTAGAAACTGTTGACTATATAAGAAAAACATTTAAATTATTTCTTTTTGTAAGAGATAGATATTTGTTCATGTTACCCGTCGGAGCAAGATGACGGGGGTAAAATGACGAATGCCGTCATCTTGCCTCTTTTGATCTTTATCGTGTTCTGACACTAATTTTACTATCTGCTAAAGACATTTATGGCCGTATGCAGAGTCGGAAGAATTGTGGTCTAAAACGGGTTTATCTTTAAAGCGGTTTTAAAATTATTTAAAACTAATTGTCACGTAGTTTTTGTAGATCCTAAAGATGAAGACTGGATAGAGTGCAAAAAGTGTAAAGTATGGTGGGCATGATGCTTGTTCAGCATATGAAGGTGGCGGCGATTTTATATGCGATTATTGTTGATTCGTCATCTTACCCCATATTGTTCGTCATCTTACCCCGGTAATGGGGTAAGATGATGAACACTTACCAAAAAGTTTAAACTAAAAATATAGCTGCTTGACTTGTTTAAGTTCTTTATTGAATCATAGTTACGTTGTGTTACATGTTACCTTTCTAAATAAAAATAACAATAGTATCTTCTGGGTGTATGTTTTTCCCAAACCAATTTTTTTCTTAACTTCGTCAACTTGCCCCGGCCTCCCTTACTGGTTAATTGATAAGTTAAGGCCACAAATGGCAATAAGGTCGCTTATTAATCTCCTACTGTTTCTTTTACGAAGTTATTTTGAATAGAGAGTTTGCAAATGATTAACAGAAAATTTAAAATAAAAGTTGTTAAGTTTTTTAAGATTTTTTTCAGGAACAGAGCACAATTTTCACATGTTTAGGTTATAATTTTCTCAAAGCAGGTGAAAACACACTCCTTTGCTAATTTAACTATCGTTTTATCTCTAATAGTTTCTGAGATCCCATGTTCTTCACATGTTTTTTTAAATAAAATTTACATCTTATAAATCAATTTTCAGCAGTTAAATAGATTAATCGCTCGACCGTTGAAAGCGCCTTGTTTGTTCATAAATTATGGATCAACACTATCCCTGAAATAGACTAACGCTTACAGAAAGACCAGGTAATAACTTAAAGCAATCATTTCTTGTCAATTCGTGAATTATGTTATCAACCGCACACAATTTATTGTTCCATTCGATGCCTTTACCGAGCCCTTCGATCTTTTGACTACCTGACCGGCTCAAAAAAGAATCGCACCATTCCACTGTAATATATTCTACCACAAACGTTTATTTTGCGGAAAATTACATTGTTCGCAGTATTATTAGGGTGGCTTTCATTTGTTACGGACATTTTCATTACCCATTTCTTTTAATTTAAAAGTAATTGATTGCTTAAATAATTTTCACGTCCAGTTATTGTATGATGATTATTAAGACTCATAGCTTACATAAAATATGTTATATACAGGGTGGTCCACATTGAAGGGCCACTATTGGGATCTCGTAAACGGTAAGAGCTACGAAGAAGTTTATATTAGACAAATTGTTCTCCTTTCCAAGACCTATTCAGTGATGCTTTAATGTTTTTAAAAAGTTCATTGGCACGCTAGATAACAAACGAAAATCGAAATGGGCATTTATTTGAAATCACTCGGTTATATTTGACGGTACAAAAATATTTTGGGTAAACAGTTGTAAATTTTTTTACGCACCGTTAAATGAAAACATTTATTTGTTTCAATATTGTCTAAATTCATGGCACTCTATAGCTTCATAGGGACTTTTTGACGAATTTTATTTGTTTTGCGCCTAAAAATAAATACATTAAAACTTAAATTGTTAAAAAGACCCAAAAAAAATCTCTTTTATGAGGTCAACTATGGTTTCCATTTAAAAAAATGCAACATTGTTATTTATCTAAGAATTTAAACAATATTAAAACGAATGTTTTCATTTTACAGCACGTAAAAAATCTACAACTTTTTTCACAAAAATATTTTTGTACCATCTAGCATAGGCATGCACATGGACATTAAATTAAAGTGAAAAGAACCCATTTAAAAAAATGTGAAGAGCTAGGCATCAAATATAGAAAACAATTTTGGCTAATGAATAGAAAATCTAAACTTTCAATTAAAAATAAACTTCTAATACATAAACAAATACTAAAGCCAGTGTGGACCTACGGCATACAACTTTAGGGGTGTGCTGGTAGAACTAACATTAAAATAATACAGCGATTCCAAAATAAAGTAATCCGAGCAATTGTGGCTCCGTGGTACGTGAGGACCTGAGGATGCCAACGATCGACGAAGAAATTCAAAACTTTGCCAATGAACATGAACAAAGGCTGCATGATCACATTAACACCGAAGTGCTGCAGCTCTTGGACAACCAACATCTAGTGAGAAGGCTTAAACGGACCAAGCCGTTTGTTAGGGTAAAGCAGAGCACTGTGCGGTTGTGAAGTGTCGTTCTTGAAAACAAGAATACAGGAAAAAAAGAAGACACCAACGGGTGGACTCTTAACTTAAGTATAACTATCATAAAGACATATTGCTGGTTGGCTAAAGTAGCTAGGTGCATGAAAATATACTTTTTTAAAAAAGTATAACCGAGTTAGTAACGATTTAAAAAATGCCCCTTTTGATTTTTGTTTTTGTTGTTATGAAACTTTTTTTAAACATTAACTCATTACGAAATAGGCGTCAATGAAAATAAGGGAAAAAATGCTTTTTCATGAGGTCATAGCAAGCTATGGTTTTAATTTAAAAAGTTTTTTCCTCTTTAATAATATAAGGTTTAATGTATTTATTTTAATATTTAGGCGCAAAACAAATAAAATTCATCAAAAAGTCCCTATGAAGCTATTGAGTGATTTAGACAATATTTAGACGATATTAAAACAAATGAATGTTTCCATTTTACAGTGAGTAAAAAAATGTACAAATTTTTACTCAACAATATTTTTGAACCATCAAGTATAACCGAGTTATTAACGATTTAAAAAAATGCTTATTTTGATTTTTGTTTATTATCTAGTATACCATGGAACTTTTTTAAAGCATAAATCATTAATGCATTACAAAATAGGTCTCGAAAAGAAAAACAGTTTTTTTAATTTTAACTTTATTGTAGCTCTTACCGTTTACGAGATCCCAATATTGGCTTTTCTATGTGGACCACTATGTATATGTTTTCAGTAACGTTATTTTTTGTCATAAATGCAGCAGTTTTTAAAATAAATGGTTATCAGAAAACGACGTAAAATTAATGGCAAGTGCCTCTGGGTACTACGTCGAGATAACCAGACATCCGAGTTTTATAAAGTATACCTATATTTGACACGAAACTTTATTTTGTATTTATAATGTTGCACAAAAATAGTAAATAATTAGGAGTATTAACCAAAAATATACAGATAAAAAACAAACCGTTGCTTTGAATATTCTATGTTTATCTCTATTATTTTTAGCAACACATAGCGAAGTACCTCAATAATTATAACAGAGAGGAGATGTTTAAAATAACGCAACTGACTGATTTGGCCAGCTTTTCGATCATCCCAGGTTATTATCCAAACATAAACAGCAGTTTAATAACTAAACGGGACCTATTTGGTTCACATGTGAATAAATACCAAATGATTCGCATGGCTGCTGACAAAATTGCATAGATTTATCACGTGATGCAATGTAATTTCATTTGTTTCCACTAGGAATTATGGCGATTATTTAATCTGGTTGTATAATTCATATGCTAACAAATCCTTGTTTCGAAAATGCGACATTGAAATTAAATTGGAAACGCTTGGACGGATACCAAAAAGTTTTGTTGAGTTTTAAACATCGGCTGAAAAAACATTAAATCAAATAAACTATACGATTTAATGAATTTGGCAATGGATATCCATAATTTTTAATTAAGATATGTAATTAATTAATTAATTGTTATTTTATTCGAGTATACACGAACTTTGATTGTACATACAGAATTAAAGACTGATAATAACGCACCGTGTCAACACAATCTGTCTTATAAATATGATCACCTTTTATATTTAGTAAAAAGTTTATCATTGCTGCAAAATGATAGTTGTCAGCCAAGATAAGTTGAAAGTTGCTAGGTATAGTTTGGGTACAATAAAAGACAGAGAAGAAGCTTGTTTTCTATATGTAACTGAGATGTTCTGCCAACAATCCAATAGATTTTACCAAATTTTATCCCAAGCTGTTTTCTTTTGGTAAAAATGTGCTTGCGCCATGTAAGCCTCCTAACAAATGTTTTCCCAAATATTTTACCTCATCGGCCTGTGGTATAATTCTATTACTTAATGTGACTGAGATATGCCGCTTGTCAAATTAAATGTAACGTGCGATGATTTCAAAGTATTAACTTTGGTTACCATTTTTTTGGGTTGCGGAAAATTGCTCGAATACCATTGCTCAAAAAATTGTTCTTTGAATGCGTAATTCCTCGAACTATTCGAGCCACTAGGCTAGTGGCTCGAATAACAATTTCTCGAAATAATGAAATAAAACTGAACATAAGATAACAAGAACATAGCAGTTATGTAGTATGTAATATTTTCAAATATTTATAGTGTTTCTCTCAACAACAAATAGTTGGCTGTGAAAACGAAAAATAAACTAGGTGTAAAACCTTTTAAAACTCATGTGGTACAAGTTACGAAAGTTTTTTAATTTGTTGTTGAGATAAGCATTATAAATATTTGAACATAAGATAAACAACAACATACTACATAACTGCTGATTCTGACTAAATTGTTATTATCTTATGTTCAAATATTTATACAATTCATCTAAACAACAAATTTAAAAAAAAGCTTTGTATTCTCTACCATATGAGATTTAAAAAGTTTTACACCAAAAGTTCCTTCATTCCTGCCTATCGTTAGCTAATTGTGGCACATCTCTCCAGCTGACTCCCTTTTCTTCTAGTCTCCGCCTCACGTCTTTTTCCCATTTTATTCTTGGTCCTCCTCTATTTCTTTTTCCCTCCATATTCATTTTCCAACCTATTTTCGCGTATCTACTTTCTGACATGCGTAGTAGATGTCCAACTGAATCTGAACTGATCCGTCTCCATCTTTTTCTCAATATCTGCTACTTCAGGCTTTTTCGAATTTTTTCGTTTCTGATTTAGCAATCAGTCTATCCCTCTATTCTTCTCAAAAATCTCATTTCCTATAAATGTAAAACTGTCTTTTTTTCTTACTTTCAAAACCACTTCAACTTTCACAACTATTTTTTAAATCTATTATTGGCTTAGCTTCAGTCCCCAAAATAGTTATGATTTCAGCTGGATTTTTTACTTTTAACTACCACGATGTGACGGAGCCGTGTATACGTTTGTCGCGTCGCCATTCAACTTCATGAAAATAACTACATCAACCCTTATACAGGGTGTTTGAAATTCGAGTTTAAGCATGGGGATCTCGCTTATTATAATAGCTAGAGTATAGGTTTAAATTCGGCAAAGTTGCTAAATTTGGTGCTCATTAATAATCCGAAGAGAAATTGGAAATATCTCAAACGGTATTCGAGAAAATTGGGAAAAACCGGAAAATACGATTTTTGAAAATCGTCTATAACTCCTTCGGAGTTTGAAATATTTCAATCGGATGGTGGTCACAAATTTTTCCTAAATCGATTCGTTTTTGTTTTATGTCAACCAACTTTGTTTTTCCTTATGGGCGCAATTTTTGCTATTTACATAATCAAATAGCATTTATTTTTCTAAATCCATTGATGTATCACACATGGTATTTTACTTTTTCTTTCATTGTCAAATTTCAAAAAATACGTTTTAAACAATAACCATTATAAATCAGGTAGGCCGGTCATTGTAGTTTATGTTGTTTCCATGACAACCGATCAACAAACTAAAAGTTTTGAAGGCCTGTTAGTTGTAAAAATGAACTCTAATAACGAAGAAAAACGCGATATGCTGCCCATAAGAAAAAACAAAGTTGATTGTCTAAAACAAAAACAAATCGACCTAGGAAAAATTTGTGACCACTATCCGATTCGGCTTAAAAAGTTGCTTGGGCAACTTTATTACACATTTAAATATTTCAAACTCCAAAGGAGTTATAAACGATTTACAAAAATGGACTTTATAGTTTTTCCTAATTTTCTCGGATACCGTTTGAGATATTTCCAATTTCTCATTGGATTATCAATAAGCATCGAATTTAGCAACTTTGCCAAATTTAAACCTATACTCTAACTCAGTGGTTCTCAAACTTTTTGGTCTGGCGGCACACTAAAATAATTAAACCAAATTCACGGCACCCTTATTATTATTGTAATTTTAAAACATTTTTTTTTTTGCTTTTTACAGTTAGTTAGGATATGAAGCATAAGACGTATTTGAAAAAAAGAGTTATTAGAAAAGGTTTGGTGTTAAAATGTGAACAAGGTGAAATATGTGCTGGATTATGTTTGCATATTTCTCTGATATTAGGTCGACTTTTTGAGAGACATACTCTCATCTCATTTTTAAGGGATTTTAGACTTTCTCTCTTCTTTGTTTTAATATTTACGAGTGCAGAAAATCCCAGTACAAATGAACTCATATATTTGGGAAATAATGGTTAATTTGTTTTTCTAAAGATGTTAAATGACTGTAAATAAGCTTATGCAAATCTTTATTATTATATTTCAATTCGGCAACTTTAAGAAACATTTCTACATTATTTGTGTTTACTTTTATCTTCCACATGTTTATTTTATCTTTAAAGGCCTAAATATTATCTGCAGATGTCAAAATATTTTCATTTTTTCCTTGAATACTGGGGTGCAACTTGTTCAGGTGATCAAATATGTCTGTTAAATGAGCTAATTTGGTACACCAAAAACCATTTTGTAATAATTTACAAAATTCTGGTTTGTCTTCATGTTGAATTTCGCGGCACCCTTGTGGCGTACTAACGGCACCCTAGGGTGCCGCGGCACCCAGTTTGAGAACCACTGCTCTAACTATTATAATAAGCGAGATGCCCATGCTTAAACTCGAATTTCAAACACCCTGTATATTCGAAATGAGAAACAAATAGGGCTTCCATTTAACAAAAGGTTAGTTAGTGTCACAACTTTTTAACGGCGAGCGTAAAAAAATTTGTTTTAGTACAATCAAATTTTACATAAAAGTATCTAAAAATGATCTTTCTAAATTTTTTCGATATTTACAACAATAACGGATATATGACACATTATTAATATGACAAAAAAAAAACACTTCTTTTCTAATAACTCAAAAACCGGTAATGATAGAATATTTTGTCTCAAAAAACTGCACATTTTTGGTGATTAACCGTTTCCCTATCTTGAAATATTAAGCGAGATACCCATGTAATCCCATCAAGTTTGGACCACCCTGTACTGGCCCTAAGACGCTGCCCTGAGGTATCTGAGGTAAACGCAATAACCAATAACTTTGAATCCAAAAGAAATTGTTCTGCAGTGTATAAATTTGAACGAAGGCGCCTCTTACGCACTTGGGCGGGCGTTGTTTGCAGCACAATACACACAAAGAAATTACTTAACCTTTTTAAAGATTCATTAATCACCAAATTACAACTGGATATTTGTACGTCTACATCAGCCCTAATATCTTGTTCGAGCTTCGATCATTAAGTAGTTGTAGTTGATTTTCACATGCTATTAAGATACGCCTTAAAGCGTTTTAAGATCATGTAGTAGTCATTTATTAAGTGATATTAATCTCGGGTTATAAGCCATCTCCGCCTGAGTGTTGTACAGTCGAGTGGAATGGCGTGCGTGCAGCACGTGGAACGACACATGCCGTTGCAGACTCCTCTAATACCTTATCGCGTTCGCCGCAGATGCTGTATCCTAGCAGTAGTAATGTATCCTCGCAAAAAGCTTTTTGACGGGCTTATTAAATGTCAACATACGCAGACGAACTTCATGTCCGTGTTGCAGCGAAATTTACCAAAGTCAGAATGTGGCTTTTATTGCGTCACTATTTTTATTTAGGTGGTGTAAGATTGTTGTTAATATCTCGAGTAACAAATAAGACAAAATAAAACAACGTCTGTTCTATATCAGCTTTACTTGGTTACTAAACAGGGTATGCGAATCGGGGTACAACAAGCATAGTACACTCCGTTGAAAATCAAAATAATTCCAAACATGCCGCCCGCCTTGAACGCCATTGGGGGGTTCAAAAAATATTATAAGTATAACATCAAAAGTAAATAGTTTACAAAAAGGTAAGCACTTAAGCATAAAAGGTAAGTACACATGACAACAAAATAAACTAAAATACAATGTAATCATTAGTCAATTTTACTTTAGTGGTAACGCACAAACTTTGGTTATGGCTCGTTTTATCACACCACTCGCGCACTTCACCTTAACAACACGCACCAACTTGTCCTTGCCAGGGATGACTTCCACGATGCGACCCAACTTCCACTGGACTGGAGGTAAGTTGTCTTCCTTGACGATAACCAATGTTCCAACCTTTATATCGGCGGAAACTTGTTGCCATTTTGTTCGCTGCTGAAGTTCATGAATGTACTCATGGGCCCAACGGGTCCAAAAATGGGAGTTTAATCTTTGAATATATTGAAACCGATCAAGTCGATTAAGTTTAACATCTTGAATATCTCCATCTGGTACACTTGTGAATGGACGTAATATCAAGAAATGAGCTGGTGTTAATGCGCTGAGATCGTTAGGATCTGAGGATAGTGGGGTAAGAGGTCTAGAATTAAGGATACTTTCAATTTGCGTTAATAATGTATATAAATCTTCGTAGGTTAGATGGGCATCATGCATAATGCGTTTTAAATGATACTTAACACTTTTTACACCGGCCTCCCATAAGCCGCCAAAATGGGGTGAATTTGCTGGTATAAACTTCCAAACTACTCCTTGCAAAGTAATCTCATCTATTAAATTTTGTTTGTTATCGGCTAGAAATTGGTATAATTTGGACAGCTCGTTATTGGCGCCAACGAAATTCGTACCATTGTCACTGAACACTTGGGATGGTTTTCCTCGTCGTGCTACGAATCTTCTAAAGGTTGAGAGGAATGAGTCAGTACTTAAAGATGTAACTAACTCTAGATGTATAGCCTTAGTTGACATACAAATAAATATTGCAATATAACATTTTGTTAACTTTGCTCCTCTTCCCAATTTATCCTTAATTAGAAGAGGGCCTGCGTAATCTATTCCTACATTACAAAATGGTGGCATAATAGCTACGCGCTCTGAAGGTAAGTCTCCCATAACTTGTTGACTGGTAATAGCCTTAAATCGAAAACATTTGATGCATTTTCTTACAGTTTGCTTCGCTAAATTTCTGCCTCCAATAGGCCAGTAAGTGTCGCGAATAGTACTTAGCAAAAGATTAGGTCCAGCATGGCATAGGATTTTATGATAATATTCAAACAATAAAGTTGTTAATTTGTGCTTCTTGGACATTACCATTGGGTGTTTTTTGCCAAAATTAAATTGGGATAATTTCAATCTTCCTCCAACTCTAATAATGCCATTTTGGTCGATGAATGGGCTTAGAGGTAAGAGTTTGCTTCTTGGATTGAGAGGTTTGTTTTGCGATAGGTTCTTAATGTCATTTTCATAATGTTTCGTTTGTGTAATTCTAATTAATCGTATTAGGGCTTGGTTTAATTCTTTTACAGTAAGATTACCACAATGTCGTCTTGCTTTTGGTAGTTTGCAATTATGTGCGAAACGCCAGCACATTGCTGTTACTCTAATAAGTTTGGAAAAACTGGAGAATTTGTCAAAGGGAAATTCATTTTCCTCCGTTACAATGAGAGTTTGGGTAAATTTCTTATTTTCATCGGGTAATTCATTCGCAAGTTTCATCTCTGATCGAGGCCAATGTTGTGAATCTAACAAAAGCCATGGAGGGCCATGCCACCAGAGCAGGCTAGTTATAAGTTTTTTGGGTAGACATCCTCGGGATACAATATCCGCTGGGTTATCCGATGAACTTACATGATTCCAATCATTTATATTGGTGCTTTCTTGTATTTGAGCTACCCTGTTCGCCACAAAGGTAGTCCATCGGTTTGACGGGGATCTTATCCAACACAGTACTATCTGGGAGTCTGTCCACAAAGTCTGTTTATGAATATCAATTTTCAATATGGGTTTCACCTTAATCAATAATTCAGCCACAAGTACTGCTCCTAATAATTCCAATCTAGGAAGTGATAGGTTCTTTAATGGAGCTACTCTTGATTTTGCGGCCAGTAAATTTACAGTTGTTTCGTTTTTTGAATTGACAGATTTAATATACAAGCAAGCTGCATACGCATTGATTGACGCGTCGCAGAAACCATGAATTTCGGTATAGCACGATTGGTGACTCAAAGCAAATCTAGGTATAGTTAATTTATTTATAAATTTTAATTCATCTTTGAATTGCAACCACCTTCTGTGGATGTCTTGGGGTAAGGATTCATCCCAATTAACATTAATTTGCCAAAGTTGTTGGATGATAAGCTTAGCAATAATAATTACTGGTGCTAATAAACCGAGTGGATCAAATAATTGGGCCGTGGTAGATAGTATGGTTCTTTTTGTGGCCTTTGAATGTTCCTTTATTTGTGTAGCTGAATACAGTATAGTATCCGAGGAAGGATTCCAATAAATGCCCAATGTTTTGGTAGTTTTTTCGTTAAAACAAATGGGTTGGCAAGAATCGTTACTGCTTAATTCTGATAAGTTTGATTTCCATTTTCTCAGTGGCAATCCATATTCAAGTAAAATATCAGAAATATTGTGTTTTAGTCGTTTTAAATCAGCCACCGTGTTACAGCCTGTGATAAGATCATCCATATAAAAATCTTCCATTATGGTTTGTGCTTCAATCGGGTAGGTATCCTTTATTTGCAGTGCAACTTCCTTTAGGCATCTAACCGCTAAAAAGGGAGCTGATGATGTACCATAGGTAACGGTATTAAGTTCATAAGCCTTAAGCTCTTCATCTGGGTTCTCACGCCATAATATTTTCTGGTATTTGCGATCATCTGGGTGCACCCAAACTTGGCGATACATTTTGGTAATATCTGATGTTAGTACGTAAGGATGCATTCTAAAATTAACTATTATAGAAAAAAGGTCTCTTTGTATTGTCGGTCCAACACATTGGGTGGCATTAATTGAAACTCCAGTATCTGATTGACACGAACCATCAAAAACTACCCTTAATTTGGTAGTTTCGCTATCGGGTTTTAAGACTGGGTGATGAGGCATAAAAAATGAATCCTCTGCAAACAATGTAGTTATTGTTAAATGGTTTAGGGTTTTATACTCATTAATAAAGTTGACGTAGTCCGTTTTTAAGGTTTCATTGGACTCTAAGCGTTTTTCAAGTAGTTTAAATCTGGATTTTGCTGTATCTAATGATTCTCCTAATTTACTTAATTCAGAATTAAAGGGTATTCTTACAACGAATTTGCCATCGTCGCTTCGGGTTACAGTTTCTGTAAAATGATTCTCACAGTAGGTTTCTTCTTCAGTTAACCTGGTAGGTAATACGTGGCATTCATCTATCTTCCAAAATTTTTGTAAATCTTCATTCAAGGTATTTAGGCTTAAACATGCTACCGAAGTCTTATCTCGCGGAAAATTTATTTCACCCGAAACAATCCATCCTAATTTTGTTTTTTGATAGATCTCACCTTTCGTTCCCTTTCACCTGACCAACGCACAAGAGGTTCCAGAATAAGCCAGCTCCAATAAGCAAATCAATGTTTTTTGCTTCGTTGAAATTTGCATCAGCAAGCTTTATGTTTGGAGGAATTCGAAAGTGACTTGATTGAATTGTATTATTTGGCAGTATGCCTGTAATTTTGGGTAGAACGAGACAGTTTATTTTCGTTTTATAATTGTTGCATCTTGATGCAATTATAAAGTCAGTTTGGTAATTTAACTTTAAAGAACCCTGATTTATTCCTGTGACACACATTTCAATTGGGTACAATTTTAATTTGAGTAATTTACAAGCGTGTTCTGAAATGAAATTTGATTGAGATGCAGAGTCCAACAAGCATCTAATGGTTTGTGTTTCTCCTTGTGAATCAGTTGCGTTTACTTGCGCAGTTGATAGCAAAGTTTCATTATTAGTTTGGGTTACAGAAGATAATTTTTTTGTAATATTTAACTGATCAATAGGTTCTGTGTTTGGTTCATCTTTAGTTTGATCGTTACTGTTGTGTGTTTCACGTTTAAATTCTAAATGTAAAACAGTATTGTGTTTTTTGTTGCATATTTTGCACATGGTTGATCGACAGTCAGACACAAAATGACCCCTTCTGAGACAATTCGTGCATAGCTTCAAGTCCTTTGTTTTTGAAAATCTGTCACTAGGACTAAGTTTTAGGAATTTTTCGCAATTTTGAATAAAATGACTTTCACTGCAATTTGGACACGATATTTTCGTAGTCGCATATGTTTTAGCATGTTTCGATTTGGTATCGTATTTGTTAATGATAGGTACTTTGTGTGTAATAGGGGTGGCGCTTCTAGATTCGACAGCTTCGAGAATGCTGTGACGTTTTTCTAAAAACTTAATAAAATATTCGTATTCTGGTAACTTGTCATTTGAGAGTTCTTGATTAATTTGAGATTCCCACTCACGAGCGGTTTTTCCATCAAGTTTATTTGAAACAATGGGCATAATTATTGCGTCCCAATGCTCGATTGGTTGACCTAATGACTTAAGGCATTGCATGTGGTTTTGTAAATTATCAATAAATTGTCGTAATTTTGTAGGCGATTCCTTTATCATTGACTCTAGATTTAAAATAGAATTTATATGATTGTTTATTATTTTACGTTTATTATTGTATCTCTGACACAAAGATTCCCAAGCAATAAGGTAATTTGAGTCGGTTGTTTCTAGTGCCTTTAACATATTGACCGGTTCTCCATTTAATTTTGATCGTAAATAACATAATTTTTCAAAATCCGATAATGCCGCGTTGTTATGCACCAAAGCGATGAAACTATCCGAAAACTGACGCCATAATGTAAAAGTGCCGTCAAAGCATGGCAAATCTATCCGTGGTAATTTAACATTATTAATTTGTCTTGGTTGAATATGACGAGTAAAGGCTATACCGTCCTGATCAGATGCGTTACTACAACGTTCCGACCTGTCAGCTGAATTTCTAGAATTATCGTCAACTATGCTCGTAGCTTGAGCTGTAACAGCGAAATAATCATCTTGAAACTTTTCTCGTTCATTTAGATTTTTTTCTTGATCTTCTTCTAGGAGCTCAATTTCAAATTGTAGCTCGTTAAACATATCAAATAATGGTAGGACTCTTTCTAAACGTAATTGTATGCATTTTACTATTTCATTGGTTATGTTTGATGTATCGATGCTTGTTAAGTATTTTTCGAATAACGTAAGTTGAGCCTTAAGTGACCCTCTTTTGTGATGTAGCGATTTGATATCCATTATTTAGTAATTAATAAGAAAGTATGTAAGGGGTATTATAATTTAAAAAACAATGAATAAGGTAGGAAAGTTATTGGAACGAACTTACAATTGCGTTGCAGCGCTCTTTGTCTTGCTTCAGTGGGACTGCTAGTAAGCTCCTTGTCTAGCTTCAGTAGGACCGCTAGGTATGCTTGTTGAAACGTGGTTCCAAGCGACCAGTTGATTTGGTGAGTTGACCTCGTGACGTCGTCTCCAATGTTTGCCTGGGCGACTGGATTTTATATGTTTGATACCTTTCACTAATTATAATTATATTTTGCACTAATTATAATTATTTCGGGTGTGTAACTATGATTGATTGATTAATTTATCGGGGATCGAAGGACCAAATGTAAGATTGTTGTTAATATCTCGAGTAACAAATAAGACAAAATAAAACAACGTCTGTTCTATATCAGCTTTACTTGGTTACTAAACAGGGTATGCGAATCGGGGTACAACAAGCATAGTACACTCCGTTGAAAATCAAAATAATTCCAAACAGGTGGTATTCTCCATTACCTCGTGAAGAGCTTTGTTATTATTTTTTCAAGTTAGTTAATTACGGAGCTTTAGTATGTTATCACCAATCCGCAGCTCATTTTATGTGGACGGATAACAAAAAAGTAGCTTTTCGGAGTTTTATGGGTTTTTGTAACTTTATTTATAGCCATTTGTGCGTATATCATTGCCTATACGTACGGTGGCCATATTTTCTTAGAGAAAATAAAAAACAAATAGAACCTACGGCCAGAAACCTATACCACACTGGGTCGGATGCCTCCGTTAAACAAAATGGACAGAATTCATCTTTTCTCAGTTGGACAATATTAAAACTAATAAAGGTTTTCATTTTACAGTGGGTAAAAAAAATCCACAACTTTTTCCTGAAAGATATTTTTGTACTATTAAATATAAGTGACTTATTAATGATTTTTTTTAAAATACCCATTTTGGTTTTTGTTTATTATCTAGCGTGCCATGCAATTTTTTTTAAACATTAAAGCATCACTGTTTAGGTCTCAGAAAGGGGAAACATTTGTCTAATTTCAACTTCTTTGTAGCACTTACCGTTTACGAGATCTCAATAGTGGCCCTTCCGTGTGGACCACTCTGTATAGCCCACAGATAAAACCTAGATTTTGTTAGCTTGCTTTCGTAAATGTGTGTTTCTTTTTACATATATCAAGCCCATCCAGACAATCTATTTTTGTCCTTTTTCAAATTTCTAGAAAAACAGGATGTTAAGATCTTTTGTCATTTCACTTGCACAAGCAATAATTTCTTCAAAATTTTGTTCGGCCCTTCAAACTCTTTGTAATGAGATTAAGACTTTCTTTAAGTGTTTTTAGATTAAATGTTGGATTCTGTTTAATTTTGCTTACAACATTTACGAGACTTAAAGCCTCGTTCACATAGCTACACTAGTTTTAAGCAAAAAAATATAATTGGAGATTTTGATTCTTTGCAAAAAGTGGCCACAGTTTTTACAGAAATGAAGTTCGACGTCAAATGAAAAAGTTACTGGCAAAAAACAAAAAACCACTCTTTTACTGTTTTTCCTATAACTAAAAACTAAAAAATCTAGAGAAGTTCTGTTTGCGTCAAATTATTAAGCACCTAAATATACAACTTTGCCCTAATTTAACCGAAGTCGTACCTCTTGCCATTTACGAGATCCCTATTAGTGACCATCGAAAAACGAGAACCCTGTATATTATTAATGTATATGTTTTATTTGAGTTTAGAGTTAATATAAGTTTTGTTTTAATATCTTTTTTATTTATAACATTCACGGGAACATTTAGTGAACTATCCACTTGAATTAATTCTTTTGCCTTTTTAAATAATTACAGCAGGATCTAGTTTAATTCAAATTTATAGCTTTTTAGTACTAAAACACACTTAAAACAGAACTGCTATATTTTTATATTTTTAAATAAAAATCGTGTGTACAATTTAAACTAATCAAGTTGTATTTTTGCACCTTACGGGTGTTATACTAAATAAAATGGTTAAATGTTAATGTGTTTAACAATTTGGTAAATTTAATATGGCGGCGGTTCGCCAGTCTAAAATATGCTGTCCGTGAGCATCAAAACTCATCGTCATCATTTATATTTTAGTGGAAACGCAAATATTTTTATAGCATTTATAAAAGGTTGTAGTGACTTGAAAAAAAATTAGAGTCCTCGATTTTTTGACGACAAAAAAAATTGTTAAACCGGTTTTAACCGTTATTATTTCGGTTCACGAAAACGAAAAAGGAACGTTTTCGGTTAGAACGAAAAGATCGAAAATGATAAATTTCGTTTTCGTTCCGAAATTTTTTTCGTTTTTAGTCCCTGAATATAAGTACAAGTAATTTATTTAATAACAGTTTTTTATGTATTAAATCATTGTCATTAATAGGAGTGATGAAGTCTTCGGACAATTCACTTTGTTTTAAATTTTTAGAATAACTGTAGTGATTTGGGGGTACATGTATAGGGAAGCAAAACCATTATTATGGCATTTTTAAAATAAATTAATGTATTTGCACTTCTGTTGGAAAATAAAATTTCTATTGACGAAAATAGTATTTATTTTGAAAGAAATGGCAAGTAAAATGTTTAAAGGTAAAAACACCATACATTTTTGTAATTTTAAACAGCTTTAACTAATTTTATGCAAAAAGTCGCTTATGCCACTTTCAAATAAACGACTCAAATTTGGTTCGGATTTCGTATTCTTGCGCTAACCAAGGCGTGATGTTTAATATTAAAACTGAATCTTAAAAAATTACAAAACTAAGTTGTTCAATCTTTTTAATAAAAGTACAGATTATGACTGTGTCCCCAGTTTTCAAAAAGAGATTTTTCTTACAAACACGGTAAGTGATTTTTTCGCCAACTTGTACAATGTACACACTTATAATACAGTGGACTTCGAACGGTTTGATTTTCGAACAACTTAAAACTCAAACAAAAAATTTGACAAAATCCTGTTTAAAACTCGATCTAAAACTCAAAAGTTTAACAAAGAATCCATTTTTAAGCGTTTTGTTTATGTTTTTGGGTTCTTATATTATTTTTAATAATACCTATTCACTCATACCCCTCCTCCTAATATTATTAATTGATTGTTTAACCATTTTTTTAATGTATTTACCATTATAAATAAAAACATTCAATTATAGAAAGAAATATACTCGCTTTATTATTATTTACCAAAATAATATTTTGAAATAGGCACTTAAATTGTTGCATATTATGCAAATTTTGGAGTTCTTAAGTGGATTAATTCAATTTACATTATTTTCAGTGGGGAAATTAAACTTTAAAGTCGAACCGTCTCCTGGAAAGGACTGTGTTCGAAGTTCGAGGGTCCACTGTAATAAATTATGTATGTACAGTTTTGAAAAGTTTTAAATCGACGTTTAAGGCCTCTACTCATTACCCAACTTGTCGGAGCCGACCGTCGGAAACTCCGTGTTGGGTGTTGTCTACACACCTCCCGATCAGTCCAACCAACACAGCATAAACGTCATAACTTTTTTAATTATTTTGGCTCTGATGCCATTTTGTGGATAACAAATTTGTAAATAGCGTTAAATTTTCGGTTTAATAGTCCTTATCTAGAGGAATGTGGTGGGGCGGTTGGCTTGTTGGATGGTCTGGCCACCCGACCGTTCCAACTTGTCCAACTGTCGGGTTGGTCGGGTGACAGACTACACATTAAACAATTTATCGGAATGGTCGGTCAGTTGTACCGACAAATTGGTAGGTAAGTAGAGGCCTTTACAATCTATCCTAAGCAATTTTGTGACAGTAAGGCAGCCAATACTTATGTATTAAATAACACTTTACGAATTATTATTTCCTGTAGAATTTTCGTAGTGGTTATACTTTTCCATTAAATTTTGCGATACGAAAACATTCGATAAAAAACATCCAATCCCATTTTCGTGAGACCCGAACTTTAAAACAATTTTTTTAGAGTCTGATATCAGCCAAGAACACAATCTTTTATGCTAAACATGCGTTGATACTGTTGCGTGTCTGACAGACATTGCGTCGGAATAAATTGCGACTATACCGAAATATTTTGCTCACGGTTCGAAAGTTAAAATGAGGCCCGCATCTACGGGTGTGCGATAATATAGAAGCGCCAGAATCGATGTCTTAATTTGCTCCACGAGGGTGTGGCAATTCTGCATTTATTGTTGATCGTCGGTAGGTATTTGCCGAAACGATTGCTACAAGGCGGTATGATGAGGAACCGCGCTGCGGCGAGGTCATGCGAGCCACTATTGTTTCAAAGCTGGCTTTGGTTATTCACGTGTTCGGAAAATACATTAAAAGCCTCCGCATAAAAGTTGTGAAATTTGGTAAGGCAGTGCGAACATGACAATGTTTTTAAATCATATTTAGCATATGTGTAGGATTTTTTATTGTTTATTGAAAATGTTGCTTTTAGTTTCTAGTCATAATTATAATTGGAATAAATTAATTTAATTAAAATATAAGGTAACCAAAAAATTTAATACCGTTTTTTAAATACATATTGCCACGAATATGTTTTAAGTTGTTATCGATAGCACTTATTTATACAGGGTGATTGAATGAGAATAGGACTTAAAAATATATGAAGAATGAAAAAGGGTATGGATCTGAAATTTTGGTTATGACCATAATGGCATCTGATCTGTTTAATGAAAATATTTTCAAGATGGCGACACTTCCGGAAATACCGGAAGTTGTCGTCTACTTTCTTATTTCAAATACAATGGTCTATTTTTTATTGAAATTTTGGATTTAACACGTTATTATTAGAGGGACTTTTATTAGCATTCCCTATACCTAAGAACAGTCATTTTTTAGATTTTTGGACTTTTTTGAAAAATTTTTTATTATCATCGTGATGCTTAATATTATCTAACGCCGCCATTTTTGAAGCAAAAACGCTTAAATTTAGACAATGCCTAGAAGAAACCTTGGAGTACATCCTGGAATTTTTGCAATCGATGCATTACTTACAGGGTGTCCAAAATTTAATTTTCTCTTAATACAACTTCAGACCACTGAAACTCGTTTTTTTCAAATACAATGCCCAAACTTTTCTTTCATTTTCCAATGCAAAATTAAATTCTGCATCAATCTGTATTAGCGTTTACTATACCTATCTGCAACAATTTTCGAGTTTTTAAGAATTTTTGATAAAGTTAAGGGAAATGGTAACATTTTTAAATAGTAAGCCTTGGAAATGACAACCTTCACCAGATAAGGAAAACGTGGAATTTAAGCAAATGGGTCCCACATGAATTGTCAAATGATAACAAATGCAGCCGTCTTACCATTTGTTCAGCAAACTTATCACGCCATGAAAATGAATATTTTCTTGATCGGTTGTTAACTTGCGATGTAAAGTGGATACTGTACTCCAATTCTAAGAGCTATTATTAGTTGTCACCCACTGATCCAATACCAGACATTCCAAAGGCTTCCTTGCACCCATAAAAGATTTTATTGTGTGTTTGGTGGACAGCAGCCGGAACTGTCCATAATGAGTTTTTGGAAACGGGTCAAACCATCACTGCCGTGTTCTATTGTGAACAGCTTTAGCGAGTACAAGCAGCACTAATCCAGAAATAGCCTTCTTTGGTCAATCGAAAGAAAGTGCTATTCTTACAGGACCTCATACCGCAAAAGTGACCAAGAAAAAATTTTTGAGCTTGGCTGGGAAACGTTACCACACCCTCCTTATTCTCCTGACCTTTCGTCAAGTGATTACCACCTTTTCTTGGCTCTTGGCTACTGTATGAGGCAGTTCAAAACTCAAGTTGATGTAATAAATGCAGTCCATCAATTTTTTGATTCAAAATCCGTGGGTTTCCACAACAACGGCATACAAAAATTGGCGTCACGTTGACAAAAGGTCATTGAGTGTGATGGTAATTATTTCGATGAATAACAGTGTATTACTGGTTTCTAATATTTGGAGAACATTGCGACATACATTTGGTTTTTATTTATTTTTTATTTTGCAATTTATTAATTTTGATTTTTCATCAATTTGAACGTTAAAACAGTTTTTTTTTCGTTTTTAAACCAAGTACCTGTGTTCCAAATTAAAAAATTTTACTTAGTGCAGTTTTATAGTAGGTAATTCAAATCTGTACAGGTCAACCAGACATCAAACTTTGACTTTAAAAGAGGGCTTAACAGTTTAGCTTGAAACGTGTGTAGGTAGTAACTTCTCTAAACCATGAGAATTTAAGTAGCTGAAAATTAAACAGGAGTTTTAGCGTAAAACCTTTGGGAGAAAAAGCGTTTAATGTTAATAATATAACAAAAAATTTTGATTAACTGCTAAAAGTGCCAAACAAATTGTTCTAACAACATAGCGTATGTTCATATAAAAATTGTATGCGTAAATAAATAATTGTCAGAAAAAGCAAATAAACATGAAAATTAATATCGCAAGAAAAGTAGAATTTAATGGCCGTGTAAAAATAAAAGGACAATGAAAAAGGTTTTTGAGCGGTGCCCAAAAATTACGAGTCAAATAGGATTAATCTGTCAAAATAAATATCTGCATTTGCCATTTTCGAGACAAACTCACCGAAACAGACGATTCTTTACGGACCAAAAAAGGAAGTAATTCAGTACGTTTATATTTTTTACATGCGGACGTAACACGTTCGTTCGCATAATATAAAACATTTCAGCTGAGAAAATTTGCAACATTAAGGACGGGCTCCATTCACGGATGGATACTGCACGGTAACTGTGCGAGAACAGCGTGACAACGACTCGACAGTATTTCAGAAGTACGCTTGCAAGTGAACATAGGCAGGATATTACCCAAGTGCCACTCAATCGACTTGTTAACTTGAAGTCTTACCTTGGTACTTCACTGCAGTGCAGTGATCGCCTGTTTTAAACGATGAAGATTTATGTAGGTTTACCTACCATCGACTACTTTTAAGTAGTTAAAATTTCGAGAATTTTTTTTTTAATAGAGATTTGTATTTTACTTATTTTAAAAGTTAAGTTTTTTCGTTCTAATTTTGTTAGATTGACACACCCTGTATTTTATAAGCCTGTTACACAGGATGTAAGTATACAAAAAATATGCAACATCGTAAAATTAAATAGTTTCCCCTCTTTTGACGTGTAGGTATGGGGCTTTATACAGGGTCCTGCATTAGTGCGTCGGGCTTTCATAGCGCCCCGCCCGTAGGAGATAGAAAAAAAACTTAAATACAAAAAGTTGTTGGTTTCAAAAGATCCACGTCTTAAAATTATTTTCAGCTATACAGGGTGTCCCATTTTCGTGCCATAACAAAAACAAAGATTTTTTTAAATGAAACACCCTGTATATTTTTAGGTCTTCGGATGTCATTTTTTAACCTCTACATGAATGTCTTTTCATTTTTTGATTTTGTGTCAGGGTTGCCAACTTATTAATTTTTTTCCGAAAAATCTGACATTAGCAGGCCCAACTTTAAAAAATCGTAGCGACCTCGTTTCTTGAAGTTAAGAAATAAGTTTTATCAATAATGTTAGTTCGGTTAGGGAGCAACATTTTAAAAATAAAAAATAAAAATTTATTGATACAGGGTGTTCACAAAAAAATGCCAAACTTTCCAAACTTCAAAGTGACATAACTTATTTTTTTCAAATGTAAACACCCTTGTTTTATTATGCTATTCGATAGTATTTTTTTTCCCCTTCAATTTTTATGGGGGGTGTCCTATGTCTAAACCCCGTAGTTGTTGAGATATTCAATACTTTTCAAAAAAGTAGCCATTTAATTGCATTTTTATGCACCGAAGTAGGCCGCGCATATGCAAAACAAGTGCCAAAATGTAAGCAAGTGTCAACTTAGCATTTGAATTAGTTTAGAATTTAAGCGGATATTAATTACGTAATAAAATTAATCGTTTTTATTCAAAAACCATGAAAAGTAACAAATTGAAAATACGTAAAAGATAAACGACTACAATAAATGTTCAAAATGTCTTCCATTTTCATCCAGGCACAAATATATCATCTGCTGAAAAGATCTTTGCACTCTTCTTAATATTTCAGGTAAAATACTTGTAAAAAAAGTCAACATTTCGTTGCTGCATATTTATTGCTGTTG